>CM062813.1:288559515-289283090 GCA_031772625.1 Pinus tabuliformis
AAGTGGATGAAAAATGCTAGTGGTACATACCTAATCAAGACCTTGACACCCATAATTTTTTTTGAGGGAACTAACAACATGTTTTGCAGCTTCAAGTGATACCTAACATAGGTAATGTGCAATTATTTAATGCATTGTTCTTGGACCTAGATGCTTTTAAGATTTCTTTACGATCCAAGGCATGACTTTCTTCCATAGCTTATTTCTAAGTCCCTAGGAGATATACCTTCTACTCAAAAACACCTAGTGGCACTGACGTCTCTAATCATAGGCCAATGATACCTCGAGGAGGTCATGTGTGGTTGTTCAAGGGATCCTTATTGGCCTTGGATAGCTATAATCTTCCTTTTGGTCCAAACATTTATGTTTTCTCCCATAGCCATACACATGAGCCTAAGATCTATACACAATGCTAAACAATGTTAGTCATACATATATACCTAGTTAGAGGAAAATGATTGTAAGTCATTTGTGGTGGTTCAAGGTGTCATTCTTGGTTCTATAAGCCTACAATATTACTTCAAAGCATAAAAATTTTGTCTTTTCCCATGACCATATGTAAGTACTAAAGGCTCATACTCAATTTTTAAAAATTCATAATGATGACTATCCCCATCTAAAGAATAAGGATATTCAAGAAAGGTCCTTTCTGGTGCTTCAACATTTCATTGATGGCCTTAGATGCCAAGGAAATTCCTTTAGGAGATGAAACTTATTTTTCCTCTCTTAAATGTGTCCAAGGACCAAATACCTATTCCCTATTCTCAAAATATCTTAAGGATGCATGTATGCCCACTTGAAGGCCAAAGATCCCCTTGAGAGGTCATTTATGGCTATTTGAGGCATCATTCATTAACCTTGAGCCCTTGAAGCTACCTAAGAGATTAATAGGTTGAGTGTGGTGATTTGAGATGTCATGATTGTCCCTAGATGCCTATAAGCATTGTACTTTGAATAAGGATTAGGTTTCATCCATTGACCATATCAAGTCCTTAAGACATATGTGTAATGCTCAAAAATTTGTGAGAGAACTAACATCTTTCCCAAAAAATTAATGATAACCTTTATAGGTAACACATAGTGCTTTGAGGCATTGTTCATGGAGGTAGATGCCTTAAATATTTATCTAAGACCTTTGGAATGGCCTTTTCCTTAGATTATTTTAATGTCATTGGGACACATACCTAATATTCAAAACCACCTAGTGGAATTGAAATAATAGGCTAGTGATAGACCTAGCAAGATTTGTGTGATTATTTGAAGCATACTTCTTGAAACTATACTACTAGAAGCTTCCTATAGGGCCTAAAGTTCATGTTTCCTTCACTAGATATGTCCAAATTCCCAAGAAACATAGCCAATTCTAAAAATTTATGGTGATACCTATAAACCTAGTTAGAGGCAAAGGGTTTATTCAATAATTCATTTTTGGTTGAACAATGCGTCAAGCATGGCCCTAAAAGATATTATATTCCTTTACTGTATAACTCTTGGGTTTGTTCCCATAAACATATCTAAGTTCTAGAGATCAAAAAATTATAATGTTGACTATCCCCATCTAGAGATGAAAGATACTCTAGAAAGGTACATTTTGATGGATCTACATGCCATGATAGCCCTCAATGGCTAGAATCTTTCAATAGGGACTAAGGCTTGGGTTTCTCCTCTCAATCATGCCTAAGGACCCAAGATCCATACCTGGTGCTTAAAATTTGCTAATGACACCCATGTATCCACTTGAAAGCTAAAGATCCTCTTCAGAAATCATCTATGGTTGTTTTATGTATCATTCATCACCCTTGATCCCTAGAAGCTACTAAAGGCCTCAAGAGATTGGATGTGGAGGCTTGAGGAATTGTTTTTAGTTGTAGATGTTTACAATATTTACACTTGAAATAAGGTTTAGGTTTCCCCCCTGACCATATTGAGGGATTGAAACCCATATCTAATGATCAAGATCTTACAAGGGAACTAATGCCTTTCTTAGAGGATAAGGATACCCTTTAGATCTAATGTGTAGTGCTTTAGGAAATCATTCATGGATTTGTATGCCTTAATATTTATTTATGACCTAAGGTATGACATTATTTCCTAAATCATTTACAATGGTTTGGGACACATACTTACTACTCAAAATCTCCTAGTGGCTCCAACATCCTGAATAATAAGAAAATGAGACCTCAAGAGGCCATGTTTGTTTGTTTCAGGCATATCTTGGTACTAAAATGATAGAATCTACCTTTAGGACCTAACATGCATGATTCCTCCTCTACCCATATGCATAGCCATGAAACCCACCCCTAGTCCTGAAAAAGGTTGATGGTGCCTGTATACTTAGGTAGAGGTGAAAGATGCCCTTGATAGGTCATTTGTGCTAGCATGAAGCATCATTCTTAGCTCAAAAAGCTTGTGAAGTTCCTTTAAGGAATAAGTTTTAGGTTTGTTCCCCTAAATATATCCAAGTACTATAGACTTAAACTTAATGTTCAAAATCTCATAATGTTGACTACCCTTATCTAGAGACTAAATATACAACAAAAATGTCATTTCAATCTAAAATGCCTAAAAGGTTCCTTTAGGACCTATGGCACGAGCTTCCTCTCTCAATCACGTCAAATGACCTAAAACTAATACCTAGTTCTAAAATCTTCTAAATGCCCATTTACCCACTTGAACGCTAGACATCCCATCAAGAGGTCATCTATGTTCACTTGAGGTATCATTCATGGCCCTTGAGCCTTAAAATAATCTAATAAATTTTTCTGAAAATATTAAATACATTAGTGTTTATATATATTATGTTGCATGGTATTAATCACTAATATATATGGGATAGTTTTAATATATACTTAATTTACATTTGATAACTATTTACATTAACATGTTTAAAAAAAAGCCTTTCTTTTTTCTTTTAACAAAAATTGTTCAATCTTTTTGTAATAATTATGAGAAAATAATTGTGTACATGCAATGTAAGTATGTCAACTATATATATATATAAACGCATGGGGTAAGTTTTTTTATATTGGCTCAATTAATAATAAAATGTTAAAAATAATAAAGATAATGAAATTCAATTTTTTATATTGCAATTTTGTTTTCATTAATAAAATTAAGAATATTTTTTTTAGAAAAAATAAAATCATAATATGCTTATCACATCAAAATATATAAATATAAAGAGTAGTTATATGTTAAGATCCATTTTACCATATAAATTAGAACAAGTGTTACAGGACAACTTATTCCCTTTCACTCAAGTGAAGTGGATAAATTAATTGAGTAATTGTATAAATTTTGGTGGGTAGTAACTACCAGTAAATCTACAAAGTTGTACCCCTACATAAGTGGCAAGGAAAAACTAAAGAATGGGGGGAAGTTACTCATAATAAGTATATAAATAATGGTAAGTATATTTATTTACATCTTATTTCTATCCAATTTTTATGTAAAGGCTTGTTTAGTTATCTTTTTTATTTGAGTATGAGATATTTTCAAGCTAATTTTGAATTAGAAAATCACTACATAAATATATAACAATATGCATGAATATTGGAATCATATCCATAAATTGTGGCATAAAATATGTGGTGTTGTTATTCACATCACATTGTATTATGAAAATGCTACACCTAGCAATTGCACCACATGTTGCAAAGGAAACTCCATAAGGCTGAAACATAGGAAAGAGTAGCATAGAAGAAAGATGATGTGATATGTTATGTAATTTAATTAAATATTTAAATTATAAACATGAAATGTTTTATTTGAAAACTAGCAATTGCACCACATGTTGCAAAGGAAATGCCATAAAGCTCTAGGAAAGAGTAGCATAAAAGAAAGATGATGTGATATGTTATGCTATTTAATTAAATATTTAAATTATAAATATGAATTATTTTATTTAAAAATGAATATTAGATTTGGAGAATTGTTTAGATAAAGAAATTGGTTTTTTATAGCCTAAGGTTAGTATAAATAGTATATAGAATATATTCACTTAAGAACACAACAAACTCACTATATAAGCAACTATAGAATTGATATAGAAATAATGTTGAGTTATAGTTCAATATTTATGAATGCAATGAAGGAACCATATAATTGATGTAGAAATAATGTTGAGTTATAGTTTAATATTTATGAATGCAATGAAGGCTATCTCTAATGAAAGTTATCTACAAGTCAAAATCTTTGGAATTCCAATAAGAAAAATATTGGCTATGGTATGTCGGTGCGCTAAAGAAAAGTGCATTAGCCTAATAGATTGTTGATTGGTGAAACTGATCCCATTCCTTAAATTACAAGCCGATGGAAAAGAGTACTATAGATTAGAACTGACCTATGTGAAAATTTGATTGTGGATAGAAAAATTAGAATATAGAAAAAAAAATTAAATCAACCATAAAAAAATTATTATTATTATTATTATTATTATTATTATTATATATATATATATATATATATATATATATATATATATATATATACTCTTTTAAAGAGGAGCAATATCAAGATGGCGAGGATTTCATTTAATCGCTGGTGGCATATTAAAAGCAATGGGAAAAGCTAGTTTTCTATTTCTTTGTTAGAATTGTTTTTCAATATCTTTATTTTGACAATTATAAACCAATAAGTCTGATTGGTTCACAAAATAATGTAAAGAATTTAATGGAGGGAACAAGTTGAATCACTTTGTAATTTTCAAAGGTGTGTATATAAATTGGTGAATTTATAATACGTGGAAGAAATTTTGATAGTAAATTTATAATATTACACAGTAAAATTAGTTTCAAATTTATGTTTTCAATTTTAAATTTATGTTTTCAATTTATTAACATGGTTGATAAAAGTATTACCTTGTTTTTAAAAGATAAATACTTATATTAAGTTATTTTTAAATTATCAAATTATTACTTTATTTTTTAAAGATAAATACTTATATTAAATTATATTAAAAATATTTATAAGGTACAAAAGTATATTATGTTATTATCCAAATATGAGTATTTTTATTGAATTATGTGCACATTATATTAAAGAAAAAAACATTTATGAAAATTATGATATGAGTGGAAAATCTATCATGGTTCTCATCAGGAATAAAATTATAGGTCAATGTTTATAAGAATTGATTTTTAACTTAAAATATAATACAAATTAAGAATACAAATAACTATTTTATAGAGATATTTATAATATGTCAAATCATATGTTAAGTTATTTATTTATTTATTTTCATGGAAAAATATATTAATAAAATTAAAATGAATAAAATTATAAGTCAATGTCAAATTTGATTACTACTTGATTACTAGCTTGAAATATAATTATAATTAGTTTCTTGACCATCCCAAAAAATACCAATATTGCATTGAATACAACTTTTTACTCTTAATGACATTAAGATAGGTTGAATAATGCATTGAATACAACTTTTTACTTTTAATCACATTAAGATAGGTTGAATTTACTGAGGGATTATTTTTTTTTATTTATATATTTATTTTTATGGAAAAAGATATTAACAATTAAATTAAAAATTAAAGTCAATCTTGATTATTAACATAAAATATAAAAATAATTAATTTCTTAATTATTATAAAAAAATATCAATAATACATTAAATATAATACAATTAATTTAAAAATTGTTTCCATTTCCAACTCGTTCTCTTCTTGTAAGGTGATTAAGTGAAAACCAAACCTCGCACAATCCCATTAATCTACGCTTATTGATAAATTTACATATAAGATTAAGGCTTACAAAAAAATTATGGTAGCTTTTATAGCTTCAATGCATAGGCTTGGAAGTGACGATCAAGGAGTGGTTTATTGGTATGTAGAATATTAGTTATCTTTCTATAAATTTGAGATGACCAAAAATAAGATATGTTATAGTACTTCACTTAAAATGTGTTTGTTTGAAATTATTGAAAATCTTTTAGACTTATCGTTTAACTGAATAAAATACTTCTACATTATTATGATTTTTAAACGTTTAAATAGTTATTTTTATTAGAATTTGCAATGTAAATAAAAATAATCAATCTATATAAATTGAAAGTTGAAAAGAATCATTCAGATCATCCATCTTAAAATAAACTTTCATTAAAACTTCAGCTTGAGATCAGTGATGGCCGGTGAAACAAGTGAATTTAGAGTGAATTGAGCTAGCTGTTAACGGCATTGATGTCACGCTGTTTCACCCATGGGATAGATATGGAGAAAACTAAGCATCTGAAGCCACCAATTCCATTCCACTACCTTCCATTAAGCAACAAATCAAGAAACTCTTATTACGTAGTAATCAAAACGATTGAAAAACATGATTAGCCAGAGATATAGTCTTAACTGCCAAAGAAATGAGTGGGGCGATATGGAAGAACTATTCACGAGGGAAGGACTATATGGCAACGACTGCCACCACTGGACCGCACACGGAGCTTCAGCCTTCACTTCTCATGAGATACACGCTACTCTTTGGAGCATCTGTTTTGAATGTGATAATTGAGGTAGCGAAAGTTGGAACTATTAATCTCAATCACTGCGTTAAATATTTTGTCACCATACTGGTTAGAAGTATTTTTGTAAGTTGTGAATTTGTTGGTGGGCGGAAGGATTAAAGTTTGAGTAAAAGTAACTTGCTCACCACCATTCCGCAACACAGTTAGAGTTTAGGACATTTAATGAATTTTGGTAAATGGGTATGAGCAAACATTTACTCCAAAGTTTGAGAAGAAGTATATCGCTCACTATTCCGCAACACAGTGAGAGTTTAAGGCAGTTTGGTAAATAGGTATGAGCAAACATTTACTCCGTTGCCCACAATTTCATGAATTTGGGTAAATATGTATGGGAAAACATTTACTCTAGCACTGTTGCCCACACTCCAACCATTTTTATTTTACTTTGTTTCTTTTCTACTGTGATTTTTGTGTTTTAATTAAGTCTGTATTTTAATTAAGTCTGTGTAGTTGTGACCATTTTTCTTTTACTCAGTTTTTTTTCTTTTTCTACTGTGATTTCTGCGTTTTAATTAAATCTGTGTAGTTGTGACCATTTTTCTTTTACTCTGTTTTTTTTCTAGGTGGGTTCTGTGTTTTAATTAAGCTTGTGTAGTTGCGATTTCTGAAGACTCAATTGATTTCTGAGCTAAACTCCTCTCCTCTGCCCCTGTAAAATTTTGTGTTTTAATTTGCGATTTCTAAGACTCAGCTCATTTCTGAGCTAAACTCCTCTACTTTGCCCCTATAAAATTTTGTATTTTAATTAAGTCCGTGTAGTTGTGATTTCTAAAGACTCAACTGATTTCTGAGCTACTCCTATCCTTTGTCCCTGTAAAATTTTTCCAACATCCTATGAGAGAAGGTTAAACTTTATTAGTGTAAAAACAACTGTTTTTACTAGCAATTAAAAAAATTGTTTTGAGGGCAGATTGTTTTTTCCCTTGAAGTGTATTTACTAGCACATAGAAAGTTTTCTTTGGTTTACAAATGGAACCTGCCAAGAACAAGCTTTACTAATCGTCAGATACTTTAGTTTAATGGAAAAAATTACGATTATTGGGCTATTACAATGAAGACCATGTTTTCTTCTCAAGATATTTGGGATTTGGTGGAGAATGACTTTGAAAAAATTATGATTATTAGATTATTACAATGAAGACCCTGTTTTCTTCTCAAGACATTTGGGATTTGGTAGAGAATGACTTTCAAGAACCAGCAGACACGGCAGCATACAATGCTTTGTCTCAAGCATAAAGAGATTTTTTGAGGGATATGCAAAATCCCTCTTCTACATTTTTCATGCAGTTCATGAAAGTATTTTCCCAAGGGTTAGGGACAACAAGAAGAAGGATGCAAAATCCCTCTTCTACATTTTTCAAGCAGTTCATGAAAGTATTTTCCCAAGGGTTATGCCAGCGACGAAGTCCAAGCAAGCATGGGACACCCTCTAGACAACCTACCAAGGCATGGCAAAGTGAAGACAACAAAGCTAAGAGAGATTTTAAAATACTTCGTATGAGAGAGTATGAGAATGTGGACTCGTTTTTTACACAAGTAATTAGACTGGTTACTCAAATCAGGTCTCATGGTGAGACACTCGAGGAAATGAGAATAGTTGAGAATGTTTTGAGAAGTTTGACAGTAAGGTTTGATGTCATTGTTGTAGCCATAGAAGAGACAAAGGATCTATCACAGTTCTTAGTGGATGAGCTTCATGCATCAATTATTTCTCATGAACATAAACTCAATAGAGCAAAAAGCTCCTCATTGGAGCATGTCTTCAAAACACGAGTTTCATTTGGTCAAGGTAGAGGCAAAGGAAGATCATAAGTTAGAGGAAGAGGAACAAACCCACACAGAGGTGGAAGAAGCATCCATTCAAGCTCAAGTGGAAGTGGAAACAATCAAAATCCAAGTCAAGGCCCAAGTCAAAATCAAACACAAGGTCAGAGGTATGGTAAATCTCAAGTCCAATGTCATTACTGTAAGAAGTATGGTCATTATGAAAATGAATGTAAAAAGAAGCAATATCACATTAGTAACAAACCAAGTGTAAATTTCACAAAAGAAAATCAAAACCATGATAGCATGTTTTTAGCTTGTAATGCAGCACAAGAAAAACAAAGTTTTATATGGTATCTAGATTCAAGGTATAGCAACCACATGTTAGGGAATATAGAAATGTTTTCCAAATTAGATGAGAACGTGAAATCTGAAGTAACATTAGGGACTAATAGCAAAATAATTTTCATCAGAAAAGAAATAATTAATATCCTAAAAAAGAAGGGGGGGAAGAAGTACATCTTAGATGTTTACTTTGTCCCTCGTCTGAAGCATAACCTCATAAGCATTGGACAACTCATATAAAAGAGATACAATGTCTTTTTCAAAAATGATGAGTGCACAATTTTGGATGGGCCTCCAAGAATATAATTGATTGCAAAGGTTCAGATGACAAACAATAGAATGTTTCCTCTAAAAATAAGATCAAATTTGAAGGAAGAAGGTGCAGAAGCACAACTATCAATGAACTCACAAGACGATGAAAGAAAAGTTGTAGTTGTTACATAAGTGAACTATCAAGCAGAGGACAAAGATGAAAATTGGTTATGGCACTTGAGATTTGGTCATCTCAACTTCAGAGCTTTGAATTTACCGCATAAGAAAGGCATGGTGAAGGGGTTGCCTCTCATAGAAAAATCGGACAACCTATGTGAAGGATGTATCTTGGGCAAGCAACATAGAGAGATATTTCCAACAAGAAAGTCAGTAAGGGAAAATGCATCTTTGGAGATTGTCCGTTCAAATTTATGTGGACCAATGCAAACACCATCAATTGGTGGCAACCATTATTTATTAACCTTCATAAATGAGTACACAATGAAGACATGAGTCTATCTCCTAAAACAGAAAAGTGAAGTGTTTGAGCTCTTTCTCCAAGACAAGGCTCTTGGCGAAAAGCAAAGTGGACATCACATCAAAGTCCTTCGGACTAAAAAAGGCGACGAATACATCTCAAGTGACTTCTTTCGATTTTGCAGGGAACATGGAATTCACAAGCAATTTACAAGAAGGTATACACCTCAGAAAAATGGTGTAGCAGAAAGGAAGAATAGGACCATTATGGACATGGTAAGGAGTATGTTGAAGGCAAAACATTTGCCAAATGATTATTGGGTTGAAGTTGTCGCTTGTGCAACATATATCATGAATAGATTTTCAACCAAAAGCATCCAAAACGTGGTTCCTGAAGAGGCATGGAGTGGAAGAAAACATAGTGTCATTCACATGAGAGTCATTGGATGTGTCGCATAAGCACATGTCCCAGATGAGTCGAAGAAGAAGTTGGACAGCGAGGGGGAGAAATGCATATTTGTTGGACACAGTGATGAATCTAAGGCATACAAGCTTTACAATCCATCAACCAAGAAGGGAATAATCAGTAGAGATGTGCAGTTCATAGAAGAGGAAGCATGGGATGGAATTTTAGAGAAGACAACCAATGTCAAAGCATGTATACCACATGAGGACAAAGAGGAATTGACAACGAGAAACAATTCCTCAATAGTGACTCCCTTTACTCCTATTCAAGTGCAACAAAGCAGACGACAAGTAACAACGTCAAAAAATAATAGGACATCATCACACAGTCAAGAAAGTGCTTCTCCAAGCATGCTGCAAAGTGTAACACCAAGTAATATGTCAGGTCCATCTTCAACGAGCACAAGAAGACCAAAATTTAGAAATTTAAATGAAATTTATGAGAAAGGTGAAGTTGATAGTAGCATTGGTCTGAATTCCTTATTTGCATTATTTTGTCATGTAAATGACCCAATCCATTTTGAAGACGCAGTGAGAGAAGAAAATGAGTTGCGACAATGGAGGAAGAAATAAAAGCAATAGAAAAGAATGAGACATGGGAGTTAGGGAAACGTCCGTAAGGAAAATAATTCATTAGAGTGAAGTGGGTCTATAAGACAAAGAGCAACGTTGACAGGAAGATTGAAAGGCACAAAGAAAGGCTAGTTATCAAAAGATACAAGCAGCGACATGGAAAAAATCATATGGGAACGTTCACACGAGTCACGAGGATGGAGACAGTGTGTACAGTTGTGGGAATTTCCGCACAACATAAATGGAAAGTGTATCAAATGGACATAAAATCAATGTTCTTGAATGGAGTGCTGAAAGAGGAAGTGTATATTGCGCAACCACCTAGTTATGAGGTAGAAGGCTAATAAGACAAAGTGTATCAGTTGAGGAAAGCTCTTTATAGGCTGAAGAAAGCACCACGTGCATGGTATAGCAAGATATATGCTTACTTGTTGGACAATGGTTTCGAAAAATGTGACAGTGAGCCTACTCTCTACATCAAAGAGAGTGATGGTAAGATTCTCATTATTGTCTTATATGTAGATGATTATCACTAATTTCAAAAAAGTCATGAAGAGTGAATTTGAAATCACTGATTTGGAGTTGTTAAGGTATGTTTTTGGCATAGAAGTGAAGCAAGCAAAAAATGGCATTTTTATTTCTCAAGCAAAGTATGTAGCAGACATTTTGGAGAGGATTAATATGCAAAACAATAAGCCCGCATCAACTCCAACTATCATGGGGTTGAAGTTGAGCAAAGAAGATTGCAACAACAATGTCAATCTGACATTATACAAAAGTATGATAGACAACTTGATGTATTTGACCGCCACTAGGCCAGATATAATATATGCGGTGAGCTTGGTGTTGAGGTTCATGGAGACACCCAATGAAACACATTGGAAAGAAGCAAAAACGATTCTAAAGTATGTCAATGGAATAAAACAATGTGGTATTTTGTACGTTGCAACAAATGATTTCAAGCTGGTTGGTTACACTAATAGTGATTGGGCAGGAAGTTTCGATGACAGAAAGAGCACGTCAGGATATGATATTTATCTAGGTTCTGGAGTCATTTCATGGGCCTCCAAGAAGCAACCAATAGTGTCACTATCAACACCATAAGCTAAATATGTCGTCGCAATAGCGACAGCGTGTCAAGCAGTTTGGATGCGAAGGATGTTGAGGAAATGGCAACTATTTTCTGCGACAACAATTCTGCGATTGCATTGTCAAAGAATTATGTCCTTCACAAGAAGACCAAGCATATTGATGCTAAATATCATTTTATTAGATAGTTGATCAACAATGATGAAATTGTGTTGCAACACCACAGGTCACAGGAACAATTTGCAGATATTTTCACAAAGCCATTGGCACATGAAAGTTTTGTTTATCTCAGAGATTGTTTGGGAATTGTCAATGGCGGCAGTGGTGCTTAAGGAGGAGTGTTGGAAATATTAATCCCAACCACCGCGTTAAACACTTTCACAGCAGCCACACTTGTCAAAGTATTTTTGCAGGTTGTGATTTTGTATGCAGGCGGAAGTCTCATTAGAAATATGTCGTTGACCATTCCGCAACATAGCAGAGAGTTTAAAGCACTTAATGAATTTTGGTAAATAGGTATGGGCAAACATTTACTCCGCCACTATTGCCCACACTCCACAAAACCTGCAAGTTCAGAAAACCATTTATTATGTAAAATTGTCCTTGTTGTGTATTGATGTTTTGCTCCGTAATGAATTAATGAGTCAAAATGTATGTTCTCAATAAATATGAATGTAAAAGTCATTTTCAAGGTTGAGTGAGAGGGGGCGTAAATCTAAGACGTAAAGAGAAAAACGTGGAACGAATTTTGGTAGAGTGAATACCCTGTGTTACTCCCCAAATAAGATCTTTCTTGTTTTTTCTTCTTTCACTTAGAGAAAGAGCGTCCAATTTATCATGCATATGTATTTTCTTCTGTTTTGAAATATAATAAAAAAATGTTATGTTGCGATGTGGTCTTAAGAATTTTGGTGGAGTGAATAAATTTTGGTGGAGTGAATACCCTGTGTTACTCCCCAAATAAGATCTTTCTTGTTTTTTCTTCTTTCACTTGGAGAAAGAGCATCCAATTTATCATGCATATGTATTTTCCTCTGTTTTGAAATATAACAAAAAAAAATGTTATGTTGCGATGTGGTCTTAAATAAATTTACCGCAACCATTTTACTTTTACTCTGTTTTTTCTCTGCGGTGAATTGTGTGTTGAAATTAAGCTGTTGTGTAGATTCCCTTGCCGACTTGCTTTGCGGCAACTAATTTCTGAGCTAAACTACTCTGCTCTGCCATTGTAAAATTTTCCAACAGTGAAGCCAGCCGTCCCCTTCGATTCGTAGCGAACCTCCGACGTCTCCTTGCCGGCAAACGCCTTCACGATCATCAATCCTTTGCATGCATTCCCGGCATCACCCACAGCAAAACTCAAGCGGTACGATTTCCCAGGGTGCCTCTTTACAGTCTGTGCCAGGACACTTTCCAGGCTAGAAACGAGCTCCACAGCACGCTTGCCATGGGGAATTCTGAAATGGGCAGAGTCCAATTATTTGACGGGCTTAAAGGACCCCACGACCTATCCGGGCAGAGGAGAAAACATGTCCTCGACAACGGGGAAAGGAGGACCCAGGTGCTGTCAGTGGAACCGATGTAAGGACGCTCTTCAAAGTTTCCATTGCATCAGATTATCTGCTTCCACAATCCAAACCAAAAATGAAAATACAACTACATTTCTAAAGGATCTTACATTTTCCTAGAGAAATTTGAGAGTAATCACTCTTATGTTTCAAATATTTGACCAATTGTTTTATGTTATCGAAATATTTTCAAAATCTACAATTGCAATTCAAAACTAACTAAATGAAAAATTTAAACTCCAAAACGACTTTAAGTTGAAAGAACTCTTTGATCACTACACCATCAATGAGCGGCCCACATTCGTAATTCTTATGATCCTCTATGGGATTTTCCATTGTACGTTTCACAACCTCGGAAGAAGCTCTGAATGCCCAAGCGTACCTATCCAAACCATTACTGCTGCAAATTGGCGGAACAGAAATATTAAGAGTTTCTGGCATGACACAAGTCCTAGCCACGCTGAATGTGAGTGAGTAAAATGATTCTTTGCGCACATGAATCGGTTGGCTGATCTCCCCCTCGCTACCAAGCCGTACAACGTGGCCGTCATGCGGAACGATCAGGATCTTGTCACCCCGCTTTTCTGCCGAGGATATGTATTCTACTCTTTCCTTCGTCTCCCGCTTGGGCAATTCGCCTACGATCACCTTCCCCAGAAGAGCGGAGGAATTCCGAGCGTCCTCGAAATTCCCATTTGGAAGCAAACCTGCAAAATAGGGTTTGAAAGATTACTTGATATGTCTATTTTCATTTTCAACATTTTATTTCAAAACGCAATCTCATAAAACCAAGCCTCCTTTTTCAGTTTCTTTATTTCAGATGCTTGTTGAATCCAGGTTAAGGCTGGTCAATATATTGAATGGGAATCAGTTTATTTATTTCAGATGCTTGTTGAATTCAGGTTAAGGCAGGTCAATATATTGAATGGAAAAAAAGAATTATCTAGTCTTTTCTACTCTTTCTCATATTATATTAATCTATGACTTGATGGAAACGAAATTCCACACATTAATTTTTATCTAACAAGATTCATATAAAGCATTTTTATAAAATCAGATACGTATAAGTATTTTCAACATCTAACCAACCTACCAAAATTACTATTTACCAAAGTTATTGTTTAGGATTATTGCATAGGTTCTCCACAATACAATGAAGAAAGAAGAAAAAAGAAAGAAAGGAATTATTTTAACGTCTAAAAATAGTTTATGAGATAAATTGCTTTTTCATCTCCTTGATGTATTCAGTTTTTTTTTAAGTTTCAAAATAGATTATCCCAAGAGCTAGCTGCCATCATATCTGCATAACTTTTCATGTTGTCTTTGAAGACCTCACATTCTAAATTGAAATATTTTTCTATTTCTATTTTTCCGGAAGAACAAAAAATGCATACTCTTTCCTCTCACACTTCCTTTAGCCTTTTTCATTACCCTTTTTACAATGAAATTAATGAAAATTAATACTTAACTTATAACTTATAAAAAAAAAATTGCTATTTCAAATTTAAACATCTTTTTAGTATTGAAATTATTAAAAATTATAGACAATAACCACACAAGAAGTTATTATCAATGTAACATGAAAAAACGAAGGAAAATAAACAGAGAGTGGTGCTCAGGATCCTAAAAGGAATATATAATTCGTTTAAAATTAATTTTGACTAGTATGTTTATTTGTAACTTATTTTAGTATATCGTTACATCGATAAATGTATTTATATTGAAAGAGGAGTGTTATTTATTCTAAATATTATGTATATGTCCCAAAATTAATAACAAATAATATTTTAGTAAATTGTTATATCGATAAATGTGAGGAGTGTTATTTATTCTAAATATTATGTATATGTCCCAAAATTAATAACAAATAATATTTTAGTAAATTGTTATATCGATAAATGTGAGGAGTGTTATTTATTCTAAATATTATGTATATGTCCCAAAATTAATAACAAATAATATTTTAGTAAATTGTTAGATCGATAAATGTATATATGTTAAAAAAAATGAGCTTTACACATTACAAATATTATTTATATGTCTCAGATTTAATAAAAAACAATATATATTTTTTTATTAATGTCTAAATCCTATTTTTTAAGTTATATGACTTGACTAATATTAAAATATATTAATTACTATTTATATAAAAGTTTGTTTTTATAAAATAAAAAAAAAATTATTATAATTAAGTGTATTTTTTATTTTTTATTTTATAATAGTTGTTTTGTTTTTTATTTATATGAAAATTTGATTTAAAATTTTTAAAATAATCATTATAGTTATGTTTATTTTTACTTCTTCCTTATATGAATAATGTTTGAAAAGGAATAATAAAAATTGAGAAATAAAATTTTTAAAATATATATCTAAAAGCATGGAATGCTCAAATCTAAGGATGGTTATTATTTCTCATCTTTGATTTATCTATTTCAAATAAAAAAAACAATTATATTATTAAAATAATAAATCTATATACATTTATATATTCCAGGTTTTTTCACAAAGTCATTTTTGACATATCTTCCTAACGAAAAAAGCGAATTTATCTTAAAATATTAATGGTAAGCACGTGCATCATTTTTAACATAATTCTTATATTTTAGATGGTTTTCAACCAAATTTAAAAATCAATAAATATTATATAAAATTAAAAATGAATGTCAACTAAACTAAATTAATTCTTAAACGCATAAATATTTTTTATAAAAATGTTATATCTTATATACTTTTATGCTAGAGACATAAATCATTTTAAACATAATTAATCTCTAATTTTTTTAAACGAATATAACATTCCTTTCAAAATTTCAAATGCTTTTCAATAAAATTTGTTCTCGAAATATTTAAATACTATATATGAAATTTGTTCTATGTATTATATAATTGATTAATCCTATACATTGTTAGCATTAGGCATTTCTCTTTTTAAAATGTTGTTTTTCAAATATACATATATATATATAAAATCATTATTGAGAAAATTGATTACTTATTTTGTGAATACTTGATGTGAAATTGTTTAATATATTATAAAATAATTACTTTTAAATATTAATGGTTATCACATACTTTCTCTTTTAATATATTCTCAAAACATTTTGTACATACAAAATATTTTGTTGTAATCTTTTTTAACATTTTGACTTAATTAAATTATATAAAAATTAAATTAAAATAAAATAAAAATAATTAATAATTATAATTATCAATAAAACATTTTAACTAGCCAAATTATATAAAATTAATAAATAAATGAAAATAAAATAAAATAAAATAATAACTATATTTATAATCATAATTAATAATTAAACCAACTATAATATGCCTCAGCCCCAATATACATCATTTATTTATTTTTTTACTATAATTATGTACATATATTACATTGTAATTCATTTCTTCAATTTTTTTATTAAATACACTTATTTGAAGAGTTGACATTAAAATAATAACTATAATTATAATTATAATTAATAATTAAACCAACTATAACATGCCCTAGCCTCAATATACATCATTTATTTATTTTTTTCTATAATTACTTACATACACTACATTGTAATTCATTTCTTCGAATTTTTTATTAAATACACTCAATTGAAGAGTTAACATTTACTATAGGACTTTTATATGTATTTAACTCAAGAATTTCTTACTTAGCCCCGATTGATACTTTGCTTCAAAAGATGTTGTCGAGAACCTACCTATATGCCTTGATTGTTATGTTACTTGATCGATCCACACACTTTAGTTAATATATACAAGTACATGGCCTTATTCATTTAACCCGACTTAAGTTCCATTGGTAATGTTGGTGGATATGTGTACAACAATCCATTGTCACTTTCATCTGGGCATTTTCGATGATTCCAGAACCCATATTATTGAATGGATTAACCAGTAAAAAAATCTTGTGAGCATAATTATTATTTCCAAGATTTACGATTATTATGATTTAGGGTTTTTGATATGGACAACTAGGATGTAGGGTGGCTGGTTATGGGTGTAACCACTTCTCCCCGAGTCTCCTTAGGCTCATTGGACAGAAGCTCTACAATCGCAGTGCTGAAACCTTAGCCCCGGTAATCCTACCGCTACTTCCTATGTGACTGAGTGTGTTGTTCCTGTAAAATCTGGGGTGATTAATTAGTTGCATCATTCAACAATCACAGGTTCTCATGATTCCGCTACGGATTTGGTCGGCTTACTCTGCAACGATGGTGAATTTTGCTGGGTTGGTATCCCTTTCTGGATTATTTGAGGATTGTTGCACAGTCGACTTGTAATGAAGGTTATACATCAAGCATGTTGCAAGTGTGAGGGTCAGCACTAACTCTGTATTATCTTTTTGCTATACGGTTCTGCAATGTCCTTTCGTAATGGCGTTCCCCACCTTCTCCTCTTTCAACGACTACCCTTGTCGTTCTCCCTCGACATACACCGGAGGTCTTGAGATCCTTCTCCATTGTCACCAGATCCGTAGCACAACTGAACTACATGTAATTTTTTAATATATATATACTCTCATAATCCCTAACCCTTTCAAATCCCCTTTCTCTTTTTTTCCCTTTCTCTGGTTTGTTTGATACCCTTTGGTTGCTACCTTGCTAAAATTTTGTTCTCATGTCTCACACTTGCACGTTTGCATTTTAGTTGTATTCCTTCACAAAGGCGCATGCCATCCTTTTCCGCTTACTGGATGTCAGGTTCCTCTTTAATTCTTCTCTATTATTTGTCATAGGTCACTATGACAAGAAATAGTGGGTCTTATGGAGCCAAATTTCTTGGTCTAAGTTAGTGTTTTTAAATGGACTGTCAAGTGGCATTCGAGCCCTCAAGTTACATTAGGGAAAACCCCTTTCAACTCACCAATGTAATATTAAAACAAGGGCAACTGCGTAGCGGTAGTCCGTGCAGAATTTCAATAAATGCTGTTTTTTTAAGTTTTTTTGTAAATGCTGTTTTTGAAGATATAGTAGCTGCACCAACTTGCTGATTGATTGTCAAATATATTGTAAATCACTACTTGAACAAGGAAAGAACATGAAAATTGTTTTTAGGAAGACATGTATTTATAAGAGAGAGAGCACTCATTGCTCTTACAATTACGAAGACATGTATTTGTAAGAGAGAGCGCTCATGTGTTCTTACAATTTATTTTTGGTATTTGTAAGAGAGAGCGCTCATGTGTTCTTACAATTTATTTTTGCAAGCCTCGCTACAGCTCAATAGGTTTGATTTTTGCTTCTTTATCTGATGTCTAGTTATCTGAGATAAAGTTACCTCAATATCTACTCGAAGCATTGTGCCTGCAAAGACCAGCTCGTGCCTCCAGAGATTATATTTAATTGTGATATACCATTGCACATAGTAAAGAAGAGTAAATATACCACATATACAGTAACATTAACATTATTCCAATGGCAACTTAAACACATAGTATGTGTATTTATTTCATGACACAATGCATAAATATAAAATCAGAAGTCGGGGCATAAATATAACTAGCAATTGTCCCAAAAGGTACAAAGAGAGGCCGATAGGATTATTAAATTAGAGTTGTTGAATTTCTCTAAAAGAGATATTGGTTCAAGCCTACAAGGAGCAAAGAGATTTGATGTTTGGAGTTCTATGCTATTTGGACATCATATTTCTTTAAATACAACGTAATTTTTTAGAAAAGTTCAAGCCCAATGCAGTTCTGCCATGCAAACAGTTCTGCCATGCAGACATACACATGATATTGACAAATTCAAAGTAAACTGGTATACAAGAGAAGTTACCAAGCTAAACCACAAGTTACACATCTTCAGACCTGAAAAAGTACATAACAATGGTCTGGCAAATCAATAGCGATATCATAATTGCTTTTCCTTCCACATACATACAATTGCTCCAAAGGCAAGGACAAGAAAATTTTCAGCTCTAGTGAGCACCAGTGGGTCACTAAAATGAGTGACCACAAGAAGAGACACAATTGTATTAATCCAAAGAAAATTCAAAGTTGTTAATTAGAATTCTATTGTTCTCATAAGTAGTGTTTGTTATCACATGCGTTTACAGTAGCTATTCAAGTTTCAATTTTATTAGATCAGTTAGAACTTGTTTTGGTTCACAATCAATATCTGCTATTCAACTATATGTGTTTTATGTTTTGCAGATAACATAAAGAACAAAATGGTAAATCTCATCCTCTCATCAATAATCACTATTAAGTTGTTTACATATTCTACTCTTCAGTGAGCCAATGAAGTGTAATTAAGATGGCCATCATTCCAATGTCAGCCAATGGAGTGTAATTTAGATGACCATCATTCCATTTCGAGTTACAGTGAGAAATATTATGTAAAATATTATATTGATAATAAAATGCATATAGAACCTAAGGACGTTGCCATTGTCCTAACTCAATAATCATAAACTCATCCGATAGAGATCAACCACAAGAATAATGTCAAGCTCTATCATCCAACAATAAGTTTTTCTTTTCAATTAACAAGCTACAAGTTCTTCGGCTGTCGCATAAAATATAAATTCAGGAGTTAAAGACACTAGGGCCATTATAGCTAAATATGCACCAAGGTTTACTGCTTCACCTGACCAGAATGCAAAAAGAAATGCTACAACGCAGTAGCAATGGATTCTTCAGCTAAAATTGGCCAGAATTTGAGTAATTCACATAAATGTCAAATGATATCAATTGTTCAAAAGTTTTAAACAAGCAAAGAAACACAGCAGATACAGCTAGTTCTTTGATCCTTCTTATGTTAAAAAAAACAGGACAACTTTTGTAAAAGTCCCAACGCGCTCACCAAAAGACAAGAAATGTGCAAATGATTAAATTAGTTATTGAGGTGTGCTGAAATGCCTTAAAAAAGTGCTTATACACTTTAACTATATTTATTAAGGACCCCAAGAAAACATAATTTTTAAAATATGCTTATTTTTTAGATTTGAATTGATTTATCTACTTATTTCTATAAACCCTAATGCATTTCATTGAAAGACAATATGCAGGACATACATACAATTGGTTAATGATGTATGTACAACATTAATGATGCTTATTCTAACAGGTCCCTGATAGTAGTCCTTTGCCCCAACTGGAATTTGCAGAGCAAAAGGTTTTGCCCCTAGGTTTGTTATTATCATGTTCTTGTTCTCTAAAAGTTTGCTCCAAGTAGATCCATTTGGTTGACAGAGATAAATCTAAGAACACCATACCTATCTGCTTGCCCCCATACTGTCTCTAACTGTGACTCAGCACCAGCACCACTGTCAAATAGACAGATAGAATCGTCAAGAACTCTAAGAGGATGCTCCAATTCCAATCCAGAATATCAATAATGTTTATATGCTAATCATTCAATGCACATGCAGTTGCAGTAGAAGTAATAGTCATGCTTCTTTCTTGCTTATGTTCCATTTACTTCATTGTAGTAGTGCCCTGGTGAACCTCCCCATTTTTATAGTTATTGTTTGTATAGTAAAGAATCCTATATGCAAAAGTGGTTTCCCTGCATCTATGTTGGCCATAATTCTCATATTTTTGTAGTCTGATAGTAGCAAAGAGGTGCAGGTAATTGATTTGAGGAGCCTAAAGAATGAGGTGAAATTTCTGAATCAGCATCAAGCAACATTTTCTTCAAATTTCTACACCATTTTCCTTCTCTATAGTCAGTTTTAATAGGAGTTTCAGAGCATGGAGTTTTTTCCCAATTGTTACTGCCCACTTCCAAGCAATGTTGACAACATTAGAATGGGCAAAAAATCAGCGAAAAATCAGCAAACATAAAAAATTACTAATATATATATATATATATATATATATATATATATTATTTAAACATATAAAGCAACAATAACATCAAATAAACACATTGGCACATAAATATGGAGAAAGCACTGCTATATATATGTTGTGGATGCCAAATAAAAAATGATCCATCATTGTCAATATTGAATCCTCAAGTCTGATAGTTGTCCAATCAAGCACTCAAAAATAGAGAACCAATACAAAATGACATGACATATATAAATGTATCTCATCATAATAAGGTAGATGTACTTTGCAATTCATGGTATGAAATTAAAATCTGTAATTTTAAATTGAAAATCATAGGTTGAACTATCCTTAAAAAAAAAAGGAAATTAAATGTTGGAATATAATAAATGTTATTAACATCTCATTATGGTATAAATATACTTCATAAAAATGCAAGTTTTCCTGTGTATCAAAATCTGATTCAAATACGTGGGAAGGTTACCTAGTTCATTCATGCATTTTATATTCTTTTCTAGCAGTTTTTTTCTTTCCTACACAAATTCCAATGTTCAACAATGAATGTCTGCAATAATTTTTCCTTCTGGGTGAACAGAGACTTGGATTTATATTGGTTTAGGGGATTATCAGTTGTTGTCTCCCCTACCTTTACAATGTGATTCCCCCACTGCCCAACAGTGCTATCTACGAGGCATGAAGTTTCACAGAGGTTGATCAATCCAGCATCACAACTTACTTGCCCAGAAGGAATTAAAAGGAAAAAGTTGTGACAAGAAGACATTTTACAAGAAGCATGACAATAAGCAGAAGTGCACTTTCTTGTACAGGTAATGAAAAGATAAAAATAATGTTGATTTTTGACTTGGAAACAGAACAATGCACTTCTTGTACAGGTCATGAAAAGATAAAAATAATGTTGTTTTTGACTTGGAAACAGAGTAGCTCAACTTTAGCTTCATATAGTACCATTGTTCTAGTAGTAAATGGAAGCAATTATTAGGTAAGTCTGCAGAACATAGAAAAGAACAAGAAGACATTTTACAGGAAAGCATGACAATAAGCAGAGGGGTACCAATACCATATAAAACCTTTAATAGAGCACCAAGAACATGTCTTTGAAGGCATAAAAGTTGTATTAAAGCAAGTGAAACTTTTTCAATGGGGGAAAACACCATTGATGAGTGAACTGAACATTAGGAGCATGACTGTTGCATTTCACTTTAACATATGGTCTACACATAGAGATGTGTTTGGTAGGTTATAACTAAACATATATACAATGAAAGTATTCGTTGGCTTCTAAACATATGTACAATAAAAGCATTCTATCACATATAGATGTAATTGACAATGAGCAGCTAATCATATATGCATGATGGGCCATGGCATCGACAACACCAATTAGTGTTTATTGTGGTGCCAAACTGTGCGAGTTGTTCCTGCAATTGATGCCGCATTTTCCTGTGTGCATCCCTTTCATGGATGTGAATTGTTATCTTAAGTATTTTTCTTATTTTCTTTAACAACTCAATGGTTGGGCGCAAACAATAAAGAGGCAATGATTGTTGGGGCAAGATCCTTGTTTGCATATCTTGTAATGTAAGTTCTTGTTGCTGAATTTCTTGGCAATACTCATACAACATTCGTAGGTAGCCTGTATCCATACCTATTGCCATCCAAAAAGGAAACATTGTAAGTGACAATGGATATGTTTGACGATTTTGTTTGAATATTTCAAATAAAATAAATGATTCCAAATGAATATAAAATCATATGAAGGTAAATGTAATAGCAAGAAAATGTATGTGAAATTTGGTTATGTAGTGAGTGGTTTTTACCATGTGGGTAATTCTGGAAGACAAGTTGTACAATTGGCTAGAGTGTATTATCCTGAATAGATTTTGATGCGAGCAATGATTCCTCTTGCTGTTTATGCTTAACATATGGATTCTTGTGCATTTTTACAATGCATGAGAATGGGAATGCTGGATTGATGTGAATGTCTACCAATGACCACACTCTTGAAATTGCAATGAACGTTAGCCCTTGGCGTTCTTTGGTGCCGATGTCTATTGTTGCTTTGTCTAATGTCATTCCTTGTGACTTGTGTATCGTTAAAGCCCATGCCATTTGAAGTGGTATCTGACGGTGTGTACCCCTTGTGATGGGAGAAATGGGTACATATGTTGGGTGTGAAATGTCCCATGGTGTTCCTTTGTATTGTCTAAAGTCGACAACCATGAAGGATGGTAATTCTGGGGGCTTTGAGCCAATTGAATAAAATATTGAGATGACCTTCCCAAGTGCGCCATTGACGAGGCTTGCATGTACCCATAAGTTGCTGGTGAGCATAACTTTTTGTTCATTGCATAAGAGCACTTTTGCAGGCAAATGCTCATCTTTTCTTGTAGTAGGAGTTTTCTGCCTTTGTTGTTCTACAAAGCAAAGCGCTACTAGGATGTTCAATTTTTTAAGCATTTTCCTATTATGCAAGATAACTGAGTTGTTCGTTGCATATAGGTGCATGGATTCTTCAAATGTGCATTTCTCTTCATGTGTAAGAGACGAAATTGTTCTTGACATTAGGTGTTGCCAATCTTCAAGTGTAGATATTCCATTTCTGAGATTTGTAAGTATTTGCCAGAAAGCAACCTGGGATGGGCTAGCTCCTTGTTGATGGAAAACGGTTGAAAGTGTTATGAATATGTCGAAGCTGCGCCAAAGTGCAGTGCCACGTGATGTCCCAACGTATAAAGGAATGTCTTTTACAGGTGGTAGCTAGCCTAAATCTCCGACAAGGATAATTGAGCGATTACCAAATGGTGCATTTTGGTGAAGAGGGAATGCCTCTCTTAGACGATCGTCAATGCGAGAAAGCATTTTTGGACCAATGAAGCTCATTTCATCAATGAGAATGTATTCTACATGACGGAGTTGCTCTTGTAGTTGTAGGAGTGGTTGGCCTTCGAGAGGATGCATTTTTTGGATAGGGATACGAAGGGCAGAGTGAATTGTGAGGGAAATTATGTTGAAAGCTGCAACGCCGGTTGGTGCAAGTAACAACAAAGGGTTTTTGTTTGCTGGTGAGTTTTCCACAAATGCTTGGTGTAGGCATTTAATTAAATGGGATTTTCCTGTCCCAGTTGTTCCTTGTATGATGATTTTGCGTGGGGGTTTTGGCGAAGGGGTTTTAAAGTGTGAAAAAATAGTGGTAAAAGCTATGTGTTGGGTAGGAGATAATGTGTGATCCTAGGGAAGGTTGGAAAAAGAATGATGTTGGTTTTGGATGGTTGAGCAGTTGAATTCAATGAAATTTATGGCATTTTCTTGCAAAAGGGGAGGGATAGTATTATGTGACCAATTGTGGTTGGCATCGAAGTCGCGGTAGCCAATCATGTCGAGGTCATCAATTGTAATATTGTAACCCGGGTGCAGCTAAGAGAGGATTTGCCATTCATTCATCTGCATGGAATCAGGAGGGATGTGCGGGGTAGTTTGATCTTCAGTATGTGGGGTTTCTGGGTTCTCAATTTTTCGATGGACATGCCATGGTTTATATGTACCCTTTTTTTGTTCCCAGTGTGCAATAATTTCTGCATCAGTTGAACCAATATCATTGGGGAGTGTTCGGAAGGGGAATTACAATAGTAATTCACTCCAGCAAAAGATGGCATAAGAAGGATAATCAGAGGAAGGAATGACATTGTAACGGGGCAAGACATGTACAATCATTGGAGGGAATATGTGTTTCCATTGGTTTTTTCTCTGCTGGGCAGAATATAGCCACGAGTGTGCAGCTTCAAGGAGGGGCGGTGATTCTAATGAGACAGGCATGTTCATATATGCA
This sequence comes from Pinus tabuliformis, assembly GCA_031772625.1. Lineage (NCBI taxonomy): Eukaryota > Viridiplantae > Streptophyta > Pinopsida > Pinales > Pinaceae > Pinus > Pinus tabuliformis. The sequence goes on from CM062813.1 coordinate 288,584,208, forward strand.
AGGATAAAGTTTGGTGTTGAACCGGGATTCTCAGTATCTTGTGAAACACGTTTGAAAACATCCATGTTGACATTCAAAGAATGAAATGTACGACTGCAGAGAGAGAGAGGTAGCTTTTGTAACATATGGCATATTTCTTGTCCACCAATGTCTCTATCTGCAATGGTTTCTATAAGGAGTTTTCAGATGACAGCAACAGTAGGTGCTTCTTGAATGGCACTTTGTGATAGCCGTGATAGCATTTGATGGTATCTCTTAGATCTTGTTTCTACTTTTGCTGCATACTTTGAAATACATTTCAACACAGCATGGCAAGAAAGGACTGGTTTGCAATCAACATTTGCTCTCCAAATAAAGAGTAGATCAACATCGTGAATATTCAATCTTTCATCATTGCGAGTAGGGATGTAGGTTTTATGACCTTTATCATCAATGAAAAGTGAAGAAGTGGACTTCAACTCCCACGGTACTCCATATCGGCAGCTAAGTACATTGTCTTTCTTGCGAAGACAAGAAGATTCATGACACTTTGTATGACGTTGAACGCAGTTGACGAGCTATGTATAGTCTTTAGACTGATTGGACGTGAATATTGATGCTGTGTCAAGAAGACATGGGTTATGAATTGTTGATTGGTGAAGCGGAATATTTCGATGTTCTGCCTGACGTGGATTCCAAGCAGTTACGTAGTGTGTTATCACAAAATCACTACTGAGGGCTGCAACCAAGCAAGATTTCATGTAACTATTTCAACCTAACTTTAGATCAAAGATTAGCCTCTTTGATCAGAGAGGGCTCTCTCACAAACTCTTGATAAAATCCTTCACTGCAATAGATGGCTAACTCTTTATTCATTCATGAAAGCAAAGTTGGTTGGAAACATATCAAACTGGTTCTCATTGGGCAATGGAGTCTAATATATTAAGTAAACAAGGAAAACATAGTCATCTCATGGAAGTCAAGGCTCTTTGCATTACATGTCAAACATACTCCATCAAAACATAGCTTGCCAAACACACAGGAAGTCAGAGCATAAGATTATGAATTCTAAGTGATTGTGTTACAACAAGGCTATAAAAGAACATAAAGTATAAAACACCATCATTATATTTGAACATAACAATCCATCGAGAATCTTGAGTAGAGAACAACACTGTTTTACTATTACTGTCAAAAAAGTCTTACAATGGCCCAAAACAACTTTGTTTTTCTCTAAAATGTCCAACCTTTTTTACATATGAGTCATTTCTATATATAGCCAATCAAAACATTACTACCTGAGACTCCTCAACAAGCATGAAGGGAGCTCGGAACTCTGTCATTAATGACCTTATCTATATCATAAACAAACTAATTAATTACAAGAGATATTGTGCTATGAAAACAGAGGACTCCATTACATTGACACTTCAAGTCTATCTCCTCGTGTACTTTGCTGTGTTCTGGAAACTTGACACTTGTGGCACTTCAATAATAGCCAAAACAAACTGAAAACACATTCAATGGATGAGCAGCTTCGGATGCCTGATGTGTAGATGATTCATCAACCAATAAGAATATGTACCCTACATTCACGGTTTCTGCCTCCCATTAGTGTTTATGCATTAATGATCATGTTTCAAGCCATTTAATCCCCTGATAGTCCCGTATGACTGAAGAAAACTAATGACCTGGCCATCCCATAATTGAACATGTGTACCACTCAACACCTCGGCAGCTCTATCAAAACCCTAAAAATTCGGACATAAAGTGAAAACTTTCAACAAAAGACAAAATTTCACCTTTTCTTCGAATACTTACACCTGGCATCCTTTTTAAACATCTGACTGACTTTCTATAGTCTCCATGCTGGCATTAAGTCATCCCTTTAAATATTTGCTGACCTCAGCATTCAAACTCAAGTTTTCAATATAAACAGTCATCTACAGCAGTTTCGTAGCGCGCTACGAAACTGCTGTAGGTAATCGAAACTAAGCATATAAACCTTAAAGCAACAATAACTTAACTCAGTGATTTCTTCAGTCATTCTACACAGGTGTAAGGACATCAAAAAGTCTCAAAAAGCTTTAAAATGTTGACAGCCAAAATATACCAAAATTTGGAAAGCACATTTGTCCTTGGATCATTTAGCTAGTTTGTCTAGCTTCCCTTTCAAGCTGCTGACTTCTTCCTTTAACATCTTGTTTTCTGCTCTTAAACTTGCATTCATTTGTTTCATGATTTTTGCCTGCTTCAGAGCTGGCACTGTCCACTCATATGCATCAGATACTGAGTCAGCTTGACTGATCAAACTTGTTCTGCCCTTCATTACAGCCTTCTTATAACTTGTATATCTTACTGCCTTTTCCTTAAAAACATTTTGAACCTGAGGTATTTCTTCCTTTGTTGCTCCAGCTTGTTTCTTAATAGCAATCACATTTCCACTTTGACTGATAACAACCTTATTATCCTTGTTCTTGCTTTTGGCTGCTTGAACTGTTTCAGAGAAGATTTCAAGTGCCTCTGTCCTAGGCACTTCCAAAGGTGCTTTCTCTTTCTGAGCTTTCTCCACTTCTTTAATTTGCCTTCTAGTCACTGGTCTGCGTGGTTTAAAGGCATATTCTTCACTTGGTTCTTCAAACTTTAACCTTTTAGAAGCCCTTGATTTTTTAGAACTTTCAGGTGAAGACTGAGTTAGATCAATATGCATTGGTGGTACCAATTGATCTTGCTCAAGTTCAAGTGGTTCAATTTGTATTGGATGATCTTGCTCTAGTTCAATGGCTTCAAGTAAGTCATTTAAACTACCCTTTGAAATAGGACTTTCTTCCATAGGGACTGACTTTCCTTTCTCTTTGCTTAGTTGGCTTCTAGTTCTCACCCTTGAAACCTTTTCAACTTCACTGGATTTAGTTTCATCTTTCCTTTTGTGAGTTTTCTGCTTTGATGACTGAAGTGTTACCTTAGGTGATGACTTAGGGGTTTCCTTTTCAGATACTCTAGATGATTTAGGAGTTTTATCTACTGATGCTTCAGGTGTTTCTTTAACTGCTGGCTTAGGAGTTTTCTTCATTGATGCTTCCGGTGTTTCTTTAACTGCTACAGACCTCTCTGATTTCTTTGTTTTAGCTTTAGGCTTCTTATGGTCTGTCACTTCTCTTCTAAGTTCAGCCAAAGTAGGTTCCTCACTCCTTTCTTCTCTTTCTCTCACAGGTAATGGAGTGAGGCCTGTTTTGCTTGGGAAACCGGCCATAAACACAAATGAATCCCAGTCTTTACCAATTTTTTGTAAACTATCCAACACCAGCAATTTTACTAGACCATGATGAAAAAGGGATGTTTCATAAGCATCTTTCTTTAACTGAATCTTATCACACATTTTGCTAATACTCCTGAACAAATAGAGAGGTATGTCTATTGAACTCTTACCAGTGAAGTGTAACAGAAGTTTGAAGTGGTAGGAGTAAACTTTATTGTACCTACCCTCACATGTCAGGTACTTCTGGATGCATGTCAATAGCATAGCATAATTTTCCTTTAGATAGCTCCTTGGGACTGCTTTAGTGAGATCTTCATCTACATAAGGTGCCTTCAAAAACTCTTTGCATGGACCCATGTCAAACTTGAAATTCTTGAACCATTCTTGGCCACCCCTCGGGATTTCTGTGACAGTGGAAATAACTTCAGGGGACACCGGAAACTCCAACATGGCCACCTTCGAATTCAGTCCAGTGAAGTTTAATGCGAAAGCCTTGGTCACTTCTGCATGTCCTCCCTTCAATTTTTCGCAAAATCGCCAGCATCCAGTACTTCGAAATGCCTTTGCTACCTCTTCATTCCTGAGAGTAACATCTAACCCCTCCGGCTCTGTCCTCACACATTTACCAGAACGGTGTTCCTTTCTTTCCATGCTACTTTGAGTATTTTAACACAAAGGACTAATGGTGGCTTGTAGCACGAAAACAAACTTCAGCTTTGGAGAGCAAGCTCGCTTGCAGTAGTCCGTTTAAATAAAAGCTTGAGCTTTTCATATAGCAAACACGTTCATATGATATGAAGAACCCATTATGAAATGACCACCTTTTATAACATCCCCTAAACTGACACACAACTACATGACTTCGGACCTTATGGCGAAATAATGGCTTATCATGACATGGAGAGGGTGTGAAATGACAATCATGAACGGACTTGTGACTCACTACTCTCGGATTTGACATTCAGAGAAAAACGCTGCAAAAAACCCTGAAACCCCGATTTCGTAGCGCGGGCAGTTCAAATTTAACAGGATGCGCTACGAAATCGCTGACAAACAGAGCGCTGCGAAAACACGAAAACATTATTTTGCAGCTAAACTGACCAATCACACCCGCGCTGCGAAACTGCGCAAGTACCAAAGACATCATACCCACGCTGCGAAACTGCGCAAAGTACCAATGACATGACATGCTTTAACTAACAATGATGGAGGGTGTCTAATGATTTTTCCTTTACACGAATTCACATCAATAGCTCTTGAATTTCAAATTTGAAATTGACATATGCTAATAAACCTATACACAAGACTTCAAGACTTTATATAAAACTTATGGACAACCTTATATACATGAACTATATTTCCAAGTGATAACATAGTGGTCGAAATATTTATGTGCATTAGCAACTTCTAATTCATTGTCCCAGTCAAGTGTGTCCATGTTTGGTACATTTTGCAGCCATAGGAAGCCATGAATGTGTGCGGATCCTCTATGTTGCCATTCGTATCTGAATATAATATGAAGGTTACATTTGGTTAATACATATATATGCAATGTATAAAATTAATGTAGAGGGAAATGGATATTAAATAATACCTGCACCAGTAGTCTACTGCATGGAGGCCTTTTTGCAGGATTTCTTCAAGGAAAATTGTAAATCTGCAATGCATATATTGGGTTGTTAGATGTGGGTTTTTAATTATGTTTTGAATTTTCCATTGGAAGTGGTTGACTGAATTGGAAGGAACACTGGTAGGCATGATCATGTGCAAGTCATGCCATTTAGTATCAACTACGCTGAGAGTGAAAAAGAATGTCAGGCTTCCTATTTGCTTGATCATGTCAATCAGTTCAGATCGTTGTTTGTTCCAGAAAGACTGTGTTCCTCGTAGGGCTGAACCGAACCGCATTATTTGCTCTGGCAATCTTGAATCTGGAGAGTCATGAAGACACTGGCGTAGGTCTAAAACAGTTGTTGGAAAGTTGTTCTCAATGTACTTCTTCATGAAAACACTAGCATTTGCTTGGATACGGTGGTGCATTAGAATGTTATAAAGATAGTAGCAGAATCTTGGGTGTTGGCCAAATCGGTTATCATGGTAGTGCAGCAAGTGTAAAGCATATTCATGCATCTCAATATTTGTAAGTCTTGGTTGCATGATCATTGCAATCCCTGTAGGGAAGAGTGTGGGGAATGCCATGGAAAAGAGGCCAATGGTGTTGTATTCATTTATAGCAGTTAAAGATATTGGAGACCAATCGATAAAGCAAGTTGAATTTGAATGGGTCAAGTGCAAATAGTTATAAATGTGCTCAAGCTCAGTACATGAATTTGGAAGTACTGGAACTAAAGAAGAGGGTTGTATTTCTAATGGAGGTAGCATGACATTAGTATCATAAGTAGAATTAGTAGTGGTTTGATGGGGTTCAAAAGATGAGGTGGTTACATTATGGAGAAGAGAAGAAATGCCTGTAGGGTGATCTGGTAGCGCAGAAATTGCAAATGAATTGAATTGAACATCACAGTAATAAGGGTCATTTTTTATTTTGTATTCAAGGACTGCAAGGACATGTGATTTGCAAATGAAGAATTTGTAAGCCTTTTCAGATGGATTTTACCTTTTCACAATGAGGATGTCTAAGTCAGAAAGAATTCAAGGTAAGTATTTGGCAATAGTGGTGATGTCTTGAGGGAAGCTAATTGTATGGCCACTATATTTGTATTGACCACCACGAGAATGAGTGACTTGTAGAATGGGGTTGACACGTGCAATGAGCATTTCTTCAACTTGCGTTAACTAGTGAAGGACAGAGGGTTGTTCTCTAGGGTTCATGTTGTTCAATTCAAAAAAACGATTGGTAGATTTAGATGATGCACAACGAAAACAAGAAAGTCTACCATGGAAAAGCTTTGTTTTCATTCCTAGGTATGATTCCTTGCATATTGTGCAAACATGCATGGTAGAAAGTCCATCAATCCTTTCTCAAAAGCGATGGTGTTCTTCATTAAGGGGAGGGTTATATTGGATTTGATGAATGTGAGATGGGTTGGTTTGTATAGTTGGGAGAGCATTTGAGGTGGGAAGGGATGTAGAGGAAGTAGTAGGGTTGTTGCGGTTTTCATAAAGTAGTCGTCGTCATGCATTTATTCTATCCTTTTGCTGTGCATAAAGAAGACGTCGCCGCTCGTTTTTGTCTGCATTTTGATTGTTTTTTGGCATATCTAAACAAGTACAAATAATTATTGTTAGTTTTCATAAACGAGTAGTGCATGTTTGGAGAATGTATTACAAGTTTTAGAATTAACTTTTTTTATTTGAACATAGAATTAATTTTTTTTATTTCAACATCGGTGAAGGTAGGTAGATTAGGTAGAAGGAAAAACATGCAATTAGGAGTACTATAAAATCATATGTTATTTCGGCATCTATTATTGAGAGGAGAGAAGCAAGATAAACAATATTTTGCTCCCTTCTTCTTCATTTTTTTTTGACAAGTTTGAACGATAACATGAATAGATTAGCAAGCAAGAGATCAATGTATAGCATGTAGACAACGAACGGGAAACGTATGTAGTAACTCTTTACAAATGTTGATATCTATATTATGTAAAATGAAAAGGGTAAACATACATATTTTGGAATAACTGGAAGAGAGTATTTGCAGCGACAGTGACAGTCTGCATCATAATAACATGGGTGTATAATTTACAACAATATGAAACAATGAGTTGTGCGGAAATGTTTGTTTATGTACAAACAGTAGTGTTAGAAGAGACCCTAAAAAACATTTCAAAGGCGGCGAACAATAGGTCGTTTTGAAGTGGACATTGCTTGAATGTCAGTGAGTGCTTCCTTGCATGCAGAGGCATATTGAATTTCTTCTGAATTGATCAGTATTGGTTGCAAGCACTGAACACCGTTGAAGTAATCTGCTTTAATGGAAAGTGTTAGCAGGAAGCGGCGTCCTGAAATTCGGCCACAAATTTCCTGCAGATTAGTTGGTTCGATAGAAAGAAGGAACAGGTCTTTTTTTGTGATGCCCATGAGCTCGTTCCCTGCATCATTGAAAGTTGTGACGTTCTGTAGGTGCCTGGTGTGGTCATGTAGCTCAATTTTAAGTTTGTAATGGTAGTCACATTCTGGGAAGTCACCGTTACATTTTGTACAATGCCAAAGATTGTTAGAATGCTCCACAACCTTCTTCATGCATTGTTTTCCATTGAAATCTAATGGACATGCTAGAAAGCAGAAGTCTTCCATATGAAGAGTAGTAATTGTTGCTCGAACTGAAACCCATATTGCTTTATCGGAGGTTTGCATGCCAGCAATTTCATGAAACGTCTTTCGTGGTAGGGCACGTTTCGAAGCAACACCATAGTTTCTACTCAAAGATGGAGAAGAAGAGCTATAACCTGTTTCATAGAACCATGCATGTAGTTGGTGAGTTTCTTCAACTTGTGGATTTATGATGAGAGTGCTTGTTGATATCGTCCCTATTGTGGTGCCATTAAATTCAGATACACGACCTCCTTTGATTGCAAGGATTGGTGGGTTGTCGAAAGAGTAGAATTCAGAAAGGTTTTGTCCTATATAGTCACAATGGTCTCCCCATAATGTTACATCAATGCTAAAACCTGACTTGTCTTTTAATATGAGTGTTTTCCTTAATGTTTCACTTCCGTCTTTTCGTCGAATTGTTGATGCAGGTGAAGTGGAGGTAACAACACCAATGACATCCACATTCGTATTTGGACTTGCACTTTTTATTTCAGCAATAGTCTTGAAGTGAAAGCTCTAGTAAGGAAACGTTGGATCATCTATGGGACATGGATTGATAGTGGAAGCAGAAAACAAGTAAATTTCCCATTTGTACTTAAGGTGGTTGTAGTTTGGATTTTCTTCTTTCACTGTGCCATTTGAAACAATGTATAGTTGCCCAACTTGAATTAGATTGTAAAGAGATTCGGCCAGTTCAGCAAATGTAGAAAGGTGGATCTCTTCCTTATCACGATTGATAAGGTCAAATCCAAAATCTTTTCCTGAGCCTCACACATTGTTGTAAGTCTTCAATGATGTTTTTGCAGATGCCCTACCTTGGATTGACCAATATTTTTGGTAAGGACTGAGCATCGTGAATGGAATTGTTGTAGTTGTTGTCGTAATTGGTGGAGTAACTATAGAGGCCAAGGTATCTTCTGCTGATGATGAGCTAAATTTGGATGTACCCGCCTTTGCATGTAGTAGCGTCAATGAGTCATTTGTTTACACACAACTGTGGCCAAATTGCAGACTATCATGGGCAGTTTCTATATATTTGCAGCCTCACTAACCCATCTAAATGCAACGATCTACAAAAAGAGGAGCAATTCAACTCCCATTCCCTTTTCTTACAAAGTTACAAAGATCCAAATGGAGTATGATGTGCAATTGGAAAGAATGTGGGCAGTTTCGATATAATTTTATCCTCACCAACCCATGTAATTTCATGGACTGCAAGGAAAGGAATTTATGTTCCTCTTACTCTGATTAACTGTTTACAGAAATTACAGAGGATTGATAATCTTGAAGCATATGTCCTCCAAACAAGAGGGCTTGCAAGTGTAATACAACACATAGTTTATCACCTGATCCATCGCACCCAAAAGTGAATGCATCAATATCACTACATGAACTTTCCACGTGATCAATAGCCATGAATAATTATATGTACCAACACCCCCTACATGTCCCATCCCCATCAATCTGTATTGAAATAGGCTCTCAACCAAGGCCAAGCTCATGTTTGTAATAAGGGCCACTAGAAGAGCTATCTGGGTCCTCCCTCTTATCAGAAACAGGGCCCTGAAAACAGCATCCAGACCATAACAACAATCAGATTCCATAGACACACAATTGTGGCCAGGTTGCAGACTATCATGGCATGTGCAAACACAATTGAATAAAGAATTGCCCCACAAATAGCAGCCCCAATCATCCATACTGTAGGCAATCCCAGTACAGATACCCCATTAATGATTGCAGACATTAACACAAACATTAGGGCATTGAATCCTAGGATCAACAGACAGACCCAGATATATGTCACCACAAAGGCGTTTCCAGAGCTTGGGCAGCTGTTTAATCAACCTCTGTCATGAAGGCCTATTGCCTGCATAAATAGAGGCAACTGTATGGGCCACTGCTGCTCTTGCCCACATTGAAAATGTGACTAGAAATGGCAGGCAGAGAGCATAAGAAATCATGGTCTCGGAGAGCTTGTGATATATGAGTTTGGTGAGATGGGCATCCGAAGCTAGGTACCAAAGCTAGCTCTAGAAGTGGGTACGGATATCAACTAATGAGAAACAGAATCTTGTGAGTAAGAATGCTTATCATAGCAGAAAGCATTGTAATCTGGTAAGGGTTCTCCTTTCTTTATGGGGTAATATAAAAGAGTAGTTCTTATGGAAGAGTTCAGCAATTTCTTAGGTCAATTTATAAAATTTCATAAGACCAACGAGGAGAGTAAAATCTTCAATTGCACCTGAACATGCGTAGAAAAGTCAACAAAGGTATGCCTCATAGGGTTGACCTAAATTTGTAAGGATCTCAATGAACCCAGCCAGATGACTATGGAAGTACAATCTTCAAATGCAGACTCTGCCAAGATGCAGGTCGTCTAATGACTGCCTGCACAAGAAAGGTACAGCAAGTGGAAGGACATTCAGAGCCATAATAGATCTCCCATAGATGGCCTGCAGTGGGATCCAAATTCCTTTGCTTTTTCCAAGCCATGGCAATCCCAGAAGTGATACACAGTTACTTTAATCTTCCAAACCATAACACCTGATAGAACCTACGGTAATCTCCACTCTGTGAACCCCTTAGCAGTCTGTGTGTATGGGTGCCAGAAATAGCAATGTCAATACAACTGAAAGAGAACTGATTTGAATTGTGAGAGCACGTGGGAATCCAAGAGCCCGCCTAATGAAGATGAGTTCCGTCTTGGCATTGATTAAGAAACAGAGACAAACTTAATTGTCATAACCCACCTATTTTTGAGGCAATAGGCTATCACTTTGCTGTCTGTGAGGAAATTAGTGTGGTAGATTAGACAGCCGCATTGTGTAAGCACTAATACCCTAAGAAATTATCCATTAAGCTAAGGAAATGGACAACGTAAACATACAAAGACATCAATCAATGCTAGCGTGAGAAAGGACACTAATGAGGACCTGTGCAATGAAGTGTACCTACAGGATAAAGCTTTAGGATGGTATTGCGTGTAAAGCCATAGGTGGACAAGAAGGGGATTATTGATCATGTGGAATAAAATCTCAATACAGGGATATGACTATTCTAGAATTTTGATAGACATGAGCAAAGCTAACTGATCTTTAAGCGAAATCAACTGATTTTTGATGGACATGAGCAAAGTCAACTGTTTGACTTTGATCATATCAATCATATCAGGTATTCCACTATAATAAGATAGCTTGCCATCACATATATAACAACTACAAGTCAGATATGGTACACAAGGCAGGACACTGAAACCACTGATGTTGTTTGTATCAGAGCAAGAGAAAAATGACATAAATGCACCTGGTATAGCTAGGTAATCCGAAGCTAGCTCTAGAAGTGGGTATGGATATCAACTAATGAGAAACATAATCTTGTGAGTAAGAATGCTTATCATAGCAGAAAGCATTGTAATCTGGTAAGGGTTCTCCTTTCTTTATGGGGTAATGTAAAAGAGTAGTTCTTATGGAAGAGTTCAGATATTTCTTAGGTCAATTTATAAAATTTCATAAGACCAACGAGGAGAGTAAAATCTTCAATTGCACTTGAACATGCGTAGAACAGTCAGGAAAATATCCTTCTGGATATCTCTCTCCAAGACAGAGATAACTTATTGCCAGGGTAATATCCTTCAGAATGATATACAAGCTTTCCTCCACCACTGGCTACTGCATAATCCACTCTCCCTATTCCATCAGCCGAATGTTTCTCAATCTCTGCTTCAACCATCTTCTGTACGGCAGCATGGAAATCGTTGAAACTAATGGCAGACTTCCTATCTGCAACTGCACCCTTTTCATTCATAAGAGCATTTATAAGATCCATGGCATCTGTGACAGTAAGAAGACCATTTCATCGTAACTACACGGATATTTCTTCCAAATGATCGAGATAAAATATTGTGATATGCACTGACCTGAGTTGCTTGGAGAATCTGAATGTCATTTCTGCCGCAGAATTACAATAACGCGTGTAAAACAGGGAAACACTATTAAAACAAATTAATACGATAGTTGTCCCTAAGTACCTTGGACATTTGTCATTAACTGGGTATTTAACTCTGTTTATTGTATTTAAATCACATTTCCACTTGTTAAACACCATCCATTCATACACCCGACATATAATGGAAAGGGCGTACACCTGGGTTGTTGCATGGCGACTCCCCTTCTGCCACACACCCTCTACCACATGTTGGCCACATGGAGTAAGGTGGGTAGCATTCTTGGGTTTTAGTGAATGATCCAGATTACTCGAGGTAATCGAATGGTTATCCCTAGACATTCAAACCCTAACCCTTCATGAAGCACCCGACATTCGATCGCATATACTCCTGTTCAGAAGTCTTGCAAGGTGCAGCAAGCACAAATTCAACAGAAAAGTGATAGCCCATTGCCTCAAAAATAGGTGGGTTATGACAATTAAGTTTGTCTCTATTTCTTAATCAATGCCAAGATTCCACCAAGGTATGGTATGTTTTCTTATTCAATGCCCTGTTCTGCTTTGGCTTCTTCTAGTTCAATTCAGAGGACGTTGTACCTGGGCTGAACCAAGCTTATGCCCTTCTTGGACAGGAATTCTCAGATCATTCGTTGGAGTCAAAGGGGTTGGAGTCTTGGACTGAGTCTCCTTCCCAAAATTGGTTTGACATTTCCCTCTCCTACCCAACTCTTCCATTGTTAACAGGCAGGTATGCTAATCAGAGTCAGTGAAGAGAAATGGGAATGGCAGGCACCACTGTACTCTCTGGTGCTTTCTAGACAATGGTACAAGTTACTTATCATCTAACAGGACATTGACCATACAGCTAAGAGCAATTGCTCTGCAATATTGTGTAATAAGCTAGGGTAATTTTATGCTACGGTTCTGTAGGACTTTAACAAATTTCTTCCAGTACATAAATTAATTCAACATCAGTAACATCCTCTGCTATAAATAGTGCCAATTGTTATAATAAACTGAAACAGAGCAATAAGTTTTTCACAACAATTAATGTTTCAGTCCAATGTATTGTTTGTATATTCACACCAATAAAACACAAAATTACAATGCGTTCCATGTTCAGTAACCTGAAACGATTTGTCTAATCCTTGATGAGGTATGAGTATGTTAGGTTAACGCACATACTCAGACTGCAGATGCCAAGCAAATACTTAATACAACCAGGAATCAGGAAAAAACTAGGAAAATGAGAGAGAATGGGATCAGAAAACCCATTTTTGAGAGCACTAACCTGAAATTTAAACAGAAGAATTCTGAGAACCTGGGAACCTGGGCGAACAATTTCTGAATAGGAAAACAGAGCTGTACCTGCCATTAAAAAACCCATAAGAAAACACTAAGAAAACTAAGAAAACACTGGACTAAGATTAAAACGTTGGAAGCAAAATGAGAGAGAATGGGATCAGAAAACCCATTTTTGAGAGCACTGACCTGAAAATTGAGCAAGAACAATTTCTGAACAGTAAAACGGAGGTGTAAACAATGTATACTTGCAAAAATGTATACTTGAGCCCCCGCGTGAAAAATTGCTGAACAGGAAAACGGAGGTGTAAACCGTGTATATTGAACAACAGAGGTCTAGGTCGTGCACAACAGATTGCACAGCAAAAACGAGATACATTATTGCAACATTAAGTGGAAAAGCACAAAAACATTATTGCAGAGGGCGTGGAAGAGAACATGAAGAGCAGAAAACAGACGGATATGCTAGAAGAAAGTAGGAAGTTCTCCAAAATTTCTGAGAATAAACAGAAATTGCACGACACATATGAACAATTTGCCCGCTGAATGTGGACGCCAGGTGTCAAGCTTAGAAACAAAAGGACAACGAAAGGATCACTCAAAGGAAGGCCTATCGGCCTAAATATAAATATAAATATAATCCAACCTTATATATATATATATATATATATATATATATATATATATATATATATATATATATATATATATATATATATGTATATGTATGTATGTATGTATGTATGTATATAAATTTGAGTTAACTATCATCCAAAGAGGCATGAAAAATATATGTATATCTGATATATATCTGAGTTAACTAGCATCAGAAGAGGCATGAAAAACACAAATACCTTGTCATTGATAAGGATATTAAGATTCTTGGATTTTAGATATTCTTCTGTGTCATTTATAATATGAGAAAAAAAAGTAAATATATATTAAGAAAAAGATTAAAAAATAAATTAGGAGGAGATGTTACATAAAAAAAAAAGCTAAAAAAAATAAATTAGGAGGAGATGTTACATAAAAAAGCTAAATAACAGTGATTTTAAAATTTGAGTTAAAATATGTTAAGTCAACCAGAATGGTAAACAAACACCCAAAAAATTGTCAAATAGTGTCTTCTTCCATAGCTAAGTAGAGTAAATAACTATAACTGAAGTAGAGTAAATGTAACATGGTGTATTCTTCCATAGCTGAGTAGAGTAAATAACTATAACTGAAGTAGAGTAAATATCAATAATTGAGAACTTAACAGAATACAAAATTATGAGGAAAACCCCATCTACGTTAGCCAATGGAAGAATATTATGGTAAAATAGGGGAGTGCCTATCAATATTAAGCCAAACCTAGATTCTAGTCGCTGGGCCAGCCTGACCCAATATAGATTCCAATAGTCAACCCACTCCATAGCCAGATCTTGTAGCTTACCTTTGTGTTGTTCCAGATCCATATCAACTCACAATAGATAAATCAATCAAATCAAAAAAAATATAAAACGTAAAGCGGTGATTGGAATAATGACAAATTCTCACCCATTAAATGCCTCGAACTCCAATATTGACAATACCAGAAACACTCTTTCTCCATTGTTGAATTGTTTCGATGTCATGTCACTACTTTTATTGTTTTTGTAGGCCTTTAGCCTAAAATCCAATCCATATTTATATGTTCCTATCAATATTGGAGATGCTCAGGCTTAAGATTGTAGAAACAATATAGAATGTGAAGAATTGTCCTACATCTACTTTATTTGGTCCTTACAAAAATTGTGTATTGATATCCTACATTTTATTATTAATATCGCTATTATTAATATCGCTACACAAAATATCATGCAATAGGAAGACAAAATCAACATATATTGTACAACAGGAGGAAATAGTTGGTATCTCTACAGAAAATATGCAATGAGTGAGCAAATTTCATTGTATTTTGCAATTGGCTACAACCTAAAACAATACACCCTCTGCCCTAAGTAAACTTGTTGACATTAACGAGAGTTTTTTATCTTTGTAAACATGTTGTTATTTATTATTATAAACATCACCACAATGGATGTAGGAGCTACGAGCTATGAAGCAGTAGCAAGAAAAATGAATAATTATGTGATTTGCTACCCAACAAGGAAACAATTTTATTTATAGGAAGTCAGACGTATATAATAGATTATGGATATTCAAAGCTAGATCCACAACCGGAAGTAACTTTTACGAAGAGGCAAGGCAGGCATTAACTTCTTCAAAGAAGCAAGGAAGGGAGCATAGAAGGGAGTTACTGGAGATATCTTCTCCTTGACCCATGGGTAGTTCTATCTGAGTCCCTATCGGATTTCATAGAAATTAACAAACAATCTTAGTCGCTCACAAGAGAAACTATGGAAGAAATAAATAAAGAAACGAAATAACAACACATTATGACATGTTCTAGTTTTTACATGCAGCAGCATAAAGCAATCTTCACATAGTATATAAAATTTCTTACAAATGGTAGAAAGTCAACACAGCTTGCTTTAAAGCCATCAATGGCCCTAGAATACCACAAAACACAAAAGTATAAAAGAAGATACAAACATGGTGATGCAGGAGCAATCAGCTCAACGATATCATTGTATTGTAGTAAGGCATAGGGGGTCTTGTGTTTTAAGGAAGTTGGTTTCCTAAGTGTGAATTAATGTAATTATTTAGGCTTTTGAGTCATTTTAATGAGAATACGATTTAATTGAATATTGTGAGACATATTTGTAAATATTCTCGAATGTAGGTGAATATGAGAGATTTATGATAGTTGAAAGATTGAGGAATTTGAGAATTAATTGTAAAACTCAGGTTAGGACTTAGTTCATGATTTTATGGATTAGAGAGGATCCTTAGGGATGAGGAATAGATTTTAGGATTTTGTTGAGAGGTTTATGGATCTAAACAAGGAATTGGTTTTAGAATCCTTTTGTATAAATGTAAGCCTAAAAGGAAAAATCAAAGGTTGGATAGGTTAGATAAGTTGGTTAATTAGCTGGTTAGTAAATGTTCATTTATAAATACAAAGATTCAATTCGAAACTGTATAAGTGTGTGATTCGAATATGGAATGATAAATCATGTGTGTATTAGAGATTCTGTATAATATATGTATGCAGGCAAAGTCTAGGCGAAACACAGAATAGAAGAATGAGACAATGGATTGTAATGGACCTTTGAAACTATTCGAAGAACCAAATTAGTGTTCTGGACGGACTGTGTTAAATAACATAGGAAATTAAGCTCATGAGGGAGTCACGCAGCGGAACAGTGGAAGGACGAAGAACCATTGAAATAACCGAAACCACAGAGAAACATTGGAGAAATGGCGTAGAACCCAATTAGAAAGAAGAATGAAAGAACAAAGTGTTAATGCACAGCCACCATTGGATCTACCAGATCAACAAATGGGATCAAATCACATGGAATGATCGTTGTTAAAATCCCACATTGCAACATTTAAATAGTAAGGAATTAATCTTGGCCCACAAGGATTTGCGATTTGCGGCATCATTGTGAACTGTTGGATTAAAGGTAAGTTCAATGGTGGGGGAGCTTTAATAAATCTCGCATCGCAATGTTTCGTTGATGAATGAACTATACTCGGCCACAAGTGATTGCGATATGCGATTGTGATGTCCAATGCAATAGGAGATTTGATCGCATCGCAAATATCTATGGGAGATAGACCTTAGCCCTTAACCAATGCAACATGCGATATGCGAAGGTGTGATGGAGCGAGCCGATAAATATTGTGATCTGCGAGGTAAGCAGACCAAGGAGCATTGCGAAGTGTGATAGAAGAGCAAACCTAAGAAAGTAATGACTGTGGTTTATGTTTATTGAAGTCTGGGTGTGTTATTGCATCCCAAATGCAAAAGGAGAAGTCTTAAGAGTCCCGTGAAACCCCAAGAGTGCGATTGCGATAAGGCATGCATTGAGAAATGTGCAGTCTAAGGAATAAGAGGAAAGGTATGGTTTATGTATGTTTATTGTGATTTATATTATAAAAGATTCATAATAGAAATGAAGCACCGATAGATGGTTTTATGTGGTAAGTCCAATTATAACTAAAGTAAGAGTGAGGATTGGATATATGTGCAACATAAGGATTAATGGGAGTTCATGAGGCTGCATTAGATAATAACGAAAAGTTAATGAAAATGATGTGAATGAGTCCCGATGAAAGGATGAATGAAGGGTAGACTGTGTTTAGTTAATAAATCGTTCTACAGAGATTTATTAAAGGGGCCTTAACCATTATGAATTGAAGGTTTGACTCGGTAGAGAGTTAAATTCCTGGGGAAAAACAGATATATGCATTTGACATGCATACTGTGGGTATACGTGGGTTTTCCTGCATCAAAGTGGTATCAGAGCAGAATTGTAATTGAAACATTTGGTACTAAGGCAGCACAAAGAAATTCTGTGTGACAATTTCTTTGAAAGAATTTAGAACAGAGTATGTGTTAAGATGTTTATGCAGGCGAGAGGAGATCAGATTTTAATCTGACACATAGTAAGCACACAGAGGTAAGGTATAGCAGAATATTGGGACTTGCAGATGCAAGAGATAGTCTACAATCCATTCGAAGTACAGAAGATGGTGGAACAAGATCACGCAGAGATCTTGAAGGTGAGATGACATGTTTTGTTTTAAGTTGATTTGAAGATTGGAGAATGTGTGGTTTTTATATTGATACATAGGTGACAGCATAAGAAGGTGAGAAGGTTGCAGCAATCTAGAGTGAGGAGTGCTCGAATTGGTTCCAGAGGGAAGAACCAGAGAAATGCTAACAGACTGAGCTCAAAGGAGAGAAGCTTAGTGAGGCATAGATAGCAAGAAGGAGACTTGTTACTGCAGAGATATTGTTGTAGATCACAAAGGAAATTCCACAAAGGATGTGGGTATAATTGCTAAGGGATAAAAGAAGATGGTACGAGTTTCAAAGTGAAAGAAGAGGTGGTCAGAACCAAGTATTTCAGGGTGATTGAAATACAAGAGGACAGTTGTGTTCTTGAGAGGTGCAGATGAGTTAAATCCTAGAAGGAGCAGAGAGAAGTGCTCACAGGAGGTTCAGAGATAGAGAACCAAGTGATTGCCAAAAGACCAAGTACAGAGGAGAGCTTGGTAAGGTAAGTGGCATCAGGGAAGACTTGTTGTTGTAGAGGCTTTAGTGCAGCTCATAGTGAATGAGTGAGGAACTCATGAAGATAGAGATGGAGAGGATGATGACTAGTGATAGTCATAGTAGAGGTTTTGAAGAAGACCAAAATAGAAGAAAGATGAAGAAGGAGGATGCCAAGGCAAATGGTAAGAGAATGATTCAAGAGGAACTTGACAAAGAGATCGTTGAGATGAAAGAACAACTCTATGTATTGATGATGATACTAGAGGAAAGCCAGAGATTAGGTTGGGTATTAAAGAAGAAGCCAATGAAGTGGCATAAGTTACAGAGGAAGCTATAACAAAGGCAAGTAAGGTGGCTAATGGGAAAACTCAGAGAAGATGAATTGGAAATGGAAGTGTTTATTTTTGAACTAGAGCAGGGTGAAGTTATGGGTGAAGACGAAGGAATTATTGATGATTTTCTGAACTGTTGGACAAATGTAGACCAGCAGGAGAATGTAAAACCTTATATTGTTAAATCTAATAATTTTGATATGATTACAGGTTTTGCAGAGGGTGAGCAGTCTTTTGAAGCTGTCAAAAGTATGGGAGAGTATCTTTTAGAAGGTAAAAACTCTGAAGTAAAGAATGATGGAGAATGTCTCGTGAATGAAGAAAGCAGTGAATTATTGCAGCAGAAAGAACTTAGTAATACATTGATGTTTGAAGTTGTGACAACACAGGAAGAATTTCTTGTGGAAGGAGATGAAATTCAGTCTGAAGAACTGATATGTGAAGCAACAGTTGAAATTGTTGAACCTTGTAATTTTCAGATTGATAATTTGCGTATAAATGCAGGAATCATAAGTAATGATGAAGTACTTATGAAGTGTCACAGAGAAATTGAATTGCTGGAGTATTTGCTGGGAAACTCAGAGTATGACAATATGATTGCAGAGGAAGGAGTTCATTACAGTGAACAAAATCAGAAAGACATCATTAGAGCAGATGATGTGGAGGAGAGACTAGCTGACAGTCTCGTGAATTCTGTTGAGAATTCAAAACAACATACTGATGTGCTGACAGAGGAGGAAGAATTAGAGCAGCATACTGAAGTGTCGCCAAAGGAAGAAGAGGTGCTGAGGCCTTATGTTTTTTATTTTAACAATTGTTTTATGAGTGCAGGTTTAGTTGCAGATGCTGGAGGAAATTTAGTACAGATGAGCAACGAAGTAACGATGGTAGAAGGGGATTCTGTGGAAGAATTTAATCCATGGAATAGAGATGTTCGATTGCTGGAAAGAATGCTGGACAGTCAGGATTCAATACAGAAAGAAATAACCGTGAAAGAGGGTAAGGATGAAAGGGAGGCAATCAGAATAAGTGAAGAACAAGCAAGAATCAACGGAAAAAGAGTAAGTGATAGCATTCGACAACTTCAAAGAGTAGAACAGCAGATTGAAGAGTTAGTGGACAACAACAACAACCTGAAACAAAAAGAAAGAGGTAGAAGTAAGTGGCAGAGTATGGACCAGTCCAAGGATGTGCTGGAAATAGAAATTGAAGAATTATGGCAGCTAATGATGAAACAGTTCATATGGAGGAGATTGATAGTAGCTGGAAGGATGATCAGTCAGAGTATGAACCTGATTGACAAGGAGAGGAAGATGAAACAAAAGACAACATACATACAACAACAACAAAGGTGCAAGGCATTTGGGCAGCTACAAACTAAATTTTGGGACCCTGGAGGTTTTCTATCAACTTATGAACACACATGATCTAGACATCATGAATATTTTCTAATTTGGGAGTTTGATGTAGGAGCAATCAGCTCAACAATATCATTGTATTTATTTAAGGCATAGGGGGTCTTGTGTTTTAAGGAAGTTGGTTTCCTAAGGGTGAATTTATGTAATTATTTAGGCTTTTGAGTGATTTTAATGAGAAAAGGTTTACTTGAATAATGTGAGACATATTTGTAAATATTCTCGAATGTAGGAGAATATGAGAGATTTAGGATAGTTGAGAGATTGAGGGATTTGAGAATTAATTGTAAAACTCAGATTAGGAGTTAGTTCATGATTTTATGGATTAGAGAGGATCCTTAGGGATGAGGAAGATATTTTAGGATTTTTTTGAGAGGTTTATGGATCTAAACCAGGAATTGGTTTTAGAATCCTTTTGTATAAATGTAAGCCTAAAAGGAAAAATCAGAGGTTGGATAGGTTAGATAAGTTAGATAATTAGCTGGTTAGCTGGTTAGACAGGTTTGATTGTAAGCCTACGGGCAGGTTGTAAACAGAGGCCACTGACATTAGAAGATCAGGCCAAAGATAGAGAAACTATGTAAATGTTTGTTTATATATACAGAGATTCAATTCAAAATTGTATAAGTGTGTGATTCGAATATGGAATGATAAATCATGTGTGTATCAGAGATTCTGTATAATATATGTATGCAGGTGGAGTCCAAGTGAAACACAGAAGAGAAGAACGAGACAACGGATCGTAATGGACCTTTGAAACTATTCGAAGAACCAAAGTAATGTTCTGGAGGGGCTGTGTTAAATAACATGTGAAGTTAAGCTCAAGAGGGAGTCACGCAGCGGAACAATGGAAGGAAAAAGAACCATTGAAATAACCGAAACCACAGAGAAACATTGGAGAAATGGTGTAGAACCCAATTGGAAAGAAGAATGAAAGAATGAAGTGTTAATGCACAGGCACCGTTGGATCTACCAGATCAATGGATGGGATCAAATCGCATGGAAGGATCGTTGTTAAAATCCCGCATCGCAACATTTAAATGGTAAGGAATTAATCTTGGCCCACAAGGATTTGTGATTTATGGCATCATTGTGAACCGTCAGATTAAAGGTAAGATCAACGGTAGAGGAGCTTTAATAAATCTCGCATCACAATGTTTCGTTGATGAGTGAAATAACCTCGGCCACAAGCGATTGTGATGTTCGATGTGATTGGAGATTTGATCGCATCGCAAATATCTATGTGACCGATGAAGGAGCATTGTGAAGTGTGATAAAAGAGTGGACCCGAGAAAGTAATGATTGTGGTTTATGTTTATTGAGTCCGGGTGTGTTATCGCATCCCAAATGCGAAAGGATAAATGTTAAGAGTCCCGTGAAACCCTGAGAGTGCGATTGCGATAAGGCATGCATTGAGAAATGTGAAGAGTTTGAGCAATAAGTGGAAAGGTATGGTTTACATATGTTTATTGTGATTTCTATTATAAAAGATTCATAATAGAAATGAAGCGCCAATAGATGGTTTCATGTGGTAAGTCCAATTATAACTAAAGTAAGAGTGGGGATTGGATATATGTGTGGCATAAGGATTAATGGGAGTTCATGAGGGTGCATTAGATAATAATGAAAAGTTAATGAAAATGATGTGAATGAGTCCTGATGAAAGGATGAATGAAGGGAAAACTGTGTTTAGTTAATAAATTGTTCTATAAAGATTTATTAAAGGGGCCTTAACCATTTAGAATTAAAGGTTTGACTCAGTAGAGAGTTAAATTCCTGGGGAAAAACATATATATGCATTTGACATGCATACTGTGGGTATACGCGGGTTTTCCTGCGTCACTTGGCATGGTTTCCATTCTCTAGTCTGAAACCGATAAAGAATATGAATGCATTAGCAAGCAGGAAGAGATCTCCACATAGTCCATTGTTAACAAGGTATGAAGACATGGAAAAGTTTAAAAGCAGTATCCCATATGGAATCCATCCTTACATATAATTATGTGACACATTCAGTTGCACGAGAGACGCGATAAAAGAACCTTTGGATATTAATCCACTCAACCGATTTTCATTTAGATCCATAATATTCAGTTGTGTCAAGTTCCCCAGAATGTTGGGAATGACCCTAGACAATGTATCAGAGCTTGAGATCAAGAACCTTCAATTGTTATTCTACTAAGTCCGAGTAGAAATTGACATTCCTAGGATTAAGGCTCCTTGGCCTCATTTGGTTATACCCATTTTTTTTCGTGGCTCTAAGAGCTTTGTCATTATGGAATAAAACCCGTGAGTGTACCCAATTACTAAAAATGTAGAGAAAAAAGTAGGCAAATATGAAAACGAGAAGCCGAGCTCTCCATTGGTGCCCAGGTCCAGTATTACATCTGCGAAATATGAGGTATTTCCTCTTTCCCACGAGAGTTCAGTTTCCAAAAGACCAAGTTATACCAACACGACAAGTTCCCAAATACTACTCACACCATCCCAAGTGTCGGAACTCCTGTTGCCACTGCTTGTGCTGCACGATTTTCTTTCTATTAGAGCTCTAGCAATAACTATGGTCTTTTCAGAAACACTTGAAACTTAGCTTCCTGAAACTTTTGCTAACATGCGCGAGTGGATGAACAATGTGTATGTATGAATGGATGAACAATGTGTTTGCTAACTTGAATCTTTTGCTAAGATGCACTAGTACATGAACAATGTGTTTGCTTTCAATGGAATGAAGAGAGAGAGGATGAACAATGGTTTTGCTTTCGCTTTCAATAGAATGAAGAGAGAGGGTGGTGGAATGAAGAGAGATGGTGACAGTTGTAAGCAATCGTGTCAGCGAATGGTGACAAGCGTAAGGGTGATAGGTTTATGCAACGTCCCCACGTCAATTTTGAAACTTGCTATAAAACATTGTTTGGAGAAAAATTAGGATAAATTAAGTTTCTCACACTAAAATAACATCGAGGCAAGTGACGCGGGAAATAAGAGGGTAAATTGAAAACTTTGGTTAAATTTTTCTTGAAGAGAAATTGCTTGGCATAAACTTTGGTTAAAGAGTAATTAGGGATTACAAATTTACGGTCAACGCATGGATTAATAGCTCCTCAACTATCCAACGAACGCTATAGTCCCTGCACTACCATAGGCAGGGACTAATAATTTTCACGTTCTTTTCATTTAGATACTGGTATTATGAAATTAATTACAAACTTTGAAAAAGAAGGTAAAAGGCCACAACTTCTTGAATTATTCAAACACAAAACTATACTATATCTCTATTACTTTAGTTGGCCCCCTTATTAGCATGCATTTGGTTCCCGAGAGGTTTCAACCTTTCCATAATTGGCTAAACGTTATGAGGGTTTTACTAAACCCAACTGGTTTTTATTCATTTAAGTTTCCAACTGAGGCATGAGCACGTGGATTTGAACTCTGGTTTTTACTCATTTAAATTTCCAATTGAGGCATGATTGTGTGCACGGATTTTAACTATTTCTTTCCTAGTTTGATTTCTTCTGTAGCACGAAGTATAATATCTTCTCTTCTTACATTCCTATTTATCTACAGATACTTATCATGAGTTCATATTTTAGTTGGAATTATGGATGTTTCATATTTCCCATTAATTATTCTTTTGGTATGGTAAATAATACAAATTTTAATAACACTCGAGGTATTCAACCTCTGTTAGGTGTCTTTCATTGATAGTTTCGCTGAACAAATTATTGTGAATTTCAAAATTCCTGTATAATAAATTCATTCTATGGTATCTGAGCAACTAGTTGCATTCTTAGGTTCTATAGTTATTCGAGACTTTGTTCTTGAGTTTTTATTTTCTTTTCTAATTTTCCACTATATATATATATATATATATATATATATATATATATATATATATATATATATATATATATATATATATATATATATATATATATATATATATAGATATATATCCAGGTAATTATTAAGTTTATTTGGGCCTGCTAGAGGTCCCTTCAGTTACTGCTTCCCTTGAACCCAAGGTGGCTAGATTAGGTTGTTGGGCTATCAGCTTCACTCCCCCTAAGCGAGTCTACTTCTAGAACGTAAAATACTTATCTCTTTTAAGTTTAGGCCACCCCAAAATTACTAAGGAGAAAATATTGCTCCACCTGACCAATGAGCTCTGGTGATATTTATCAGTACTCCCCCTAAGTGAGTTTACTTCTAGAACAATTCCTTGCGCAGGGAACATAAAAAATCCACCTAGAACTTTTAGACCGCACTAGTTCTATCTAGGTTTGTCTCAAACCATACAGGTCTAATAGGGAATTCCATTGGCCCCAACCAGCTCAATAATCCCTTTCTCTCATAGCATCCTGCCTTTCCTCCACAACGTTCTCTGAGGAATCAATATCATACCCTCTCTTGTACCTCCTCCAATCATGTTCCAAGTCTTCATGTTGCCTCAAGATTTCTTCCCTCTAGCCCTCTTGTCTCCCTTTTTCCCTAACAGAGATAATTTATCTCTAGGGAGAGGACTAACTGCCTCATAACAGTTTGGAAGTAAAACTCTTGCTTAGCATCTTTCCCCTTCAATAATTTGGTAAACCATAACAAATTTTAATTAATAAAATTAAACATGGATTTGGATGCCTTAATATTTCTTTATGACCTAAGGTATGACATTATCTCCTAAATGGCTTACAATGACTTGGGATACATACCTATTACTCAAAATTTTCTAGTGGCTCCAACAACCTGAATAATAAGAAAATGATACCCCAAGAGGCCATGTCTTGTTGTTTTAGGCATATTCTTGGTATTAAAATGATAGAAGCTACCTTTAGGACCTAACATGCATGATTCCTCCTCTACTCATATCCATAACCCTGAAACCCATACCTAGTGCTAAAAAAGGCACATGGTGCTTGTATACCTAACTAGAGGTAAAAGATTCCCTTGATAGGTCATTTGTGCTATGCTGAAGCGTCATTCTTAGCTCAAAAATATTGTGAGGTTCCTTTAAGGAATAATTTTTAGGTTTTTTCCCCTAAACATATCAAATTACTATAGAGTTAAACTTAATGTTCAAAATCCCATAATGTTGACTACCCCTATCTAGAGACTAAATATACCACAAAAATGTCCTTTCAATCTGAAATGGGTAAAAGTTTCTTTTAGGACCTATGGCATGTGTTTCCTCTCCCAATCATGTCTAAGGACCTAAAACTCATACCTAGTTCTAAATTCTTCTAAATGCCCATTTACCCACTTGAAGGTTAGGCATCCCATCAAGAAGTCATCTATGGACACTTGAGGTATCATTCATGGCACTTAAGCTTTAAATTAATCTTGTAACTTTTCTTGAAAATATTAAATACATTAGTGTGTATATATATTATGTTTTACTAGGTGCACAATATTAATCAATAATATATATGGGATAGTATTAATATATACTTAATTTATAATTGATAACTATTTACATTTGCATGTTTAAAAAAAAAATCTTTTTCTCTTTTAACAAAAAATATCCAATTTATTATATTGCACTTTTTTTTTTAATTAATAAAATTAAGAACATATATTTAGAAAATATAAAATCATAATATACATATCAGATCAATATATAAATATAAAGAGTAGCTATATATTAAGATCCATTTTACAAGTGAGCCCTGCGTGCGCGAGAGAGACGATGCAACCATAGTGAGAGTTTGCACATAGCTCCAGCACCATGGCCCTAGGAGGGGGTCGTGATCTGTATCCACCCTTACCACTTGAGATTACTTCTTTCTGGGAATTAGTAGCGACATGCAACAAATGGCCAGCAACCGAAAACTAGTAGAAGTTTGTCAAGGGAATGGATTCCATCCCCATAGTCACTCTGCCGACTGAAGAACCTTGTAAAGCAGTGTTGAATCTAGCAGAAAGAGGGCTTATTGGAAAGTTAACTAGGTTATGGCCCTTGCCTAAAGCTGTAGATGCCTGGGTGCAAAGGAACTAGTGATCTCTTGTCAAGGAAGGAATCAAAAGCCACTTTGTCAGCAATGGCTTCTTTGTATTTGTATTTGAAGTGACAAAAGACAGGAATCTCATATTCAGAAATGGCTCGTATTTCATGGGGCCCTAGGGTTTGTATTTGAATAAATGGACTCTAGACTTTGACCCAACACAAGATGTGCCCTCGGCTGTCCCGGTCTAGGTGCGCTTGCCTCATTTACTTCTGCATTGCTAGAACCCCAAATCCTTAGAAACCATAGGCAATAAACTTGGCAAATACATCAACCGAGCTGAGAGGAGGGACTAGTACTCCAGTGCGAGAATTTTTGTAGAAGTAGACCCGAAGGAAGGTCTCCCTGAAGCTATAAAAATCACGGTGGGTGACTGGACACACATCCAAGTGTTAGATTATGAGAAACTCCCATTTAAATGTCGGCATTGCCATGGCTATGGGCACTTTGCCAAGCACTGTAAAAAGAAAATAGAGGATGGGGCTGAGAATGCAAAAGGAGATCAATGGACTCAGGTCCAGAAACTAGGAATAGCTAAGCAAAATAACAGATCCAAAGGGAAAGGAGTGCACACGGGGAGTGGTTCTCCTCCCATACAAGTGGTGGGGAGCTTAGTCCCTCCAAGAACAGACACACCCACAAACCCCTTTGAAATGCTCAGTACACCAGAAAAAATCCCAGACCCAGTAGATAAAGAGGCTGAACAACAGACCATCACCATGGAAGAAGATAAAAGGTAGGAGGAAATAGGCCCTCCCCAAACCGGAACTCCAAAAGGCATCTCTAGCTCCCCAACCTATGTAGATATGACAAGGAAGAAGACTCCAAAGATTTCGGGATCCTTGGAAGATGAGACAAACGAGAGGCCCTCGAAAAGAGTGGGGAGGAAATCTCATAGAGAGGCCAGAGAAGAAGAGGGCCAGAGAAGAAGAGGTGGAGAGACAAAAAATGCAAGGCATCTAGCCCATGATTGAGATGTCCATAGGTAGAAATACTAGAACCAGGCCTCCCAAGGGAGGAACTACCCCACCCTCTGCTAGTAAATAATGCGATTAGTCTCTTGGAATTGCAGAGGACTGGGGAATCCCTCAAAAGCTGAAGTAGTCAAGAACTTATTGAAATTAGAATTTCCTAAGATCCTCATGCTCCAAGAGACTAAAATAGAAGGGGAGCCCTTCTGGAACTCAGCAAAGTAAAATGGAAAACAAAAGCTGGAAAAGCAGTAAGTGCAAGGGGTACATGTGGTGGGCTTGCCACTCTCTGGGAGGAAGACAAGTTTCAACTTGAGAGTTCCTTCCAGACGTAACATTGGATTTACACCGAACTCCAACACCTTCATAGTAAGATTACCTTTGTTCTCTTTAATCTTTATGTACCTGTCCTCTATGCAGAAAAGAAAGTCTGCTGGCAAACCCTATCCGACTTCCTTGAAGCCTACTCCCTCAAGAATATAATTCTAGCAGGAGACTTCAATCTAATCCTTGACCCAAAGGAAAAAATAGGAGGAACCAGTAGCAGGGACCACTTCCTTCCCATCGTGGAAGATCTGATTCAACAATGGGATTTACTGGACTTTAAGCCAAAAACAGGGCTTTACACTTGGACAAATAACAGAATTGGGGCGGAGCACATTTCAGCCCAGTTGGACAGATTCCTACTTTAAAGCACCTTCCTCTCTGAAAAGAAGATCATAGCCACAAAAATTCTGCCAAAGTTGACTTCAGATCATAAACCCATTCTTCTACTGCTGGAAGAAGAGGAAAATTTGGGGCCAATACCCTTCCGGTTCAGCCCTCTTTGGGCAGATAGAGAAGGGTTTATGGATACAATCAAGAAGGCCTGGTCCATCCATGTTCTTGGATCGCCCAACTATGTCTAGGAGAAAAAGCTAAAGGCCACCAAAACAGCCTTGAAAGAATGGATAAAAAAGCCCATAGACTCCCCCACTAGTCATAGAAAACAGAATATTCAGCAGTTGCATGATTTCCAAATGGGCCTGGAGCTGCAAGACATTACCTGCTCAGAAATTCAGATCAAGCAAGATCTCCAAATCAGCACTTTCTGATCATTCAAAGAGGAGGAAGAATCCTTGAGGCTCAAATCTCGCAATCTCTGGCTTGTGTCTAAAGAGAAAAATTCAGCCTTCTTCCATAAGCAAATTCAAACTCCACTCTCTAGAAAGCACATTGTTGACCTGACCAGGTCAACTGCCATCTCGACCTTTTGACTTTCATCTGGTATGGGTTCATATGGTTTATCTTCAACGATAGATGCTTCGGCCGACAACCTGGGCGGGTTAGCCGGATTTTGAACTAGTGACGGACTCGGCAAGAGTTTCTTATATCCAGGAGGAAGTTGTAACGGTGAAAACGGACGATCGTCCAAAACTCTTTTAGCCTCATCTAAGAAGGGACAACGATGGATGGCGTTATCACCTTCACACAGTTTACAAGGAAATTTGCGCTTTCCTCTTTGTCCAGGGACTTCACTTTCACTAGTCGACGGTGTGTTTTCAACATGATCATTAGAGGTTGATGACACCGGGTTGTGCAAACGAGGAGACCAGTCCCTTAAGATCCGAGGGATGTAGGGACAATCTCTATGATAATGGTCTCCTTTGCAAATGACACATGGCGATTTAGGCCTGGTCGGTGCAGTGTGTGGATTTTCGCTAGACGACGCTTGGTTGCCCCCTTTCGCCTTTGGCTCCTTCTTCTTCTTCTCTTTCTTTTTCTTTTCCTTCTTCTTCTCAGATTCTTTATTTTTGGCTTTACCAGCCCCATCAAGCGAAGAGGAAGGAGGAGAGGATGAATTGGACGAAGTAGAGGGTTGGGGGGTAACTCTGGAATTGTCTAGTTGTTGACTCGATTGTTCAGGAACCGCGGTGTTCTAAACGATGGAGGTTGAGAAAAGTCATATGGGCAAGCCAATCGTCAATCCTGGAAGTGACAATGTGGCCATGTGGGGTGCACCAACATCTCCCCAAGAGGAGAAGGGACTAGGATTTCCTCCAAGGGGAACTCCTTGGTTGGTAGACTCCATTTTCTCAACCTAAGACCAACGTAGGAAAGGTGACGATTATTCCGTTTAAAATAAATTTTAGATGCTTTGACACAACTTGTTTTTTCAATTTTAAAGAGTCGAGAAAAAACAAAAGATGACTCTAGTCGCCTTCGATTTTTAATGAGCCTAAAGTGACAAGTGCTCAAATGGACCTTTTCCGTTAAGAAGTCTGAAAAGGAACGAAAGGGACTACTCTGGAAATCTAGGCAGAGGGATTACCAAATCAATCGCAAAACTACAGAATACTTTTTACGGTACGGCAGTCAATCTTCCCGAATGATGTGTTCAGTGCATTGCGATCGATAGGGCGGCAGACGCAGCTTCCTATGGATAAAGGATTAAGCCTATTGTGTTCTCCCAAAATATACTCGATGGTACGTGGGAGCACAAGTCCGTACTGGCACTTATCGTCTCAAAGTGGAGGAATCATCCAACCAACAGTGAGAACAACAGTTACCAGGCTTTACGACGCCGGAATACGTCTCTAGCCTAGACTTCTAGATGTTTTGCATTAGGTTCCAAAGCATTGTTAGATTCATTAAATTTATTTTATAGTTGATCTTGCTTAAGAAATTTTCCTTTCAGGTTCACCGCGTGATGTAGATGTACAATTCCTAAAATGCAATCTAAGATGATAAACAGTCTTTTATCTTCTTTGTGCAATGAAAATCCTAGCTACTAAGGAAAGAAAGACATAATTCTTTCAACAAAGAGCAAAGAGCACACACTATATGCACTGTCCTAAATCAAACCAATCAAACAGTCTAAATGCAAATGCACATGCATGTATTTGTTTTCAGCCTTCTTAATGTGTGAATGATAAAAAGAAAGCTAATGCGCAAATCTGAATTACTTTTCAAAGCGACAATTACTAACAAGTTTCTTTTCAAAATCAAAATGAAGACAATGACAACACTTTGTGATTTGGAAATGAAGACTTGCTTTCGACACTAGAAAAACTACTAATTTAGATCAAATACAATAGTAACAGGGTAATCGAATATCAAGAGCAATCAGACTCTCTTCTATGACTGAAAACGACACTTGCGACACTTTCAAATCAAGAAACGACAGTACAATTACGTTACTTTTTTGCAAAGGAGAACTGAAAATGACTCAACAAATACACAAAAACATTTACAATTCTTTGCACAATGGAGGCGGAATATTAGCAAGGAAAGGGGTTTCAAACAAAGGTGTACTGACTATAGGCAGCAAAATTCTTGAATAGATCTGAAAAGAGTGAACAAAAACCAAAATTCAGGAACAATGCCTAGTCTGATCAGCGCACCTGTAACACAGTGAATTTGAAATGCAGCGCACCTACTACACTCGGGAAGTGCGCTGAATTTGAGATTCACAGAACAGAGATCGTGCTGGGCTAGGGAGGAGACCTTGCTTGGGTTCCGGGTCACAGTTTGCAGTTCAGTTCAGGGATTTTGGCCGAGCAAGTGGTAATCAGTAAATCAACAACAGGGGTAGATCTAAGGAGGTTACTAGAGCCACCACAAGGGCAATTATAGAGTTTGTAAATCAGTTGTTTAACTCATAAACAAAACCCGGAGATTGACTGAAGCGACATTTATCCACTTTGCATTTTCATAGCAAATGCATTTCGAAAGCTACCTGGCTCAACTTCAGGCTCCGTCTGTAAGTTTATAAAGTAAACAAATGTAGATAAACAAACAACCTAATCGCTCCCCAGCGGAGTCGCCATTTTGTTACAGGGAAAAGTGTTTATGCAGAACTGCTAATCCCACTAAGGTGTGGTATCTACCTTAGAAACAAACAAAGTAAAACTACTTTCGTTTTCCTTTATGAAAGATAGATGAGAGAAGAATAAAGGAGACCAACCTCTGTCTTGCGCTTGGTTCCTTGCTCGATTCCTCTCTCTTCTGATAGTCCTTTGCTACTTGCTTCCTTGTATACCCATCTTTACAGAGTACCTGTAGAATAAAAGCAGCATAACACTATACGAGAACATGGATCTATTATCATAAACAATCTAGGATCAGATGTAAATTGACCATACAAATGCACAAAACATAGATTACACAAGAGTATGGAGGAAAACTTGAATAGCTTTATTGATAATTAAGAAAGAGCCAAGAGAGTTACAACCAGTTGTTCTGACCCAGCGTCATCCTCTCAGCAAGTAAGCCCTTCTTCACCTCATGCAAAGCTTAGATCACCCAACACTATGATGTTGCCTCAAGAAACCAACAGCAATTCCTTACAAGATGCAAAATTCCAGCCTCTGGATCTCTGGGATGAGGGATCCATATATAGATATCTGTAAGGGAGATGAGTTAGCTTGTGATTTGATTAGTGTCTTCCCTCTGAAAGTTCTTGCTTCCACTTGGAGATTGATGATCTCTTACTCATCCTTGGTCGAATTCAGAGAGGCAAGTGTCACAGGAGAAGTTTCTGGAAGATTCCATGCTTCTCCACCTCGCGGATTGACACTGCCATTTGTCTCTTCTCATCCATCACACCCCATAGAAGGGATTTTTGAAATGCAATGCACCCATTGAGTGTACTTAGGTGAGATGCAACGCACTTTGCCTATGGAGCAGGTGAAATGATCCTGTTTTGACCAGTTCTGAGTGGTTTTTCATGGAGAACTTCTGGGAGAAGCTGTAATCAGTTGACCTTGTTCCTTTAGGGGTTGGAACAACACTTTTAGGGACTTAGGAGCCCTTGGTTTATGGACATTTTATGCTTGGGGTTGCAGTGCCCAAAAATGTCTATAACAGTTGCCCCCTAAAGCATGAGGTCGTTAATCTTTTGATGTCGGGTGAAATGCTTTATTATGAGGATCTAAAGTTCTTTCAAGCTGGGGGGAGACCTGTAATAAGATACAATACAATACATTATCTTCATAATATTTTCATGATCTAGCTAAGGCGGGCATTTCCATGCTCAGCTTTATAAATTCATTTTCATGTACATAGGACAGACAATCGTCTGAGTGTAGACTGATGATTCTGGTAGAGCCATCATCCCTTTGATTGGATGATTATCTGTGCAGCAATGATGTACATCTGATGTCTTTATTTCCCTAAATATATATCGCAGCCCGGATGGATGAAACTAGATCCGGGGTCTTCAATCTCGTTCGATCTTCACTCGAAGTACAAGTCTATCCATGTGAAAGATGTTCTGGAGTCGAACACGGAAAGACATCGCCTGATTACCAGCCAATGATTTAAGTTGTTAACAGGCGCGAGAGGAATCACCAATAATGATAATGACCCTCAAGGTATTGCAATACAATTCACGTGGTGTGAATAAAGGACTTGGCGTCGAACACCACGCAAAATCTTTCGGTCGAAGGTCATTGATGTAAACCTGTCGCCGGAAGTGAGAAACTTGCCATTGAGGCGTGCAAGCTTCAAAGTACTGAAAGGGGTGTTCCTAGATCGACTTCTTGGATAATGAGCTGATGTCGACAAGAAGCGATCCGTCATAGGAGGGCCTTAATGAATCCCACATCAATGACATGGAATGGAGCAAATGATTTTAATGGAGGTGAAAACGATCTGGTGATATAAGGTTCAGGGTGGCAGTCATGAAAGAATGGAGCGTAAATGTATTGCAGCAGGTGAGACACAGGTGAATTCTCTGAGTGACTTCTCTTGAACATATCGGTGACACTGACGTGATGGATTGTTAGCATTAACCCCAAATATGGATGGTGTGATGGGACCATGGTGATGTGACTGGTGAATGAAGCAACCCAACCCGACTTGGATGCAGAGTGAAAGTGTCATGTTCAAGAGTGACTTGCTACCAACAAAGTTTCTTCAAGTTTTC
Source organism: Pinus tabuliformis (assembly GCA_031772625.1). Taxonomy (NCBI): domain Eukaryota; kingdom Viridiplantae; phylum Streptophyta; class Pinopsida; order Pinales; family Pinaceae; genus Pinus; species Pinus tabuliformis. The sequence continues at coordinate 288,616,745 of CM062813.1, forward strand.
TTCCCAATTTTTCCCCAGTCATTGCTGACCAGTACCTCTTTATTTTTGTCAAGCTTGAGGAGGATAACATATGCTTGTTCTATAATTTGCCCTTCGGGCAAACTCATCGCTATGTTTTAACGAGCCTAGCGATAGTGAAACTCGTTCTTGTCTGCTATGGACAAGTTTGTCACTATTAGGTTTTAACGAGTTTAATGACAAAGATAACTCGGTCCTTTTCAATTTTAGAGAGTCTCAAAAGGGACGTAAAGGAAACTCCAAAAATCCTTTTTCGTCATCTAATCCCTTAAGTCCGAAAAAGTATAAAACAATACAGAAGGGATGAATTTTCGATACTTTTAACGAGCCGAACAAAACAAGCGCTCGATCTTTTTGTGTAATAATCCCTCAGGTCCAAAAAGATTAAAATCTAAAGGAGGGATAGCACTTCCGGTCCCTTTAACGAGCTGGAGAGGCTAATGGCTCGGCAATCTTTTCATATTTTACGAGTTAGTTGAAAAGAGCTTAAAGGAGACTCATTTTTGAGGAACGAGTGATAAAATTGGGTAGCAGCTGATTCCAGGTAAGGTTTGGAATTTTCCAATCACGGCAGTGTTACAAGGATGGCTAATAGGATCACTCTTCGCAGCTGTTCCTCAAAAGGGGTAAACAATCAAATGGAGGTGAATGATCGGCCAATACAGAGTGGAGTTGATGATGGGAACACGACCAAGGCTTTAAAGGCTGAAGTACTACATTCATGATGATTATTTACCGGGAATTGGTTCATTTTTTATTGAGCTTAAATGCTGGGGGAAACATTTGCTCATTGCTTATGTTTATGTCTATTTTTTAACGAGCATGAAGTCCGCATTAAAACTGCTCGATTAATCCATTCGTATAATAAGAATGTCTCATATATGAAAACGGAAATTTTTCAAATCTTTGCCCCACATCATTTCTTAATGCAAGTTAGGAAATGACCAATCCTACGAGTTTAAAGGGTTAGAGGACCTACAAATTTAAAAAATAAATGGTCTCTCTTTGCTTGCACGCCAAAAGGTTTGCATGCCCCCAGGTATAAAATAGAGTTTCAAGGTCACCTTCTATTCTACCAACAAGACATTTGTTTTATCAGGAAAGGTCTACCTCTTTCAGGTTACCAAAGATTGTTTTATCTGGACCGCAAACAAAACACTTCTTCGGCGATGCCTACCGAAATAGACAAAGGTGGGTGGCGCAGACGCTTCCACCCACATAACTTTGACAAGGGAATCTTATTCCAATCCAACCCCTTTTCCAATCTCGGACGGGAGTGTCAGACTAGTCATATATCTCTCGCGAAAACCTATCCTATATCTGAAGTTTTCCTACCGAGGCAGACCAGGGTGCATGCCCCCTGGGTTTCAGTCATGTCCCCCAAATCACTCGCGCTCATCAGGTGGATAGACTAGGGATTGATGAGACATTCCTTATGTGAAAAGACCATTCAGGGATGGTATATGACTATTTGCTATGCGTGAACCAGGGAATGAAAGCTGGTCTACGAGCTTGACCACTCTTCCTTCGTGCAGAAAACACATTACTCTAAAGAGTGATGAGACAATGGCTCCCATGCAATAAATATAGTCTCGTCCAAGGAGTAGATTATAATCCAGGGGTCCTTGGACTACCATTACATTCATGTGAATAGTTTTCCCTCCCAATGTTATGGGCACATTGGGAAGGATCCCTAACGGTCGACTGGTTCCTTTGTCAAAGCATGTTAGATTTCTCATCTCAGGCAAAAGCGATGGCAAACCAAGCACTTTCCAAGCAGTCGAGGAAAGGATACTCACAGAAGCCCCTCCATCTATGATGGTACCGGCCATAACCATTCTATATACTTGAGAAATGATTCGGAACGATATACTAGCCGGTAAACGGGGTCTGCCTAGCTGATTCCAGTCGAAGGAAACAACTAGGTTGCTTAGAGGTGGGATCGAACAGACGACCGGGAACGACTCTGACGAACTTCCTTCTTGCGGTAAAGGAATGGGTAAATTTCCCCCATGTTCATCGAAGTCTGTGTTTACGAAAAGAATTTGGACGGTGTCATCCTTGTTCTCTTCGGTGACTGTATCATCTGAAGATAAGACCTCTGAAGGCAAGACCGGGTCAACTGCCGTCTCGACCTTTTGACTTTCGGCTGGTATGGGTTCAGGTGGTTTATCTTCAATGATAGATGCTTCGGCTGACCACCTGGGCGGGTCAGCCGGATTTTGAACTAGCGATGGACTCAGCAAGAGTTTCTTATATCCAGGAGGAAGTTGTAACGGTGAAACCGGACGATCGTCCAAAACTCTTTTAGCCTCGTCTAAGAAGGGACAACGGTGGACAGCGTGATCGCCTTCACACAGTTTACAAGGAAATTTTCACTTTCCTCTTTGTCCAGGGACTTCACTTTCACTAGTCGACAATGTGTTTTCAACATGATCATCAGAGGTTGACGACACCGGGTTGTGCAAACGAGGAGACCAGTCCCTTAAGATCCGAGGGATGTAGGGACAATCTCTATGATAGTGGTCTCCTTTGCAAATGACACATGGCGATTTAGGCCTGGTCGGTGCAGTGTGTGGATTTTCGCTAGACGACGCTTGGCTTCCCCCTTTCGCCTTTGGCTCCTTCTTCTTCTTCTCTTTCTTCTTCTTTTCCTTCTTCTTCTCAAATTCTTGATTTTTGGCTTTACCAGCCCCATCAAGCGAAGAGGAAGGAGGAGAGGAAGAATTGGACGAAGTAGAGGGTTGGGGGGTAACTCTGGAATTGTCTAGTTGCTGACTCGATTGTTCAGGAATCGCGGTGTTCTGAACGACAGAGGTTGAGAAAAGCCATACGGGCAAGCCAATCGTCAATCCTGGAAGTGACAATGTGGCCATGTGGGGTGCACCAACATCTCCCCAAGAGGAGAAGGGACTAGGATTTCCTCCAAGGGGAACTCCTTGGTTGGTAGACTCCATTTTCTCAACCTTTCGTTTAAAATAAATTTTAGACGCTTTGACACAACTTGTTTTTTCAATTTTAAAGAGTCGAGAAAAAACAAAAGATGACTCTAGTTGCCTTCGATTTTTAATGAGCCTGAAGTGACAAGTGCTCAGATGGACCTTTTCCGTTAAGGAGTCTGAAAAGGAACAAAAGGGATTGCTCTGGAAATCTAGGCAAAGGGATTACATAACCAATCGCAAAACTGCAGAATAATTTTTACGGTACGGCAGTCAATCTTCCCGAATGCTGTGTTCAGTGCATTGCGATTGATAGGGCGGCAAACACGGCTTCCTATGGATAAAGGATTAAGCCTATTGTGGTCTCCCAAAATATACTCGACGGTACGTGGGAGCACAAGTCCATACTGGCACTTATCATCTCAAAGTGGAGGAATCACCCAACCAAAAGTTAGAACAACAGTTACCAGGCTTTACGACGCCGGAATACGTCTCTAGCCTAGACTTCTAGATGTTGTGCATTAGGTTCCAAAGCGTTGTTAGATTCATTAAATTTATTTTATAGTTTATCTTGCTTAAGAAATTTGCCTTTCAGGTTCACCGCGTGATGTATATGTACAATTCCTAAAATGAAATCTAAGATGATAAACAGTCTTTTATCTTCTTTGTGCAATGAAAATCCTAGCTACTAAGGAAAGAAAGATAGAATTCTTTCAACAAAGAGCAAAGAGCACACACTATATGCATTGTCCTAAATCAAACCAATCAAACAGTCTAAATGCAAATGCACATGCATGTATTTGTTTTCAGCCTTCTTAATATGTGAATGATAAAAAGAAAGCTAATGCGCAAATCTGAATTACTTTTCAAAGCGACAATTACTAACAAGTTTCTTTTCAAAATCAAAATGAAGACAATGACAACACTTTGCGATTTGGAAATGAAGACTTGCTTTCGACACTAGAAAAACTACTAATTCAGATCAAATACAATAGTAACAGGGTAATCGACTATCAAGAGCAATCAGACTCTCTTCTATGACTGAAAATGACACTTGCGACACTTTCAAATCAAGAAACGACAGTATAATTACGTTACTTTTTTGCAAAGGAGAACTGAAAATGACTCAACAAATACACAAAAACATTTACAGTTATTTGCACAATGGAGGCGGAATATCAGCAAGGAAAGGGGTTTCAAATAGAGGTGTACTGACTATAGGCAGCAAAATTCTTGAATAGATCTGAAAAGAGTGAACAGAAACCAAAATTCAGGAACAATGCCTAGTCTGATCAGCGCACCTGTAACACAGTGAATTTGAAATGCAGCGCACCTACTACACTCGGGATGTGCGCTGAATTTGAGATTCACAGAACAGAGAGTGTGTTGGGCTAGGGAAGAGACTTTGCTTGGGTTCCGGATCACAGTTTGCAGTTCAGTTCAGGGATTTTGACCGAGCAAGTGGTAATCAGTAAATCAACAACAGGGGTAGATCTAAGGAGGTTACTAGAGCCACCACAAGGGCAATTAGAGAGTTTGTAAATCAGTTGTTTAATTCATAAACAAAACCCAGAGATTGACTGAAGCGGCATTTATCTACTTTGCATTTGCATAGCAAATGCAGTTTGAAAGCTACCTGGCTCAACTTCAGGCTCCGTCTATAAGTTTATAAAGTAAACAAATGTAGATAAACAAACAACCTAGTCGCTCCCCAGCGGAGTCGCCATTTTGTTACAGGGAAAAGTGTCTATGCAGAACTTCTAATCCCACTAAGGCGTGGTAGCTACCTTAGAAACAAACAAAGTAAAACTACTTTTGTTTTCCTTTATGAAAGATAGATGAGAGAAGAATAAAGGAGACCAACCTCTGTCTTGTGCTTGGTTCCTTGCTTGATTCCTCTCTCTTCTGATATTCCTTTGCTACTTGCTTCCTTGTATACCCAGCTTTACAGAGTACCTGTAGAATCAAAGCAGCATAACACTATACGAGAACATGGATCTATTATCATAAACAATCTAGGATCAAATATAAATTGACCATACAAATGCACAAAACATAGATTACACAAGAGTATGGAGGAAAACTTGAATAGCTTTATTGATAATCAAGAAAGAGCCAAGAGAGTTACAACCAGTTGTTCTGACCCAACATCATCCTCTCAGCAAGTAAGCCCTTCTTCACCTCATGCAAAGCTTAGATCATCCAACACTATGATGTTGCATCAAGAAACCAACAACAATTCCTTAAAAGATGCAAAATTCCAGCCTCTGGATCTCTGGGATGAGGGATCCATATATAGATATCTGTAAGGGAGATGAGTCAGCTTGTGATTTGATTAGTGTCTTCCCTCTGATAGTTCTTGCTTCCACTTGGAGATTGATGATCTCTTACTCATCCTTGGTCGAATTCAGAGAGGAAAATGTCACAGGAGAAGTTTCTGGAAGATTCCATGCTTCTCCACCTCGCGGATTGACACTGCCATTTGTCTCTTCTCGCCCATCGCACCCCATAGAAGGGCTTTTTGAAATTCAATGCACCCACTGAGTGTACTTAGGTGAGATGCAACGCACTTTGCCTATGGAGCAGGTGAAATGATCCTGTTTTGACCAGTTCTGAGTGGTTTTTCATGGAGAACTTCTGGGAGAAGCTGTAATCAGTTGACCTTGTTCCTTTAGGGGTTGGAACAACACTTTTAGGGACTTAGGAGCCCTTGGTTTATGGACATTTTATGCTTGGGGTTGCAGTGCCCAAAAATGTCTATAACAGCTATGAGAAGACAAGATCATGGGCCTCCAACCCTTAAAACTGGCCCCTGAAATTGCAGATTTGTGCAACTGGCTCATCCAGAAAGGTATCCACAAGCTTGCTGACATATGCTCTTGGGATTCCAAAGGGAATTGGAGCAATTGGGCTCTCCACCGCCCTCCTGACTGGATGTCCCCCCAACTTCATCTCCTTCTAGCTAAGCTCTCTAGTCTGGCTCCTGTGCATCTCCATTCGAGGGACAAGTGGGGTTGGGGGAAGACCGGAGCATACTCAACAAGGCAGGCTTTGCAGCTCTTCAAGAACAACAACCCCAGATCCACTCTACAAAGCTTTGGTAGCATGTTTGGGACCCCTTTGGTCTCCCAAAAATAAATTTCTTCTGTTGGATTCTCATGCACAGAAGGGTCCTCACTGGAGATAATTTAGTGAAATGTGGAATTAACGACCCCCATAGATGCCCTCTCTGCTGCATGGCTCAGGAAACAATTGAACATTTTTTCATCGATTGCCCCTTCACTCAAGAAGTCTGGTTGCAAGCAATGTTGGGGCTAAACACCCAAATGCCAACGCAACTTTCATTTGTTAGTCTCTTCGTCTCATGGGAAGAGCGTTATCCTCACACTCTAAAGAGAAAAACAACATGGGCTAAAATCTAGAATGCAATTCCAAAATACATCTGCTAAGGAATTTGGTTAGCTAGGAATGAAGCGATCTTCAACAATAGACTACAACCCACCAATATAGTGACTGCCTCCCTATAGAACTCAGCTGGCTAGGAGACAAATCTCTCCTCCCTAAAGAACTCAGCTGGCTAGGAGAGTTCCTGAGGTGGACCAACAATAAAAAGAACCCCTCCTGGCCTTGCCTCAATCTAGAGTGGCGGCTTCAGATCACTGAGTCAGACTTTCAAAAGTGGTGGAAAAAACAGGGCAAAGTTTCGATATTCTTTGACAGAGCCTCCAAAGGAAACTTAGGGATATCAGGGGTAGGAGGAGCAATCTACTCCTCAGACGGGCACAAAAAGGACAGCTTTAGTTGGGGCCTAGGATAGAGCACAAACAACCAGGCCGAGATTCTAGGACTGCTCAAAGCATGTCAGTTGGCTCAGGGGAACAAAGGGGAAAATATTCAAATCTTTGGGGACTCGGAGATCTTGATAAAAATACTAAACATTGGTGATCAACTCAACAACTCAACACTCAATAGGACCCTTGAAAGAGTAAGAAATCTGTTGCAGAACTTCACTACCTGCTCATTCTATCATATCCTCCGATCTCTGAATAAGGAAGCAGACATGATGGCAAATAAGGGATGTCTATTAGCTCAAGGTCTTCTGTCAAAGAATGATGCAACAACAGAAAGGCATCCAATTCCTTAAAAGAGAGGATCAACAGAGCAAGGTCTGGGCAGTCATTGCTACACCTCTCTATGTAATGTTTCTGGCTCCATGCAAGACCAAAGAATGGTGATGGTAGCATTCATCTAATGCTGAAGATAGATGCTATCAAATGCTGGTTAAAAGACATTGTTTGCAGTCGATGTAAGAGATGGACTCACCTCAGCTCCAGCAGAATAAAACGAAACTCGCAAAGGACCACAGCTAACGCAATCATGACTTAAGCAGTTAACTCAAACAACGAGGAAATGAAATGGCTTCACAATATTTTCATAGACAGAGGCTACAGGTTGTCGAGATGCTGGAAACGACTTTGGACAAAGCCAGGTTCGCCTAATCCAACCAGAGAAAGCGGAAAGGATCCTCAGATACCTCCCTTGATTTTAGATTCTAAGCGTTAAGCTAGGATCTCTTAGCAATCCAAAAAAAAATCAAATGTATCAACGAAAGTCTATTGGAAAAGCCAGATTTTGAGGACCCTGAATAGCCAAAAAACATACAACATAATGTAATAGGGGTTGTTTGGCTCAGGCCCAACCTCACTTCTTAATAAAATTCAACCGCTCTTGTTAAAAAAAAGATCCATTTTACCATATAAATTAAAACAAGTGTTGGAGGGTGGCTTATTCCCTGTCACTCAAACTACGTACAAAATCATAACCTACATTAGTCAATGTTAAATTAATAGTGGTTAAGAGGTAAATAAAATCCTATAGTCTTCCTTTGTAGGAACTAATAAATTGAGATGTGAAGTGGATAAATTAATTGAGGAATTGCATAAATTTTGGTGGGTAGTAACCACTAGTAAATCTACAGAGTTGTACTCCTACATAAGTGGCAAGGATAAACTAAATAATTGTGGGAACTTACTCAATATAAGTATATTTATTTATTTCTTATTTCTATCCTTTTTTATGAAAAACTTGCTTAATTGTGTTTTTTATTTCAATATGAACTATTTTCAAGTTAAGTTTAGATTAAAAATTCCGCACAAGTATCTAAAAATAAGCATGAATATTGGAATCATATCCATAAATTGTGGCATAAAATATGTAGTGTTGTTATCCACATATCGTTGTATTATGCAAAATCTACAACTAAAAATTGCACCACATATTGCAAAGGAAACTCCATAAGGTTGTAGCATAGGAAAGAGTAGCATAGAAGAAAGATGATGTGAGATTGAATTAAATATTTAAATTATAAATATGAAATATTTTATTTGAAAATAAATATTAGGTTTGGAGAATTGTTTAGATAAAGAAAATCGTTTTTTATAGCCTAAGGTTAGAATAGATAATTAATCGAGTATATTCACTTAAGGACAGAACAAACTAACTATATAAGAAACCATAGAATTGATGTAGAAATTATGTTGAGTTATAATTCAATATTATTGAATGTAATGAAGACTATCTATAATGAAAGTTATCTACAGATCAAAATCTTTGAAGTTCCAACAATAAAAATTGGTAACCATAGTATGTTGGTTCCCTCAAAGAAAGTGCATTAGTCTAATAAATTGTTAATTGGTGAAACTGGTCTCATTCTTTGGATTACAAGTTGACAGAAAAGAATGCCATAAATTAAAATTGATTGTGAATAAAAAAAAAACAATATGAAAAAGTTAAAATCCACCCTAAATAAAAACATTCTCATTCTTTGGATTACAAGTTGATAGAAAAGAATGCCATAAATTAAAATTGATTGTGAATAAAAAAAAAAATATAAAAAAGTTAAAATCCACCCTAAATAAAAACATTTTAATATATATATATATATATATAATTTTAAAATGATTACTTTTAAAAACTCACCATATAAACATGACCATAATTTCATTTAATTGCTTATCTTAAAAGTAATGTGGAAATCTAATTTCCTATTTTCTTTGTTAAAATTGTTATTCGCTATCTTTATTTTCACAACTATAATCCAATAAGGTTGATTGCCAATATTTAAACAAGTTCACACAATAATGTAAAGAATTTAATAGTTTTTATGGAACAAATTGAATCACTTTGTAATGTTCAAAGGTGTATATATAAATTGACTGTGAATTTGTGAATTTATAACATGATAAAGAAAGTTGGACAGTGAATTTATATTAAAGGGGAAAATTAGTTTTTAATTTATTTTTTCAATTTATTAACATTGTTAATAAAATTATTATGTTAGGGTTAAAAGATAAATATTTTTATTAAATTATATTAAAAAATATTTTTAATATATAAAATTATATTAGGTTATTATTGAAATATGAGTATTTGTATTGAATTACTTGTAAATTATATTAAAGAAAAACGTATTTATGAAAATTATAATATTAGTTGAAAATCTATGATGGTTTTAATAGTGAATAAAACTATATCTCAATGCTAATTTTTAATTCATAAGAATTGATTTTTAACATAAATCAATTTTTTAATGTGTAAAAGAAATATAAATAACTATTTCAGATTGAGACCTTTATAATATGCCAAATTATATCTTAAGTTATTTATTTATTTATTTTCATGAAAAGTTATATTAACAATTAAATTAAAATGAATGAAATTATAAGTTAATATCAAACTTGATTACTATTATGAAATATAAAGATAATTAGTTTTTTAACCATAGTAGAAATTACCAATAATATATTGAATACAATTTTTTATTCTTAATGTAAAATAAGTTGAATTTAAATTTAAGAAATAATTATTTTATTTATTTATATGGAAAAATGATATTAGTAAATAAAACAAAATGAATAAATATATAAACCAAGGTCAAACTTGATTACTTCCCTGAAATATAACTATAATTAATTTCTTAACCAGGGCAGAAAATACCAATAATACATTGAATACAACTTTTTATTCCTAAAATTGTATGTAACCAGGGCAGAAAATACCAATAATACATTGAATACAACTTTTTATTCCTAAAATTGTATGTGGTCGTTATCACATGGATGGGACGGCCGGTTATTAGCCTTCTCATCCGGGTTCGACCCGCGATACATGCCCATGGATGGGACGGCCGGTTATTAGCCTTCTCATCCGGGTTCGACCCGCGATACATGCCCATGGATGGGATGGCTGGTTATTAGCCTTCTCATCCGGGTTCGACCCGCGATACATGCCCGTGCTGCTACATGCCCGTGCTGCTGTGCAGCAATTGTGATTGTTGAGTTACCGTTTGGATAGCTGAGTTGCAGTTTGATGCGACATATGTACTGTATATACGGATGTAATATTTGTACCATGATGTATATATTCTACTTCTTTCCTAGCAGATATCCCCTGTGAAAAAATACTTTTTATTCTTAATGTAAAATAGGTTGAATTTAGGAAGGAGTCATTTTATTAGTAACGATCTAAAGCCACCAATCAAGATACTCTTATTACGTATTAATCAAAATGAAACGATTGAAAAACATGATTAGCAAGAGATATAGTCGTAAGAGCCAAAGAAATCACTGGGAGATATGGAAGAAGTATTGACGAGGGAACTTAAGGCAACGACGGCCACTGTACCGCACACGGAACTGAGGTCGTCACTTCTCATGAGATACACGCTACTCATCAACGCTATGACCGTCTTTCGTGCATATGCTTTGAATGTGATTGCTGTAGTAGTAAAGCCGCCCGTCCCCTTTGACTCGTAACGAACCTCGGAGGTCTCCTTACCAGCAAACGCCTTCACGATCATCAATAATAATTAAACAATAATATTAAACAACTTGACTAATATTAAACAATAATAATTTAAGGATATTAATATCTATTTATACTAAAATTTGGTCTGTAAAATTTTAAAAAAATATGCATTTATTATTTTTTTATGTCATAATAGTGGTCTTGATTTTTATTTATATAAAAAGTTGATTTAAAATTTTAAAAACAATCATGAATAATAATTATTGAAAAATAAAAAAACTTAAAATATATATCCTAAATCATGGAATTCTCATATTTAGTGATAGATTATTATTTTTCATTTTTGATTTATTCTTTTGCTATCTTGTACATATCCTCTTGACTAATAAAGGAAGTTTATCTTAAAACATTAGTTGTAAGCACATGCATCATTCTTAACACAATTTTTATATTTTAGATGGTTTTCAACAAAATTTGAGATCAATAAATGTTATATTAGGTTAAAAATGAATGTCAACTAAATTGATTTTTAAATTCGTAAATATTTTTTTGTAAAATTTATTATATGTTATATATTTTCATGCTACAAAGACATAATCGTTTCAAACATAATTAACCTCTTTTTTCTTTTTTTTTAATAAATATAACATTTCTTTCCAAATTTGGATTGATTTTCAATAAAATTGGTTCTCAAAATGTATAAATACTATATATGAAATTTATTTATGTATTATTTCATATATTATATAATTGATTAATGTGAAACATGGTTAGCCCATAGGGCTTTGGATTGACGGTGAATGGGTGCGCTGTTAAGGCACTCCTTGAGATAGGTCACTGGTTCAAATCCCCGTGGGTACTTAGGTTAGTCTTAACTAGAAAAAAAAAATGTGAAACATGGTTACTATCACACATTTATCTTTTTAACATGTTTTTTTTCAAAAATTTTGGCATATATACCATATTTATTTTAAATAATTTTCTTTAAATTTTAGAAATAATAAGAGTTAGAAACGAAACATATCTATATATATATATATAGATAGTTTTGTTAGATTGCTCATGGAGTTTATTTCGCACTTATTTTTATTTACCTTGTTGTTCTACTTTAGATCGAATCACTAATGCAAAATTCTCTGGTTGTCTCGATTTTAGTCATGAGGCGGTTATAAGTTGACCAATTTAGTGAATTATTGCATCAATCAGCGTTATAAGTCAATGGCAGATAAAAAAAAATATCTTGGGTCTTCCGCTGCGTCCCTCAAATATAGGAAATACAAAAAGTTCTCTAGATTCATTTCCTTCATCTGTTAAGTGATTCTATTTACTTCGAGATGATTTTCACACTCTGTAATTAATTTTAATATTTCTTACTAAATTTAGTAAAAAGTGAATTTCCTTTTAGTATAAACAAAAGTATTCTGAAATGCTTCCATATTTATTTGGTGTCTTAGAGTGACCCAAATAATGTTTTTTTTTTTTTTGTAAGCTAAGGTAGAACCCATTCTATTACTCGATAGAAATTAGAACTTTACATATCATCAAAAAAGTATAGAGAACCCGCCCACGTGGGGAAACCAGATAATAAACCACCTATAGTTTCTGGTAGCCGCCCAAAAATAAAATGCCCACAGTCTCAGAATCTTAGCCAACATTACTAAACAGTCATTAGATTTCCTAATGCTATTGATCTGCAAAAAACAAGTATCTTTCTCTAAGGATCTCAAAAAACTACAGCTAAAAAGACAGTGAAGATTTTCCAGCATATCTTATATCAGGCAGTATCCATGTCGGGATGTTGACTTGTCCCTCCCGCATCATCTCGTTGCATGCTCTTCAGCAGTTGATGCATGGCCTCCATCTTTTCCTCTTGTCGCTCCATAGCCACGCGAATGAAGCTAAGCTCCCTGCGCAGGTCCGGGTCTCCCTTGGCCATCTCCACCATCTCTTTTGCCACCTGCTCGAGCGCCTTCGCCAGTAACCCCTTCATCACCCAGTAAATGTGAAGTGACTGTTTAAAGAGCGTCATTCGCCCCCTAGTATGACCAGGGTCGTGGAGCAGAGATGCCCATTCTTCCATTTCGTCAGCAGATTGGTTCTGGAGGGACTCCTCCTCCATAAACTGCATGACTCTTCGAACAGCGGGAGTGGACTCCCTCTGGAACGCTCTCTCCGCCCGTCTGAGCCTGTAATTTATCGTTTGCCTTGTCTTTTTCTCCGGATTCAACTTCCACCCCGAAGCCTCACCATCCCCCTGCGTCCGCTTCCTCTGGCCCCATCCTCGTTTTTTGCTCACCTCCGGTTCCTCAGCAGGGTTTCTCGCACGGTTCCTCAGCCCCGGGCTCTGCTCCTTCTTCCCCTTCGGCTCAGAGAATCCTTCGCACTACTGGTGCTGTCCCTCAACAGCAGCCCTTTTCTGCGTGACCGACCAGCCTCCATCACCACCCAGCGGGAGTTCCTCCTCCGACTCATCATCAATTTCCCAAATCTCCGACGGGGGACTATCCTGGGTAATGCCCTTCCCTTTCTTATCCTGCGTCTACGTCGCCACCCTTTGATGTTCCTCAATCTCCTTAGTCCGCTGTCTGGTCTCCATAATTCGCCTGCTTCCTTTACTGGGAGGTCTCTGATACTCCACGCGTCTAATCCAGGCCAGACGGCTCTCCAACACCCTTATCACTCCTCTCCCAATTTGGAAACAACCAGATGTCCGGTCGCCTTCCCCGATCTTGATATAAATAGGATTTTTGACCTCCTCATACCGTTTATCACCGGTGAACAAATGCCGCCATTTGCTTTCACGGTTGGCAATATTAATGGTAATTATTCCTTGGTTAATGTTTGTTATCGAGGCTTCTGACAGCCCACCATCCCCTCCACTGAAAATCCATAAATTAATGATCTCACCCTGCGCAAGATCGAGTGCCATTACCTTCACACACTGCCCTCGAACAGTTCTGTACTCAACCATCATTTCGCTAAGCTTCCCCAATTGATCACTGATCAAAAACCAGGATCTCCACGTCCTTTGTTTATGCCAGCTCAATGATCCGACAAGGTGCTTACATGGCTTGGTCATAATCCGAGTTAATGATCTCAGCCAACTCTTTCCACTCGTTGTTTCCACACACAGCCTTCCATTGTTGGTCAATCCTGTTACCCCTCCCTCTGCTGCCCCAATTGGCCAGGTAATCAGCCGCCTGGTTACCTTTCCTGCGGACATGACTTACTACCTTATACTCAATCTTTTTTAAGAGAACTGCAATATCCTGAACGATACCCGCAGTACGCCAACTGCTGGTGGCTTTTTCCCAGCTCTTGCCATTATTTAATTTCCTCACCATGTCCACTGCAATCTGAGAATCGCCCGCGATTTCCAGGTTAGGATAACCATTTCTAACTGCAATCCTTAATCCTTGATGGAGGGCCCAGAATTCAGCTTCATTATTAGTCATCTCTCCTCCCCCTTCTGCGAATATCCATCTGACCTGTTTATTACTATCTCTGAAGATGCCTCCGAAGCCTGCTTCTCCTGGGTTTCCTTTCGAAGCCCCATCGAAATTTAACTTAACAAAGGTATCCCTGGGGTAACTGAATTTGTCAGGGCTCTGGCTCCTCAAGTCCTGGGGGATGGATAGCTTGTGATGGACCATCTCCAGTTTTAAGTTTAACTTACTCAAAATTTCTTGTTCCTCCTGATTTGTCTTCCAATCATCCTCGTACCATCTCTCCACTAGAACTGTTTCCCGCATGAGCTCTACAGCTTTTACCCAAATTGTCTCCAGATTCTTTGACAAATTCTGGAAAATCCTCCGATTTCTCTCCTTCCAGATCATCCACATAACAAACCCCGGAATAAGATTCCAGGCTCTTTTAACGACCTTGCATTGGAAGGCTTCCTTGTTCCATTTGAAGACTAATTCATTAAAATCGCTGATGACAAATCCTGGTTTATTGAAGGTCTGCTTAATATTCACCCACAAATTCATAGAATACAGACATTTAGTCAGAAGATGATCTCTGGTCTCCCCCTCCTTGTTGCAGAGACAGCATATCGAAGGCCCAATGAAGCCCTTCTTCTGAAGTCTATCCCAGGTTAGGATTTTGTTTTTTGCAGCCAACCATATGAATATATAGACCTTTGGCCACCAATTATTTTCCCATACTACTTTCCAATCCAGGTTTCCAGCATCCCCATTCTGAGGGTCAAATAAGTAATAAGCTTCTTTGGTGGTAAACAGACCTTTCATAGAATTCCCCCACCTAAGGATATCTTGGCCATCACGAGCTCTGATTTTCCTGGATCCAACTTCTTTTTTGTATTTGTCTTGCAGGTCTTGTTCAATCTCCCTGTCCCATTCCACTGGATCAATCCAAACTCTCCACCCTTCTTCCACAGCATGAACTTTCCAATAGTCTCTAACACAAGTCCTGTTTCCTTCTATTCTGGCTCGGATTTGATTAAGATCTTGGATTCTACTCAGTATTTCTCTCTGTTGCCACCTATCTTCCCAAAAATTTGCCTCTGCTCCTCCACGGATCTCCCAGAAAGCATGTTTTTCCACCAGATCCTGGTTCTGGCGAGCCAGTTCCCAAATAGAAGAACCTTTAGGTGTTTCCTGTTGCCTTAGGATCTCTAACGTTGAATCAGGCATGTTATATTTAGTCTTCCATATGTTCTTCCACAGATCATTGCCCCCCCTGAGCCACCTCCACCACAACTTGGCTCCCAGGACTCTGTTGAGAGTTTCGGGGTCTCTCAGCCCCAAGCCACCTTTCTCCTTTCGCTCTGTTAACTGATCCCAAGATACAAGAGCCCACTTCTTTTTTTGGTCAGACCCTCTCCAGATGAAGTTCCTTATGATTTCTCTGATTTTAGCACAAACCCCTAAAGGTGCGGCCATTATTGAAAGAGAATAAATTGGGATAGCTTGCAAGACAGATTTCACCAAGACTATTCTTCCTGCAATGTTTAAGGCTCTGAAGGCCCAATTTGCCACCTTTGCGTTCAATTTATCCAAGACACCCTGCCAGTTTTTCATCTTTTTAGAGGTGAGGTCTATCAGATTACCTAAATACTTCGTAGGTAATTCCCATCTTCTAAAACCCAAAAGTCTGGTGAGATGGATTCTTACCTGATCTATTGTGTTGAATATGAAGATACAAGATTTGTCTCTATTAATTTCCAGGCCAGATGCCTCCTCAAAAAGATCCAGAATTCTTTTGATATGTCTGACTTCTTTGACTGTTGGTTCTCCAAAAAGCATAATGTCATCCACGAATTGTTGGTGGGTTAAGGGCAAATTATTCCCCCATAGCTTGAGACCCTTCAACCTGTGTGCCTCTCTTTCCTGTTTAATAAAGCGACCCAAACCTTCAGCTGCAAGGATGAACAGAAAAGGGGATAAAGGATCTCCTTGTCTAATTCCACGAGAAACATTAAAAGTCTTCGTTGGAGTTCCATTGACCAGGATAGAGAAATTTGGAGAGGAGATCAGACTATGGATCCAAGCAATCCGCCTCTTATTAAACCCAAAGCTCTCTAGGACTTTGCCCAGATAATTCCAATTCAATCTGTCATAAGCCTTAGACAAGTCCAGCTTAATCAGCATGCCTTTTTGTTTTTTAACCTTAAGAGAGTGCAAAACTTCCTGAGTTACAACAAGACCATCAAGGATCTGTCTTCCTTCAACAAAACTAGTTTGTTCTGAAGATACTAACTGGTCTAAAAGGGGTTTTAATCTCTTAGCTATCAGGGACGTTACAATCTTGTAAATAACATTGCATAATGCTATTGGTCTAAAGCCATTTGCATCCTCTAAATTTTCACCTTTGGGAATTAAAGCAAAAAAGGTAGCGTTGAGAGCCGGCCACACCTTTTGATTCCTTCTTGATTCTTCAACCAGATCAAGGATCTCTCCCCCCAAGAAATGCCATCCCGCCTGGTAAAAGTCTACTGTGAAGCCATCTGGTCCCGGGGCAGTACCCTTCTTCATTGCTTTCACCGTCTCTTCTACCTCCTCGAGGGTCGCCGCTCTCATCAAAGCCTTATTTTGGTCTTCAGTGACAAGGCTGGGAATAGCCGAGCAGATTTCCTGAATAGCTCTAGATCTATCAACCTGTGGTTCAGACAAGATTTCTTTGTGGTGATCCACAAGAACCTGTTCTATCTCCTCTTGCTCCACCACTCTATTTCCATTCCTATCCTTAATGGATAGGATTCTGTTCCTCTGTCTATGTTTAATCATTGCCTGATGGAAGAATTTAGTATTTCGTTCTCCCTCTCTTAACCATTTTATTCGAGATTTCTGTCTCCATAGAACCTCCTCCTGCTTTCGCCTTTCTTCTAATTTTCCAAGGATGACCCCTTCTTTGTTGATGCTATCCTCTGTCCTGCCTTCCACTATCATCTTTTGCTGAATGCTTTCCATTTCTCCTTCTAGTTGTTATTTATCCTCAAGGATGTTTCCAAACTCTTCTTTGTTCCACTTTTTAATTTTTCCCTTCATCTCTTTCAGTTTTAATTGGAACGTTTGCATTTTTCCTTTACCTTGCATAGAAGATTGTCGCCACCATTCCTCGATTCTCTTGATAAATTCTGGGTCTCTCAACCAGAAAGATTCAAACCGGAAGGGTCTCCTCCCACGATTCTTTTTGATATCGATCTCTAATCTAATCGGCCAGTGATCAGACCCCAAGGAGGGTATAATCTTTGCCTCTACAAAAATGTCTTTATTCATAACAGCTTCTGAAACTAGGAATCTGTCCAGCCTAGAAGCGATTTGGTTTTTGCCTCCTCTCCTGTTATTCCAGGTAAAAATCCCATTGATAGTCTGAATGTCAACTAGTCTTAAATCCTCTATCGTCTCATTGAATCTATCCATGATTTGGTCCACTTTCCTCACCCCTCCTTTTTTCTCATCCAAGGATCTGATTAAGTTAAAGTCACCCCCTATGATCCAGGCAGCTTCAGGATACAGTCTACGGATAACTTTCATGCTTGCTATGAAGTTTTCTTTTTCACCTAAGGAGGGGGGGCCGTAAACCCCTGAAACAACAACCTGCTCCTTGGTTCCCACTATCCTACCCTGACCAGTAAGGATTTTACTCATACTAGTCCATCTATCCAGGATGATATCAGTAGGGTTCCACAGAATTGCTATACCTCCTGCAGATCCAATAGCATCCAGCCCCATCACTTTGTAATGAAGATTATTTTTTCCTATAATACCCTCAAGCTGTTGAACCGATATTTTAGTCTCCTGCAAAAACATAATGCTAGGTTTCTCTTTTTTCAACTTGTCTTTCATGTACCTTTGTTTACCCTTACTGTTTAAACCCCTGATATTCCAACTGATAACAATCATTTAAAACTTTTGATAGGAGGGAAAAAAAACCTCTGAAAGAGGTATCACTTTACCTGAATTGATCAACTCTTCTCCCACCGTTTGGAGGGTTTCGCTCATTGTCTTACGATCCCTCTTTCTACTGTTTTTGCCAGAGCTGTCCAGTCCCATCGATTCTGTCCCCTGATCATTTCCAGTCATCACCTGCTTGACTGTATTCTCCCCTTTTTTCTCCTTATATTTCTGGAATACTTCCTTATACAACTGTTTCTGTTTTTCAGGTATGAATCGTCTGTCAAGGTATTTCCATTCTTGAAGAAGCCTTTTCATTATTCTCTCTTCCTCAACCTCGTTTTCTGCCTGGTTCTCCACCTCCATTTGTGATTGCATTGTGGTATCTTCCAGCTGCTCCTCCGTTCGTTCTCCATCGATTTTCCCTGGGTCTATTTCTTTTCCTTTACCTTCCCTTACTATTTCCATTGGGATGTTCCCAGGATCCTCATCATCCTCTAAATTTATTTCATAGTCCTCATTGCCTTCCTGTAATACCTGAAATTTATTCTGGCTTGACATTTGAGCAGGTTTCCTCTGAGGCTGCGATCTAGGGCCTTCCTTGTTTTGCCTTCGTCTTCTTGTAACCTGCTGAAAACCCCCAGACACTTCCTCCTGACTTTTCTTTTGTTCCTCCTCATTGTTCAACGGGCATTGCCTGTATAAATGGCCGTATTCATGACAGTTTCGGCATCTGAAAGGAATGTGTTCGTAATCTATTGGCTGTTCCCAAACCTCATCATGATATTCCATCTCAACACTGTCAGGAAGGGGTTCCGCCAAATTCATATAAACACAGATTCTTGCGAAGGCGTTATACTTACCCCGTTTTGTAGCCTCTGTAATCTTAACAAAACTCCCGATTGTGTTGCCGATTCCTTCTAATATTTCAGGGTCCCAGCATTCGTCGAGCAACCCAAAGAGCCTGACCCAGATTGGTGCCTCTAGCAGCTTTTCCTTATCTGGGTTATATCGCTCCTCCCAATATTTCATGAACAGACCTGCATTGTTCAAAAAATATGGTCCTTCTTCAAATATCATGTTCTTGTCTTCCACGTTCGTGAAGATTGCTGTGAAAAATCCCTTGGCTCCCAATTTCAGATCAATATGACCTCGAGGTTTCCATTTCTGGTCAATCCATCGAAGTAGCTCCTTCTCCGAGGGCCAGTAACCAATGAATTTACAAATCAAGGCATGGTCCTTCATATAACAGTTGTATTCCTCCAGCTTGTTACAAGGGATGACATAGCGTGGTTTTTTTTGAGCCCGCGGCAGACATTTCCCTTTCATCCTTTTCTGCCATAAATTTCCCATGACCGGGACGTGGCTTTCCTTCTGATTATGCTTCATTCCACTCCCGCTGTTCTCCCCGGTTACCACATTCTTGAAGGAGGGGATCTCTCCCCCCCCCTTTTGCTCTTCCATTTCCTCTTAGTTCATGTCTCTCTGTTGTTATCCTGGCCCAATAAGTGATAAAAACGCAGCAATCGGGTCAGCCCCTCCTGCCGGCTTCTCTTCCTTATCTTGTCGTCTTCAGCCGTGCTCGCGCTGACTCCAGCAGTGTCCTTTAGTTAGGCCCTTCTGTGGTGGCTTCTGCAAACCCTAGCAGAGCGCATCGTCCCCCTCCATCTTCCCGAGTGACCCAAATAATGTTATTATGACCTTTCACTCAAAAAAAAAAATAGTCCTTCTTTATGATAGTTTATTACTCCTTGTTTGTTTTTTGGCCCCTTTTTTTTAAACAAATGAATGATTCTTAGTTACTTAACTTTTGCAACATGATTTTGATGGTTTGTGCACTTTATTCCACTATTGTAACTTGTTCCTCTTCTTCTTTTTTTTTTTTTTTTCTCTTTTATACTTTATTGTCAACTTTTTACCTAGGGAACACATCATGGTTTGCTTTTTTTTTCCCTTAGTTAGGCCACAGTGTTCAACCCTTCAACTCTTATACCAATTGTAACATGCCCCAACATGCACCAATTTTATTTTATTTTACTACGATTACGTACATACTTTGTAAGTCATTTTTTCAAATTTTCTTTTAAATACACTCATTTGAAGAGTTAACATTTACTATGGGACTTTTATATGTATTTAAATGGGGATGTCTTACTTAGCTTCGATTGATACTTTGCTTATGTATGTGATGTCGAAAACCTTCATATATTCCTTGATTGTTGTGTTACTTTATCGATCCACACACTTTAGTTAATATATATAGGTACATGGCCCTATTCGTTTAACCTAAGTTCCATTGGTACCGCTGATGGATATGAGTACAACAATCCATTGTAACCTACACTTGGTTGTTTTTTATGATTCTAGAACTTGTATTAATGAATGGATTAACCGGTAGAATTTCTTGTGAGCGTAATTATTATTTTCCAACATCTATGGTTATTATGATTTATGGTTTTTGATGTGGACGACTAGGATGTGGGTGGGTGATTATGGGTGTAACCCCCTCCTACCTTGGATCTCTACAGGCTCATTCGATAGCTCACATTTGGGAGTGAAGCTCTGTAATCACAGTGTTGAAAACCTAACCTCGTTAATCCTATTGCAACTTCTTATGTAACTATCTGTGTTGTTCCTGTAAACTTTGGGGTGATTAATTAGTTGCATCATTCAATAATCATAGGTTCTCATGATTTTTCTATGGATCTGGTCGACTTTCTATGCACGATGGTGAGTTATGTTGGGCTGGTATCCCTTTCTTGATTTTTTGTGGATTGTTGCACATTCGACTCATAATGAAGGATATACGTTAGAGTATGTTGTAGGTGTGAAGATCACCACTAACTCCTTCCAGCCAACAACTCCACTAGATCCCAAGTCTCATTTTTGGCCAAAGATGTCATTTTATCAACCATGGCCTCTTTCCAGAGTTTTTCATCCTCTGAATCTATTGCCTCCCTGACAGTTATGGGATCATCATTAGTAGTAAATAAAACAAAATTTGAATAGAAAGTAGATGGACCATACCTTTTTGGCTTCCTTATCTGTCGAACTGATCTTCTCAAAACTGGAGTTTATGGCTCTTTCTTTTATGATTCTTGTTATGCTGTAGAGTTTGATTCTTCCTCTTTTAGCTCAAACTCTATCTTCTCAGGTTCCTTTGGTAGTAATTCATTTTTAATAACATCTTTCACCTCTTTAAACACCACATCTCGGTTGTACACAACCTTCCTTTTTTCTGGGTTCCAAGGCTTATAACCTTTTAAACCATCCTTATACCCAATAAAGATGCATCTTTCAGATTTACTATCTAACTTGGTTATTTTCTCCTTTTGAACATGTACATATGCATCACAACCAAATACGCTCAGATATGAAAGAGATGGTTTCTTACCAGTCCATACCTCATGTGGAGCCTTATCCTCCAACGTTGATGAGGTGACATGTTAACCAAGTAACATGCAGTCTCCACTACCTCTGCCTAGAATTCTTGTCCTAACCTGGCACCATTGAGCATGCTTCTTGCATTTCCCATCAACGTCTTGTTCATTCTTTCTACAAACTATTTTTTTTTAGGTGTGTATCAAGTAGTCTTATGTCGTGCTATACCACACATCTTACAAAACTCTTCAAATTCCTTCTTGCAAAACTCTCCACCATTATCTCTCCTCAACACCTTGATCTTCTTCTCTGTCTGATTTTCCATCAGAGCCTTAAATTCTTTAAACCTGTCAAAAACCTCAGATTTCTTCTTGAGGAAATATATTCATGTATTCCTTGATAAGTCATCTATAAATGAGACATAATACACAGACTTACCCAGTGATGGAACCGTCATAGTTCCAAACACATCACTCTACACAAGCTTTAATATTCCTTTTGCCTACTTAGGACAAGAGGGGAAACTCACCCGATTCTGCTTCCCATATATACAATGTTCACAGAAATTAAAATCCAGAGAGAAATTAGACATAACTGCTACCAAAACATTACCATGCAGTATTCAAAGCCCCTTCTCTCCAATATGACCAAGCCTTTGATACCATAACATGGTCTTTCCTCTAGAGACCACTAGGATTTTGGCTCCACTTTCACGAACCAAATAATTGTTGCACCAATCAATAATAGTGCTACCTAGAAGCTTGTACATATTTCCCATCCAAACTCCCCGTATCAATACCTAAACCATCTTGTAGGTATCTTTCTCGAACACTCTTTTTACACCTGCATCATCCATCTTGCTTACAAAAATTAGATTTTTGGCCAATGCAGGAATATGAAGAACACCACGAAGTGTAATAATCCTTCCACCTTGCAACTTCAACTTGAATTTTCCATGTCCGATGATTTTGGCCTTCATGTCATCCCCTAAGAAGAAATCACGAACATCATATTTCTCATACTCACATAACCACTCCCTATGGGCAGTGAAGTTAAAGGATGTGCTTGAGTCAATGAACCATGCCTCATGATCTACATGTGTACTTGAAGAAGAAGCCAAGTATACATCCCCACCTTCAACTGAGGTGGTTTTCGCCTCTGCAGAAGAAGAATCATCAGATCCCTTTCCTTTCTCAAGAGATTTAGATCTACAGTCCTTTTTGTAGTTCCCTTCCTTTCTGCATTTCCATCACACCTTTACAGGTTTTCCTAGAGATTTAGATCTCCCTATAGATTTAGATCTCCCACTAGAGGACTTATTTGTGTTTCTGTTCTAGGAGAATCCTCATATAGACAAGGCATCTCCATTCTAGCTCTCCACATTTTTCTGTGTCATCTCTTCAGACAACAAGGATGAAAATATTTCATGAAACTTCAAGATAGTTGTATTGCTACCTATAGCAACAACCAGAATGTCCCACGAATCTAGTAGAGAACACAACAAACTGATGCACTTATCTTCATTTGACATTTTTATATCAATGGATAACAACTAGCTTACCACAATATTAAAGGGGTTCATATGTTCTGTCAATGAGTGTCCATCCTTCATCCTCAAGTTATACAACTTTTACCCCAGGAACAGTGTTTTCACCAGAGACTTAGATTGGTACAAAGTCCTTAACTTGTCCCAAATATCCTTCATCGTAGCTTCCCTTGATACATTCAACAATAATGAATTTGAGATACACAGCCACATTATTCTCTTTGCCTTCTGATCCAACTGTTCCCATTCTTCTACTAACATTTCCATTTGTTTAGTACCCATATCTACCGCGATCCACTGATCTTTATCCACAAACAGATCCTCCATCTTGAGCTTCCAAAACTCAAAAATCTGACCATTAAATTTATCGATCTATATCTTTCCACTATTATCCATCTTTTTTCATTGGAAGAATCGATCCCGCAGATCTCCCACTGAATAGGGTCTACCACAAGCTCGAGCAAAACCCCTCAGTAAAAGTTGTCTCCTTGAAGCCAAAACAACTCTGATACCAAATGTAGGTTTAACCGTGAACAAAAATTTCCTACAAACGAGTTCTTCAAATATAAAAATAAATAATGGTGAGAACATAAAACAAATATGCACATATATTTTCCCCTAGATCCCAAAACTGAGACTACCAGATTGATTTTTCGTTATGTTCCTTTCAATGTTACTATACATATATATACATGTTGAAGCAATTATAAACCCTAATCCATTCATAAAAAAAATATGGGTACGCCCCTGTTTCCGAATTTTAGAAAATGAAAATGAATTCAACCATCTCGATACTGTTATAACAATTACAACAATGATGCTTTTAAATGAAAACCTAACTATTGCGTTAAAAAATTAATTGCATCATTTTAGGATTTTAAAAATAAAAAAAGAATTGTATCATGTGAGTGCATTAAAAAATTGTCGCGCCCCGACAATGTCAGTGTGCTTTTCTTATAAACGCACTGGTGCGCTTGAATATTGAATGCACCGATGTTTGGATAAATTGAAAAAAAATGTGATTTTTTTTTAATTAAAAAACGAAAGGCAATTGTTATTTTGAATTGCAATTTCATAAAGTCTTTTAAATAGTAAAAAGCTATTCACTATTTCATTATTTTCCCCAAAATTTCAAGGGAGTGATTTGCAAGAGAGACATACCAAGAGAGTTGTATAGAAACATAATACTTTGGAGCAATAAAACTATTTAAAAGATCCGAAGTTGGAAGGTATGGTGATTCACTCAAAACCCTGCATAATAAATTTTTTAAATTTTATTTTACTGATAAAAAAATATTAAAATTTATGTTAGAGTTTAATTAAAAAAGAAACCATTTGCAAGAGAGACGTACTGGGAGCACTGTGGAAAGATAATAATTTGAAAGGTATGGCGATTCACTCAAAACCCTGGATAACAATTTATTTATTTATTTATTTATTTTTATTTTTTTTACTGTGAAATTTTTGTACAATTTTCGTTACATTTATTCACAATTGAGAGAAAATAATAATAATAATTAAAAACTTTATATAGTAAAAAAATTACTATTGATTTTACTAGTAGAATTGTTATGATTTCTCTTTCTATTTAAATTTAATTAAAATTCATAAAAAGAAAAAAACAATAAAATTCAATACTTAACTTAAACCATTGTTTCTTGCAAAATTTCACCTTAGGGTTTAACTTCCTCTACCACTTCACAATTAGGGTTTTATATTTTAGGCATTTTAGATTTAATGGATTTTTGTACTTACTATATATAGGGCAATTGACATGTAAAGTAGGGGAATCACGTATTGCATTAGATACAAACCCTATTGGCCCTGTCCATTTTTTTAAGAAACAGATATATGTTCCATGGTGCGCCCTCTATAATGTAATGCATCGGTTCGCTCTTTGTAATACAACACACTGATATATTATAACATTGTTTATTATGTCAAGTCAGTTCATCATTGCTCCCGGTGTAATATAACACATCGAAAGACCTCTTCCAAACATCATCGTTAAATCATTCTGGTGTGTTTAGCCTTACAAATTGCATCGTCACAATTTAAAATTATTTAAAAATAATAATTTTCCATGACTATGCTAAACAATTAAACGCTTGGTGCATGTAATGGGATAAATGCACTAGTGTGTTTATTCAGATAAACAAACCAGTTACCAAAACTCTTTTTGGCTGAAAATTATTTGATTTATTTGTAAAATATATTTAATGGATTTTGTATTAAATGGTATAGGTTGTATAATGACAAAAAATGTTTGAAAAGGTGTCAAATAACAAAAATATTAATCGAAACATGGTAGCACATAAAAAAAGTAGAGAAGGCAAGTTCTTTGTAATTTCTTTACAAAATTAATATAGTTGAAGTATATGTAATTTTAACTAATTTGTATTGGTTGGTGTGTGTAATGCAGATCCCCAAAACGAAGAAGGTCGATAAAATCATTTCTAATCTAAGTGCAGAAGGTTGTTGAAGCCTAATAGAAAAATTGCAAAAGGATGAATCAAGTGAATGAAAAAATACAATTCGAAATGAAGCTTTTTGTTTTTTGAATTTTCATTAATAACATACTTAAGAATATTAGATGACATGTTTCAACAATTCACTTAATTTAGATATGTTTAGTTTTCTACAATGAGCAACAACGAAGGAAAAGATCAATATTGTTCTAAGAAAAGAAAAATTATAGAACATGTAAATGACAATGAATTAGTCCTTAGCTTATCTAGAGTGGTGCTAGAGGTTAATGAAAGGAGGAAATTTTTTTACAAAATTATGAGGGATCTAGTGGAATGCACGTACAGATGTACTTTTCACTTACAATAAAAAAATAAATCTGATGATTCTAAGAACCAAATTATATCTAAACTACAGGAAGTGTTTCCAGAGCAATGGTCAATGAGACATGTCAAACTTGTAATAGGAAAAACATAAAACAACAAAAAAATCGTTTAAAAGGTAATATTCCTAATTAAAATGATTTTATAGAATTATATATATATATCCTACTACAAACCATTCAGTTATTAATATCAATTTTGTTATATTTAGTTTTCATATATCAATATAAAAATGTTTTATTACTTTTTTTAGGAAGATTATGAAAATCCTAAATGATCAACGAGCTGATATGTGAAACATGCGAGTAGGAATGTCCAAGAAAGTGTACATGGAGATGGTAAAATAAATTTACATAATTACATCAGAGGAGTCATATCAACAACAATGTGCTTCAAATGTATATAATCATGATTGAATTTGTACATATAAAAACATAATTTAGCATTAAATATTAATTTTCAAGTATTTTCTTGTAGAAAAGAAAACAAGATGGAAATGATTCAACACATAAAAGAGGACGACAAGGAATAAAATGGTTGATTTCAAAGATTGTGAGTAATTGTTAATATTTCCTTATAACAACTCAAGATTTCATTTTTGTATATTTTAAGTTGTTTTACATCAACCATCCTTGAATGTCTTCAAATAAGTGCTAACACACAAATAAGAGCCATTGGAAGAATCAATTGACATTAGATTAAATAAGGGTTGTGATTATATGTTTGCATATCGAAAATTAATTGTGGAATTTGTAGGTATCTATGTTGTTTTACTTCTTTGAGTTTATAATTAATAGAAAAAAAAATCCTTTATATTAAATTTAGGATTTATAAGGGGGTTTAAAACATGCAGGAGACAAAGTATGGAACTACACCAATAGAAGACTTGTTACAAAAAGGCATGAGACTTGGTTTTGAAACCATGTGTATAGTTTTTGAGTCACTTATTGCTATTGTACATTTCTATTCAATTTGCATTGATGTATATTATTTATTCCAATTTTCATTATTCTCACCAATGTAGATACACTTATTACACTTTATTTTTATGTTTGCATATGGAATATCAAGCAGGCGAAAACAATCGATGCAATCAACAAAAATTTCCTCCAAATAACCCAATCCATGGAAGTATCTTGAGCACTAACAATAATTCCAACGAAGAATGATGATCTATTTGGATATCAATAAAACCTATTGTATTTTTTGAAATAATTGTTTGTGAAAATAAGACATTTTGTTTAATGTAATGGACATAGTATCCCAATTGAAAGACAAGGGGTTACCAATAACAATCTCATTTTTTATGACAAAAAGTCTTTTATTGATATATAATAAAATACATTTTAATTTATTCTATTTTCTTATCCAATGTCACTGCGAAATGTTTCACCACTGATTAAATATATGGATGATTAAATATTATAATGAATAGATGATAACAAATTAATCCAAACATTATATACAAATGCACTAATAAAATTTTAATTTATATGTATAATTTTATAAGATATATATCCATTTTTTGATGAATAATGGATTTAAAAAATTATAGTTATTGCATCATCATAGGTCGATGTTTCCAGAAGAGAAAATATCATACAAAAAACCAGTGTGCTCATAACATAAAATCACACTGGTGCATTATGTTATATAAATGCACCGTGATGGCATATTTTTACATGACCGATGCCCTCTCAGAAAATGATAGCATCGAGGCATTTATTTCTTCAAGCACTGGTATTATTTGTAATTGATGCCCCAATGCATTGTAATTCTTAACATGCCAGTGCTTTCATAGAACTAACACCCTCATCCTACAGAATATTATTTCTGGATCCCATGCATTATGAAAACTAATAGCACTGATCATTTTATATAACTAACGCATTGGTGTGTTTATACAAACAATAGGTATCGACACCCACAAGATGAAACAAAAGAATTGACACATCAATTGTCTTTTGTGTGTCCAAATGTCATTCCTTACAAGAATTCCCCAGGGATTTTTTAATCTATTAGCATTAGTGCAGTATGTATTATGCACCGACGTTATTTTAATTCAATGCCTCAGTTCTTTTAGTTATGTATGCGGCCCAATGCATTTATATATGTAGAGCATCAGTGCTACGTGTTTAATGAAGTGCACCGCAAAAAACAATCTCCTAAAACCTATGGTCGCCCATACATTTTAGTTGTGATGAAGTTTTGTTATAATAACCGCTAAAACATCCGATATCACAAACAAATGTTTTAGATGATATGTTTTTTTTTATAAAATTTTCCAATTTTATAACACTAAAAACCTCTGTTACAACCTCTGCTTGAAGATATTTTCCTTCTAGTGAACAAAAAATAATCATTCAAAAAGTAATATTCCTAATTAAAATTGTTTTCTAGAATTATATGTAGATATTACTACAAAGCATTCATTTATTAATATCTATTTTGTTATATTTAGTTTTCATATATCAATATAAAAATAGTTTATTACTTTTCACGAAGATTATGAAAATCCCAAATAATTAATGAGTTGATATCTGAAAATGGTCGGTAGAAATGGACATAATTGCATCGTAAGAGAAGTCATCTAAAAAAAATGTTTTTCAAATGTATGTAATCACTGTCATTTTTTATTCGGTATACATAAACAAATAATTTGGCATTAAATATTAATTTTCAAGTATTTTCTTGCAGAAAACAAAACAAAATGGAACTCATTTAGCACATAAAATAGGATGATAAGGAAGAAAATGGCTGATTTCAAAGTTTGTGAGTAATAATATTTCCTTATAACAACTCAAGGTTTCATTTTTGTATATTTAAAGTTATTTTACAACAATCATCCTTAAAATACAAAGAAGATGCATCAAAAGAATTGATTCACATTGTGTTAAATATGGGTTGTGAGCATATGTTGGCATATCAAAAATTAATTCTGGAATTTGTAAGTATCTATGTTTTTTTATTGCTCTAAGTTTATAATAAATAGAACAAAAAGAAATACTTTATATTAAATTTATGATTTTTATGGAGTATAAAACTTGCAAGAAACAAAGTATGGAACTACAGTAAAAGAAGAGTTGTTGAAACAATGCTTGAGATTTGGTTTGGAAGAAATGTGTAAATTTAAGGACTTAATTCTTACCATGATACATTTCTTTACAATTTACATTGTTGCATATTATTTATTTCAATTTTTATTATTCTCACCAATGTAGATACACTCATTACACTTTTTTTTATGTTTGTAGATGGAAATTGAAGAAGATAAAAACAATCAATGCAATCAATAAAACATTCATCCAAATAACCCAAATCATGGAAGTAGCTTGAGCACTGACAACAATTCTAGCGAAGAATGATGATCTATTTGGATATCAATGCAAGTTGTTGTATTTTTCAAAATAATTATCTGTGAAAATTAGAAATTTTGTTTAATGTAATGGACAAAGTGTCCCAATTGAAAAAAAAAGGGTTACCAATAACTATCCCATTTTGTATGAAAAAGAGACTCTTATTCATGTATAATAAAATACATTTTAATTTATTCTACTATGTTTTCTAATGTCACTTTGAAATGTTACACCAATGATTAAATATTATAATGAAGGGATGTGAAATATGATGATATAACAAATTAATCCAAACATCATATACAAATTCACCATTCAAAATTTAATTTATATGAATATTGTTATAAGATATTTTTGATTTTATTATGAATAACAGATTCAAAAGATCACGATAATTGTACTTTCATAGGTTGATGTTTCTAAAAAAGAGAAAATGGATACCGGGACATTGTATATTAATGTGCACTGCTCTGAATATGAGTTTTTCAACAGAGAATATTTATAATAATAAAAAATGGTATCCCAGTGTGTTTGTAAAATAAAGACACATTGGGAAGACATACATTTCATGCACCAATGCGATTCTCCTTAATGCACAGGTGCATTGTTACCTATAACGCATTGGAGTAGTAGATTACGTAAAAGCACTAGTAATGAAAGATTTTGTTTGTCTGCCTTGGTGCCTTTTGTAAAAATTACAACAAAGAGACTTTTACTTTTATAAACACATAAGCACCAAACGTTATAATTTTGAAACACTTTTGTTGTTTATACAACTCATTAGCATTGATGCATTATTATGCATAACTACTCAATGCGTTGGAGAAGATAAAATCATCGGGGTTGTAAGATTATTTTTTCTACCTTGGTGCCCTTCCTAAAAAGTACTTCCAGGCGTGTTTTTGGAAGACATAAGCACCGAGGTGTTATAATTTGTAGGCACTAGTATTTTTTTCATTCAACGCTCCGGTGGATGGTATAATAGATTATAGAGCCGATTCTTTTTTATTATTAAAGAATCAATGATTTTATAAATTTAACGCACCAGTGCTCGAAACATTTTCTTCCAGATATGGTGCTTTTATTTAAATTTACAACACTGATGGTTTTATTTTAGTAGTGCACTAGTGCGATGTTTCCAGTAAGCACACCGTTAAGAAAATATCCACTAAAACCTCTGGTCACCCAGGTTTTTTTATTTGTGATGCAATTTCATTGTTAACTCCACTAAAACATATGTACCACAAACAGATGTTGTAGCAGAGGTTTTTCTGACAATATGTTCCAATTTTATAAAAATAAAAACCTTCGTTATAACCTCGGCTAGAAGGTATTTTCCTTATAGTGTTTGATAACGTTGATCCACTGAGATCTAATTTATTTTCTTGTAATATTAATGATTTATATACTGAAGAATGTAATATGATATCTTGCTCTCTGTTGATATCATAGAAGAATATTTGTTACAACATAATTTCATGTGTCATGCATGTGTTTCGAACCATTTAAAAAAAAAATCTTCAAATTTCTGCATAATAATTTGAATAACTCTTAATTATTTTGAATGAACGATGGTTTATGTAATTGTTAATTTTATTATCCTTTATTTTTAAAACCCCCCATCACCTTCCAAATTCTTAAAAGCACCTTGGGTGAGACTTTATTCCCTTGCAGAAGATTGAAAATGTCAATGCTAATCTAGACTACAATGAAAACCTTTGTTGGCACCCTAAGGCAGAACCCTAGGTCTCTATAACAATTTCTCACTAACAAATAGATGGAATTACATAGAAATATAGGGTGGAATTATTCAAAAGAAATAGGGGAGTCCACCTTAGGAATTAGGTCTAAGAAAGTGGAGTTAGAGGCTAGTACATTTTCTTCTCCCTTCTAGAATCTTTGACCACCCCCAACAGGTCATTACCCACAACTTCGAAGAGTCTCAAAAAATTCCTACCCATTCGTCTAGCCTTGGGCTCTTATTTCTCTGGAAGTTGTGAAGAAATATCTTTAATTCCTCCTCAATAACTTTAGCCATTAGCGACCTATTCATTCCTGATCCACAAAACATGGTAAAGGGAAAGAAGTGTGAATAATTTCTACAATTGATATTTCCTTCTAGGATTTGAAGAAGTTTCCAAAATTCCTTTTTTCCATGACATCAAAGACGAGAAAGGAATAAACCTCTCTACCATCCTAATCCCTAAGGTTCGATATGGTATTCCCCAAATTTCTACCCCTTTCATATGCATGGAAGAACTTTGTGTTATCTTCTCCATAATTAAGCCAGATAGCCTTGCTTTTGAGTCTCCATTCCACCTTGTGATCTTCTAAAATCTTTTGTTTCCTATTTTCTAGGCTAAAAAGGGCTTCTCTAGTCTCCATAGAGCTAAAATCTTCCCCATCCTTGACTGCAATGGCTTGCAACTGGTTTTCTATCTCCAAAAGAGCCTGTGCATCCTCCTGCTTCTTGTTTTTAGCCCATTCTTTTGCTTTATGTTTGATATGTTTCAAGTTTTCTTCAAAAGCCCAGTCTATTGATAGGCTTTCTCAAGGATCATAGGGGTTCCATTGAGCTTGGATGAGGAAAAAAACTTTTCCTCTTTAAGCCAACTAGAGTTCATTTGAAAAGGGTTGGAAGGTTTGAGAGAAGCCATTTTCACTTCTAAGAAGGTTGGGGAGTGGTATGAGTATCCACCAACCTTGACCCATTATTTGATGGGAGGAATTTGTTAGTTAGTGCCTCCACTAGAAGGAAACAATCAAGTATTTCCGCTACCTGATCAGGATCAACCCTTCTATTCCTCCGAGTGGGACCCAGTTTAATAGGCTCCACATCTACTAGATTACACCCTTCAATTTTGTTCAAGAAAAAGTTTCCCAATAGATCTAGAACCTCCCTTTCAGCCCAGGATTGTGCTACTCACAAACAAAATTTTAGGTCCGCTCCTATGCCCAGAGAGGATGATGAAATTATATATTTTGAGAAAAATGATCCTCCTAGAAAACCTTCTGGTTTTGAGAAGGGATAGATAGATTTATAAGAGTAATGATGTTTCCAGAATCCTTAGAAAATACATCTAATCCCAAACTTGAAGCAACACTCTAGGTGTTTAAGAATTTAATCTTGTGGTGATTCCATCTCACCACCAGAACTTCAAAGTGACCAGAGGCACCAAAGACCATAAAATTCCAACCCTATAGGAGACCTTCAAGACACTTGACAACAATGATTACTTCTCCTAGGGTTTCATGTAGGAAAATAACCTCCAACTTTTGCTAAAATCAATCAGCCTTTTTAATGCAAGTCTTTTGTGAAAACTTGTAAGACCCTTGTAGTTGAAAGACATAAATTTGATGAGGGCATCCCCACTAGGGTTGAAACGACTCTAAGTGCCTCTTGAATGGAGAGTTGTAGGTTTTAACCCTGTACATAAATTACCTGCATACGAATTCTAAAAACGAAAAAAATAAACAATGGCAAGAACATAAAACATAAAATGTATATATACATAGAGATTTTCCCCTAGATCCCAAAACGGGAACTACCAGATTGATTTTTCATTATATTCCTTTCAATGTTACTATATATATATATATATATATATATATATATATATATATATATATATATATATACATGTCAAAGCATCCATATTTAATCCCAATCCATTAACCCTAAATTAGAACATAACCATAGTTCCCTTGACCGGATATAGAAGATACCATGGGTAGAAAACCATCATGCCTAAAATCATGTGCAAAACCCATGCACTAAACCATAGTTAGGTCCACCCACCTAATATACGGTCCAGAAAAAATTCTCAGGGCACTGCCGTGGACCCTGTAGGGGGGCTACCGTCACCCTCAAACCCACTGACAAGGGGGATTGTTGCACCCCATGCAACAAAGTGGAGGTTGGTCACCCCCCTTCTAACCCCCCGGCTTCATGCGTGGGGCTAGTCATGGAAAGAATATAATACATACCCAAAAATAATTTCCTACCAGTTACTTGGTCAACCCTAACCCATTATTTGGCCTTTGTCAAGTTAGATTTCCTACAATAGCCCCTACCCTCACGACCTAAAAGTAAAATTTTTCTAAAACCTAGGTATGGATAGTCCAGAGAATGTTTGTGCATCCAATGATGAATATTATAAGAGGACGCTCAACTTCCTGAGGATCCTGATCATGATCTAGAATTTGATGTAGATGGAGAGGAAAAAACACATTGTGGTAAGGGATAACGAATGGGAATCTAGAAAAAAATAAAGGAGAGAGAAGATGGCTTATTCATATGAGAGGAGGAAGAAATGGATCCCATAACACCATTGATACCAAAACTAGAGCAATCAAAACAATTTAAAGAAATAGATGATACTAAGGGCAATGATAGAGGAAAGGTACACGTTGGAAGAGATTTTAATGGTTCGATAGCCACTCAAGGCTATGCAAATCTTCCATTGACCCCGGAGGATAATCTGCATCTAGGACCATATCCAAAGACTTTGAAAAATTCTCTGTGTCCTCCCCAAGATACATAGGCATCCTGCTTCATGGGATAGAGTCCTCCATATAGAGGTGATTGTTCGATTCCTCATTATGTTGTTGGAGACTACATTTTTTGAGAAAATGACCATATTGATGATACCTATTGCATCTAAAAGGAATCACCTCATTTCCCTTCACCAAGTTCAATTTCATCAAGAATACCTCCTCTTATGTCTAGTTTAATCAAAATCTTGCTCATAGACAATTGTCCTATAGACCAATACAAAGAGTCATGACTAAGGTAGGTGCCCAATAATTTTCTTATGTCATAGAAGATTTTATCATCCCAACAGTCCAATGGAAGGCCTAGAAGGACTACCCATACAAACACAACATTCGACCTATCCCTCCTTGTGTCAAACAATAATCACCAAAATTTAAAGAGCACAAGGGAGGAGTCAATGTTCCATACCAATTGAATGCACCTTCATGTATCCTCTAGCTCAACAAATTGCAAATGTATCCATCCTTTAGACGATAACCCAACCTCCAAAGGGATTTTTCTGTGAGAGACCATGTCATGAGAAATCCAATCTTTCAAATATTGAATTCCAAAACTCTTCCCCTAAACACGTATGACCAAATATATTTTGGAAAGATACACTGCTCTCTGCATTCTTACGTCTACACCCAACACCAAAGAGAGTTTTTCTTATTTTTCCTTTCTTATGCCGTGACACTTCTTATTTAGCCCCTCTTTGTTCTAGCTCAAATTCTTGCTAAGGTTCCCTCCAAAGCATGGTCTAGTTCTAGCGCTACAGGATTTGATTAGAGGAATTGTATTATGACCATCTTCAACTTCTTTATTTCCCAACTCTAAACTGTTTAGGAATTGAAGGGTGTTAAAATATTGCACTAAAAATATGACAAGAATTTCCTTTGAGCTGAAAAGGACTTCATTTGTGCCAAAAACCTCATAGAAGAAAACCTTAGCCTCTGAATGGGATGTACAAACCGTGTTCATATTTCTTAGGAGAAAGTTAAAGAGTGAAAGCGCACTTGTGACCCTCAGGCCCCATAAATGGTCGAGGGAGCCCAAGCTCCAACCCTCAAAATCCTAAAACAATGTATTCTCAGAGCTAATGTCGGGCCTTTTATTAGAAATAGAGGCCACACCTTGTTGAACCTCTATGTCACTAGCCTCATCCATAGATGTGGCAATGTTATGGAAGCCTTCAGAGGTTACCAACCCGACCATGTCTTCTGAACTAGAGTTTTTCACGATGGGGGGATCTGAAAATATATGAGCGCAGAGGGAGACTTCTAATTCATAATCTAGCAAATCATCATAACCCATTATCCTTCTAGACCAGTCATGGAATAGCTAACTACTGACATATATGTAAATGAAACCCCCAGTCATCCACAAAATCCCTATTGAAGTGATTTCAACTGTCAGAGTTGTGCCAAACATGCTACATTATTACAAACAAAGATCTATAATTTATTATAGGAAAAAAGAAAAAAAATATTATGTTAAGACCCTCATACACTATGGTGAAGCGCAACCATATAAATTCAAAGATATCATGACTTCCATGACTTAAAATTATATGTAAAATTAACATTATATTTTTTGAAAGACAATTTTTCGAGAAAGAAAATGTCTTCTATACAACTATATAATTTTTTAAAGGAAAAACTATTATGTAGGCACTCAACATATACTCTAGTGTGAGCATATGTATCATATTTTGCATGGAAAATAATAAAACACTATTATAAAAACTTAAATTTCAATAACCATATACAAATTTCATAAATAGAAATTAAATATTTAGAAAGAAATTACAATTTCTTAAGTTTAATATTTTTATAGCGCAACCATATAAATTCAGAGATATCATGACTTCCATGACTTAAAATTATATGTAAAATTAACATTATATTTTTTGAAAGACAATTTTTCGAGAAAGAAAATGTCTTCTATACAACTATATAATGTTTTAAAGGAAAACCTATTGCTTCATATGTATCATATTTTGCATGGAAAATAATAAAACACTATTATAAAAACTTAAATTTCAATAGCCATATACAAATTTCATAAATAAAAATTAAATATTTAAAAAGAAATTACATTTTCTTAAGTTTAATATTTTTATAATATTCAAATTCATAGTAAAAATACCATGAATTATCTTTTTTTTTCCATCTTTACATTTCTATTGAGACATTATGTGAGGCCATGTTAACTTGCACTCACCCTTTTGTTATCTGCAAATAGAATAATTCCAGGTTTAGCTTGTATACTAAACAATTTGAGTTAACATTGATCATAACAAACATAGATGGGCGTTTGGGAGGAAGAGAATCTACCTGTACCACCACTTGTCTTTCAAAACCAAAAAACAATGGTGGATAATGGCACCATATAAACAAATCATGCAAATGGGAGGGACATACATTTCATACTCACTTTCAGATTGAAGAACAAGAAGTGGATTTGTCTAGACATTCTAGAACTTACTTGGGAGAAATCATGCTTTATAATGAAGGTGCTCATATGCACTAGGAGGTTAATATATGCTAGAAGATAATGACAAAATGCCCCATTCCACTATTGATTTTCGTAATTGACTTATCTAGCTATATAATGGCCTCTTTCGCTACCTTCAAATTATTTAGTGAAAAGAAGACATGAAAGAGATTTGAGAAACATTGAATAACATTCTTTTGGAATTATAATTTTATATTTAAATTCCCATAAAACACATGTACACGAATTCTATTCATATTTCTTCCAATAATCCTATATATAAATTTACTAATATTAAAAAAATCAATTAAAAACTTTTTAAATATTAACCAATAGTTTATACTCTACTTCAATTTTTCATAAACCCAATTTTCACTTTTCAATTTTTTTTTATATTTTATAGGCTAAGGCTAAAGAAAAGAGGGATTTCCATATGGACATGAAAGAAAGAGGTTTATTGGAAAGACCCAAAATCTATTAACATGAAAAGCCACACTAAAGTATTTATAAAGAACTGATTTTGATTTTTATAAAATACAATTGTCATAAGGTTTTATAATTAATTTAAAAAAAATATTATTATTTTGAAAATTTATATTTATTATATAATGCAATATTCAATAATTTTAATTATAAATAATTTCTTAGATTTAAAAAAATATTTTAACTTCAGATAAAAATTAAATCATTTTTATTATTATTCTATTTAATACCATATATATAATATCAATATAACAACACACCATTAAAAATCAATTAATCTATTTATCTATCTATCTATTTATAGAAGTGTAATGGTATATATTTTATATAAGGAAAATAAGTATATTATTAATGTTTATCAAATAAAGAATTGAATTTTGGTAGAGAAAATTTCATTCCTTCCTCTCACCACAAAAATAACCATAATTAAAATATATATAATTAATAATAATATTAACATAATAACATTTAACAATAATAAGCCGAACCTACTTTCTATTTTTTAAATTTTACTTATTGTCCAATATAATTCAATGAAGTTGTTTTAGCAGTTATAATCTTTAAAAAAATTCATAAAAATAATGCATAATTCTATGGAGTTGTTTTAGTAGTTATAATCTTTAAAAAAATTCATAAAAATAATGCATAATTCTATGGGAGGAATTTAGTCACCTTGTCTTCACCTGTGTATATATGAATTTGAATGTGAATTTATAACATTTTAATATGAATTTGAATGTGAATTTATAACATTTTCATTAAAGTGTTTATTTTTTTATTTTTTATTTTTTATTTTATTTTTAATTTTATTAATAAAACATTATGTTATAGTTGGAAGATGGATATTTATATTAAAATATTTTTACATTATATTAAAAACTATTTATAATATATAAAGTGATATGTTAATTGGTTTAATTAATATAAAGAATTAATATTAACATATTAACATGAATAAAATTATATGTTTGAACTTAAGATTTATGCAATTAATTTATTTTTGTATTGATATAAAGGAATGGTATTAACTCATTAAGATGATAACTTGAGCTTCAGCATAAAGTATAGTAAGAATCAATTTTTAGTATAAAGTCTAGTTAGAATTCATTTCCCTAACTAGAGTGGGGAATACCAATAACTCTTTCATCAACAGATATTTATAATATGAAAAATTGTCATCTCCCTTAGGGAATACCAATAACTCTTCGATCGAGAGACATTTATAAAATACAAATTTATATTATATATTATGTGAGTTAGACATTTTTATTCTTCCGTTTTTTAAGGAAGAATAATATTAACAAATTAAAATTAGTTGACTTTTTACTTGTCATTTTATGATTTGAGATAATGACAATTAAACAATGATGACTTTTCGTCAAAAAGTCATCTTTGACTTATCCTTTATTACAACATATATAATAAAGTGAATTTATAGTGAAGTTTTCGCTATAAACACATGCATCATTTTTAACATAATAAAGAAAATTTTAAAACCAATGCAATATCTCTCTCAAAACTCAGCACACAAGGCTTAGAAAAGAAGAACAAAGTCCAATTACAATATATATGATAATAATAAAGAACATTTTAAAACCAATGCAATATCTCTCTCAAAACTTAGCACAAAAGGCTTAGGAAAGAAGAACAAAGTGATATGGAGAGCTAGAGTTGCATTTCAACTTAATAACCATCATATATTTATTTTTACATTGGGTTGGGGCTTGGATCTAATAATAAAGCATAAATAATTGAGTTTTAACTATTTTTTGATTTTGCAATGTCTAAATAGGTGAAGTGATTATAAATATTTGGTTATTATAGAGTAGTTATTGATTGGCTCTTGGGTATCCTTACATTACATAGCTTGGCCCTAAATCCTTGGTAACAAGGAATTTCCCAATTACAAAATAGAAAAACAAGGGAAAAAAACATCTTCATCAAAACAAAGTCATCTTTGACCCATTCTTATGTAATAATTAATAAAGTGAATTTATGTTAAATATTAGTGATAAAAACATGCATCATTTTCAACCTAAATCATATTAAAAAATTTAGAATCTATAAAATATTCTGTTACAAAATTCATATGGCTTTCAATAAAAATGATTCTTAAATGTGTAAATACTTTATATAATATTTGATTTATGTATTATATAATTTTAAACTATAAATTCATCCATCATTTTGTTGTATTTCTATAAATCCATCCATCGTATAAATAAATTTTGTGCTATCATTTTATAAATTTGAGACTCTGACAAATAAATAGTGATTTTGTATTTCTCTTAAGTTGTGATTGAGATTATTAGAAAATCATATATGACATAATCTACAGACAAGTTATTTAACTGAAATATTTTGCAAAGTTTATGTTTAGGTTTAGAGTTATTATGATTGCAGTTTTTTATTAAATAATTTCTTAATTTATTATGGTCTAACTCAGGGGTCACTAGGCCATGTGTTCTTTCTTTCAAAGATCCACCTCACTTAGTTTCAAATCTATCTAGAAATCCAGCTCAACCAAAAACATGAGAACCCATCACACCATGGCTATCAGGAAATGGAAAGGAAAGGCTGAAGAACATTGTCACACCTAACAAAACCCATGCCCAAGACAACAAGAGAACCAAGAATACACACACATAACCATGCATGCCAAAGCTAGCTAGAAAATAACACATGCAAATCGATACTTGCAAATAATCTCGTTGTTGTTGCTTGATCGTCCTCTGCCTTGCTTTGTTTTTTCTTCCTCTTTCCTTCTTTGCTTCCCTTGATCCAATGTTGAAGTGCTCCAAGAAAACTCCAAGTACCCAAGAGTGTGTGAGAGAGAATAGAGAGAGAGCTCCAAAAATGAACTAACAAAAGGTAACATCTGATCCTTAGAAGCCTTTTTATTAATGAGGCTTCTATTTTCTTCAATTTTCCATTATTTTCCTTCATTTTCCTCCTCACATGCAACCTATGACCTTTCACCTTCCTTTTCTCCTAATTTCCTTTATTTTCATAAATAAAATGTCAATTAATGCATCATACCTTTCCAAAGCCTTTGCCATTTCCTTGGCCAATTTCCTTAGCCACAATAAACCAAATGGACACCCACATTAGGATGTTTTTTCCCAACATTTAACTTAGAGTAAGTGTCCAATAACCGTGATTATATTTTTTCCTTTATTAACTTTTATTACGTAGAATTTTCACCAAGGATGTTACAAAACCCTCCCCCTTGGGGCAACACCTTCCTTGGTGTTCAATGACACCTACAACCAACAAAACTGTTGCAAATAAAACATACTTCCCATGGAGCTTTATAACTTAGCTCGATGCAGTATATACAATGTTCAACCTGCTAAAAATAAAACAAACATTAAAACATAACAACATGACAACCATAATGACATGACACCCATATTGCTTATTGGAGATTCATAACACAACTCGTGGCAGTATTTATATCCATATACATATGTACATATACCAAAACATCACACCAAAGAATATACTTAAAACATTCGCTCAACCAACGAATATAGAAGGATACATAGCTGGCATCTAATCTGTCATTTCCCATGTAGCTCCATTGGGCTTAAGGTGCTTCCACTGCACTTTAACTTGCTCGATTGCTCGGTTCCAGAGCATGAGAATTTTCCTCTACAATATACACTAAGGTTCCGGCTAGAATTTTCCATCTAGCTCCACATGTAATACAAACTAGCTAATCACATGATCAACATATTTAACATACTTATTAAGCAATGAGACATTGAAAAAATCATTGAATTTCATTGTTGGAGGCAGTGCAAGTTGATAGGCTACTAGTCCAATCCTTTCAAGAATCTTGAAAGGTCCACAAAACCAAGGTGCCAACTTAGCACATAATCCAGTCCGCAAGGAGCTCTTCTTCAGCTTGATGCACAAGTAAACCTTCTCCCCAACCTGAAACTCCTTAAGCAATTTGTTCCAGTCTGCATAAATATTTTTTCTGTCCCATGTTGTCTTCAGATTCTTCTTTATTACCTACATTTCCTATTCCATTTCTACCAACATGTTTGGTCCAATCAACACCTTGTTAACTGGATCAATCCAAATGATGGGAGTATTACAGCTCTACTGATACAATGCCTCAAACAGACTCATCCTCAAATATTCCTTATACCCATTTTTGTAAGAAATCCGAACCAATGGAAGATACTCCTCCTCCGCTGCTAATGCATCACATACATCCTCAACATATCTTCCAATGTCATGTTGACCCTCTTTGTATGTCAATCAGTGTGTAGATGATAACTTGTACTAAAGGCCAATTCTAACCCTAAACTTGCAAACAACTCCTTCTAAAACTAGGAAGTAAACTTAGCATCCCTGTCTGACACAATATTCTTCATAACACCACATAATCTGACTACATATATGATCAAGACATGTGCTACATCCCCTGTTGAATAAGCAGAATTCACTGGAAAGAAGTGAGCTACATTTTTCAACTTGTCTACCACAACCATGATGGAATCATGTTGTTTATATGTCCTCAACAAACCAGTGATAAAATCCATGGAAATGAACTCCCACTTCCACTATGGAATGGAAATTGGCTGTAGTAGTCCGCCTGGATTCTTACATTCTACCTTTACCTACTGGCAGTCCAAGTATCTAGCCACAAACTCTGGCACGTCGTTCTTTGGATTCGTCCAATAATAAAAATTCTTCATTGTTGTCTACGTCTTTTTATATCCCTGGTTACCTGAATATGGATTAGCATGAAATTCCCTCAAGATAATGTTCCTAATTTCACTATTGTCTAACACATATATCTTGTCCCTAAATTTAACCAAGCCATCCGTTGTAAGACGATAGTCCACATATTGATCATATGTACACACACTTGTACTTGTACATGGACTTTGACCTGCCTATCATCTTGTTGACCTTCCTGTAAGATCTGATCCTGTTACTCTGTCCCATAGGAACTCATAGTTGCTATATGATGCACATGTACTCGCCTACTAGGAGAATGTACAACCCTGTTCTCCTTACCCTTGATGTACCTGATCTCAAATTCAAACTTACTAATTGTGGCCAACCATTTAGCTTCCTTGGAATTCAAGTTCGGTTGATCGAATAAGTATCTCAACCCACTATGATCACTCATCAATACAAACCTCTTGCCAAGAAGATAATGCCTCCACATTTTCAACGCATGAATGATCGATGCGAGCTCAAGATCACGTGTTGAATAATTCTACTCATGCTCATTCAGTTTTTGTGATTAATAGCAGACCATATGTCCTTCCTACATAATAA
Organism: Pinus tabuliformis; assembly: GCA_031772625.1. NCBI lineage: Eukaryota > Viridiplantae > Streptophyta > Pinopsida > Pinales > Pinaceae > Pinus > Pinus tabuliformis. Next base: position 288,658,815 of record CM062813.1, read on the forward strand.
CTCCACCAAGTCCTCTCTTGCAGGAATCTCTACATACCAAAAACTCCTTGTCCGAATCTACAATCTTTAACACTAGAGAATTTGTCAACAACTTCTTTAACCATTCAAAAATTGTTGCACATTCCTCTGTCCATTCAAATTTATTACCTTGCCTTTGCAATGACGTAATAGGATATGCAATCGAAGAGAATTTCTTGATGAAAATCCTAAAGTAACCTGCTATCCCCATAATTGATCTTACCTCTTCCACATTTTAGGTGCTACCCACTCCATGATAGCCCTTACCTTCTCTAGATCCACTTCTATACCTTCTTTGAAGACCACATGCCCCAAGCGATGATCATTTGTTTGAAAGAAACTGTATTTCCTAAGATTAGCATACAACTGATGCTTTCTCATCAATCTCAACATTGCTACTAAATGCTCGACATGCTCTTCCTCATTTTTAGAATATATCATGATGTCATCAATGAACACAATAACAAAATTGTCCAAATAAGGACACAACACACTATTCACCAAGCACATAAATGAGTGTTAGTCAAACCAAATGGAACTACAAAAAACTCATAATTATGTACCTGGTCCGGAAAGTTGTCTTGTATATGTCCTCTTCCTTAATGCATACCTGATGATATCCTGATCTCAAATCAATCTTTAAGAACACTATTGCTCCCTTCAAATAATTGAACAAGTCATCAATCCTCGGCAACATATACATGTTATTAATGGTCACCTTATTCAATTGCCTGTAATCAATGCATACTTGAGAGTACCATCCTTCTTCTTTCGAAACAATATCGGTGCACCCCAAGGTGATAGAATTGGCCTAATGTATACATTGTCAAGAATTTCCTTCAAATGCAACATCAACTCCACCAAATTTGGATTGCTCATCCTATATGGTGCCTTTGATGCTGGTGTTTCCCTTGGTACTAACTCAATAGAAAAGTCTACTTCCCTATGGGGCGACAACTCTGAAATCTTTGTTGGAAAAACATCCTAAAAATTCTTCAAGATCAGGTACCTTCTCAATACCTTTACATCCTCCACATCCTTTGTTTGTCAATAGAAATTTGCGTTGCAAATAACACACACACTTTTCTGTGACTACGCTTCACCTCCATAGTTGTAACCATTCTAACTCATGTTTCCTTCTTCTTTCCCTGTAAGATTATTTGTTCTCCATTGTCATCCAAGTATTTTTCATAACAATACAATTTGGTCCTATGAATATATAGCCAATCAATACCCAATATAATATTATATGACCCTAACAACAATACATTCAAATGTGTTGATGTAGGCTTACCATTCAACTCGAATGCACAAGCTCTTGCCTAATGATGTACTCTCTTCTTTGTACTTGTATCTAGTTGCACTAACCAGAATTCTGCATGCACTTATTTATTCAAACCACACTTATCCACCAGGTCAGGACTAACATAACTATAATTATATCTAGGGTCAATAAAAAAGGAAACAACTTGATCAAAAAGCTTACTGTCCATTTTGATAATAGTTTCCTGGTGCTCTTCCTGCTTCTTATCCAGCGCTGCATAGATATGAGGAATACTTTGCCCAACATCCCCAACAATCTATGCCACATATGTACTATAAATATTAGGCCTATCACCTTTTGAGGACAATCTCTCTTAATATGTTCCTTACCACACATTCAGCACTCCAACCATCTTGTACCATCACCTCTATTATGTTGTTGTGACCCATGTCCATGTCTAGCTACGTTGAACTTCTTGTATGGTGCAACATTTTCTATCTCTTCTACATTCTGAGGCCTTGTTCTTTTCGACTACCATTTACCTTTACCCTTATCTTTCCCTTCCCATCCTTACTGATATTCATTCTTACACTTTGACTGCTCATAACGATGATTCAATTTCCCAATAACTTCCTCAAGTGACCGAGACTCATCATACTCAATCTGATCTCTAAAAGCTAAGGGAAATCTACTAAAAAATCTATGAACTTTAGCCTTCTCAATATTAAGATTAATTAGCTCCAAGAACTTAGTCATATAATCCTCATCTATCATTGATACTATCTTTAACTCATAATATTATTTGGCCTTACTATCATGGTACCTTTCTGATAATTACTTCTTCCTGAAAATTCTTTTGAATTCATGCTAACTCAACTCCTCTATCCTGATGTCTCTATCACGGCTTACATATTCCCACCAGATATTAGATTTTACTTTAAGGTTGGATGTTTTTATTCTGTCCTTCATGTTTTCTGAGTAATCATGCAATTCAAAGAACTTCTTCATCCTAAGTAACCAAGCTTGTGCATCCTCCGACTTCTTTAAATATCCATCAAAAATAGGTGGCTAAGCTTTCTTAAAATAATCCAGAAAATATTCCCTGTCACTCCTCTTGTAAGGATGATAACGATGATGATCATAGTTCCTGTCGAAACAAGAACAAGAATAGTACCTGCGTCCATCACCTCTCCGATATGGAGTATCCAAGAACCTGCCATCTCTAATCATGTCATCCTTATCTGACATGTGCCCACCATGAGATCTACTGCCATATGACCCATTAGTTTTTTCCTTCTTTCTGTGGCTTATCCAAAGTGGTCCCCGTCTCTACAATTATGACAAACTCTGAAGGATTATTGCATTGACTCTTTCTTGTTTCTCCTCTTCCTACATGATTCTGTCAGCATCTACCTTACAACTTCTTAATTCTTCCTTTAAGATTCTCAATGTGTCTGCTAACTCAAAAGAGTTCCCAACACCACGGTGCTCATCTGATCCATAGGGAGAATATCGATAATTGTAGTCTGCCATCTTGCTAGTCATCTTGATCTCTTTCCTTCCAAGCATACCATGTCAGCTAAACCAAAATATAAATATAATAAACATGCCTCAGTGTAGCTCGGGGAGGATATCTGTTTTGCAAGATCAACCAAATTATAAAAATACATGTATAATCATAATCATGACAGGATATAGATATTACCCTAGCTGTAGTCCAGTCATCAATGCATGACCTTATCAACCACACATCATGACCTCATGCATGACAACTACAACCATGTCAATGTATGCATAATCAACATACATACAACATGCATGTGCACATGATACATAGAAACATTGTCATGCACAACCAGTGCATAACTGACCTATACTCATAATATACACATCCAACAACACACCATCCACTTCCACATGGTGACACAAACACAAACAAGACCAACACCATGCATACAAAACAAGTACATAGACCACAAGTGTAAGGCACACATATGTAATCAACATGAATGCATGACCAACACACCGCCTATCCATTCCAAGGGGTGAACTATACTCTGATAGCACTCTGTAACACCCTCCTCCCACATTTACCCAAGTTAACCATTCCGCTGGGGTAAACATGTGATGAGAGGCTACTATAATCTGATTCAACTCCCCATGTACATTTAGGGAAGTGGAACGAAAACAACACAACTAACATGACCTTCTGTACATGTCACATAATCTACAGGATCTAACCAACTCTTCCAAATGATTAACCCCTTAGACAAATTGACATTTCACTACCCTAGAGCCTTAGTCACTCCCATGCCATGGGCATGCATGTTAGTGGGGCCCTGCAGTCGATGTCATAACATGGGCATGCAAGCAACGAGGGTCTTTTTCATCTAGTTCTGACCCTGTGACCCCATATTCTGTGCCACCTTTTAAGGGTCAGGGCTCATGACATTTCCTAGAACTCCATGAAACCTTCAGGAATGAAAACTAACATCGAGGCAATGATACAAATGAAAATATTTGAACAAAGACTTGACTGGACCCCTACTAGCCATGACAGGCATTTCGTCAAACAATAGAGAATATGCAATCTGCAGGTCATAACAACAAATTTGAGCATATGGTTCTCATACTTATCTAAGAATCTCTAATAAGCCTTGATGCCTTATCTCATTAGTTGCATTATCATATATTAGGTCATATATTCATTGTTCATTCATTTACAAATCAAAACATGATGAAATCTATACATCATTACTATAATAAAACATACTCATAACCAACATATAATAATAATAAAAAAATATGGATACATCAGCCATAAATGTCAAATATGAACGAGTACATTTTCTCATAAAACACAAAGGAAAGGAACTATTATTAAGGTATGCAAAATCCAACTGGGCATGGGACTTCCACGAACCACTTGATCATAGATTGGCTAAACCAAATCTTTCTTTCACCCAATAACACTTGTGCGATATTTGAAGCATGAATGTGGGACTCATATTCAAAACTCAACTAGGGCTTCTTAAGGGTACACCACCTCACCCTCATCAATAGAACCAGGCTTTACCATAATCCTCATCAGATCATTAGTCGGAAAAAAGCATGGATTCCATAGGAGTTTCTCCACCTACATTATGAGGAATTTTCCTGTCTCCTATTCTCTAGGCTTTACCTCAATCCACAATGGATCACTAGGAACTAACCGAGACTCCATTCTCTAGGCTTTACCATATATCCCATCTCAGGATTCCTAGGCCCAATCGAGACTCCACCCTCTAGGCTTTACCATATATCCAATCCATAGATTCCAAGGCCTGATGGAGAGAAAGCACCTCTAGTTTTTACCATATATGATGTCATTCACTGGTCGAGGATTCCTAAGCCCATCAAGGTAACATAAAATCCTACTTTACCGTAACCCATAGTATAGTGTAGGGATCACTAGGCCATGTGTTATTTCTTTCATAGATCCACCTCACTTAGTTTCGAATCCATCCAACAATCCAGCTCAATGAAAAGCATGAGAACCCATCACACCATGGCTATCCAAAAATTCCAAGGCAAGGCTAAAGAACATTCCCACACTTGGAAAAACCCATTTCCATGACAACAAGAGAACAAAGGACACACATGCATAACCATGCATGCCAAAACTAGCAAGGAAATCACACATGAAAATCGATACCTACAAAAAATCCCAATGTAGCTACTTGATCCTGCTCTTCCTTGCTTGATTTTTGCTTCCTCTTACCTTCTTTTCTTTCCTTGATCCAATGCCTAAGTGCTCCAAGAAAAGTCTAAGTGTCCAAGAGTGAGAGAGAGAGAGAATAGAGAGAGAGCTTCAAAACTAAACTGATAAAAGGTACCAACTGGTCCTCAGAATCCCTTTTATTAATGAGGCCTCTATTTTCTTCAATTTTCCATTATTTTCCTTCGTTTTCCTCCGCACATGAAGCCTCTGACCTTTTACCTTCCTTTTCTCCTAATTTCCTTTATTTTCATAAATAAAATTCTAGTTAATGCCTCATACCTTTCCAAATCCTTTGCCATTTCCTTTGCCAATTTCCTTAGCCATAATAAACCAAATGAACACCAACACTAGGATGTTTTTGCCCAACATTCAACTTGTAATAAATGTCCCATAACCGTGGTTATTATTTTTCCTTTATTAACTTTTATTATCGAATTTTCACCAGGGTTGTTACAAGATTATTATTGCTTGCCATGGTTAAAATTATTAAGGGTAATGCTGAAATAGTTTAGAAAAATAATTATGACTTTATAAGTCATTAATCCATTCATCTCCTAATAGGATCTGGGAGTGTATGCATTTCTCAAGTAAATTATTATGCTATGGATGATATTTTACGGTTTTTCAATATTAGGAAACACTACTGATCGTGTGGGTGAAAGGTATATTTCATAGATATATTAATACAGTTGGTTAGTACTATAGACATGTTAAAAATGTGTATTATTTACATATAGATGAGAAATTACTAATTATATCATGTAACAAAAAAAAAAATAGTAGGTGAAAGGTGCATATTACATATCAATCCCCAACAGTACAAACATTTTGTAGGAACCAACTTATTTACGACACTAATCCCCACCACTACAAATATTTTTAGGAACCAACCTACCAGAGATTAACCAATTCCCACTGCTAAGCACTAACTTTTCAAGAGACATTAATTCCTTTATTTGAGAAATAGACCTCAATTAAAAATATCATTTAGTGCATATAATCTACTCAAAACACGATGGCATTCACATTACCTTCATTGAGTCTACTTTCTACTCTTGTCTTCATTAGGGCTGACCACAATGAATCTCCAATTTAAATTTATGGTAACTCTCCCAAATATGTATATTTTTGGCCTCTTCCAAAGAACAAACTTATACATCACACCACCTATCTAATTGTGCAAATATGATTTTGAATATTTTACTCAGGGCACTTATTTATGTCTCCTTATATCTCAAAATTTCATAGTATGAAAATTCCATAGAAGAAGCTACATAAAAAATTTGAAGCTAGCCTATTTGAAATTGATTTCAAAACCATTTAGAAACCCTAAATTCCATTGAGAAGATCTCATAACTTAGTATAAAAATGCAATGTCTCCTCAAATTTTCACGATATGAATTCTCCTAGAAAATATGTTAATAGTGAAAATGTCAAACTAACCTCTTTGAAACTAATTTCGGGAGAATTCTAGAACCCTAACTTCCACAAGGAATATCTCATAAACTATAATTAACCAATGTGTAAACCTTTGAATACATTTACTGAGATATCATACCTTCATATCTTCAAAATTTCATGCTTTAAAATGCCTCAAAAAATATGTTATAACGAATACTCTAAAATGACTTGTTTGAAGTAGATTCTTGGACCAACCATAAACACTAACTTCCATAACATGTGTGTTTGAAAATATAGTGAACCAAGATTTAAAATTTTAACAAAAAATTCTTCTCTATCTCTCTTCAATAAGCTCAAATTTTCACAATTTGAACTAGCCCCCAAAAAAGGTATGGAAAAAATGTCAAGATGACGCATTCACTCCACAAATTATATTTTTGTTCACAGACCCTTTCCTTTGAATACTTTCTCCTTTTACATATTTGCATAGCCCTTCATGAAAAGACATGTCAATTCAAAAATTCATGTCAATTAATTAGTTAAATAGTTAATTCCCCTTTTTATTTTACTTTTCCAAATAGAATGGGAAGATACCATAGGCTTCCAGAACCATGGGTTTCAAACCACCATCCCTGGTTTCAAAATTTCCATTTTATTTTTTGACTTGTCCTTTTTCATGGGAATGCTCTTTTTAATATGTTTGGACATTTATTTATAATATCAATGATATCATTCCTTTGACATCTTGTTAATAGCGACAAATGACCCACCAAGAATTATAAGGGGTTCTCCCTGATAGGAGATCCCAATTGTGATCTAGATTGTGATCCAACAACCATGAACATTTTTGGGTTGTTTTGAAACATTGGGTGATCATCATAGTAGAGTGTATATGAATTAGCCTAAATAACTGCCTATTTACATAAAATGATGCTAATTTAATATAACAATGTAAAAACAAAGAATTGGGCATGAGAAGAGATTAATAAATATTCATAACATTTTCTAAATGAAGGAAAATTGTTAGTCAATTCCCTCGCATTGAATATATAATTAATTATAACAAGAAAATAATAGTTGGGGATTTTTCTAATTAGTACTCAGTAGAGAAAGCAGCAATAAATAAACGATGAAAATGTGATAAAACATTATCTAGTTAACTGGAAGAGTCCATTTCCGAGTAGTAATATTTTTCTCAACAAGCATACATCCATGAATATACTTTAGATCAATCTTAATCATAATAAAATCACACGAAAACTAAAACAATTCTCTTAGTATCCTTCTAAGGCTTCTTAATATTATCTTTCAAATAGATCCTCATTTTCCAAATTTGCAGAAATTTCCCCAAAAGTTCAAGAATCAAAGTCCTTTTCACTTTGAGTTTTAAGGAATTTATATGTTACATCAGTAACCACCTCTTGGGACTTCTTTGCTTCATTAGGGTACTTATAATATTTTATATTATCATTACTTTCCATATGTAATCAAGAAATATAATTTGTAAAACTCCTAAAATGTGAAATTGGCAGTTGTTATAAGATAATTGTATCCTCAATTGGGACTCCCAATACCTCATTGAGGTAACCTACCCATATTTGGTAATATGATGATATCATCTTGATTTTTTTAGGTAATTTCTTGTTAATGGGGATAATTGACCCAATAATAATTATTAAAGGAATATGTCTTGTATGAGGTTCAAACTAGGCCCCACATTGTTTGGTGTAGGAGACTCATTCATATTCTGGTTGTAACCATGGTTGTTCTTTGTCATGTTTTTGGGTTGAGGGGGCTCGGACCCAAGTTCAGAGTTAGCTGCGCTAACCAAGAAAACCCTACACTGTCGACCCTTTCGCCAATAACCCGCGTAGCACAGGCTGCAGTCTCGCATAAGGTAGTATTGGGGGATGATATAACTAGGTTTCTAAATCCAAAGGACTATGTGATGTGTTTCTATCAAACTTAAGGCTTTATCTCAACCTGCGCAAACCCTTAACCCTTAAAACCAAAAAGTTACACAAATTAAAAATTAGCATATTTGTTCTCTTTGTTGGTTGCGATAAACATGCATAACATCATATAAATAGACATATCTCCTTCTTCATGAATCTATTAAGTACTTATACTAATCAATTACATTCAACATATCAAAAATACAGTGTTTTCAGAGAGAAGCAGTAATACACAGATAATTCTTCAAAACAAGCTTTTATTATGCTTTAGATATTCAATTACATTTATTTCCAACCCTACGCACATAGCGGCAGGGCCCCATGCACTTAGTTGCAAACTTACCAAGGTCTTTGTGCACATAGCTAAAAGAGCCTTCCCCTTCACCTAAGTACAAAATAGACAAACAGACCCAAAACCTGTACTTCTATGCTCTTTCTTACCTCCTATGACTCTTTTATGACTCCTTTTTATATCCTTCATCATTACCATACCACAGTTCGCGAACCATGGGCGAGTCACAAAGAAACTTGACTCTTAACAATCTATTTGCCTTTGACCTTCTAAAAGCCCCTTTGACTCCTATCGACCTGCGCTACTCATGCTCCACTCCTCAAAATGTGGATACTTTACAATATTTAACAAAAATTTACAAATTTCGACCCTAGGGGACCCAGGCGAAACAGGAAAAACAATAGCTACAACAATGCCAAAAAAAGATAAAGAGAAAAAAGCAAAAAAAGCAAAGGTAGTGTAGAAATGGAAGGAAGCATAGAAAGAAATTGCAGTGCAATAGGAAAAGGCCTCTACAAAAGACAAGGAAGCACCGAAAGAAAACATTTCTGCAAAATAGAAAGAAGCACCAAATTCGACCCCAACTTCTTCACCAACCCTAGGTTGTTCTTCATATAATCTGCAAGCTTCTTCTCCTGCAATTTCCCCATAAAAGCACATGTGGGGTTCATGCCCTGATAAGGCAACAAGGTGATTTTGTGGACCAACATGTCATCAACTGGAACGGGCCCTCCCAGCCAGAGGCACCCATCATGAACCAGTGCCAGCAATTAACACACACAGATAGTATTAATGATGTTGCGGCTAAACTGTGGCACCCACAACATGTTGAGCAATCCCATGTGCTCAATTCCGATCACCCACTTCATTAGCTCGAGCCGTGTAACACTCTACTCCTCATAGTATATTGATTTCAAGTATTTTCTCGGTGCCAACTTGTTGTACTATGTAACAATCCCCCCATTTATGAATAACAATAGCTAGGTTAGAGATATAAATGGGGACCATTTTTAAATTTTTAGTCTTAGGATAATAAAACCTAACTCTAAGAAATTGCCTTGAAAAATATTGCAAAACAACCCAAGGATGAGATCCTCATCGCAAATTGCAAATCACACTTTTCCATGTGACTATCATAAAACACCTTTAAAAATTTGTGATGCGTGATCAAACCTCCCGCTGTGATATCCCGATTATAAGCACCTTGTCATTTCGCAAATCACACTTTGCAAAATTTGCAAGTAATTAAGCTATGCCACTACAATGCCCATTAACGATTTGCGAAATGTGATATTGCGACAATCGCAATCGAATTTCCCCTTATATAAAGCACAACATTATATTGTAACCGTTTAAAAGATTGCGATGTGCGAATAAGAGTGGTAAGCGTGTGAAATAATTTGTTTTAAATACAAAAGTGAACGAATTGATAGGCTAATAAATATTTAGCAGCCCGAGGAGAGCTAATCATTTTCCAAGTTATGGGTAGTTAACATTGAGTATCTCACTAAACCTTTCTCACGATCCAAAGTCATTTCAGAAAAGCTTTCAACTTAATTTCCTGATATTGTCTGCGCTGATATATCTTGTCCATTTCAAGCAAGCTACAAAAGACATGTCATTAAGGAAGGTGATGCACAAACAAAAAAAGAAGAGAATTGCTGAATCCAAGTTTACAGAGATGGTTCCCATATTCTCTGATATAGTCTGCAACGCTGATGGAGGGTAATAGCTTGGGAGGTCATTTACAATAGGCTTGATGACGAGGGTCCCAAGATTACTATTAGCAACTGACTCAACAAGACCCTTGGGGTTTCACTTCAAGGATGTTGCCTATTCTTTACTGCATAGGATAGGAGCAAGGGCTAAAATCCTCCCATACAAAGATATGATCAGGTGGGTGGTCGAAAACCTCACCATTGAAGATAGGCAATTCAAGAATTCAAGAAATGAACTCATGGCATCATTTGGAGCAGAGGACATGAATAAAATGTATCATATACCTGATCCTCAGGATATATATGATAAGACATACATGGTCAGCTTCGCAAAGAAGAACCCAGACCCCTTCAAGCTAATTCAGGGCTGGAGAGTATTGGACAACAAATTCAAATTTGACAAATTGGGTATGTATGCTATAGCCTCTTTGGAAAACCCCTACAACTATGCAACTGCTATGTTATGTAGACTATATGGGTTGCCCAATAATTCTAAGTTTTCCATAGAATGGATTCCTCTTATTGATGCTTGCATTAATTCCCACATCATGAATTGGGCCACCATCCTATCTGATAACCTAGCCACCATCATTATTGAATATCGACAGAAGAGAGCCTCCTCTCCAGAGAACCTTCCCCCCTTCTATTTTAGTGCCTACATTATGGATGCCATTTGTTTCTGCACTGCATTTCCAACCATGGGTTGGAAATGGACCTTATAGGACCCCTACCCTATCCATCTCAGTCATAAGAAAATATGGGAATCCCATTATATACCCCATTTCTATAAGATATGTCATTCTATTATTTTTCCCCTGCATCAAATAATTTTCAATAAGAAAGCCCCCAGGTTTTCCCAAGAAGCCGCAACAGACCTTCTAGCTGTCGGAAAATATTTTATTAAAGAATGGTTCACCTACATTAGGGTTTTTGGTAGCATAGCTGACCCACATGTCCTTCCTTTGTATGTTTATGACAAATTGTTATCAAGGGAAATCACCCACCAAATCGTGGGAAAAGGCCTAACTAAAGTCCTCAAAAAAAACAAGAAGTTATTATGGCCCTCTTTTCCTGTGAAGTGCAGTTCTTTTACTTTAGCAAATTTTAATCATGCCATTAAGGAGTCAGTAAACATGGAAGCCCTCAGAATTCATACATTGCCGAAAAGGAAATTTTATCCAGACAAGGTAGCACATAACATCACTATTGCGGTAAATTTTAAGCCATACAACCATGAGGATAATGATTTTGAAGACCTATTATAGTCGGTCGAGTCCTTCGAACAAGTGTTTGAATGGGCTAAAGCAAACTCGACTCCTAAAATTTTTTAAAGATACGAGAATTCAGAAATGAAAGGCTCGAAGTAATCCCAATGCACTTATTAAATATCAAATATAATCCTACACCAAGTGTGACTGTTAACAGCGAAGGACTTAATTCTCGCATAACGTCTCAAGTGAATACTGAGAAAACACCAATTATGGGGAAGGCCCAAGAGATAGATACTACAACAGAGTCTAGTAGGAAGTCAGCTGAGAAACAGGTTCTGAGCACCCCACCTAAAGAAATCAGTTCAGAGGTCAAAGGCAGTAGTTTGGAGCAGCAGTGGGATTAGTTTAATTAGAAACAGAAGCCAGAAGGAAGGACAATCTACCTAAAATCAAGAAGACACACAAAGACATTCTTTTCACAAATTGGGACACGATAATCAAGCAATCTGAGATAGCAGTGGCAAGGGAAGCTAGGGTATTGAATAATATAATCAAGGCGGTGAGCCACACTCTGTTTATCACCAACTTTCTAAAGGAAGGCTGTCTAAAAGAAATTCTCAGTTTAGGTGCTTTGCATAAAATTTGGCAGGAAGAGGTAGAGGCTCAAAGGGAAGCAATTGCAAAATTGATCAAGACCAACTAGGAGTTGTCTTGGAAATACCAAGTGAAGCTGCATAGCGAGATCATGACCCTTAATTGCTCACTTCATTCGACTCAGAAGATGCTGCCACCTCTCGCCGATGTGATTTTCACAGGACAACTCAGGACACAGGAACCTCCTCAACTCAAACTAATGACCGATATATGTGATTTGAAGGAAAAGCTGGTAGACAACAAATCATCATCTTAGTTATTCTCATCAAGCCACTGTTTATTTTAGAGTTAGTTAACTAATAAGGAGGATGGTTGTTTGAAACCTCCTCAAATTTTTTTATAATATATTTTTGCACATTAGTTAGAATAATATTTATACCCTTCTCATGCATTTAGAGAAGGGTCTAGACTTTTATCAAAAACATTTGCAAAAAATGAACTTTTGTAAGTTTGTGAATGCTTTGATGAAATTATGGAACATGATTGTTTCTTTTAGATATTAGACTACTTTCCTTTGTTGATGCACTATTGTGTTCTTTGGAGATAATTTTTTCTATTGAAAATGCTCATGAACCACCTGCTCTCATCTTAAAACCCACACTGGGAAACTGGTCCCATTATCCCGAGTCGAAGCCACCACTTTAAATGGAAAAGGAGTTGTCTTAAGGTCCGGACTGGGTGGTTATCTCCCATGTTGGGGTAGCAGAAATCTGAGGCCTTGAACATTTAGGCGCTAGAAGGATGGAATTCGATTATGAATGGCATATAAACCTAAAGATCAATTAAACATTCATAAGAGTCAAAACCCCTCTACAACTTCTACACCTTCTAGGTCTCGTTCAGAATCTCCTCATCAGAAATCTGAAGTTATAGAAACATCTCCCTCATCTCCTGAAGTAGTAAGACAACCACCTTCCCCATATTACATTATCGAGTCTCTTAAAGTCCATTCTTTGATATAGAAATTGGAACAGATATCCATTTCTGCTGAGAAGCCACAAAGGCCTGAAGTTTTTGATGAAAGTGTTACTTCCTTATTACAACAAACTGGTGTATTAACTAGATTGCAAAGTGAAAGGCTTGGAGTAACCCCTTTTGAGTTCCCCATCCCTCCACAATGTAGGAAAGTTACCTCACCAAGATCTGAATCAGATACCAGCAAGATTACATCACCTTTTCATCCATTCACTTCCCCATTCACTTCTACTCAATCCACAACTTCTCAACTATCTACTTCTTCAATTAGTACTGCCACTAGTAGTACTAAACTAGTAGTAAGTTCTTTGCCATCTATACCTACTTCTGGATCTACCTTCCCATATTCTCAGTCTCCAATGCAAGTTATGGCCAATCAACCTGCTCAACCTTGGACAAACCCTGGTGCTGTCCTAGTTACAAATCTAAATGTACTCCTAGCAAACATAGAAAAATGGCTACCCAAGTACAATCCTGACGATGGTCTTCGAGCCGAAGAACATTTAAATAACTTTATGTTGGCCATGAATCTTAATGGAGTTTCACATGAAGATGTTGTAATCAGACTGTTCCCTTATACCTTCCAAGGATCTGCTGGATCTTGGTATTTTTCCCTTCCAGCAGGTTCAATTAGGAACTAGGATACTTTTCAAGAAGTATTTCTTGCAAAATTTGGTGATGATAGGACCATAGCATCCTTGATCAATGATATTTCTAATTTAAAAGCTAACTCAGATGAAAGGATCAAAGACTTCAACTCCAGATTTAACAAGTTGCTAAATAAAATCCCAGTTGCCTCAAAACCTGTTGTAGATGTACAAATAGAATGGTACATATTGTCTCTTCCCTCTAATATTGCAATTTTCGTAGATAGAGCCAATAAGGCTACCCTTGTAGAAAACATGAAAGAAGCCCTGTCTGTAGAAAGAAGGATTATAGCTTTGGAAAAGAGATCACAAACAGACGAGAGGAAGTCAAAGAAAGTAATATTTAAGGATGATTCTAAAAAGAAAGCTTCAAAGGACCCTTTCGATCTTGAAGGCCTGCAGAAAGTATTAAAGACAATGTCTAATGAAATGGTTGAAATCAAGAAGCAGGTCACAGAATCCTCTGCTCCCAAGAAACCTTTTCGCTCGTTTAAAAGGAATCCTTCTTCTACATCACAACCCCCAAACACCATTTCAAATGCTGAGTCTGATCAAGAAACAGAAGAAAACTCACCAGCCGAAGAGGAAGCCAAAACAGAAGAAGAAGTTGAATTAAATGGGATGTGGGATTTCATCCTCCCAAATGAAGAAGAAGCACAAGCTATGCCAGTGACTACAAGGAGCAAAAACTCTCCTGACATGTCTATCACAAATCAGAAACAAAAAAATGCTACTCCTATAAAGGAGAAAATAGTAACTAAAAAGTCTAAGACTAGTCAGACGAACTTTATTCCACTAGATTCTCCAAATTATTCCAAAACATTGGTAATCTCATATACAGTGGAATACAACATAGTCGAAGATATGAAAAAGACTAGACCAAACATTTCATTGCATGAACTCACTAAACTCAAGCAACAACAAATTTTTTTATTAAATGAATTAAAAGCAGTTCATGTATCCCCTTTTCCATCTGTTGTAGTTACTCAAGCTACCTACAATATGGGAAAACCTCCATCATCTTCCAAAAAAGTACATCCTTCAGATTTAGTCCTAATCAATGATAGATCTATTTCTCATATTCCTCCATTTCTGCTCACTTACGAAATTTTCAACAGGAATGTTCATAATTGTCTTGTTGATTTAGGAGCCTCTTCAAATATTATGCCAAGAGCTGTGTGCACCAAATTGAATATTACACCTCAAAAATCTGTGGTACACATAGTTCAATTAGACAGGACGAAAGTAGAGGTACATGGAGAAATAGCATCAGTTTCAATTAGGCTTTCCTCTAATCCAAAAGTTTCACAAATAATTGATATTTTAGTGGTTGATATCCATGAATTCTATTGTTTAATCCTAAGTATGGATTGGTCTGAAAGGTTTCATGGTTACTTTGCAACTGATTGGTCTCACATGTGGTTGCCACATAATGGTAAAACAAACCAAATCAGGTTAGACTGAGAAACGTTCATGAAATATACAGTTACTGACCTTGAGGGAAGCAATGAACCTATTGCCGTCACTAATAACATCATTGGGAATTACTCAGCTGAGTCATTTTTAGGATCCTTTAATGCCCAAAGGTATCCCTTTCCAAATAATGTTGTAGTGTCTCAAGTAGAAAAAATTTCACAAACAGATGCTTCAATGTGTGTAAATTTAGTAGATAAAATTTCAAATAATTCTTTTTTCTCGACTCTCTATTTTGATGGTTCCAAATTTGAAGATGGTGCACGTGCATGATGCATTTTGGTCAATCCACAAGGAGAGAAAACCATGTTATCCTACAGACTTGAATTTCAGTGCACCAATAATGTCACTGAATATGAAGCATTGATCCAAGGACTGTACAAAGCCATCGGCCTTAATGCCAAATATATGCAAGTCTATGGTGATTCTAAAATAATTGTGAAGCAGGTAAGAAATACAAATCATTGTGTCTCTGGGCACCTTAAACATTATCAATCATTAGCCTAGAATCTGACTTCTCACTTCTCTACTTATGGGGTTGTATGGGCCGAAAGGGGTGAGCAACTTGTGGGAGAAGAAACATGCCCCATGCTCACTAGAATGTGAGAATGAAGGGGTTTTTTTAGTAAATACAAAGCTAGACTGGAGATAAAATTATTCAGTAAGGATGGGGATGGACTAGAGATGGAATTGTTCGGTAAAGACAAAGATAGAATAAATACTTGAGAATACAAAAGAAGCGGAAATTATCTATAAATATAATTATTTACTTAAAGTTTTCTATTGTGATTATGGTTTAAGTTGATTTAAAATTTTATGATGAAATCTTATGATAATTGGATGCTTGTGATATAGGTGAACTGTTGAGATAACTAGCAAGGATACATGAGGTTGATTACATGTAATATCAAAGTGGCACAGTGAAAGCATACTGGAGATGAGGACTTTAGGGACTAGGCCATTGTGGTGGCACTGGAACACTGTGATTTGCATTGATTGTCGTGAGATATGTTGTGACAAAAGTGTTATGTTATTTGAGAAAGTCAGAAGGATGCCTTGGTTGTGAGACTCCATCAAGACTATTCCTATGCCAGCAATCCTTTCCAAGGAATAGATAACTTGAGGGACTGGAGAAACAAAGAAGGGGATTCTTGAACTTAGAAAGTGAGTGACTTCCTGGAAGAGGAGACATGAGTAAAAGGATTTTCAAGGAGTCATGTGCATACTCATCGGGATCGGAAATGCATTGGGTGTGTCCCAAGAAGAAATGAGATGAGTTTTTTCCTTGTGGAAGCCTTGAGGAACAACCGACATCCAAGCATAAATATGCTAGAATGTCAGGCAGACTAGAGGTAGCTAGACTAGGAAATATGAATGACATTGCTCAAAGTGATAACTCGGGAGATGGAAGATGTCACTGATATTAGAGTTTTAATTACAAAGTTCAAATTTTATTTTTTTTCTCTATTTATAGAACACTGAGGATGATGCTCCTTTGAGGGGGTAGGGTTTGTAACATCCCTCACCTTACCCTTGTTTTTTTAATGTTAAGATTGTGACTATATACCACTAGCATGGAGTCCATGGATAGCTAAGACATTATGTTGTAAACATAAAATAAAATAAATATAGGTTTTAATTAAATGGCTTGAATGGAGGGACACATGGATCCAAGGTTTTGAGGGGGTTTCATGTTGCATGTTTGTTGGTTGCAATTCGTTACATCTTTGTGTGCATGTTGGGTAGGTCCATAATGAATACATTTAATCTATTTAAAATTTATCTCACCAATTACCAAATTGTGTTAACAAACATTATAAGGTTTAAATGTGGGAAACATAGGTGGAGGAGAGTGGATAAGTGGATATGATTCCATCACTCGAAAAGGGTCATAACGAACCAAACCATCACTCAACAGATGAAAGGATGTGATTGGATGGAAGGATAACAAACAACACACACAAAAATAGTGTGGAATAAAGGAAGAGAAAAGAATATTGACATCGAGTTATAAAAATATAAGGAGTTCTAAGTTGAAGTTGGGGACAAAGAGCTTGCGGACATCGAAGAGTAGAGGAGTGAAATGGTAAAAGTTGGGCAGAGAGGGATTTAGGAGCTACTGGAGCCAAGGAAATTTTTGGGGCTAATATTTTCAAATGGGCTAATTTTCCATAGTTTTCCAAAAAAGATTCACCAATTTCATTTTTTATAAAAGTGATTTGCCCAAATTTATAGTATAAAATTTTCTTACCTTAAGAATTGCCAAACTTTTATAGAGATTATATAAAATTACTAGAAATTTGAAATTTTTTATAAAAATATTGCCAAACATTTTATAGTTTGCATATTAGGGACTAGCAATATTTTTCAAATTTCTATACTTTTAGATAAATTTCCATCCTTAAAATCTTCCATAGCTAGAGCCAAAATAAAGGACTGAACTGAGCTGGACCTTGGGTGGAGGCCCTATTATTAAATGCAGAGGAGTGAGGGAGTCACTACGGCACTTTTTGCTAGAGGGAAATAGATAAGGCACTTGGATAGTGGATTCCACCTCATGAGTATATGAGCCAACCTTTAGTATGATTCCCCTGAACAAGCATCCCCTCAGACTTTGGATCTGACTTGAGGGTGTTCAACTACAAGAAGATTGTAGTCTAGCTATCCTATGGTTAAGTGGAGAGTTGAAGTCCCTCCTTCAATTTCCAACTAATCTCACTCACAAATATAATTTTAATGATTTAGGCATATTTGAATGATCAATGATGATTATGCTTGGTATGTTATTGGTTGATATATGGTTCTATATGATTCTTGAAAGAATACATGAATCATTGTATATTGTCTCATATATATATATATATATATATATATATATATATATATATATATATATATATATATATATAGGAACTATGTGCTTATTACCATCTTCATGAATTGCAGGATCACTTATATGGTTATGATTGATTTTCTGAGGTTCACTTAGTTAACATGTTATTTTATGAGTTCTCGGTTATCTGAAAAGCTATAAACTAGAGGAATATCGAGATTGTACTGCTAATGAGTACATAATTCAGGAACCAGGTGACAAATTGTGGGCTTGATGCATCTTCACTTAGTTACTATGGTAGAGAATTGTCAATGATTGAGGTGAATGGTTGGATTGTGTGGATTATTGTTATATTCATGATATGCAAGTTGTCTAACATGATATGAATTGAATGAACTATCAGGTTGTGTTGACAAGGACTAGTCCAACACTATTGTGCTAACTCGTGCTCTCTATCTCTATATTACTTGGTAGTAATGAAAATAAATGAAGGAATTAGATGGTATGATAGATATTTTTGCTATATCAGGGAATTGATTGAGAACTTGGGAATACAAGGTCTTGGGTCTTAATTCACATACAATTAGGAATGGGAAAGGTTGCCCTTCCTATTCCATTGAACCATTTTTCTATCACTTCACATAACAACCATCGAGACCAGTGGTGATAGAGCTTAACTTACTTTCATACAAGCGAGACTAACCCTTTTCTTATAATGTGATCACAAAGTGGTAGGTTGGAGTGGAAATTTGAGTGTCAAAAACCTGACGCCATCTTATATCAGTCTAGATTTAGAGTATAAGGTTCAACAAATTTTAATTTTCATTCAAAAGATTTAACGTGCTGATAGTTGGATTGTTAGCGCTAATTTGAAAATGTTGAATAAAAATGTTGAGGTTGAATTGACAATGCAGATTTTATATATATATATATATATATATATATATATATATATATATATATATATAACAACGTAAACTTTGAAATGGGAACTATAAACTCAAAACGGGAACTCTGGCCAAAAAACCCCGAAAAAACATCAAAAACAGTGCTAAAAGTGAAAAGTGTTGATGCTGGAATAACACCTTTTCTTTTCTTGGGTAAATTTTCAACATGTTTTAAAAATGGCGGTGAAAACCAATTTTTTGCGCAAAAATTATCCAAAAAACACCCTCAAAACGAAAAGGGTTGATTCTGGAAGAACACTTTTTTTTTTCAAAAGTAAAATTTCAACATTTCGAAATAATGGCATGAAATATTTTATCATGACCCCGAAAAAGCATTAAATTTAAAAAAATAATGAAAACATAAAATTAAAAAAATAAAAATAAATAAATAAATAAAAACAATGGAAAAACACAAAAAAAAAGTAAAAAAAAAACAAAAAACAAAAAACAAAACATAGATTAAAATATATATTAAAAGAAAAACATAAAATAAAAATAAAAAACGAAAAAAAAAAAAGAAAAAAAAAAAAAAAAAAAAAAAAAAAATCAATCATAAAAATGTAAAAATAACGAAATTAATGATAATAATTAAAAAACTAAAAAAAAAAAATTATAAACAAATAAATAGTAAAAAAAAATATTTAAAAAAAATGGGGAAAAAAGGAGTTATCTTGTAAACCAAAAAAAAATTGGCAAAAAATATATATATATATATATGGAAAAGAAAAAAAAACATTTAAAAGAAACAAAAAATTAAGTAGGTGAAAAAAAAAATAAAAAATAAAAAATAAAAAAATTAAAATTAAAAACAAACTAAATTTAAAAAAAAAATAGCAAATTAAAAAAATTAAAAATTAAAAACTACTAAAATTAAGATTAAAATGTTGATTACTTAAAAAAACAAATATAAAAATATATTTAAAAGACAAAAATAAAAAAACAAAAAATGTTAAAAAAATTATCTCACAAACCATAAAAGAAATTGGAAAACAAAAGAACAATATATATATATATATATATAGTAAGTAAAAATAGAGGAATTAAAAAAAAAAACATTAGAAAAAAATGGGAAAAAAATAAAAATTAAAATAAACTAGTTTAAACATTATCAATCATTAGCCTAGAATCTGACTTCTCACTTCTCTACTTTTAACATTTCTTCAGTTCCTAAACTGCAAAATGCAAGTGCTGACTTACTTGCTAATGTGACATCCAAGCATATACCCTCAGAAGATTTCAGACCAGACATATTTTCAATAGAGTTAATATTTAGGCCATCTATTCCTGATAATGTAACAAATTGGAGAGTATTCAATAATGATGCGGATATAGTTAATTTCCTTACATCAGAAGGGTCCTATGAGGAACATATCATAGATAAGAAAGAGCATGATCTGCAAATTAAAAATGATCAGAATCAAAACCAAATCTCGAAGTCTGTAGTTAAGATGGAAGATATCTATGTTGTAAAGGATATATTGAGGAAAGTTACTAACTCTAAAAGTCAACGTTCTACTTTGAGATTTGAAGTAGTAAACTTAGGGTCAACTGAAAAACCTCAAAATGTCAACCTAGGTCTTGGCCTATCATCAAAAGAAAGAATATCATTCATTAGGTTGTTGAAAACATACAAAGGTGTCTTTTCCCAGGATTACACAGATCTCAAAACCTATGATACCTCTGTGATTCAACATACCATACCTATGACTTCAAATGAAAAGCCAATTCAACAAAAGCTTTGCAAAATTCACCAAACCTTCAGAGTCAAATCAAATCCAAATTAAACAAGCTTCTGAAAGCCAAAATAATCTTCCCTGTTAGACACTCTAAATGGGTATTGAATATGGTGCCTGTAAGAAAAAAGAACGATGATATTAGGATTTGTATTGATTTTAGGAACCTGAATAAAGCTTGTCAAAAGGATAAATTTTGTTTCCTACCATGGAACAGATATTACAATTAGTTGCAGGTTCCAAATTAATGTCTTTTCTAGATGTATTGTCAGGATATAATCAAATTCTTGTGCATCCAGATGACAGATTAAAGACAACATTCAGGACCAAGTGGGGAACACACGCCTATCAGAAGATTCCTTTTGGACTCATTGAGGCAGGTGCTACACTTCAACATGCTATGGATATTTCTTTTAAAGGTCTGATTAATAAATTAGTTATTATTTGCTTAGATGACATCACAACCTTCTAAGGATAGGAACAATCATTTAAGTGACCTAAAGCACATTTTTGAAAGATGCAGGAAATATGGCATTTCCTTAAATCCAAAAAAATATTATTTTGCTTTACCCGAAGGCAAACTCCTTGGGTTTATAGTATCCAAGAAAGGGATTTATATTGACCTCAATAGAGTCCAAGAGATCGAAAAGATTCCTCTCCCACATAACAAAAATACCATGCAATCATTCCTAGGCCAAATTAATTTTGTAAAAAGATTTGTTCCAAAATTTTCACAGATTGTCCTACCCCTTCAAACAATGATACAAGAAAACACAGTTTTCAAATGGGGAAAACATGAAAGGGAGTCATTTGATTTGATTAAAAATCCATTGTTAATGCTCCTTCGTTGACAACTCTTGACTTTCTCAAACCTTTTGTATTATATATTTTTTCATCTGGTACATCATATGCAACAGTTCTAACACAACTAAATGATGAAAATATCGAGACACCCGTCTCCTTTTTCAATTCTAACTTGCAAGGTGTCGAGTTGAATTATTTAGCTGTCGAGAAACAATCATTTGTTGTTTTTAAAATCTTGAAACATTTCAAACCTTTTCTTCTTAAATCCCATACAAAGATAATAGTACCCTACCCCACGGCAAGAAAATTATTAATCCAAAGAGAAGTAGGGGAGAAAAGAGCCAATTGGGTTACTGCACTTCAAGAATATGATGTAGAAATCCGGCCTGCTAAAATTGTTAGGGGCCAGGTTTTTGCAGTATGTTAACAGGAGCTTCCCAATTATCACCAAAAGAAGCTCAAGGTAATGAAGTACAAATATCAGAGGTAATCCTCAATGATACACAATCACAATATGATGATTGTAAATTTTATTTAAACGGATATGCTCTTATGCATCTTAATTATAAAGCAAAGCATGCTTTATGGTTGAAATGAAATCAGTATGAATTATTCAATGATGTATTGTTTAGAAAAAATTATGATTCAGTATTACTAAGATGCTTGGAGAAACCTGAAGCTAAAAAGGTCATGTAGGAATTACATGATGGACCAGCTAGAGGACATTTCGTAGGAAATACCACAACTCACAAAATCCTGGATGCAGGATATTATTGGCTAGTGATATTTAAAGATGTACATGAATATGAAAGAAAGTGTAAAACTTGTCAAGCTATAACTGGAAGAGAAAGGTAGCTAGCATTCCCTTTGCAACCAGTAAACATTGAACAACCATTTGAACAATGGGGATTAGACATAATTGGTGAGATTGTTACTAACTCTTCCAAACTGCATAGATTCATCCTTACAGCTACTAATTATTTTACAAAATGGGTAGAATCTATCCCCTTAAGGATAGCCAATATAGAAAGCATTACAAACGTCATTGATCAGTACATAATTACCAAGTTTTTTTTACCCTCAGCTTTAATGTTTGACAATGCATATTACTTTTCTGGAAATGCAATGGTAGAATTTGCTCTAAAGCGAGGTTTTAAGCTAAAATATTCAGCCAATTATTATCCACAAGGTAATGGATTAGCCGAATCAACGACCAAAATCATAGGAATTGGCACAAAGCATTGAAATTTTCTCTATGGGTAGACATAATTACACAAAAGGCATCTAACGGTTGTTCTCCTTTTGCATTGGTTTATGGAAAAGAAGTTTTTCTTCCCAAAAATATAGCAATCCCATCTCTTGCCCTAAAGCAATTCATCAATGAAAATCATTCTTCTTCTCTCCAAGCTAGATAGTTTCATATTCTTAAGCTTGAAGAAGAATGAGAAAAGGCCAAAGAAACTTGCTTCCATCATCAACAATTAGTCAAAACCTCTTTTGATACAACCTCTGCCAGTCAAAAAACTTTTGAAGTAGAGGATTTGGTTTTGAATGGGACAAAGCACACGAGGAAAAAGGTAAACATACCAAATTTCAAAGGCTATGGCTTAACCCTTTTCAAATTATTGACAAAATTGGACAACCAACGTTTCTTTTACAATACTTATGAGGTAAGAAGGATCCTTTGCCTACTAATGGGAAAAATCTTGAAAAAATACTTTTCTTAGAAGACAACCTCTTCCAATTTCATATCACATCGCCTTTAAATTTCTTAGGAAAATAAAGTTTAAGTAGTATTTACTTTTGGCTTTTCAAAATAAAATCTTTGATACTATTTTTTATTTTTCGCTTCTATAAGTAAGTAAAAGTTAAAAGAAATAATTAGGACATTCGAGTACTAAAGAAAACCTGATTTCTTTGAAAAAAACTTGATCTTTCTAAAAAAAAATTATTCTATGAACAAACTCTTATCTTTTTAGAGTATGGATGTTTTGTTACTAGTCGAGAAAAGAATATTTAACCTAGTAAGGGCTTTCTGCAGATCAGTATCTTAAAACTCTATCATTATCATCCAAAATTCTCAAAAGAGCCAATGGGTCACCCCATTTGATAAATTTTTCCTTTTTCAGAGTGTAATTCTAAAATATACAAAACTTAGAAGATAAAAAGTCTCATTACGAGCTTGTTTACCATGGTCATAGGGAAATAATTAAATTGATATTACCAATACTGCATATCAAAATATGGTAATAGTCGATGATCTCATCGATCAAAAGACAAGGGGTCTCATCAAGAGCCAACTTGTTTAGTTTAGTTACAACCAATGAATGGCATTATCATTATTAGGTTACCAAGCCTAGATGATGTCTTTTAAGAAACCTAAAATAAAAGATTATATTAAAAAGGAAAAAGGGACAAGATCCAAGTGAGATTCAAAGCAAGTGAATATCATTTATAAATTTCAAAATTGCTTCAGATGGGATAATGAATCATTGTTGGTTAACAAATAACCCTGTCGAGGCTATGAACACCTGCTGGCCGTAGAGGCTCTATCTATGATAAATGAGTAAACATCAAAAACTAATCTATAGAAAACACCTGCTATATCACTTTAACTCTTATTATTGACTGATGCAAACATTTGTATTTATATCATTACAAGAGTAAAGTAGTTGAATAAATAGATTGTGTAAGTGATGATGATTCTAGAGAAATGTTGTTTACTTTATAACTCATGTTATTATTATTCCTATAACTCTAATTACTTTGAAAGTTTTAGAAATTTTAGAAAAATACTCAGAGATAACTAGTTCTCCCAAGTGAATCACCAATTGTTGTACTATGTAACAACCCCCTCATTTATGAATAACAATAGCTAGGTTAGAGATATAAATGGGGACCCCTTTTAAATTTTTAGTCTTAGGATAATAAAACCTAACTCTAAGAAATTGCCTTGAAAAATCTTGCAAAACAACCCAAGGATGAGATCCTCATCATAAATCACGCTTTTCCATGTGACTATCATAAAACACCTTTAAAAATTTGTGATGCGCGATCAAACCTCCCGCTGCGATATCTCGATTATAAGCACCTTGTCATTTCGCAAATCGCACTTCACAAACTTCACAAGTAATTAAGCTATGCCACTACAATGCCCATTAACGATTTGCAAAATGTGATATTGTGACAATCGCAATCACATTTCACCTTATAGAAAGCACAATGCTATATTGTATCCATTTAAAAGATTGTGATGTGCGAATAAGAGTAGTAAGCGTGTGAAATAATTGTGTTTTAAATACAAAAACGAACAAATTGACATGTTAATAAATATTTAGTGGCCCGAGGAGAGCTAATCATTTTCCAAGTTATGGGTAGTTAACGTTGAGTATCTCATTAAACCTTTCTCATGATCCAAAGTCATTTCAGAAAAGCTTTCAATCTTAATTTCCTGATATTGTCTGCGCTGATATATCTTGTCCATTTCAGGAAAGCTACAAAAGACATGTCATTGAGGAAGGTGATGCAAAAACAAAAAAAGAATAGCATTGTTGAATCCGAGTTTACAGAGATGGCTCCCATATTCTCTGATACAGTCTGCAACACTGATGGAGGGGCAACAGCTTGGGAGGTCATTTACAATAGGCTTGAGGACGAGCATCCAAAAATTACTATTACAAGAGCAACAATTGACTCAAAAATACCTTCGAGGCTTCAATTCAAGGATGCTTCTTGTTCTTTCCTGCATAGGATAGGAGTGAGGGCTAAAATTCTCCCATACACGGATATGATAAGGTTGGTGGTCGAAAACCTCACCATTGAAGATAGGAAATTCAGGAATTCAAGAAACGAACTCATGGGATCATTCAAAGCAGAGGACATGAAGAAAATGTATCATATACCCGATCCTCGGGATATATATGATAAGACAAACATGGCCAGCTTCACAAAGAAGCACCTAGACCCCTTCAAGATGATCCAGGACTGGAGAGTATTGGACAAAAAATTCAAATTTGACAAATTGGGTATGTATGCTATAGCATCTTTGGCAAACCCCTACAACTGTGCAGCTGCTATGTTATGTAGAATATATGGGTTTCCCAATAATTCTAAGTTTTTCATAGAATGGATTCCTCTGATTGATTCCTACGTTAATTCCTACATCATGAATTAGGCCACCATCCTATCTGATAACCTAGCCACCATCATTACCCAATATCGATAGAAGTGATCCTCCTCTCCAAAGCACCTTCCCCACTTCTATTTTAGTACCTACATTATGGAATCCATTTGTTTCTGCACTACATTTCTGACCATGGGTTGGAAATGGACCTTACAGGACCCCTACCCTATCCATCTCAGTCATAAGAAAATATGGGAATCCCATTATATACCCCATTTCTATAAGATATGTCATTATGTTATTTTTCCCCTGCATCAAATAATTTTCAATAAGAAAGCCCCCAGGTTTTCCCAAGAAGCTGCAACAGACCTTCTAGTTGTCAGAAAATATTTTATTGAAGAATGGTTCACCTACATTAGGGTTTTTGGTAGCACAGCCAACCCACATGTCCTTCCTTTGTATGTTTCTGATAAATTGTTAGCAAGGGAAATCACCCACCAGACTGTGGGAAAAGGCCTAACTAAAGTCCTCAAAGAAAACAAGAAGTTATTATGGCCCTCTTTTCCTATCAAGTGCGGTTCTTTTGCTTTATAAAATTTTAATCATGCCATTAAGGAGTCAGTAAACATGGAATCCCTCAGGCTTCATACATTGCCAAAAAGGAAATTTGATCCAGACAAGGTAGCACATAACATCACTACTGCGATAAAGGTCAAACCATACAACCATGAGCATAGCGATATTGAAGACCTGTTACAGTCGGTCGAGTCCTTCGATCAAGTGTTCGAATGAGTTAAAGCGAACCTGATTCTTGAAAATTTTGAAAGATTTTTAGAATTCAGAAATGAAAGGCTCGAAGTAATCCCAATGCATTTGTTGAAGATCGAATATAAGCCTACACCAAGTGTGACAATTAACAGTGAAGGACCTAGTTCTCGGATAGTGTCTCAGGTGAATACTGAGAAAACACCAGATACGGGGAAGGCCCAAGAAACAGATACTATAGCAGATTCCAATAGGAAGTTAGCTGAGAAACAGGTTCTGAGCACCCCACCTAAAGAAATCAGTTCAGAGGTCAAAAGCAACAGTTTGGAGCAGGAGTGGGATTAGTTTAATCAAAAACTACAAGACAGTCCCAAAATAATAAATACCCAAGAGACAATGGATTGTCACACTCCTCTCCATATTCAAGAGAATACAGAGTCCAATTCTATGGACGAACAGTCCAAACCCATGGATGAGAATTCCAAGCCTATGGATGAGCAGGCGACAACATCCCAGCAGACTGAGATTATCCCTACTCTACCCACATCAGAGATCATCTTGAAAGTGACTGAAATCCCTCCACTTGATGTGTTCTACAGCCCACTCCACAAGGCTGTAGTAAGAAGACAGAGAAAAAGGAAAAGGGTAGAAACACCCGAGCTCCCACTTGGAAACGAGCCAATGGACATAGTTTGGAGGGACATTCCTTTCAACCTAGCTGAGAACTTGACTATATTGTCACAGTTCACGAGAGAATATGGAATGACCACCATGGAAAAAGCCTCTAAAGTCTCTACTTTGTTGAGAGAAAAGGAGGACAAGATTGCACAGCTTGAGCAGCAGCTCGAAACAGAGAAATCAAGTGTGAACAGGTAAGCAACTGAGCAGCTTGCCCAATTGCAACAGAGCATGGAGGTCCTGAAAATAAGCCATGAAGCCGATATATCAGCTAAAAACATGCAACTCCAAGAATTGCAACAAGCCATGGAAAGATATAATGATGTTCCTACTACTGAGGAGTTCGTTAAAGAGGCTCTGGAACTAAATTCCCTCCTAATGAAACAACAAGAGCACTTCTGCCAAAATATGTCACACATTACTCCTTATCTGATCACTAGCGACCAGCTAACAGATAAGGCAATTGACCAGAGAACCGAGTTTACTAATCTCAACACCAGAATCTCAGATTTCATCAAATGGTAGGAAACAAAAGATGGAAGGAAGGCCAATTTGCCTGAAATCGAGGAGACACACAAAGACATTATTTTCACAGATTGGGACACAAGAATCAAGCAAGCTGAGCTAGTAGTGGCAAGGGCAGTTGGTATATTGAAGAATATAATCAAGTTAGTGAACCACACTTTGTTTGTCACCAACCTACTAAAGGAAGGTAATCTAAAAGAAATTCCCGATTTAGGTGCTTTGCATAAAAGCTAGAAGGAAAAAACAGAGGCTCAAAGGGAAGCAATCGAAAATTTGACCAAGACCAACTGGGAGTCGTATTGGCAATACCTCGTGAAGCCGCACAACCATATCATGACCCTTAACTACTCACTTCATTCAACTCAGCGGATGTTGCCACCTCTCACCTATTTGATTTTTGCAGGACAGCTCAGGACACATTTTGGGGCACCTCCTCAACTCAAACCAATGACCAATATATGTGATTTGAAGGACAAGCTAGCAAACAACAAATTATCATCTTAGTTCTGCTCATCAAGCCATTGTTTATTTTTAGAGTTAGTTAACTATTTAGGAGGAAGGTTGTTTGAAACCTCCTCAAATTTTTGTATAATCTATTTTTGCACATTAGTTAGAATAGTATTTATACTCTTCT
Organism: Pinus tabuliformis; assembly: GCA_031772625.1. Taxonomy (NCBI): domain Eukaryota; kingdom Viridiplantae; phylum Streptophyta; class Pinopsida; order Pinales; family Pinaceae; genus Pinus; species Pinus tabuliformis. The sequence goes on from CM062813.1 coordinate 288,687,225, forward strand.
CATGCATTTAGAGAAGGGTCCAGAATTTTATCAAAAACATTTTCAAAGAATGCACTTTTGTAAGTTTGTGAATGCTTTGGTGAAATTATGGAACATAATTGTTTCTTTTAGATATTAGACTACTTTCCTTTGTTGATGCACTATTGTGTTCTTGGGAGATAATTTGATTTGAAGAACAGAGTTGATCCATGTCATTAGTTAAATGAGAAGAACTTTGTACATATGGCACTATTATCTTGTATGATTGATTATGTTTTCTTTTAATCAATGACAACACTTCATGAATTGTATGTGAGATTTATTCTTTATGTTAAGCGTTAATTGCACTATTGTATGATGCCTAGCTGAAATTGTTAATTTTCATATATATATATATAATTCATCATACATGCGATATATTTTATAAATTTCTTTAACTAACTATTTAGTCAAAGAAATTATCTGATACATTATCATCTCTGTTTATGTGTGATTAATATTTATTATCACATGTTAAGCATATATCTATGTAGATCGCATACCACACATAAATACTCGAATTTATATCAGAATAAGTTAGTTATAAGATTTGCATGATAGAATAGGTCATTTAGATTATCACTATTCTATTGCAAATGCTCATCAACCACCCGCTCTCATATTAAAACCTGCACTAGTAAACTGGCCCCATTATCCCTACTCGGAGCCACCACTTTAAATGGAAAAGGAGTTGTCTTAAGGTCCATATTGGGTGGTTATCCCCCATGTTGGGGCAACATAAATCTGAGGCCTTCAACACAACTGTGGGAACTTTGCATGATCAACCTGTTCCCAATCCTCCATCTTCAAAAATGGTACCCGGGCCAACAAATCGCCCTCCACAGGTACGTCCTCTAGCAACAATGGTGTGAAGACCTTGTATTTCATTGATTCTAGGTCCTTAGTCACTTTGGTGGTGGATTTCCTAGGGGGTACATAAGGTGGTAGCTGAGTAATCGACACTGCTTCCTTTGCGTCAATATCTTCAACCCCCATATTCAATTCTTCCTCATCCAAATCCAAGGGTTCCATCGGTTTCTTGATTTTATCCATCCGACCCTTCTGTCTAACCTCCATTGGATTTTTGCGTAGTGATTTCCACACCAATGCTTGTTGTGGTTTCTTTTGCTTCTTCTCTCCTACCACAGAGGTAGTGGGTTTAGGCCTCGGTGAGTTGTGGTAGGGACTAGTGGTGTTGCAGTCATTCTCTCCCAAAATATTTCCTTCTAACACTTGGGTAAATCTACCTCAAACCAAAATCCTTGCTATGAAAACATCTTTTGTCTTTCTTTCCAATCTCATCTAGACATGCAACAATCGTCTCAGTGTAAACTAAGGCGCAAAATCTCAAGGTAATCTCACTAGAAGTAAAGTGTTTGAATGTGTAGTGGGATACTATATTTATAACCCATTTTGAATTCAAATCCATCCGTTCCCTCTAGATCTCCTTCATTAATGTTATTTTGGCTGTAGATTTCCAAAGATATGCTCCTTAAATGCTCCCCCCCAGCTCCCTCTAACGGAAAAATAACCATCCAATCATCTACATTATTGTCAACGGTTACTTTTTAACCATGATGTGCAGGACCCATCGTGCTAGTGCAACTCCTTTATTACAACTCCCCTCTGCACCTTTCTTCTAATCATCGCGCAACCCATTTGCTTCGCCAAACTATACTTCTGGCACCGTATTTTATAGTTCTGCACTTCCTTGCAACTGCTTGAAGTAATAAGACTATCCTACATCCATATAGTCATCGCACAGGGGTGGGATCACCCCTGTACAACTTCAACCAGCTCCCATTGATTCTTCTTGGAAATAGCTCCTCGTTCAACATCACGAGTTGAACCACACCTCCATCTGTAATCTCCTTGATGATGTATAGTCCCAACCAATGCATTTGAAACTTTCCTAGAAACTTCGTAAACTTTCTATCATACATCAGTACTAAGCTTCCATTTTTAAAGGTGTGTTTCTTGATGTGGCGATCATGCCACGCCTTTTCTCTAACCTTATACACCTGTTGATGAAAACCTGCCAAGAAACAATCTTCTTCCAACTCAAATATCTGTGTGAGGCATTCTTCCATGACATCTTGATCAGCCATCTCTATGACTGAAACAATCCTCAAATTTGGCATTATGTAATCCATTGGCATAAATGCCTCTTGTCCATAAACCAGCCTAAATGGTGTCTATCTAGTCAACTCCTTACACGTAGTTCTGTATGCCCAAAAAATAGCTAGTATGTGCACATCCCAATCGTACCTATTTCCATTATAGATCTTCGTCAAAGCAATCTTCGGGATCTTATTAAAGGCTTCAACTATGCCATTTTCTTGACGATGATACAACATTCTTTTATGATGATACATCTGTAATTCTTCATGCAAAGAAAAAAATATTTCATTTAGGAAGTGCGAACCCATATCACTCATCAAAATCTTAGGACAACCAAACCTAGAAAAAATGTATTCAAATATAAACTTTGTTGTTGTAGCCATGCTGCAATCCTCCACAGGTTTCGCTTCATCCCATCTAGTCAAGTATTTTGTTGCCATGATGATGTATCGTTATTCTATCTTCTTTCTTGGTGGTTGAATAGGTCCTACAAAATCTATTGCCCATTTATAAAATTCCTGTAATGAAACTTGCGGGTTCAGATGAAATTCATCCCTTTGCAATGACCTTCCAGTCCCCTGACAGACATCACATGCCCTACAATATTCCTTGGAATCCTTGTGCTTAGTTGGCCACCATAGCCCATCTTGTAGGATCTTCTGCGTAGTCGCTCTTCCAACATAATGTCCTCCAGCAACTCCTCCATGTGCTTCAGCGAGGATACTTTGTCTTTCATAATCTGGTACATACCTGCACAGAACTTCATCTAATCCCATTTTATACAAGTGCCCTACAATGACAGAGAAATTCATAACCCTGACCATGAATTCTTTCTTTTGTTGCATCGTATACCCTTCAGGAGTTATACATGTAGACATGAATTGGATTATATCTACAAAGTGTTCATCTGCAACGCACACAGAAAAGAGTTGTGCATCAGACAATCCTTCATCGAGACTTGTAGGCTCGTCACCATTCTTAATCTGCGAAAGGTGATCCGGTCTAGCATTTAATCACCTTGGCTTCACAACTACCTCAAAGTCATACTCCTGAAATAGCAATAACCACGTACAAATCCCCCCCCCCCAAACACAAGCTTGTTGACCAAGTACTTCAAAGTGGAATGGTCTGTGTACATTTTGAAGTGTGCACCCAACAAATAATGCCTGAACTTCTGGAGTGCATATACCATCGCTAGTCCTTCGTGTTCCATGGTTGAATAATTCTTATCTGCCTTAGACAAATTTTTGCTCGCAAATGCAATCAGATGGTTAATATCTCTTGCGCCTAGTTGGGTTAGCACTGCTCCTAGTGTTATGCGGGTTGCATCTACATGTACATGTAATTATTTCCTCCAATCAGGGAACACCAGAATAGGTGTTGTAACCCTTTTTCCTTCAACACATCTAATATTTTCTGGCAATCATCATCCCAATAAAATGTTGCATCCTCCTTCAATAATGTTCGCATGGGCATAGTGATCTACGCATATGCCTTGATGAACTTCCTATAGTATCCTATATATCCGAATTTTTCATGTAGCTATTTTACATTCCTTGGAGGCTCCAAATTTATTATCACTACAATTTTAGTAGGGTCCACCATCAGTCCTTGCTTACAAACAACTTGGCCCAAATGTATCCCATATGGTACACAAAATATGCACTTCTTCAGATTAAGGGATATTTGATCAAAGTAAACCTCCAAAAACTTATGAATAAATTTTTTAAACGCTACGACTATAACCCTAGAAAAGTCGTAGGGGTATTCTTAAGTCCAAAAGGCATAACTGTATACTGAAAAGAGCCCCATTCTGTGGTGAAGGTATTCTTACTTCGATCTTCTCGCGCGATCTTGATTTGGTGATATACTAAGAACCCATCTGTAAAAGAGTAGGCTTCTTGACCTCCAACATTTTCCAAGACTTCATCTGTGAATGACATAGGGAATGGATCATGTACACAAGCATCGTTCAACTTCCTTAGATCTACCTATATTCGGATTTCACCCTAAGTCTTCTTTTCTTGAACTACCATAGGACTAACCTAGTCTGATTCTTCTACAGGCTCAATAATTCCTACTGAAAGCATCTTATCCAGTTCTTCATGCACTTTTTCTTTGTATTTAGGATTCAACTGGTATCGACGCTGCTTTATCAGCCTCACATCTGGCTTTAGATTGATATTCATAACACCTAGATCACCTACTATCCCCTTCATATCAAAGAAATTTGTTGTAAACAAATCTTCATATTCCCGTAATAACTCTACAACCTTGTCAATTGTGTCCTCATCCCAGTAATCGCCTATATTTGCAAACTTTGGCTGCACTTCCGACCCAATGTTCACTTGTTTGGTTTTCAATGGTTTTGAGATGTCAGGAACTTCTACCTTAGGCCCAGTGACTTCACCTTGTCCCTCTGACTCAGGGATACTAATATTCTTGGGATCTTCCTCACCTTCTTCTATGGTAACATTGTAGCACTCCAAAGCATGGCGCAGCTGCGTACTCCAGTCTGGCTCTATCCATGTGACAGGTTCTACCCCCATTTTGAATATCGTAGCCTTGATTTCCTGTAACGCTTCATAAATACATTCGAATCCATCCTCAAAACTGAACATTAACATAAATCTTTCCTTTAGAACATCCCACTCCGCAGTTCCATGTCATAGTTCTGTTTCTAGATACCAGTTCATGGGGATAGTATCCAAGGTATGGAAGAATATATGTACCCATTTAATCTTTGGTTCCTCTCCTTATGCTCTCATTCAACAAGCCATATGCTCGTGTGGATCATCATTCCCTATATATTTTTCATCAATGCGGGTATTGGCATATCCAAACCGCAGCTTCATCATCCTGCGATATTCCTTCCAATCTGGACAATTGTTCTTATGCTTACCCCACCATCTAGTAGGCGTATCTCTATGTGCGATGTCCAACTCCTGGAGCCAATGCTCCTTTGGTACATCCATTTCAAATTTATCCAGAAACAAATTCACATATTCTAAGCCATCATAATATGGTAAATTACGTACCTCAGTAGATATACACCAGAGTGATTTAGTAAGCTTGTTGCATCACAACATTGATACTTCATGCAATCTATTATGTCAATGCTAGAGCTCCTCATTTGAATCTGAGTTGCAATAGTTGCCCTTTCCACAAGTAATTCGCCCATCTGCCATAGGTTTGATCCAATCCTCATTCCAAACAGTAAGCTTATAGATTTGTTCAATATCATCCTCCTCATAGTAATCTCAAACTTGTTTAGTATATCGTGCACCCTCGACTGGATCCAATGGAACAATGACTCTCAGTTACTCTTCTCAAGCATCATGTTGCGCTTCTTCAAGTTGATGACCACATTCATATAAAACGCCCAATAAATTCCAAGCAGTGCCAGGTATGGTTTACTATTATCCACTATTTTGATTACCTCAAAATCAGCTATATCGTGCACCCCTTCAATGTCTACAGTTACTCCATGTAAGCACCCGATAGAAATAATATTTTGTTGGTTTTCCATTCATAGCTAAATTGGGGACCACTGTACCGTTGAATTTCCCATTATTTACCAAGTCTGTTTAGGTATAACTTTCACATCAGATCCCAAATCTAGGATCATCTGGTCCATTTCAAATTCTCTGATTTTTGTAGTCAATCTCATCTCTCGACCAATCATTTTCTTACCCTTGTCTACTTTATGCACTGTGCGTTGTTTAGGAAATGGCTTACCCTTTCCAGCACAGTTGTCTATTAAGTCTTATAGTCCCTCTACTGCTTTTTGGTCCCTTAGGAGCTTCATGCAAGTCTATAAGATGGATGCTAACATTGAAGGATTTGTTTCCTACACATAAATGACCTCTTTAGGCTTCTTTGTTCATGTACTCTGAGCCTTTGATGTGGAAGCTCCTAAATCCGCAAATCTCCTTTTCACCTCCATAAAAGTTTCCTTTTCCTTATGAAAATCAAATCTAACATCTTTGTAAATAGTATTGAGGCTTGCACACCCATATATTTTCTTCTGGTTGTTTTCCTATGGCTTTATCTTCCCTAGTAGCTATACTCCTTCATGTGATGATATTAACACTAGGCCCATCTTCACAAGGTTTTGATCTCATCATTTAGATGTTCTAAGTGGGATGCTAGTTCTTCTTCTCTTACATCTTTGCGATGAGCACTAGACAATCTTCTATAACGTGGTCAAGCTATCGACAGTATTGACAATCTCACGCAAAGTGGCGTGGTCCCCCACAATTGTAACAAATAATCTGTCTAGGACCTCTTCCAGCTCCTCTCCCTCATCCTCTTCCTCATTCCTGGAATCCTCCACGTGCTGTGGTTGCGCCTTAATCTTGCTGAGGATGTGTCTTGGCCTGTACTCTATATGTCGGAGTTCTATCTAGCATTAACTCATAGCTTTGGCAATTGCGCTCATCCTGGCCTACAAACTTACAAAAATTGCATAATGGTTGTCGGGGAGTCTGTAAAAACTTTTGTAACAAATGGAAATTGTCTGTTGAATGTTTCCCTGTTATTTGGCAGATACGCACCATGACACTACACGAGTACTTGATCTAGTGGTCTTTTCTAGCTTCAGGGGGATAAGACCTCCCCCAATTAGATAATTCTGATATATCGAGCAATGATACTTATCATGACCATGCCCTTTTCATTTTAAGCACAATACTTCTGCGCGGGTCTCATTTTGGACCTCTTTCCCCTTTTTGAGATTTTGTAACTCAATATGTAGGCTAGCCAACTATGACTCAATCTGTTGCGCTCCCAGATTCATATCCTGAATAGGAAAATCCTCCAACTTCATAGAAATTTCTAATGCTTTAGCCTGCGATCCAACCTTCTGTTGTGACAATGGTAATCTCAAATGAGGTAACAATGAAGAAATATACCAACCCTTATGTTGCTCATCTAAGATCTATAGATTAGCCTATTGTAGCAGATATTTTAGCCTTTGAGTAAAATCCCATGCAAATTCATTCACCTTTTGCTTAATTTCTTTGACCTCAGTCACTGATTAGACTTGAGACTTGGGTTTTCTGAATTCATTATTCAACGCATCTTTTGTGTCTTTCAATGACGCAGCTGGATGAGTCATACTCTAGTTAATATACCAACTCAATGCCCTATCTTATAATGTTGTGACCAGATTTGATTTCTTCAGATCGTCATCTGTTATCTGTTGTGACTTCCACACAACATCTGCTCCAAACCAAAATTGATCAGGGTCTTCTGTCCCCAAACCCTTGAATATAGGCATCTTCATCGTGTTCGCCATACTAAACAACGGAGGTGGAGGTGGAGGTGGAGGTGATGGAAAAGGTGGAGTGGATGGATGTGGTATTCGCACAATACCCTAATCTATTGTTTGCAGTGCACCTTGAGGCATCTTTAGACTAATACTTTCTTTGTCACTATTAGATGCTCCCAACAACAGACTGTACTCAACACTTGTATCTAGATATCTTCTAAATGGTCTCCCACTTTGCGTAGCTCCTGTCGAGTCTCATCTAAACATCAATTTAGTGACATAACCTATTTCTCATACTATAACATTTTAATCCAAGTTTTTAGAGATTTCATATAATTACCTCTTAGTCCTTTGAAAAACTAGTGCTTAGTCTTTGATATAACTAGTAGACATATCAATCGTGAACTCAGTAATAAATCTACCCAAAATATTATCGATCCAATAATCAACAACCTTCGCAACTTTGTATTATGATCCTTCCAGGTGCTTCACTAACTCTAGAGTCCACACAATAGGGTTATCCAACTTCTAGGTAGGTTGACCATCTTCCAATTTATCCAACCATTCGTATAATTCACACAGAAAAGAGCAAAAGAAAACTTTGTGTTCCTTTGTATACAAATATCTCTATAACCACTCTTCTTTAGACAGACGTGAATTCCTATTTTCTTGAGCTGCAAACTCGTGCAACTTCCAATCTATTGACTTTTCAATATCCTTCTTAGTTGTTGTGCCACATCACACATTCCTTAGATAGAATGTGGTCCCGACAATGAAACCATTTGTTGGCTTAAGGGGGCTTGGACCGAGGTTCGGAGTTAGCTGCGCTAACCAACAAAGCCCTACAATACTAGCCCTTTCGGCAACAACCTACGTAGCGCAGGCTATAGTCTCACCCGAGGCAGTGTTAGGGGATGCTAGAACCAGGTTTCTACATCCAAAGGACTATGTGATGTGTTTTATCAAACTTAGGGCTTTATCTCAACCTACGTGAACCCTTAACCCTTAAAACCAGAAAGTTGCAGCAATTAATAGTTAGCATATTTGTACCCTTAGCCAATTGCACTAAACATGCATAAAATCATATAAATAGACAGATCTACTTCTTTGCGAATCTATTAAGTACTTTTCCTGATTAATTGCATTCAACAGATAAAAATACAGTAATTTCAGAGAGAAGCAGTAATACATATATACACAGATAATTCTTCAAAACAAGCCTTTATTATGCTTTATATTTTCAATTACAGCCCTTTCAAACCCTGTGCACACAGCTACAGGGGCCCACACACTCAACTGTGGACTTACCAAGGTCTCTGTGCACACAACTACAACAACCTTCCCCTTCGCCTAAGTACATAATAGACAAGCTGACCCAAAATCGGTACTTCTATGCTGTTTCTTACCTCCAATGACTCTTCTATGACTCTATTTTATATCCTTCTTCATTATAATACCATGGTTTGCGAACCATGGGCGGGTCACAAAACAACTTGACTCTTAACAAACTAAGGGGCTTTGACCTTCTAAAATCCCCTTTGACTCCTATTGACCTGTGCTACTCATGCTTTGCTCCTCAAAATGCGAAGACTTTACAATATTTAACAAAACTTTACAAATTTTGACCTCAAGGGACCCTGTCCCAACACATGCCATGAAATATTAAGAAATCATCACAACTTCAAGATGTAAAAAATAGACTAACAACTATCTAAATGAAAAAATGAAACTAACCTAAACCAACTAAAAACTAAAAGATAGATAGTAATAAGGAAGTAGTCAAAGAAAAAACCACCTAAGATACAGGACAACAATGAATGTTAATATTACTAGAGAAAATACAGAATAATCAATTTGTGGTCTAACAAGCACTGATTAAATAAATATTAAATATAGAAACAAAACCATGCAACAAATAACTACCTAGTTCACAAAATAATGCATTAGCTAGCAACAATAAATCCCACAGAATGCACACATACCTGAATTTTCTAAATATTAGTCAGAATAAAAACATAATGTATGCCAAGTAATGGTTTAAGTAGTTACCATCTAAGCCTCTCATTATTATATATCAATGAATACATGATACACCACCTTCATAGCTCTAATCTGTAAGGATTTCAAAAAAAATGAAACATCCTTAATATTAAGAGTTTTACAACACTTATAGATTGAGTTAGTAATTGTACCTAGTTATTATTAGACTTATTTAGGGTGAGTTGTAGCTCTTCATATTCTCATGATTTATAAATATAATAAAGGAAAATATTTTAAGACTACCAAAAATGTGACCAACAACTATTGCAATCTAGTTGGATCTTCAATTGCGAGTTTCATGATGTCCTAAAGATACACGACCTTAGATCATATCAGAGTTTAGAAGTATTTTCTTATTGGCTAGATATCTCATTTATTTCCTAAACCATGCATATACAATGTTAGTGTATTTCAATTTTACTACCCTCCCCCCACCATTAATAAATTCATTTATGGAATCTAAGCGAATTAAATTAACTAAAAAAACTACAATGAAGGCATTGTGTAACAAATTAGGGACTTTGTATTAATCTATGTCCCAATTGAATAATGTATTCCTACATAAAAATTTGTATAACCTAAGAATGAAGGATGGAGTCTCAATGATAAAGAATCTAATCATCTTCAATACTGTAGTAAGCTAGTTATTATCTATTGATATTAAGATTTAATATGAAGATAAATGTATTAATTTTTTGGTTTTTTTTTTCACAATTGTGGGACAGTTTGGTTGTTTCCATCGGTAGTAATTCAAATACTTAAAGTTTCAACAATATAATATCATCCTTTTTGTTAGAGGAGATGAGATAGAAAAACATGGAAAGTCGTAACACAAATGCTATTGAATGGGCTAGTAAACTTAGTCAACTAGGCCCACTAGTTGAGAGAATTGACTAAACTCTTTAGTTGTTATGCAAGTCAGGTCAAATCTCAAGCCAAATTGACTTGCTAGTTGGGTTGATTTCTCTATAAATTTGACCAATTAAGTTAGTTAAAGTATTTAATAAGTTATAATTTCCAAGAGTCTAGTATATATATCTATATGAATGTAAGAAGTGAATATCAAGAATTAATATCATAAGTGATTTTTCTGGTTTACTAATAGTTTTGTCTATTTATCCTTTCTCTTCTTATAGGTGATCACATGTATGCCTTTACTTAGTATCTTCTTGCAATAAGGATCCATTGATAAATAAATCATATATTTCATTAAACTTCAACATTTGTTCCATTTATGATAATGTCTAAATCCAATTCGATCCAAAATGCGCACATAAATGGTGGGTTCAGAAGAGACTCAAGAGTGGTGATAGAAAATAAACAATTACATGAATAATTATGCAATGAGAAATTGATTATCACTAGTAGAAGTAAGGACACAATTCTTCATAGAGACCCATGAAAAATTCATCAAGTCGATCCCTGTACAATTGAAAAATTACATTGGTGGACCATCTAATGTGTCATCTAACAAATGATGCACAGTTGATTTCTAAAATTATTAATAGGGGAAGAACAAATCTACAATGGGTGATTACATTTCTATTGTTATATACTTATGTAGGCTATTACCCATCATTATCCCATTTTATTATAATTGTACCCCATGTATATATATATATATATATATATATATATATATATATATATATATATATATAGATATATAGTCTTAGAATCATCAAATATTTTCTTGTATATTGCATTTATTGTAAAAGGAGGTTTCCCCATTGAAATGGATTTTAGTTATTGGTTTCTTATCATTTTTAAGGCGCAAGGTTCTTAACACCCTGCGTCAACTCTTACTAATGGTAAAAACTATGTGAGGGTACTTACATTCTTTCTTAGAGGCCAAGGACATCCTCCAAATATAATGTCTCATGATTCAAGGAAGTATTGATCACTTTAGATGTGCCAAATATTTATTTAGGACCTAAGGTATTTCATTCTTCCCTATATCATTTGTAGAGCCTTGGTACATATATGTATTACTGAAAAATGCCCAACCACAATGAAATCCCAAATCGTAGGCCAATAATACCATTAGGAGGACATAAGTGAGATTTTCGTGGAGTCCTTCTTGGCCTTGGATGGCTAGAATATTTCTTTAGGGTCTAACATTCATGTTCCATATCTTAGAGATTTATAGGGCCTCAATATCCATAACTAGTCCTAAAAAATGTAACGGTGCCTATATGCATATTTAGAGGAAAAGAATACCCTTAATAGTCATTAGTGGTGGTAGAAGGTGTCATTCTTGGCCTAGTAGTTTATAATCTTCCTTAAGGATGAACTCTTGGATTTGATCCCCTAACCATATATAGGTTCTAGATACTCATATAAGATGCTCAAAAACTAATAATTTTGACTATCACCATCAACAAAGTAAGGATACCATAGGAAGGTCCTTTGTGGTTTTTGAATATGTCATTGATGGCCCTTAATGCCTATAAGTAACCTCTAGGACCTGAAGTTTAGGTATCGACTCTCAATCATATCCAAGGACATAAAACTTAAAACTGATGCTCACAATATCCTAATGATGTGCATATTCCCATCTAAAGGCCAAAGATCCCCTTGATACATCATATATGGTCATTTGAGATGGCATTCATTACAACTTGAACCCTAGAAGTTGCATAAAACAATGAGAGGTTGGGTGTGTTGGTTTGAAACATCATAGTTCTCCCTAGGTGCTTACAAGAGTTGTACTTTAACGTTATAACTTTTGAAAAAATAATTGTTTTATGAAGAATGTTTTTTCCACAATTTTACATTATTTTTAAGGAAAATCAATCATTTAGGTATTCAACATCTACACTAATGCCAACATATGCATCATATTTTGCATAAAAAGTAATATACCACTATTATAAAAACTTAAATTTCTAATCTATATAGAAATTTTCTAAATAAAAATTATATATTTATAAAGCTAATTCGATTTCTTACAATTTATCTTTTAGAATATATTCGAATTCATTGTAAAAGTACTTTGAATATTTATTTTTTTCTATATTTCCATTTCCACTAACTCATCATAACCTACACTAACCCTTCTCTTATATGCAAAGGTATATATAGAGTATAATAAATATATATTTAAAGTACAATATTGTGACATAGAAGGCTAGGTATGTTGACTTACTTAAATATAAGTCTTTAAAATTAAAAATAAAAATAAAAATTGAGAATAAAATAAGATATAAACTAGTATACTTATATGTACATTAGGTATGTAATTTTAATCTTGTGTTAGTGAGAGTGAGAGTGTTAGTTGAGTTTGTATTGTACTTTGAGAATCTATAAGAATGTGATTTTCATTTTATAATGGAATAAAAGTTGTTCTTTTTTCATGTTAAAATTAGTTAGAAGATATTTATAACTATTTTAATTTTAATTTTGAGTTTCCAAACAAGTGGTTTTATTTTTGATAATGTATTTACCCAATTCACTAATGTAAATGATAAATTTGTGTTGAAAAGTGGACTTAGACAATCACTTATAATATATAACTAGATATAATTAAATCATCTAAAATTTAATACATCTTGAATATAAAAATTAGCTTATAAAACCAAAAAATTTGAATTAACTAACATGGATAATAACAAATAGATTTGAGGTGATTGGAAAGCTATAGAATTTACTTATACCACAATTTGCTTCTCAAGGCCACCAAATAGTGGTGGATAGTTTCATTGAGATACAATCTAGGATGTAGGGATGAAACATACTCCTTTGAAGATTCTAAAAACAAGTAATGGACTTATCTAAAAATTCTAGAACTTTCTTGAGAAAAGAATTACTCATGCTCTATAAGGAAAATGCTCAGGACTTGATATCGACCCGAAGATAGATGACTGAAAGGCTTCACTATTTATTTTGGTAATTGATTTAAGCGAGCCTTTTCCATCCTATTCAAAATACGTAACAAGAAAGGAGACCAGCAAAAGAATCGGAAAACATTCATTAATGTTTTACTAAATTGTAATTTTAGACTTAAATCTCAACATGGAAAATACGATCTTTTATAATAAAAAAATATTCACGTTTTCTTCCATAATTTTATAAATCAATTTATTAATATTAAACCAATTAAAAAAACATTTTAAATATTAAAAAATATTATTTACTTTTAAGTGTTTGTAAACCCCACTTTCAATATTTTTTAAACTAAAGATGCATGGTTCTTAATATATCTTAGTGTAGGGTATGGCTGAAAGGAGAAAAAGAATTGGAAAAAATTTATTAATGCCTTGTTAAATCACGTTTTTATATTTAAATTTTAATACGGAAAATATGACTTTTTTATAATAATAAAAAGTTACATTTTTTCCAATAATTTTATAAATTAATTTATTAATATTTTTATTTTTAATCTGAAAGGATAGATGAGTTAGTTGAGTTCCTATTGCTAAGCATCTAACTTATCAGGAGATCACGGGGTCAAATATCTTCAACTCCCTTTGTGCTAGGCCTTGCTAGTTTTTGGTCAATGAGTACATCCCTTTGGGTTGATTCTCGTGGATGTTGATGTTGCGGTCCCTTCGGGTTGATTCTCGTGGATGTTGATATCCCTTCGAGCTGATCTGTGGATGTTGATGTCCTTCAGGTTGATTCCTGTGGATATTGATGTTGAGTGAGATGTACATCCCTTCGGGTTGATTCCCGTGGATGTTGATGTTGCGGTCCCTTCAGGTTGATTCCCGTGGATGTTGATGTTGTGGTCCCTTCAGGTTGATTCCCGTGGATGTTGATGTTGTGGTCCCTTCAGGTTGATTCTCGTGGATGTTGATATTCGTTTGAGTTGATTCCCATAGATGTTGATGTTGGGATCCCTTCATGATGATTCCCGTGGATGTTGATGTTGTGGTCACTCAATGTCCTTGAACCACCCTAAAAAAATCCCCACTTTCAATTATTTTTTTAAATAGAAATAAATACTTCTTAATATATAAGGTAGAATATAACTTAAGAAAAGATAAAATTTCATTGGATAAAACTAAAAAACAGGGTCAAGAGTCAAACCACCCTAAAAATTCCCACTTTCAATAATAAACAATTTTTTTTAACTAAAAAAAGTTTTTTAATATATAGAATAAAGTATAGCTGAAGAAAAAAAACAGAAATTTCATAAAGTTAGAACAAAAATTATGGTCAACCGCTTAGGTATTTTTGATAAAAAGAGTTATAATTTATTTTAATAAATTACAATATAAACCATTCGTATAAATTGATTTTAGTTAAAAAAAAATTTACATTTAAACTTTGTTATTATTTACTTATTAAATAATTTTATAAAAACTGAAATATAATTTAAAATATTTTTATTTTTTAACTCCATTCATAAAAACATTTTAATAAATATATATATATTTGAATTCAGAGTTTGAATTCCTTGCTCTAATGCATATCCGTATCCGAATAAAGGTAGGATCTCTCCCCTCCAATGAGGAAGGGAGGAGAATCCCGTTTAACTGAGCCACCACCCACTGAGAGTCCAGGTGAATCACTAACCATCGAATATGACAATGAATAGCATTTGAAAGTAGTTCAATAATGGTGCTATACTCAGCCACATTATTGGTTGCAGGTCCTCTTAAGATGGTGATGATTTCTTTTATGGCATATTAAATCTAATTTTCTATTTTCTTTGTTAGAATTGTTTTTCAGTGCCTTTATTTTCACAACTATAGTTTTTCCACAACTATGATCCAGTAAGATTAATTAACAATAATTAAATAAGTTATCATCCAGTAAAATTGATTAACAATAATTAAATAAGTTTACAAAATAATGTAAAGAATTTAATAGTTTTTATGAAACAAATTGAATCATTTTGTAATTTTCAAAAGCGTCTATGTAAAATTTAACACTGAATTTACAATATTACAAACGAAAATTAATTTTTTAAATTTATTAACGTTGTTAATAAAATTATTATGTTAAGGTTAAAAGATAAATACTTATATTAAATCATATTAACCATTAATATAAAATAAACATTTATATTAACCAATATAAAATTAAAATTAAAAAATTATATTAATAATTAATAATTAATATAAAATAAAAAAATTATGTTAATAATTAATAATTAATTATTATGTTATGGTTAAAAGATAAATACTTATATTAAATCATATTAACCATTAATATAAAAATGAACATTTTTTTTTTTTTTTCCGTAGAAAAAATCGTAATTTATATTCATATGTGAAATAAATTACATTTTGTAGATGCTTAGAGCATATGCAGATAGCTGTCCATGAAATAGGACAAGTACACTGATAAAAATAAAAAATAATTTTACAAAACCATCAAGCCTATACTTTCCTTCCCTTCTTCTTCTCCACCCTTCGCCAACCCTGTGAGTCAGGTGGGGGAACAATGATGGCCTGCAGGTTCTCTTGTATGTTCACTGGAGGTTCTTTGTCGGATTCTGATCCTTCAGATCCATGAGTTCTTTTATTGCCGCTCACTTCCAGCTGTGGAATTTGCTGCTGCTGAAAATGGTCCTCCACTTGAGGGTCTGGTGCTTTGTCTTCCTGTGTGCCCTTCTGTTCCATATTTATATCAGGTTCCTCTTGGTTCACTGTGTTTTCTGGCTGAGTGTCCTCTTCTTCCAGCGGTTCTGTATGCTGCCACCCATTTGGCTTTTTTTGCTGTTTCTTGTTTCCTTTTGGATTCTTTCTGGCCAGTGGGCATGAATTATGGAGGTGTCCTGTTTGCCGGCAGCTGCGGCATCTGAATGCCGTATTTTCATAGTCTAGTGGTTGAGTCCACTCCGTATTGTTGAAGTTTAATGTGATTCGATCAGGCAGCCCCTGACTCAGGTCCACTTCAACGCAAATTCTGGCAAAGGTGAAAATTCCTCTGCTATATCTATCTTCGTCAATTTTTAGGAATTTCCCCAAGGAATTCCCAATGGCAGTTAATACTAGATCGTGCCAGAAGTGTAATGGGAGGTTGTGAAGTCTCACCCAAACAGGCGTTGTTGAGATTTTCATAGTGTTTGCATCAAAATCAGCGAACCAAGGGGTAACAAAGAGGCCTGCATTTCCCCAAAACCAAGGTCCCTCATTGATGATGCTATCCCTTTCTTCCTCTGTATGGAAAGTTACAATGAAAAAACCTTTTGAACATAGATATACGTTACATTCTGGTGTCCAGTGGGAATAAATCCATTGATGTAAGGCATCAGATTTTGGCCAGTAGTCATTAAATCTACATATGACAGAATGTTTTGAGAGGTCAGAGTGTAGTGCAGTTACCTCTGGTATAGTGACTTTGAGCACTGAGTATTCCAATTTTTGTTCTACTATATATGGACCTGGTTGCTCTAGTGGTGACTCAGGTTTGTTCTGCATTTTTTTCTTTCCCCTTAACTGCATCACGAAAGGCTGTGCCCATTGAGCTAGAACCAGAGCTTGTAGTTTTTTTGGAAGCCCCCTTCGATCCACCTCGCAATCGCAGGTTGAGAATGATGGTTGAGTCCTTTGCAACCCCGTAGTGTTGGAGTGTGTGTTGATCCTGTAAGCAGAGCCCTGAAAATAATAGATTTTGTAATGTAACTGGGATTCCCAGTTTGTCCTGGATCTCTTTTTTTAACTCCAATACACTCGTCCATTTCCAGATCCGTACACAAACGTTCCTGCCTTCTGTTGATCTGATAAAAATTTGTCTCAGATCTGCTGAGTCTACCTTGTCTGAGTCCAGTTTTACGGAGATTTCTGGATCTGGCAGGTTTCCACCCATCTTTTGCCTAAAACTGGGCAGATCAATTAGATCCACCTCAGATTTGCAATGTTTGGCCCGATCTGGGAAGCAATCTTCCAGATCTGGGCTCCTGTTGAAACGATCTCCACTCTGCCATGAAATATAAAGATATTTGGTTTTTTAACTTTGGTAAAAACTACCAATAAAAAAAAACTACTTGATTACTACCATCAAATATAAAGATATTTGGTTTTTTAACTATGGTAAAAACTACCAATATTACAATATTATTGAATACAAATTTCTTGTTCTTAATATAATATAGGTTGAATTTAAGAAATGGTTATTTTATTTATTTATATGGAAAAATGATATTAATAATTAAAGTAAAATGAATAAAATTTGATTACTAATATAAAATATAACTATAATTAGTTTCTTAAGCATGGGTGAAAATACCAATAATGTATTGAATATAATTCTTTATTCTTAATATGATGATGATGATGATGGTTAACGTCCCGTGAGACCAAACATTGGTCTATCGGACCTAAAGAAACAAATTATTTATTTTGATTTAAGATTTTATTCCTATGTTCAAAAAGCTTGGAGAGAAGCCTCCCCAGCTTACTATAATTTTGACATTGTAAAAGGCTAAGACGGTTAGTATTGTAACAAAGATTGTGAAATTGAGATCTAACGTGGTTGTACGCGGGCCACTCTAAGAGGAAGTGGTTTTCATCCTTGATGTTCCTATTCTCACATATATGGCAGATCCTTTCCATCCATGGCGTTTTAGGAATTGCCCAACACCCTGTTCCACTATGGAGCTCATGAGAATTTGTTCTAATCTTTGCTATATTAATTTTCTTCTTTGAGCTAGTTAAAATAGAGAGATACTTTTGATCTTCTAGGGTGGGGTTGATGACCTTCTTATAATAACTTAATTTTCTTTTAGCCGCTAAATCTTTCTCACACCACATTTTTTCTTTGAATTTAGAAGTAACAATATCTTTAATGTTATTTATGTTTTGCAATGCATCATTCTGGTTGATCTCCCAATAGTTTAACCAGGCCCTTGTGTCTTTATGCCACCGGCGATTGAGCCTTAGGTGGTTTTGGCTGGAATTTAAAGCTAGCTTAGGAAGTCTATGATCGTCTATGTTATTGAGTTTGTACTTGTACAACAGAAACCTAATCATAGCTAGGCTCTCAATAGGAGAAATACCTGCTTCTATAAGGAGAATAAGATAGGGTGTAAGATAGATTGAATTTAGAAAGGAATAATTTTATTTATGTAATTAATTTCACGAAAAAAAATATTAAAATTTAAATTAAAATGAATAAAATTATAGTTAAATGTCAATTTTAATTATTAACCTGAAATATAATCATAATTAGTTTCTTAACCATGGTAAATGATACCAATAATCCGTTGAATATAATATAATTAATTTTTTTAAATATGATTTTAATTTTCAACTATTTCCTATAAAGTACTCGGTGAAGACTAAACTCCATACATCCAATTAATTTACACTTCATTGATAATCTTACATATAATTAACATAAGATTAAAACAAAAAAAACACTTATACCTAATAAAACGATTTTTTAAACTAATATAAAATCACATATGCATAACCATTTTTAACATCTACCAAACTTAGCATCTATGGTTGCTGCATATGCTCCCCACGCAACACAATAAAATAAGAAAATGAAAAATACCGCTATGCCAGACTTTAGACATGTTAGGATATAGAAATGAATGAAAGTTATAAACAATAACCAGACAGGAAGTTATTAACAATGTAAAATGAAAAAAGAAAAGCACACAGAGCAAAGGAGAGATATCTAAATAATAACTTTGTTAAAGTCAGAGGAATATAGCAAAGTGTGATGTTCAATCATTTAATCCTAAATGAATATTTACTGTGAGCTTATTTATTTATTTTTTCCCTTCAAATCATTTAATTCGTTTCAGATCAATTTTGACTTAAACACCAACTAACATTTTTAATATTAATATTTCTAGAAATTTTTCTATAAGATAATTATTATTATAATTAGATTTATTTTTTACTTATTTTTATGTAAATTATTACATCAATAAATGTATTTATATTAAAAAAAAATTGTTATATTTAGAATTTTTTAGTTTGTATTTATTTGAAATTTACTAAAAAGAAATAGTATATTTTTGCCATCATTCTTACGAGTCTATTTACTTCTATCCAGTATTTAACTTATATAATTAGATTAATATAAAACAAGAATAATATAATGATATTAATATTTATTTATATAAGAGTTTGGTTTATAAAATTTAAAAAAAATATTTTTATTTTTATTTTTTCCGAGATAAAATTTTGGGTATTTGGTAAGGTTTGGGGAAGAAAATAAATTTCCATGTCAGCTGGAAGGAAAGAGAGATATTGGTCGTCTTAGGCCAGCCTAGACTCACTTAGGAGCACAAGAAAGTTACCAAGGAGCATAGGCTATTTGTTAGACGTTTTGAACTGTTTTTCGCTCTAATTTGTGTACAATCTCATAGAGAATCATTGGAATTACAAGATTTCCAAGTGAAGTCTTCAAAATCCAAGTACCCCAAGGATTTTTCAGGACGTTGAATCCATATATGAAGCCAAAAAACCAATTTAATCAACACAAAGCAAGATTTGACCACAATTGCTTTTGGCTAGTCTCCAAAAAATCTAAGAGATAGACAATGCCATTACCAAAGTGTCAACATACAAAGTCACAAACGTGACAAGAGAATAACAACTATTTCACTCAACCACCCAAACTAAACTCAATTAAAAACTATCATAATTAAATGCATCTTTGATCTCTTACGTCATAATGGTCATTTTCACTTTATTAATATGAAAATTTGATTTATAAACTTTAAAATAAATATTATAGTTAGTTAGATTTTTCCTTTTTTATATATATTATGCTTGGAAATAAATAATAAATACTGAAAAATAGAAAATTAAAACTTAAAAATGTAAACTATATATGATTCCAATACCCAAATTTAATGATATTATTATTATTTTGTTATATCTTTGATTTACTATTTTCTAATAATAATAAAATTATATTATAAAATAATAAATTATAAATTTTATATATATTTATCTATTGCACTCTTTCTCACAAAATCATCTTGGACATATTCTTCGTCTTTCATCCACCGTTTTTCAATTAAAAAAATAAAATTATATTCCTAAAATTAATTAATTAATGTTATATATATATATATATATATATATATATAACGCTTTCTCACAGAGTCAACTTTCACATATTCTTTATTACTACATAACTGATAAAATAAATTTATTTAAAAATATTATATATGCACAATTACATTTTACATGATTTAATGATATTATTATTATTTTGTTATATCTTTGATTTACTATTTTCTAATAATAAAAAAATTATATTATAAAATAATAAATTATAAATTTTATATATATTTATCTATTGCACTCTTTCTCACAAAATCATCTTGGACATATTCTTCGTCTTTCATCCACCGTTTTTCAATTAAAAAAATAAAATTATATTCCTAAAATTAATTAATTAATGTTATATATATATATATATATATATAACGCTTTCTCACAGAGTCAACTTTCACATATTCTTTATTACTACATAACTGATAAAATAAATTTATTTAAAAATATTATATATGCACAATTACATTTTACATGATTTTGAACCAAATATGGCAGTCAAAAAATGATATATTAGTTATGAGAGGTAAGACTAATGTTAAAAATGATTTTCAACAAAACTGATTCTCACATATGTAAATAATTTATATGAAATTTGTTTTATATATTATATAATTTTAAACCCTTTTTTTTCGGAATATATAAGTTGAAGTTATAAATATATAAATAAATTTTAATATAATTAAACTTTAAAATTTTAAAATCTAATATAACATTACTTTCAAAATTTTAAATGATTTTCAATAAAATTAAAAGTTTTGTTTATGTAATTAATTATTTTAAATATTAATTATTATTATTATTTAATTAGTGTATGAGACCTTTTTATTTGTGGGGATAAGGGATTTACTTCTACTCAATGATTTGACTGGTAAGTTTATGAAGGCATACATACTCTACCACCTATAGTTTTAAACCTGTGACCTCTTAGGAGGAAACACATGCTCTTAACTATTAGGCTCACTCAAGTTGTGTCACAAATTTCTCTTTCTAACATATTTCTTTCTCTAAAACATAAGAAGAGATTTCACCACAACAAATTCTTCATTAGAAGTTTGTGCACCAATTGCATCTCTAGTTTCATCTTAATTTAATTAGCTTCAAGCAAATCTATCATCATTTTCTCATCCTCAACTTATCATATTCTCATCCTTTACTTGTATTGATGAAATAGTCCATGGAGCTTCAATAGAGGTCAAAATAGAATTTTCCTCTACTAAAAATATTATACGTGTGTGGTGATGGAGGTAAATAAACTATGGAATTTATTATGTTAGAATTGGAATTGGACTCTACTGAACACTTTCATTTTCCATACCTAACTTCACATTTTTTCTTCTTTCATTAACCTTTTAAATGGGCTACTCTTTCCTCAAGGAATTTCTTATACATTTCATTCCCCTGTTCATAGGGATTATAAATAAGAAATAGAAACATATTTTCCTTCCCATCACAAAAAAAATCACAAATGTTGTATGCGACAACAATTTTTCATAGAGGATGTTAGGAAATGTGAAAATAAGAAAGAAATGCTAAGAGATTTGAGGTGGTCATTATTATTATTATTATTTATCTCACGGAAGTTTTTACATACTTTAAAACACTTTCATGTTATAATGCTCCTACATTTGGAGCATGTGCTTCATTTAACCAAGTGGATGAAAAATGCTAGTGGTACCTGATAAAGGCCTTCACACCCATATCTAATGATTAAATGTTGTGAGCGCACTAACAACAAGCTTTGCAGCTTCAAGACATACCTAACATAGGTAATGTTTTCAACAAGACACAAGAGCCTAATTTGTTCAAGGTGGTGGAAGCAACATTTGCAGACTACAAGGACATGAAAAAAGTGAGAGTGGAATATACACGATGCAATAAATGGTTTTGTTTAGTGCCGACAAGTGGTAATATTGCCAATTCTCTATATGAACATATGAAGTCAAAGAATCACACTACTACTACTACAAATGACGCTTCAAATGAGGAGATTGGGTTGAGTGGCAAGATTGGGAGACCCAAGAAGCCTACAATTGATAAGTCCCAACAAAGTTTTACTAGGTTCTTAGTCCCATCAACACCATCAGTATTACATAGGGGTTCTACAAGTGAAAATCCTTTTACTTTAGGTGTGTTAATTAATAGTTTAGAATAAACTTGAATATGAATTTGTATATTATTTTATTTATCTTAACTCAAATTTATTTGTTTTTTATTGTGTTGTCATATTATTATAGCTCAATTATCTCCCTTTTTATTACAATGTTGGGTGTATTGGTATCCTAATATTAATAGAAATGGGGAGAGTTTTTTTTTTTTCTCGGTAAAAAACTAGCTAGTCTATTGTATTATATTTACAGGTAAACTTTACAAACAGTGAGACATGCCTTCCAGGGCCAGCAGTTGCACCTTGGATAGCTTAGCTTTGAAACAAAAAGCTCCCTCGCAGGGGCAGCACCTATAGGACTTCCAAAATCCCTCCAAAAGCTTACTGAGGCTGGAGACCAAAATGACATGACTAACATCAGAACCTGGAACCGCATTGAGTTAAACATGAACGTGACGGCCCACGCAGGGGCTTCCATCCAAAACTAACTGTGGACCGTGTCCGTCAAAGAACTTACAATGGACCGACATGAACAAGATAGTATTAAAAACTGAGAGTAAACAAGACCGACATAAACAAGACAGTATTAAAAACTGCAAGTAAACAGACACAGTGATGACCAGAACCCAAATACCCGCAGAGACTTTTATCCTGGACCCGAGCTGAGAGAGAAAGGCATGTGCTGGTGCGTGCGTCAGAGGCTCATTCATCGCAGAGACTTTTATCTTCCACGATATAGCTCCACCCTTGGCCCTCAGGGGTTCCTTCCCACATGGTGGTCCATGGATCCTTTGCAGTGCCCTGAGGTTCCGGCTCCAGGGGATGTGAGGGGGCGTGCAGAATCTCTTTCCCTGAGGTGCCCGCCTCAATTGGTGGCTGCAAAACAGGGCTCTCCTCACCAGTACCTCCTGGAGGCTGCTCCACCGATCCTGGAGGTTTTCCAACAACATTTCCTTCAGGGACTTTAGTGAAAAGAACTGAAATATGAGCATTGATACCTGCATTATCCTTTGAGCTGCCCAGAGTGAACACGACTGAGCCAAATGCTGGAAGCACTGGCTCTCCTTCACTTGAGCTGCCAACCTCCATGAATTGCCCGGCTGGAATTGGTGTGGCTCTTGCCCTCCTATAACAGTAGCAGCAGCAGCAATGGTGGTGCTCATCAGCTGCAGGGGGTCGAGAGGATGAACCACGCCCTGGTCCCCTTCTGCTCGGTTGCCGTTCCTGCAGCTTTGCCATGAACTCCCTGCTGCCTCCTTCGAGTACCTGAAGTGAATTGTAAAAACAAGCACAGTGCTGATTTCGCCCCAAACCACACACAGGCGTGACAACCACTGAGCAAACTTCGCCGGAGGGGGAGATTTCACTCCTCGCATCCAATTATCCTTGAATTCTCTTGAATTGCCGCTCCCACCTAAGGCAATTCCTTGTGTTGCAGCGGCGGAAGGCCAAGACTGCGTGTTGAGGTGGTAAGACATCCACCCACCTCGAATTCCTCTGCGCTCGCACCTTCCCAGCTTCACCATGCCAATGAGTCTGCGTCGCCTCACCTGCCCCTTGATATCGAGCATCATTCCCTCGTTGCGAGCGTCCATTAACTGCATTCTGCAACACCATCGATTCACTCTGCTCGGCATTGAATGCCCAGAGCTCGGGTAGCGAAACATGAAACTATGACGGCGGAATTCCATTAAACATTGAGGTTAACACGGGGCGTCACATGCTGGGCATGTGGCTCGACCCCCTCTGACGTACCAGCACCCGCATCCAGGGAGAAATGGGGAGAGATTGGAAACAAAGGTCATAATGGATTATCAAAGGGGTGGAAAATTATGGGCCATAGAGAAGCATACCAAGATCATGCTATGTTATGAGGGTATTGAATTTCGTATTGATGGTACATATAGGCATGTTCATTTCTAGATGGCTTCTAAAATAGGAATCCCATTTGATTCATTAATATCCATATTTTGTAATTTGGTTCCAAAATTTGATGACCACAGGATGCAATTATATCGTGAATCAATGTGCACCAGTAAAAGAAGTGAACGAGATACAAGAAAAGGTAGAATACTCGACTATGACTCAAAATGAACTGAAGAATGCTACAAGGGTTACAAATGTTATTCATAGATCAACAATGCGAGCTCTTTGGTGGGAGAAGGCTAAGGTTGCTACACTCTCTATTATAATGAGATCCCTAAGGAAAATTCGTTTGAATATGAAGAAATGAAGGATGTCTTTAGGTTTTTCAAGGATGTGTGTGAGGAAGATAAATAAGGAAAATTACAAGGTAAAGATGTAGTTTGGGAATTTGTAAAGGATATCTTTCATAACTTGATGCATGAAAAAGTAGGGAGAAGGTATAGTACATCCACAAAATCCCTTTATGATATGATCAAGTTATGCAGAGGTTATAGATTACATAGCCTTATTAGCTTGAATCTAGATGGCCCTTCAATATCTATGACTTAAGGCAAGTTAGAAAGTCATTGGCATATATCCCAGGGGAGAATGAGAGGATTTTTTAGGAAATCAAAAAAAATTATGCTACTTATAAAGCCAAACATGGTATAGATGGCCCAATTCATGTATACCTTGCTGAAGATGAAACAATTGTGAAAATGTATGTTAGGTGGGTAGCAAAAAGTGATACACTGGTGGGGAGTTGTGGTACGAAAGAAGAACATCAGTTCCAATCACATTTCTTGGTAAGAGTTGGTGAGGGAGTTGTAGGGTATGATATTATAATGGATTCTTTTAAGAACAATGTTATTGGTCATTATGCATGTGTTATTATCGCAAACCCTTTACATGAAAAGATTCCTCATTTGGTTGTGGGTTTTCATCCAACATGCATTAGGTTCAATGTAGAATCTATGTGTAAGAAACATGTGGAAAAGAATTTGGGACCTATTGTTGGTCATTCCTCAGATGGGGATAGTAGAAGAAGACAACTAATGTTGAAGGATTATTCTTCAACATCAGGTCTTCAATATCAACTCCCTTAGGAAGGGTGGAGGCTAACTGGGTTGTACAATGGTTGCAATGTAACAGGATTGCATGAACACGATTACATCCACAATGGAAAAAAGCTAGTGAGTCCTTTGTTTAACAGTCAACGAGAATTGGTTTTAGGAAATGAGTACATAAGTTTTGATCATGTGAGAATGGTTTATCACACTTTTAAAGTGGATGATCACAATATTAAGGGTGAAGATATATAGAGGATGGATCGATAAAATTAGGGTTCCGCACAACACATTGCTTTAAGGCTTGTTCAAATGTGCTTGAAAGAGTTGAGAAGTACACCAAGAGGAAAGTTAGAGAAGACACTAGCTACAAAGACTTATCTAATGGTTCTTGTTGACTACATTGGCATCTTTATGTCTCATAGTTTGAGATTTTGGGAAAGAGTGTGAAATGCTTCACGAGTTCATCATTCTTCACAATATGGTTATGTTAGGTACATAAACAATCTCATACTAATGTCAACATAAATTTCATCAGCAAAGAGGCATATTAAGATGTGAAAATTTCTTTCCATTTTTTCAGTTTTGTTGATGAGATTGTTTTGAGATCAATACTCTAACTTGCCATGTGTTTTTCACCTGAGAGGGTCAGATGTGTGTGAGAACTTTTTAGCAAAGTTGGTGGGATGGTTGGAGTAGAGAGGGCCTATGATTTCACTGACTTTCTTCATGTTGTTGGAACCCTTAATAGAGTTGTTGAAGAAGAATAAAATCCCCAAGGGATTCATTTTAGTAAATATAATAAGAAACACGAAAGCATTTGGACCAAGAAACAATACAAAACATTGACATATTGTCGCAGTATACTTTAATATCCACACACGCTAAAATTGTAGAAGCCCTAAAGATTGGATTGAAGGATACAGAAGAAATTTTATCAACTCTTGGAATGCAACCAAACAATTACACTCAATGTTCTTGGTGGGTTAAACTATGAACAGAGGATCAAAATTATCCAACATTCCAAATTGTGGATGAAGTAGTTGATGATTCTCCACCAATTTGTTCCAACTTTATACTCCGATCTTCCTTGTCACTGACACAGAATGAAAGTGAATTGAAAATAATGGAAAGTGAGTGGAGATGTGATTTGGATGAAATTTTAGATTCCATTGATGAAAATATAAGCAAAACTATAAAACCAGTGGTGTATATTGATGGTAAGGATATATTCAAAGCATGTTTGGATAGTCAGTTGAATGGAAATCTGACATCATCCAAAGATAGGTTGACGAAAGTGAGAAATGGGGTCTGCTTTAGGTCGGATGGGAAGGCTCTAAAAATGTGTGTTTCAATTGGATTTGGAATTAGATCCGATTGTGGGGTGTTGTTTGAAAGAAACTCAATTTCCCCCACTAAACATACTGCAAGAAAAGGTGTTCCTTGGAGTAAAAAATAAGGTGTTTCTTATGGAATGTGGTACATTAGAAGGGCTCAAAGAATAAGGAAGAAGGATGATAATAAGGTGTTTGATTACCATAACGACATTGACCTTTTGGATATATTAGAAGGCATTGAGATTCAATTATGTTGGTATAGTAGAATAAAGGGGCAGAGCTTATATAAGTATGATTTTATAGATCATGCTTTTATACAATTCTATCTATTATAGAATATTCAAAGTATCATACAATGATAGGAATGATATATACAAATTAGAACAAAGTGATTACAAAGTTTTATCAGATTTTGTGAAAATTTTAAACAAGGCTAATTTTCAAAACGTTCTACTTTCACTTTCCTTATGAATTTCCATATGTTGGATCATTTATAAATAATTATTGGTTGTATTATTGTTGATCTTTATGTAGTAATTTGATGCTACTTTTGTACTTTTTGGCTTTAGGTCTAGTGAATAGTTTAAATGGTGAATGTTCGAGATAACTCAACCTTTTTTTGCTACCTTCTTTTGGGTGTAAGTTTCTTTCACTAGCCATTCATCTTTTTGTAGTTTTGTTTCATTCAAACATTAATTTGGTATTTCCTCCATAAAAACAATATATATATATATATATATATATATATATATATATATATATATATATATATACCCCTTACCACAACACATATATACAATTTTGAGATAAGGGTATCCCTTACCTCAACACTTGTTGGATGCCTTCTACTGTGATTC
This sequence comes from Pinus tabuliformis, assembly GCA_031772625.1. Lineage (NCBI taxonomy): Eukaryota > Viridiplantae > Streptophyta > Pinopsida > Pinales > Pinaceae > Pinus > Pinus tabuliformis. Next base: position 288,714,925 of record CM062813.1, read on the forward strand.
CTCTAAATTTGGTCTATTTAATCATGAAAAGCAGGAAGAGTTGGTTCCTTTTTTCATGAATATGTTTCCTTTGGTTCTTGACTTTAATTATTGTGTCTGTAAGATAAATATTTTTTTGATTGCAGGTTTTATTGTCAATATAATCCTTGTTGACTGATCCAAACCCTGATGATTTGCTTGTGCCCCGAGATTTCTCATATGTACAAGAACGAAAAGCCCAACTGCAAGAAACTGGACCCAAAAGTATGTAATGGGTTAGACATGTTAAAAGAAACTGAAAGAAATTTGTTACCTATAAAACTTCAGCCCCTCCTAAATTTGCTTTAAGAACATGGCTATAAAACTTGCCTCTTATATGAAATGTTATTACAAGATTTGTTTCCCCAAATTTACTAAGAATGGTTACCTACGACAAGTATTAGGTGTTATGCTATTGGAAGTGGATCTGAATCTTTTAGGAGTCATTCAACAGTTGGTGCTCTTAGTTGTTCCATTGTGTAAAGAGATGACCATTATTCGCATTTCCAACTTTACCAGCTTTGAGTTTTTCTTGTAAGGATTTTATGCAATTATATGTTGTGACCTTAATTTATTAGATATTTAGACTTGGATGCTTCTTTGAGTAATTTGGAACTTTATCTATGTTAATATATCTTGGTTGGATGAGTATTCAATTTTTTGGTATTACTTGGTGAAAGTCTAAAAGGGTTTTCTATTGATGGTACCAATTTTTGCAATATTTTGAGAGTTAATTGATGCTTCCTCTCTCAATAACTAATATTATGTTTATTGCCAATGTAATGGTGATTATTTATGGATTTTTCTGTGTGTTGTACTACTATTTATGTTTAATCATTTTCCAATGGGGTGTCAGAAAAGAAGCCTTGAACTTAACTTGACAAAGAAAAAAATATTTTAATTAATTCTACGAAAGTGTCCATGCTTATGAGATGGATATTTCATAGTCACATCATCTACAGATCGACACTAGAGAAAACTTTCACATTGAAGAAGGAATAATTGATGGTGTAGGATTGAAGAAGGGAGGGTAATAATTGAAGGTTGGGTGTAACTTCCAATAGGGTATTCTCTATGTGAATGCCATTTGCTATTAGAATTTGATATAGCTTTCATTTTTATATGTTTTTAGTGAGCTTTTGCAGTAACAAGATAAAAAAATGGAAAAGTGGAAGATTTAAAATAGAAGGTTGTAGTAATAGAATATCCTATAATAAACCTTAGTAGAAACATGAAAGATTGAGAAGGTGACAATATGAAACTATGGAGTGCAGTTTAAGGTTATTTTAATCAGAAATCTACAAGTACTATGATCTTTTTCAAGTAAAGTAAATATGTATTAATGGAAATAACCTGCATCTTCTTACACAATTTCAGAAGAAGAAGAATAAATAATGACTTATAATAGAAAATAAACACATATCATTTTCAAAAGGCAATTGGAATCATCCAAAAATTTATTAAATCTCCAAAAAAATGCTGATACATTACACTAGTATTTCTCACGGAAGCCAAAATTCAGAACCCAAAAAATGGTTCATCTATGTCTCTTTAAAGAAACACTACATTAAGGAAAATTACAAAAGTTGTGAACTGTGAAGAAATGATTTCAAACTACTTTCCAAACTATCTTTATTTCTACTTGATCCTTTTGAGGACTCAAAAAATAAACATAGAAATTAAAGTGTTTTGACTTGAAATTACAAAATATAATATCTTTTTCTAAAATCAACTCTATGTTTTTTCTTCATTTTATCACTTGGGATTATTGTGCAGGCTCTCTTAGGGAAGCTACAGGTTCCACACCTTTCGCTGGTGATATTAAATCTAGGCATTTCTTCCACACTGCCAAGTTAGGATTTGGACACTTGAACAATCTGTCATAGGCCATCTTGAAATTTGTTATTCTATTGTAGGTTGGCTTTTTTAGTGAAGAGAGTCTTAACTAACCATAATAATTGAAAATCTCTCTGTAAGTGATTCATAATTATTGACCCTTTCAAAATTGTTGTTTTTTCATGGGAAGCATTTATTTTATTTTTTGCTTCCACTAATAAAGTTTCATAGGTCTCCCATGGAAGAAGATTTCATTTTTTGTCCGAACATGAAGGTAATATTATTCAGACTCTCTTTTCAAAGTTTGAATTAAAGGGCAACACTGATTCCTTGATCTCTCCCAATCTGGTTTCTGCATTTTTCCTGTAGATATTATTTTGCACCATCTTATTTATTTCTGAAATAATGGATGTTCTATCTTGAGTATCCATTTCTCTCAACTCCAAAGAATAATTATCATTCAAAAAATTAATCATCCTTTTTTCCATCTGTGTACTTTTCTATAACTTGTTTTTATTGGAATAAATAACCATTTCTAGATCCCTTACCATTGTTTTTTCTTGTGCCATGACTGACATATGATCCCATATTACCTTTATCTATTGGATGATATCATTCCAAATAATTTCTCTTGCTTGAGTAAGAGACATGTTACCTTTTAGTTTTTCTTTTAACTCCTGAATGTCATCACAAGCTATTATATAATTTTTCTAGTGTTGTGATGCATTTTATTTATCCATGTTCAACTGTCTCTCCTTATTCTTCAATTTCTCTTTAGTATCATCCAAATTCTTTTATATATTCCTTAGCTCATCCTTTGAAATATTTAATTCAGTCATCACCCTAGTGAAGTTATCAGTAGGGTCCTCAGGGTCTCGTTGCACTACAATTTGCAAACATGTGTATCTATCTTCCGTTGTAGTTGTGCATTGAGTTCCATTAGAGTTTCCACCTCCTTATTTATTTCTAGAAGTTCATGAGTTATAATTTCTTTTTCCTTTTCAATTTGAGCTACTTTTGGAGCTAACACATGCTGAGTAGTATGCAATTTCAGTTTTTTCTTAATAATTGAATCTAAGATTCTACTCCTCGTAAAACTTTTTGGACAGCTATTTTTTCCTCTGGATTCACCCCAATCTTGATAACTAACTTCTCAAATTCTTCATTTTGAGTGTGTAGAGCTCGTGAGTTAGCTTTTTTCAATTTCAACTAACCAATTACATTCCCCAATAAGGCCTCTATCTTACTTGATGTTGATGAAGTTTTACTGAGATAATTATAAATCAACTATCCAATTTTTCTGTGCATATTTATCTTGTCAGGCAAAGGTATATCTTTTGTATTCACTTCTTAACTAATTGTCCTAAAATAAACTATAGAAATAATGTACTATGTAACAAGGTGTGTAAGTGAGAGTTTCAAATTACTCCTCACCAAATCCATGACTAAAAGGAGTTATGTTTGATAACAAGGAACAAGTTGTGCCTCCAACTAGGTAGAAACATTTTTCTTAATTTTTTGGTTCCTTTCCTCAATTTGTTCGTATGAGTCTTTCAAAGCTTCTAACAATACATGTTCTTCTCCTTCAAGAATGAGGGATGAGGGTGTACATTTAGCTCCTTGTATTTACAATTGAAACCCAATTTCAATCGAAGGTTTTTCCCTGAAATCTTTAGCTTTTTTTCCTCCTTTTTGCATCTTTTTCCTCTTTCTTCCTTGAAAAATTTCTCCTTCTAATTCCAAAATATCTAGTCATCTTTATAACCCTTTTTCAGAAGGAAAGGGAGTTTCAACTTCCATACTTCTTGAAATTTGGAAAATACCTCAATTTTCCAAATTCTCCCATTCAGGTTTTGGTTCATAGACATAAGGAGCATATGAATTATTTTTTCTCCTCTTAGAAATGATCTGATGAGGATCATAAGACCACTTTTCTCCCAGCTAGAAATTCATACTCTATAATGATTTTATACCTCCTCATATGCCTTCTTGTTATTGACAATGAAAGGTGAAACAATATTGGGTAATTTGAACAAATCTCCTTTCTTGGCTAAGAAAAAATGCCCTTGATCAACATTTAGGCTCTAATGAATTCCAATTAAAATAATTTCATAGGCATAAACACTGGAAATCTATATTCATGAATCTTTGTACCATATAATATATTCTCTATATAATCCTTAAATGGAAACCACTATCCAACCTTTAAATCTCTACTCATTTGCAACAAATACTAAGATTTTAGAAAAATTCTAGGAGGGTCAGCATTGTTAACAATTTTGTAAACAATTGACATGAAGGAAGAAAGGAAATAGGAGAAACCTTGATTATTTGGTTGAGCTATGACAACATCAGCCAAATTCACAATTGCTTATTTATTCTTATTGGGATTTGAAACATTCAATCATTGGTCCATAAATTACTTAACATGTACATATAGAAAAAGATATACTAGGAGAGAGGGAAATTTGAAACATCCAGTTATGTTGAAGTTAAGGAGCTAAGAATTGATGGTTTTCTCCTAAAATGCAGGAATATCTAGCACCACATTTGACTGCATCGTCAAATGAAATAATCATATGGCTTGACCATCTATCATTAATGCATCATTCCTTCCAAGAATCCTCATGATTACTTGCAAAATGGGTCCAACACCTTCAACAAAGCAAGAAATAGGGAATTGGGCAGAATCTGAAGGTAAAACAGTGTTTGGAAGCAAAATGGAAGCATACAATTTCCTAGAATCCTCTATTAATAGGTTCTGAAAAGTTGACAGAAGGGTTTCATCGAAAAATGAAAGATCCTAATCAAACTATGGAAAGGCCAGGGCCTGATGGATTAGTAATGAAGAAACTTGGAAAATATTTTCCCCTAGGGAATTCATGACGAAACATCGCTAAGGGTATAGAGAGAAGGTTAACCAAGTGATAAATTATGGAAATTGATAAGTTTAAGGGAAAATTGCATAGAACATACGAGACTTGACCATTCTATCGTAAAATTTTGACTTATTTTGGTTAGCTAGGACATTTTGGCGAAATTCCATTAAATTCACAAGATAAATTGAATAAAAAATCTCGTGTTCAGTATCATTGAGGGGAATATTAGTGGAAGAGACTGAAAGGGTAAATTTCCTTGACATTTTAAATGTCTCTTTGAAAATTGACATAGTGGAAAATGTGTTTAAATACCTGGTATACTTGGAGTGCTGAGCTGGAAGATTTGTGCTGTTGGAGGGGGTTATTTCGTCAAGAGAAAGCAGTGAAAATGAATAAATTGGGGGAAAATGGGGTTGTATTGGTGAAATGTCAGTGAAAAGTAATTACTTGAATGTAGACAAAACAATACAGACACACGACGTGGCAAATGACATGGAGGGGTTACATGGATATGTTTACAGGTCATGGATATGTTTACTACTGTGCTCGTCTGGATGGGGCAATGTATATATTTCATGGATATGTTTACTACTGCGCTTGTCTGGATGTCAGACTCATTTTTTGGAGACAAGAGTGAAAACCACTTACTACTGACGGGGATACCTGTGGTGGTAAGTGGTATGACCCTGCAGTGATGTTGAGGATGATCCCAACTGATGATCTCTCGGTAATGGTTTTACGCTAGATCATTTACGGGGGCACCCCCTAGCACAACCATCGATTATGTTGTGGTGTCATGTTCCCTCTGTGCATGGGTCCCAATGCTACTGATGCCATTGATCTTGAGAATTGTGCTCTCTTTAACTTATCCACCCTAGGAAAATGGAGCACCACAATATAAAATATTTAAAAATGTCTACACATAATGGACATGCACCACCTTGGACCAAAATTAGTCTCTCTCTTCTTTTTTTTTAAAATTACATAAAACAATCCCAGTAACATTTTTCCATTTGTTTGCTTTTTTCCTTTTTTATTGGCATATATGACTTTTAATATTTGAAACATGATGAAAATGAGCTACAACAATATAGATCAATTATATGTCATTTTATATACATGCACATAATCAATCTTCCTAAAACATGGTTGATCTTTATGTGCCTTAGACCATTAAATGCCACAAGTCATATTGAGATGTGCTTGAGTGTGGGTTGAGTAATTTCATTGTGGGAGAACTAATATGTGTAGAATTTCTTGTAGATTCACAAGCTCATGAAATTTACTAAAGCACAGGACAAGAATCTATTTCTTCTTTCAACCAGCGGAAGCCAACAGATCGATGAAAACAATATGAATGAGAAGAAGACAAATCAATGGCACATAACACAATATTTTTTCTTGGGGAAAGCCACAGCTCAAAGCCCCGCCTATTTATATTGCATTAATCAGAAATATGAGTGAAGATACAAACTTGTTCTCACAAGAACAATTCCGCACAAGTATGCTCAACTCTCTACCTCACAAGCCCTCTATTAGCCAACACTTAGCCAATTTCCATTGCTGCGAAGCCCCTATTTCGTTGCGTAATTATTAGGATGAATAACCCATATTGAAAGGGAATTCATGCTTCCAAAACTGTGGAATCCAAGCATAGGTCCTTCTTTGATTGCATGCATGTATTTACAATTTTATAAACTAATATAAAATCACATACAAACTTGCCATCTATTGTTGTTGCATATGCTCCCAACGCAACACAATGAAATAAGAAAATGAAAAACACTGTTATGCGAGACTTAGACATGTTAAGATATAGAAATGATTGAAAGTTACAAACAATAACCATACAGGAAGTTATTATCGATGTAAAATGAGAAAACAAAAGCACACAGTACAAAGGAGAGATATGAAAATAATAACTTTGTTAAAATCAAAAATAGCAAAGTGTGATGCTCATATTGAAGTCATCGATCTTATTTATATAAAATTCAATCTGTATTGTGATTTAATTTATTTATTTTTTCCCTTCAAATCATTGAATTTGTTTTAGATCAATTTTGATTTTAAAAATAACTAATCTTATTTATATAAAATTCAATCTGTATTGTGATTTAATTTATTTATTTTTTCCCTTCAAATCATTGAATTTGTTTTAGATCAATTTTGATTTTAAAAATAACTAATATTAATATTTCTAGAAAATTTTATATAAAATAATTATTATCATAATTAAGTTTACTTTTTATTTATTTTTTAGTAAATTATTATATTGATAAATATTAAAAAAATTGTTATGAGTCTATCTATGAGTCTATCTATTTCTATCAAATATTTAACTTATATTACTAGACTAATATTAAACAATAATAATATAATGATATTAATATCTATTTACATAAAAGTTTGGTTTAAAAAATTTAAAAAAGTAACTATTCTAGACTTTTTCAAGGTAAAATTTTGGGTATTTGATAAGGCTCAAGGAAGAAAATCAATTTCCATGTCAGCTCGAAGGTAAGAGAGAGGTGGGTGGTCCCAAGCCAGCCTAGACTCATTTAAGAGAGAGGTGGGTGGTCTCATGCCAATCTAGACTCATTTAAGAGCACAACAAAGTTACTAAAGAGTATAAGCTATATGTTATATTTTTTGAAAAGTTTTCCACTCTAATTTTCCTACAATCTGGGGATTAATTGGAATCATAAGTTTGACAAGTGAACTCTTCACAATCCAAGTGCCCCAAGGGTTTTTCCAAAAGCTTGAGCTAGAGGAGATCTGGGATGGGTGACCTCCCGGGAAGTCCTGGTTACCGGGTGCAAGCCCCGAAAGTGACGATTGACGTTATGTGATTCATTTCACTAGTTTCAATCCCACTTCTTCACCCCTATGAGCATCACCCGATGCAATGAGTGCTAAGTGAACAATTCAAAAATCATGAGAAATTAGTCAGTTACGACTAACTCTCATGGAAATGGTCATACGTTAATGACTTACTTAACGCAGTTGAATCCCAAAAAAAGAAAAAAGATATCTAATATAATGCACTGCGTAAACCCCTAATACTTAAATTCAAAAAGAGTGAAGGGATCTCTACTTGAATGGTTCATGAGGCACAATACTTGCTAAGGTTTTGCAAATGGGGTAGCAAGCTAAGTGGGCTTGATTGTGGGGAAAACTCCACAGTTAAGTGCGCTTGAGCCAGAGGAGATCTGGGATGGGTGACCTCCCAGGAAGTCCTGGTTACCGGGTGCAAGCCCCGGAAGTGACGATTGACGCTATGTGATTCATTTCACTAGTTTCAATCCCACTTCTTCACCCCTATGAGCATCACCCGATGCAATGAGTGCTAAGTGAACAATTCAAAAATCATGAGAAATTAGTCAGTTACAACTAACTCTCATGGAAATGGTCATACGTTAATGACTTACTTAACGTAGTTGAATCCCAAAAAAAGAAAAAAGATATCTAATATAATGCACTGCGTAAACCCCTAATACTTAAATTCAAAAAGAGTGAAGGGATCTCTACTTGAATGGTTCATGAGGCACAATACTTGCTAAGGTTTTGCAAATGGGGTAGCAAGCTAAGTGGGCTTGATTGTGGGGAAAACTCCACAGTTAAGTGCGCTTGAGCCAGAGGAGATCTGGGATGGGTGACCTCCCGGGAAGTCCTGGTTACCGGGTGCAAGCCCCGAAAGTGACGATTGACGCTATGTGATTCATTTCACTAGTTTCAATCCCATTTCTTCACCCCTGTGAGCATCACCCGATGCAATGAGTGCTAAGTGAACAATTCAAAAATCATGAGAAATTAGTCAGTTGCGACTAACTCTCATGGAAATGGTCATACGTTAATGACTTACTTAACGCAGTTGAATCCCAAAAAAAAAAAACAATATCTAATATAATGCACTGCGTAAACCCCTCATACTTAAATTCAAAAAGAGTGAAGGGATCTCTACTTGAATGGTTCATGAGGCACAATACTTGCTAAGGTTTTGCAAATGGGGTAGCAAGCTAAGTGGGCTTGATTGTAGGGAAAACTCCACAGTTAAGCGCGCTTGAGCCAAAGGAGATCTGGGATGGGTGACCTCCCGGGAAGTCCTGGTTACCGGGTGCAAGCCTCGGAAGTGACGATTGACGCTATGTGATTCATTTCACTAGTTTCAATCCCACTACCCGATGCAATGAGTGCTAAGTGAACAATTCAAAAATCATGAGAAATTAGTCAGTTACGACTAACTCTTATGGAAATGGTCATACGTTAATGACTTACTTAACGCAGTTGAATCCCAAAAAAAAAAAAAAAAAACGATATCTAATATAATGCACTGTGTAAACCCCTAATACTTAGGTACACAATATTTTTACCAAAGTGTCAACATGCCAACTTACAAAATTACTAGGATAACAACTATTTCACTCAATAACCCAAACAAAGCTCAATTAAAAATTATCATAATTACATGCATGTTTGATCTCTTATGTCATAATAATGCTTTTCACTTTATTTATATGAAAATTGATTTATAAATTTAAAAAAAATATTATAATTAAGTATATTTTTGCATTTTTATATAGATTATATTTGAAAAAGAGTAATAAACACTGAGAAATGAAAATTTAAATTTAAAATTTTTTAGAATATATAGTTTAACATAAAATGCTCAAATCTAATAATATTATTATTTTTCATCTTTAATTCACCATTTTCCACGCTTTTATATATATATAGATATATATAATTACTAAAATGATAATTTATATATTCCACTCTCTCACAAATCATCTTTAACATATTCTTTATCTTTGATTTACCATTTTCTAATTAAAAAATAATAAAATTATATTCCTAAAAAATTATGTATATAGATATAAATATAACACTAACACTAACACGCCTTTTAACAAAGTCAACTTTGACCTATCCTTTATTACTACGCAACTAATAAAATAGAATTATTTAAGAATATTAGAGCACATGCGTCACATAATTTTTACATTTTATATGATTTTGAACGAAATATGACAATAAAAAAAATGATATATTAGTTATGAAATGTAAGAATTATGTTAAAAACGATTTTCAACCAAACTGTTTCTGAAATACGTAAATAATTTATATGAAATTTGTTTGATATATTAGGAATGCGTTTGTGCTCTAAATTCATGTCCACTTCACAAATCAGGTGTGTTGTAGAATGCATCGATGTTCTTTCTTGTCAAAATATTTTGGCGAGATTGACAATTTTAATATATTTGTTTTTTAAATTGGTGGCCTCATATTTAGGTTTATATCAATAAATCTAGTGATTTCAGTTGCAAATATATTAAATTTTTTGTTTTTTTAAATAGCTCTCAATATCTTTATTTTTCATGTTATTTTTGTATAAGCTACACAAATTCATCATAAATAAAGATATATATATAAATAGAGTCAACTATATAAATTCCATATATATATATATATAATAAATAATATCTTTTGTATTTTAAAGATACTTTTATTTTGACACATCGTAATTTTAAAATATATATATCTTTCATTCTTATTATAATTTTTTATTATCTCAATTATTTTTAGAAAAAATCACATTGGTATACTTCAGGGTCTATAATTTATTTAAAGAAAAAACAAAAAGATATCACTATAAGACCCTCATACCCTATGGTGATGCACAACCTTATAATTTCAAAGATATCATGGCTTTCATGATTTAAAATTGTATATAAACTTAACATCATAAATTTTGAAAAAAAAATTGTCCACAAGAAAAATGTGTTCTCTACTATCATAGAAATTATTAAAGACAAATCTATTTTTTAGGTAGTGAACGTATGCTCTTATAATGTGAATATATGTATCGTATTTTGCATGGAAAATAAAACACTATTAGAAAAACATAAATTTCATTAACCATATACAGATTTTATAAATAAAAATTATATATTTAGAAAGCTAATACAAATTTTTACATTTCATAGATTTTTATAATATATTCAAATTTATTGTAAAAATGCTTTGAATTATTTTATTTTTTTTCATATTTACATTGCTAGTCACACATCATGACAGATCATCATAACTTACATTTTCCCTTCTATTTTATGCAAATAGAGTACGATAAGTATATATTTAATATGTACAATATTGTGCCATACTGACCTTCCTAGCCTTTTACAATGTCAAAATTATAGTGAACTCGGGAGGCTTCTCTCCAAGCTTTTTGAGCATAGGAATAAAATCTTAAATCAAAATAAATAATTTGTCTTTTTAGGTCTGATAGATCATTATTTGGTCTCAGCGGACGTTAACCATCATCATCATCATAAAGCTAGAGTATGTTGTCATATTTAAATCATTAAAATAAAGAAAATGAAATGAAATATAAACTAGTATATTTACATTTAAAAAAATATGTGTTTACATTGAGAAATGCTCTATAGCTTAGTATGAGGGAGATGCTGTCACATGCAGTTACATTTAAAAATAATAAAACAATATTTATATTAAAAAATTAAACAATACTAATAACAAAAAAAACCTATGTGATCCATAAATAAAATATTTCAACTTTCAACTTAATTTATTATCAAACCTTATATAGAGAGATAAAATAATTGAAAGTAAAAAGAAAAAGAAAAATACGACATAAATAAAATATTTCAATTTTCAACTTAATTTAATATCAAACTTTATATAGAGAGATAAAGCAATTGAAAGTAAAAAGAAGAAGAATACTGCTTTTTAGTATGAAAGAGATATGTGCTTCCTTCGTTACTTAATATGGAGTTAACAAAGGTAAAAATAATATTATTGATACTACATGATGCGTAATTTATTCTATGTTTAGTTGACATGTAACAAAATTAGTGAATATTAAAAAAATCCTATAATTATAACATTTTATTAGTATGTTAGTCCACGAGGCATAGTGTTGTGATGTATTGTTAAGTCACTCCATGATGTAAAGGTCATGGGTTCAAAACTTTGTGGGAAAAAGAAAAAATACAACCATGTTAAGGGTTGGTATGGCCTAGGCTGGGTATAATCCCCTGGTGATTTTGACGGCTTAGATGCCCCTCAGTCATGATCTCTCAAGCCATAAGTCAATCCTGAAGTCAAAGTCACACAATTGACAAAAACAAATATTTTATTAGTATTTTTTTCAAAACAAACATATATCCATCTTAATTGCAAATGCTTGGTAGAACTAATGTTAAGATGAATCTATGTTAGTTTTAATCTTGTACAATTAGTCTCATTTCTACTCTTGTAAAGTGTATTTGTATTTACTTTAACTTGTATTTTGTTTTGAGCATGTATAAAAATGCGATTTTCATTTTATAATGGAATAGAAACTGATATTTTTCTTTTATATATAATTATTTTATATTTTGGAATTTTGAAAGATTTTGTTGAAAAATAACTTTGAAAAAATCACATTTTGAATTCCAAGTTTAGCTCATAAAACCAAACAAGTACAAACAATTAGAGTTAACAAAATTGATCATAAAGATTATCAAAATTGATCATAAAGATTAGGTATTTGGGAGGTAAGAGAATATACCTATACCACCACTTCTGTCGCACAACCAACAAACGATTGCGGATAGTGGCACAAGGTAAAAAAATCATGTAGATGAGAGGGGATGAAGATTCTAGAATTGAGCTTGGGAGAACTCCTATTGTATAATGAAAATGCTCATATAAAGTTGATATATACTATAAGATAGATGACAAAAACATTCATTTCACTATTGATTTTTATGATGGACTTACCCTGTTATATAATGGCCTTTCCCATTATCTTCAAATTATTAAGTAAGGAAAACATATCAAAAAAAAACAATTGAAAAATATTTCATAATATTTTTTTCATTATTATTTTATAATGAAATTTCAACCTAAAAAATAAGTACAAGAATTACAATCAATGTCCTCCCATCATTCTATAAATCAATTTACTAAATTAAAACAAAAATCAATTTACTAATATTAAAACAAAAATCAATTGATTTTTTTTAAACATTAAAAAATATTCTTTACTCTATTTCGAAATTTCCTAAACCCCATTTTCAATAGTTAAATGGTAATTTTTTATATATCATAGGCTATCGTTTAAGCAAGGAGGAATTTCCATATGCACGTTAAAGAAAGAGGTTTATTTGGAAGACCAAAAATCTATTAACATGGAAGAGCACCGTAATGACATTGAGATTTATATTTATTTTTATTATTTTGAAAATCCATACGTATTTATTTTATAATAATGTAAGATTAAATAATTTTAATTACAAATGTTTTTAATGGATTTATAAGCACATTTTAATTTTAAATAAAAATTAAATTATTTTTATTATTTTATGATGATGATGATGATGGTTAACGTCCACTGAGACCAAACATTGGTCTATCGGACCTAAAGAAACAAATTATTTATTTTGATTTAAGATTTTATTCCTATGTTCAAAAAGCTTGGAGAGAAGCCTCCGGAGCTCACTATAATTTTGACATTGTAAAAGGCTAGGAAGGTCAGTATTGTAACAAAGATTGTGAAACTGAGATCTAATGTGGTTGTACGCGGGGCACTCTAAGAGGAAGTGGTTTTCATCCTCGATGTTCCTATTCTCACATATATGGTAGATCCTTTCCATCCGTGGCGTTTTAGGAACTGCCCGACGACCAGTTTCATTATGGAGCTCATGAGAATTCGTTCTAATCTTTGCTATATTAATTTTCTTCTTTGAGCTGGTTAAAATAGAGAGATACTTTTGATCTTCTAGGGTGGGGTTGATGACCTTCTTATAATAACTTAATTTTCTTTTAGCCGCTAAATCTTTCTCACACCACATTTTTTTTCTTTGAACTTAGAAGTAACAATATCTTTAATGTTATTTATGTTTTTCAATGCATCATTCTCGTTGATCTCCCAATAGTTTAACCAGGCCCTTGTGTCTTTATGCCACCCCCGATTGAGCCTTAGGTGGTTTTGGCTGGAATTTAAAGCTAGCTTAGGAAGTCTATGATCATCTATGTTATTGAGTTTGTGCTTGTACAGTAGAAACCTAATCATAGCTAGCCTCTCAATAGGGGAAAGCCCTTCTTCTATAAGGAGAATAGGATAGGGCGTATTACTTTTAATTTTCAGGTTATAAGTTATAAAACGCTTCTGGATTTGCTCAATCTTTCTCCATGATTCTATGGAGATGCTACAACCCCAAACCTCACATCCATATAAGATAATAGGAGTGACTAAAGTTTCAAAGAGGAACTTCTTTTTATCCCACATTACGAGGTTTGTTGTTTTAGAATTATATATATATTATGTTAACACAATTACATTTATATTAATATAAATGTGGTTGATAAATCTATAGGTGTATATCAACTGATATCAATATTATTAATAATATAATACAATATTATTATAAAAATATTATTAATATTACATATTAATACTATTATATAATAATAAATAAAAATAAATTAATGAAAAACAAATTAAAATAATTTTAGACACAAACCAACATTATAAATGTATAATAATATTATTAATATTACATGTTAGTGATATTATATGATAATAAATTAATATAATTAATGAATAACCATTTGAAATAATTTTAGAAATAAGTAATAATGTATATAAACAAATGTTATAAAAAATAATTAAACACAATTTAATAAACCCAAGGGAATAATAATAAAAACCCAAGACATTTTACCCAATAGAGTAATATTAAACCTAATGGATTAATATTATAAACCCAATGTATATAAATCTTAAGATAAATACTACAAACGAGACACTCTTTGTCACAATGTGACATTGAACCATGCTTGACCATGATTGATTTTCATATTGAGACAATCTTTGTCAGAATGTCGCATTTGATCATGGTTGGCTATGATTGACCATGGTTGACCATGATTGATATTATAAATATTGTAAGCGCTAAAATAAACATGGATGGTCATGTTTTATTTTCATATAGAGACAATCCTTATCAAAATTCAACATTAGACCACGATTGACCATGATTGATATTAAAAATCCAATGGATTAATATTATAAACCCAAGGGATTAATTCTAAAACCCCAAGGGATTATGAACCCAAGGGAATAATATTAAACCCATGGGACTAATATTATAATCCTAAGGTATTACCCTAAGATAAATATTATAAACACTAAAAGAAATATGGTTGACCATGGTTGATTTTCATATTGAGACAATCCTTATCACAATGCGACGTTCGACCATGGTTGACCATGTATGTTTTTCATATCGAGACAATCTTTCTGGTGAGCACTAGCATTGCAGCAATAATGCTGCAACTCTTGGGCTACCTACTTTACTCTTATCAACCTGGTAGTTCGTAACAAACTTGGAAGCGTCGATGTTGTATGCACAAGTACTAGTTCTCACTGTAGGTTGTCACTTGGTCAGCCGGTACGAGATCACTAGGAGCTCAAGCCAACTTCTATGGATTCTAGAAGAAGCTCTATATGTGATGGAAGGAAAGAAAGATTACTCTACAGATGTTATTCTAACTGCAGAAAGGAGAAAGACTAAAATGTAAAGCAAACCTAGTAAACCCTAATTAACCAACTAATTCTACTTTTGCAGAAAGCACTATGAAAACCATGAAAGG
Organism: Pinus tabuliformis; assembly: GCA_031772625.1. NCBI lineage: Eukaryota > Viridiplantae > Streptophyta > Pinopsida > Pinales > Pinaceae > Pinus > Pinus tabuliformis. Next base: position 288,730,314 of record CM062813.1, read on the forward strand.
AATGCCATTACCTACTCAAGGAAGTAAACAACATCTAACTATGCTATTTCTAGAAGTAAATAAGCAAAGAACATATTTTTGGATTTTTATGTATTTTTATGTGAAATTGACATGCATGTAATTTATTGTGTGTGAATGTGGTAGCGAATAGGTGGTGTTGGAGGGCAATTTTGGTATTTGAGAGGAGGTAGGATGGGTCCTAGGAGGTCTCAGGTGGTCTTTTGGAGGCTTTTCCCACACTTGAACTTCAAAAGAAAGCCTACGGAAAAATCTACAGGAGGACACAGGAAATCTGCAGGAGGAAAAACAGTGTCCTACAAGAGGCCTATAGGAGGAGGCCAAGAGCAGTTTTCACTATTTTGAGGGTGTGAGAGTGGGTGAAAAAGGTGGATGAAGGTTGGAATGAGGTGTTAGGGCACCTATATATACCATGAACCACTAGGAGAGAGAAAGATGATTGGATTTGCTCAAGGAGAGAGGAAGAAGTTCTAGGAAAAATGCAGGAAACAAAGGCAAAATTGAGGTGAGGTTTAGGAGACTAATAGGGCATGGATTACATGGAGGGTGTGGTTGCTGATAAGCTGGCCTACTACTAGAAGAGATCTGCTGCATAGAAACTGATAGTTAACCAAGGAAATCAAGCAACAAGTGAAATGAATGCATTGAGGAAAAACAGAGTTTTGCATAAAAAGTGTCTAAACTATAATCTATGAAAGGAAATGCTGAGAAACACTGTAGGAAAGGAAAGCATGAAAAAAGACTATTGCAAATCAGGAAGTAAGCATGATGAAGAAGATCTAAATCGAAGCAAAACTGGACTATTAACCTTCTAAAAAGATGCAAACACTAGAAGTCCTATGAAAGAGGAAAATCTGTGTTTTTGGGGCAGCAAGAGAGTCTTTGCCTCAAATCATGGTCCCAGAGGGAGGAAGAGAGGCCAAGGCACTATTTCTAGCCTTTTGAATCTTTGTTGATCACTGTTTAACCTGCTATAAAAAGCACAAATGGAAGCAAACTACTAAATCATCAAAAGCAACCTATTCTTAACCATAAAAGAAATACATCTAACAGCAACTAATCTAGAAACTGAAACAAAGCACACAGATACAAGTAAATAGGAGCTTGGCTGCTTGGATTGGGCCCTAACCCAAGAGCTTCAGTGCTTTGAGGTAACTCAGTGCTAGCTCAAAAGGATTCCATCTTTATTTCCAAAACAATAGCAAGATTACATGAAACTGTCACAAAAAATAAGCTCGAAGTTGGAGCAGAGTTTACATAAGCAAAAATCCAACAAAAATCCAACCCTAGTGAGGCCCTAGGCCTCTCTACTTATACAAATGAAGCTACCAACAACTTCCTTAAAATCAGGGAGGCTTGGCTCCCAAAACACAAGATAATCATCAGTCATTCTCCACTTGCTCGGTTGCCTTCTAGTGCATGATTTGGCTACTTGTACTTCGAGCTGAATGAAGGGGAATTCGAAGTAAGGAGTAATAAATGAGGGGGATTCCCTCCTATAAGTCCTATCCTTTGTCCACTTTGATTTATTGCTACCATTTGTCCATTGGATCCTTGACTTTGACCTCAAAACTCATCAATAATCTGCATTAAATACATGTTAGGCCACACGGCATAATAACTAACTCAACTCACTCTATCAGCATAAATATAATCAGAAAATCATGTAATAAGCTAAGAGAATGGTTGGTTTGACTAGGTTAGGAGGTAAAATGAGCCCATATAATTACCAATTTATGAGGCTCATCATCACCCCCTACTGAAAGTGTTGCTCGTACTTTTAGCAACTTAGTCAATCTCCTCATCTTTTATGGCCCTGGTGGCCTCCCTAGCATCCCAGGTTTCTAATGTGGTCTGCTCTTCTTTGCCTTAGAATCCTGCCTTCCTGTATATCTCCTTCCACTACTCTTCCTCTTCTTCTTCCCTTCTGCTTTCCAACATGCCTAACAATAGTGGGGGACTCAATTTGAGGCCAATCCAATTGACCTTCTGCCTCTGCATGGAGTGCTTGTACATTGGCACTCTTTTCAGTGCCTCCTTCAACCTCATTGGGGAATGATATTCCCTGAACTACAAATTGTGTGGTAAGGTGTTCCATCTCCTCATGCATGCATGCACACATTCATCCCCAAGTAGCCTTTGCATATCCTCAAAGTGTGCAATGGCTTGTGCCTAATTGGTGAGATATCTAGGGGAAATCTGAGGGTCATTAGAAAGCAGGTTGTGTGTGCTGATGAGTGCCATAGGATCTAATGGCTTAGCTCTTATCATTAGTGGCTCATTCTGCTCCTTTATCATCAATCTTTTTATTTCTATTGCCCTCAATTCTTCATGGTTCATCCATGAGGCCATGGCCATTAATTGCAGGTCCCCTAGCTTGGCATTGGGGTCCCACACATTCATGTCTATGAGGGCCATGTTATGTAGGTAGAATTCTTCCATTTTTTCCTTATCCTATGATGTGCTTTGGTCACATAGATCCATAAACTACCTGTAATCTTAGAAAGGCATTATGCCTCTTTGTGCCAAAGTATTTATCTAAAATTGTAACCATTGGTCCTTGAGATAGAGGCCATAGGATTTTGCTGGTGTTCTACATTGCAATGCCTCCATGGATAAGCTGGCCATGCATGCCAGCTGAGTCTCCTTCTCTTGCAGCTGCCTCCTTAACAATTCATTTTCAGTTTCAAGGTGGCTTCTTGTAATTTCTTCCCTGTCTCTGAGAGCACTCAACTCTCTGCCCATCTTTTTGAGTTTGTTTTCCATATGGCCAACATCCTCAACTCCTTTGGATTTGGCTATTTGCATCCACCTATGTGCTCTTACTCTTTCTTTCTCCATTCCAAAGAATAGTGGGATTGCAAATTTCTGTGGGATTATCCTTCCTCCCTCAAGTAGATTGTAATAGGAAGCAAGACTAGGCTGGGGATCAGGTTCTTGTATCTCTGGTGCTTCCTCCTTTACCTGTGGTTGTCCTTCTATCCTTTTCTCAAGTTGTTGGGCCTCCTGTAGTTTTGACTGTGTCTCCTGTAGAACTGTCTGAGCCTCCTATAGGACTGTTTTTGGGTCCTATAATACTACCTTTTCCTTCCATGTGGAAGATCTAGGAGTCCCCCTTTCATATGCTATAGGTGTCTTAGAAGGGGATTCTTTCCCTTTGGCAGAGGGTGAATCTTCAATTGTAATTGGCACTTTTGAAGAGGGCTGAGGTTTGCCTGATTTGATTCTTGTGCTCTTCCTAGCCCTGAAATACATGGAGGCTTGTCTTTTCCTCTTTTGCCTTGGCTTGATTAGTGTATTGAGGGCAGTAAGGGCAGCTTCTGCCTACCTTTCCAGAGTCTTAGGGGACTCTTCTCCTTGTTATGCCTTTTCTACCTCTTTTTCTCCTCCTTATATTCCTTTTTCTGTCTCTTCCTGCTCTGTTTCTTCAGCTCTCTCCTCCTCTATTTCAGTTTCTTCCTCCTTCCTTTCTTGTTCTGCTAAGTCACCAGTGGCTTCACCTTCTCCCCCTTGCTGCTCTTCCTCCTCACTACCAGTAGGACTGACATCATAGGTTAAGGCCTTTATGTCATCCTCAGCTATCATGTTTCGGAAGACTTCCCATGCTATAGGGAGTGTAAATGTATGGAGGGCTTCCTCCACTAGGATTTTGATTAACCCATGGTGAGCTAGCTGCTCTAAATTTCCTGCTTGAACCTTAGTGCTGGAGTCAATGAGGGACTGCAAGAGGAAGTAGGGGATACTGAGCTTTTGAGGTGCTGGAGTGTCCATGCCATACCTTATTCATGGAGGATTCTAAAGTGATAACCATAGAAAATGCTATACCTCCCCTCACAGGAAATTTATTTGATTATTTGATAGCTAACCTCATCCCAAGGATATGGTATGCTATCCCTTCTACTGCCATTTTTATCCTCTACAGGGGTTTCATTGTTTTGAAAAAAGTTTTTCTTGGCAGCCTGGCCAATTGGTTTCTCATCCTTACTCCAAGGTAGCCCAAGCAGAAGGGTAGTGACCCTACTGATAAATTTAGGGGTTATCTCCATGGAAAGACCTCTAAAGGTGACAGTGGCATGAGTTCTTGTGTGGGGTACCAGAGAGAGAAAACTCTTGGGCAATTTCCTCATCAAACCCTTGGAATTTCTTAAAGAAATTCATCCAATTTTCCCTTGTGAAGATGTCCACCACTTGTGGATGTGCATGGAGCCTACTGGAGTTAGTGGGCTCCTTTATCATAAACCCTCCTATCATTTTGTTTATATTCTTTTGGGAAACCAAATGTGGAGATGGAGACAACAAATTTTGAGAAAAACATAGAAACAGAGGAGAGAGTGTTTTTGTTTAAATAAGCAGAATTTATTTATTTTTATTTTTATATGTATTTTCTCCTATCTTAAAGACTTATTTCCTCCTCAAATTGAGACCATTACTTTCATATATTGATATTCAATAGGGGGCATGCATTAACCCTACCTCTTCAGACTGAAAATCTTGCAAAAAATCGAGTTCAAAACAACTCACTGCCCCTCCTGTAGAAGCATATTATCCCTCCTGTAGAAATCCTGTAGGTGCTCCTGTAGAAAATGCCAAGAGCAAGAATATGGGACAGATCGATGGAGGACGATGGTTACGAGGCTGTGGGGCACAAGGAGATTGTTGTAGCTGAGTTATGAGAAGAGAATGAAGGAAAATCTGGTGAGAATTCTTGGGGAGGAGTACTTATTACCCTTTATGGATACTTCCGGTGATGAGGGGTGAGCTGGCAAGGTATACGCTGGCCATATTCGGACTGTTGGTCCCCACCTGCTTGGTCATCATGGCTTCTCCTCGTAATCATATCCCATCATTGCATCGGAGTTCACACTTCCTCCACTACCTGTCCTTGGCATCTTATGTTGGAGTTGATTGTGCGCACGTGTGGGTGACATCTCGAATAAGTGGAGTCAAATAGATGAAGGTGGCCTAGTTAACTGGCCACCTTTCCCTCGTTCAACCTCAACCATCTCGTTGCTTTTGCATGAATTCTAATTACACAAATGCAAACAAAGGAGAGATTTAGTTACTTACCTGTGATCCGAATGTATTTGTCGTGAGGTGTTGTGGCTCTCTCTCTGTTGCATGCCTTTATTTCTTTTGATGCATGATGTCTACTTGTTGATGTGTGGCTATGTCTTGTGCAAGTTCTTCTCTGGCTGGGTCTAAGCTTTAGGTTTCTTCTCAACCTTCATGTGTGCATTCTCTTGCTGCTAGTGTTGGGTTTTGATGGGATCAGCTGCTATAGGAATTCCTACAAGAGCTCCTGTAACTGCTTCTCCCCTTGAAAATTCAGCTTCTTCCTGTGCCTAGAGCTTGAGGATGATGCCATAGGTATAGATAAATATGGAGAGGTAGTAGTTAGGCTTCAGGTGAGGTGGATGGTGCTGCTTCCTCTCTTACTTTTTTGTTTTTTTTCTTTTACTAAAAAACTGTTTTTCTGTGTTTTTCTTGGACAGGAAAAATAATGATGCTTGCGGTGTGATGTAGGCTTGGAAATGATGGCAAGGAGGTTTGAAAACTGTAGGAGGGTTTATAGGTTCTTCAGGAAGCTTCCTTGTCCCTCAAACTTCCTTTTGTATCCAATTCTGGCTCTCTGTAATTCCTATAGGAGCCTCCTGTAGAAAACACAAAGCCTTCTGTAGAAAACACAGTTTTTGAAAAAGAAGCATAGTGGGGTGAAAGAAATGCCAAAAATGATGGAGAAAAGTGTGGAGAAGGTGAGATGGGTGTTGTTATGAATGGCAGGGTCCCCTTGGCACCTTCTTCTGCTCCCTGTAGTCCTCTTGCAAACCTACAATGCAAAAAAAAATTCTTTTCTTTTTTCTCTCTTTTTTTGTTTTGTTTTTTTTTTTTTTTGAAAAACAACTAGGGTGCCTCAGAGAGGTTTTCACCCTAATTGCATGCCCTGGGTGCCTCCAAGGGAGGTTTTCACCCAGGGATCTTATTCTTTTTCTCTTTTTTTTTTTACATCACTGGGCCACCTCAGAAGAGGTTTTCAACCCAATGATGGGACTCAAGCACCTCATGGAGGTTTTCACTTGAGTCCTTATTATTTTTTATTTTTTCTTCAGTGAGTGGGTGAAGTGGAAGCTAAGACATGCTCCACTACCATCACTGTTTTATTCAGACCTTCAATAAACTCTTGCTTGGAGAGGGGTTTCTTGTAGACTTTCAACTAATGTCCATTGACAAGCATGGGGATGGCTTCATCATCAATGGTTCTGATCAGAACTGAACCATTGTCATTGCATTTCTCCACAGTGTAGGGTCCCAACCATCTTGTTCTCAGCTTGCCTTTGAAGTCTTTGTATCTTGAATCATAGAGTAGTGCCCAATCTCCCTCTTGGAATTGCTTCTCCTTGATATTTTTGTCATGCCATATTTTTCTCTAAAGTTGAACTACCTCTGTGTGGAGAAGGGCCTGCAATTTGTATTCATCCAATCCATTGAGCTGAAGTAATCTATCCTTATGTGAATGTCTGAGGTCTAGGTCCAGCTAAGCTGCCATCCTTAGTGTATTGAAATCAAATTATATTGACAACAAAGCCTTCTTCTCATAGAACAGTTCATAAGATGTGAACCCTATGGTGGTCTTCCATGTTGTGTTGTAGGCCCAAGTGGCCTCAACTAATCTGTCCACCCAGTCTTTTCTACTGTTGCTCACTACCTTTGTCAAGATCCCTTCCAATGCTCTATTAGTGACCTCCACTTGCCCATTGGCTTGTGGATGGTAAGGGGTGGAAGTCCAGTGCTTGATCTTATGATGTGTGAGCAGGTCTTCAATCAAATTGGAAGTGAACTGAATGCCTTGATCTGTGACCAACTCTCTTGGATGCCCGAATTTGTAGAATATGTTTTCTCTCAAAACCTTAGTTACTTTTTCCTCTGTCACTGCTTGATTGCTTTTGTCTCTGCCCACTTTGTCAGGTAATCGGTGCACACAATGATGTATTATTTCTTCTTTGAAGGAGGGCTGATAGGACCCACAAAGTCCATGCCCCACTTCTCAAATGGCTCAAAGGTCACTTGAGGTTGCATGGGAATCTCATCCTTTGGAGTAGGTTTCCCCATCCTCTGACACCGATCACACTGGCTTGTATATCTCTTCACATCCTGATGAAGAGTGGGCCAGTAGTAGCCTGCTTGCAGTGTCTTGAAGGCAGGTCCTTTTGTTGCAAAATGACCTCTACAAGGCCCATCATGACAGGTTAGGAGGATGTCAAAGACTTCCTCCTCCCTGACACATCTTCTCAAAGATCTGATCTCGGCCAAGTTTGAAGAGATTACCCCCAATCCAGGTCAAAGGGGCACTTTTCCTTACTATCTTACTCTTCTCCTTTGAGGACAAGTGTGGTGGGAACTATGTTGAAACCAAGTAGTTTGCTATATCAGCAAACCATGGAGAGAGTACTGATATAGCAAATAGGTTCTCATCTGGAATTTGGTCATCCACCATTCCTTCTTCACCTGCAGGAAAATTTACTCTAGACAAAAAGTCAGCAACAACATTTTCTTTACCAGGCTTATCAATAATGGTCAAATCAAACTGCTGCAGTAAAAGCAACCATCTAATAATGTGAGCATTTACACCTGGTTTGTTCATTAAATATCTAATTGTAGCATGATTAGTGTGCACAAAGGTTTGATAACCTGTGATATAATGTCTGAATTTGTTTAAGAAATGCACGACAGTTAGGAGTTCCTTCTCGGTCACTGTATAGTTTAACTTTGCCTTTGACAAGTTCTTGCTTATAAAGTATATGGCATAAGATAAATTTTCATCAATTTGTCCTAAGGCTGCTCCTATAGCTTTGTTTGAGGCATCTGTATGATTGTGAAATGGCAGGGCCCAGTTTGGGCCTCTGATAATTGCAGCAGTCACTAGCTTGCTCTTCAAGGTATCTAAGGCTTCTTGACAGTTTTCCGACCATATGAACTCAACATCTTTGCCTAAGAGGCCAAACAAAGGAGAGGCTAGCTTGCTGAAATCTTCAATGAATCTTCTGTAATATCCAGCTAAGCCTAGGAAACTTTTGACATCTCTCACCTTATGAGGAGGTGGGACCCTTTGGATGATGGCAATTTTGTTGGAGTCCACCTGCAGTCCTTGTTGAGATATTGCATAACCTAACACAGTCCCTTCAGTCATCAGAAACTCACATTTTTCTAGACTAAGGGATAGGTTCATATCAATACACTTATCTAGAACTTTTCCTAAGTTAGATAAAGCTTCCTGAAAGTCAGAACCATAAGGAGTAAAATCATCCATGTATATTTCTACTGCATCATGAACTAGTTTAGAAAATATACTCAATACCGCTCTCTGGAAAGTGGCTGGAGCATTGCACAAACCAAAAGGAAGGACCTGATATGCAAAGGTACCCCAAGGACAAGTGAAAGTGGTCTTATCTTGGTCTTCCGGGCTGATTTGAATCTGATTGTACCCGCTAAACCCATCTAGGAAAGAGAAAAACACTTTCCCTACCAGACTGTCTAACAATTGATCTATGAAAGGTAAAGGAAAATGGTCCTTTTTAGTGGGTTTGTTCAATTCCTGATAATTGACACAAATTCTCCACTTACCATTTTTCTTTGGCACAAGCACCAAAGGACAGACCCATTCACTGTCAGAGATGGGATAGATGAAACCTGCATCAAGAAATTTCTGTAGTTCTTCCTTAACAATATCTTTAAGTGTTGGATTCATCCTCCTTTGAGGCTGCCTAACTGGTTTGCAATCTTCCTTGATGTATATATGATGAGTACAAACTGAAGGGTGCACTCCCTTCATTTCCTTATAACTCCAGGCGAAGGCATCTAGATGTTTTCTTAGCAGGCTGCATAGCTCCTTCTCCTAGGAAGTAGATAGGCATGGATTGATTTTCAATGTCCTTTCTGGGCCGAACTCTATATTTTTGACACAGGGAGAAGTAGGATCGGCCACACAGAGATCAGTTGAGGGGTTGTTTTGTGTTTCTCTTACTATGTCTTCTAATGGTGATACACAGGGAGGTGGATTCTGAATCAAATTTTCGATCATATCATCCTCATCTTGCGGTTTCCCCCCCATGGCAGTTTCTAATGTACAAAGTGGTGCAGAATAGACTTCATCCTCATCTTACCCCTCCAACCAAATAGGTAGATCATGTTCTATCAAGGGTTGGTCAGGAGGATATAGGATTAACTGCTTGGACATGTGCCCATTCTTTATGGTCATGTTCCCAGCTTGATAGCTAATGTAGGCATCGGCTGTAGCCAACCAGGGTCTTCCTAGAATGAGAGGATACCCAATGAGCTTTTGCTTTGGCTAGATAATTAAGAAATCAGTAGGGTAATCCCAAGAATCAATGGAGACCATCACATCTTCCACAATCCCCTCAGGGGTCACTTTGGAGCGGTCTGCTAGCTGTAGCACTGTCGTGGTCTTCCTCAATGTAGTATACCTAAGGGGGATAATATGGGGTACAAAGGGAGGTACCCAAGGGCATAATGTAATAATGGGATGGGCCATAGTAATAAATAAGGTGGTTAACCCGTATCATGTAAGGGACCACAAGTAGTTAGCAATAATGTAATAAGCCCATGGTATTACATAGATGGTATTGAGGGAACCATGGTAGTGAACCATGGTATTGTACGTATGAGGCCTATATAGAGGCTAGAGACTCCCCATTGAGAGATGTCAAGGAATATTGTATGAACAGGCATATGGCTTATGGAGTGTTCTCCTTCCTTAAAGAGTGAATGTATGGTGTTGCCCTACCTTAAGGGTTTGATCAATAAAGTGAATCATTTCTATCTATTTCTATTTTGTTATTCTTGGGTTTATTTCTGTTATCTTATATTTTCAGCTCAGATTTATAACACTCAAGGAGCCCTGGAGGTTGAGTTTGAGCATTGTGTCCTTTTTCATCACATTAATGGCAACTCCCAGATCAATCAAGGTATGCGGGATCATGGTGCCATTGATGTGGACATCAACTACTGGGCTTCTAGGGTCCAAATATTTCAAACAGATTACCTGCCCCAACGTCAGGTCGGACAGTTGTCCTATGACATTGATGGTTGGGGCATCTCTCTTATGCCTTCTTGGATGCCTAAAGCACTTCTCTTTGATTAACCTATTGTAGATAGGCACATCTTTTATGGCTTGGAGAAGTGGTATCTTTACACATAAATGTTTCAATTTTCCCAGGAGTTCAGTCTCTTCTGGGTTAGGCTGGACTGTCACGGATAGTCTCTCAGGAAAGGGTGGATTTGCTTTAGGTTCGCTTTCCTCTTTATCTTCCTCAACCTCCTTGGGTGGAGGCTGGCTATCTGGGAGAACTTTCCCAGATCGCAAGTTGATTTCTTAAATCTCCACAGCATAAGTTAGGCATGATGGTTCCCCATTATACACTTTCTAAGCCTGTTTGTTGTTCACGTTCGGATTTGGTTGGGCAGGTGGTGGAGGCATGAGAGCGGGAAGAGAGTTGTATTGGGGCCTCCACCGCTGATGAGATGCATTCCACTGAGGTTGTGACTGAGCATAGGATTGAAATGAATGGGTGGCTGGTTGGGCATGATATTGAGATGTGAAGGACCAAGGAGGTGGTGTGGACCAGGAAGGATGAATAGGGGGACACCAAGAAGGTATGGAGGGCACCTGGTTGGGGTTGTAGTATGCCTGAGATGTCCCTTGCATCCCCTGCTAGTATGGTCTAGGTCCAGGTGGCCTTCTTTGGTTTATGTAGTAGAGTTGTTTAGTGACTCCCTCAGCCCCTTGATATACAGCTTTAAGTCCAGGCAAGGAAGGGAACTTATCTGTAGAATGATTTTCTTCATAGACTGAACAAACCTCTATAGAGTTCAATGGGCATTCATTCCTTGGATGCCTCCTGGTGCATCCAGGGCAAAAAAGGGCCAAAGCCCTCTCTGCTTCCTCTTGTTTTCTTTTGATATGTAAGGTGTCCATTTGCATGGCAAGATTCTGTAGCATCACACTCTTTAAGTCTTCTAGCATGTTTCCAATTTCTCCTTTAATGGATGAGTTGGAGGAAGAGGTACTAGCTATGGGTTGACTCCCCCTACCTTTCATTCTAGCTGCTCTAGAATGGTTTCTAAAAACAGTCTTTATATCCTCATAGGGTAGTTACTAGATGTCTCCCCCGGCTAGCAGATGCACGGTGTCTAGAATATCTTCCCGGATTCCCCTGAGAAAGACCAACTTCAGAGACTTAGGGTCAAGTGTACACCCAACCCTTTTGTAACTGAGTTGGAACCTCTCTTCATAGTCTTCGAGGGACTTATCACATCCTATGGTCATTCGGAAGATTTCTTCTTTAGTATATTTTACCTACAATAGTCTCAATACTTATTGTTAAAGGCCGGCTGCATCTGAGCCCAAGTTGTGATGCTATTGCTAGGTAATCCCATGAACCAACATAGTGCTGCATCCTTGAGAGTAGAAGGGAACAGTTTCAACTTTTTCTCATCTTTTGCATAGTCATAAGTTCGACAGATGACAGCAAACTCAAACAAGAAGGTGTCAGGATCTTCTGTAGTCAGACCATGGAAATGAGGTAGGGTGGAAGGGCTTATATTCTTCACTTTGGTGTCCCCATTGGTCTCTCGAATGGGAAAGGTACCCTCTATTCTCTCTCCATTCCCCCTAGCATTTCTGTTTTCAGTCATTAGCTCTAGAGGAATGCTTTTTTCTTCTTCTTCCCCTATAGGTTCTTCAAATATGTCTGGCTGTTCACCTAAGGGTTCGTCTTGATCGTAGCCACCGAAGAAGAGAGAAGGTTAGCTGTGTGAAGAAGTGGGGGTGTTGGGCAAGAATTTTCCTAAGTTATCTCTATTCCTACGAGGCATGAAAGGAAATCTTTTATTTTGTTGTTTCTTATTTTCCCCACACTGATAGTACATGCAGAAACTAAAATTGTGATTTGAAAAAAAACAAATTGCAGCTAACTGAAATGAACTTGTTGAAATGGAAATTTGCAAAATTGAGAAGGAAAGCAAGGAAATTCAGAACTTGAAAGGAAAAGAAATGACTAGTCTACTTTTGCTGAAATGAACTATTAGCAGAATGTTGCAGTAGGAAATAGAAGAAAGCAGTAATCATAGAATACTCTGATGCTTCCCAAGAAACGGCGCCAAAAAGTGGTGAGCACCAGTATTGCAGCAATAATGTTGCAACTCCTAGGCTGCCTACTTTACTCTTATCAACTCGGTAGTTCGTAACAAACTTGGAAGCGTCGGTGCTGTATGCACAAGTACTAGTTCTCATTGCAGGTTGTCACTTGGTCAGCCGGCACGAGATCACTAGGAGCTCAAGCCAACTTCTATGGATTCTAGAAGAAGCTCTATATGTGATGGAAGGAAAGAAATATTACTCTACATATGTTATTCTAACTGCAAAAAGGAGAAAGACTGAAATGTAAAGCAAACCTAGTAAACCCTAATTAACCAACTAATTCTACTTTTGTAGAAAGCACTATGAAAACCATGGAAGGAATGCCATTTCCTACTTAAGGAAGTAAACAACATCTAACTATGCTATTTCTGGAAGTAAATAAGAAAAGAACATATTTTTGGATTTTTATGTATTTTTATGTGAAATTGACATGCATGTAATTTATTGTGTGTGAATGTGGCAGCGAATAAGTGGCGTTGGAGGGTGGTTTTGGTACTTGAGAGGATGTAGGATGGTGTGGATGGGTCTTAGGAGGTCTCAAGTTGCCTTCTGGAGGCTCTTCCCACACTCGGCCTTCAAGAAAAAGCCTACAAAAAAATCTACAGAAGGACACAGGAAATTTACATGAGGAAAAACAACGTCCTATAGGAGGCCTACAAGAGGAGGCCGAGAGAAGTTTTCACTATTTTGAGGGTGTGAGAGTGGGTGAAAAAGGTGGATGAAGGTTGGAATGAGGTGTTAGGGCACCTATGGTCTACCATGAACCACCAGGAGAGAGAAAGATGATTGGATTTGCTCAAGGAGAGAGGAAGAAGTTCTAGGAAAAATGCAGGAAACTAAGGCAGAATTGAGGTGAGGTTTAGGAGACCAATAGGGCATGGATTAGATGGAGGGTGTGATTGCTGATAAGCTAGCCTACTGCTGGAAGAGATATGCTGCATAGAAACTGACAGTCAACCAAGGAAATCAAGCAACAAGTGAAATGAATGCATTGAGGAAAAACAGAGTTTTGCATAAAAAGTGTCTAAACTATGATCTATGAAAGGAAATGCTGAGAAATACTGTAGGAAAGGAAAGAATGAAAGAATACTATTGAAAATTAGGAAGTAAGCATGATGAATAAGATATAAAGCGAAGCAAAACTAGACTATTAACCTTCTAAAAAGCTGCAAACACTAGAAGTCCTATGAAAGAGGAAAATTTGTGTTTTTAGGGAAGCAAGAGAGTCTTTGCCTCAAATCATGGTCCTAGAGGGAGGAAGAGAGACCAAGGTACTGTTGCTAGCCTTTTGAATCTTTGTTGATCACTGTTTAACCTGCTACAGAAAGCACAAATGGAAGCAAACTACTAAATCATCAAAAGCAACCTATTCTTAACCATAAAAGAAATACATCTAACATCAACTAATCTACAAACTGAAACAAAGCATATAGATACAAGTAAAGAGGAGCTTGGCTGCTTGGAATGGGCCCTAACCCAAAAGCTTCAGCTCTTTGAGGTAACTTAGTGCTAGCTCAAAAAGGATTCCATCTTTATTTTCAAAACAATAGCAAGATTACATGACACTATCACAAAAAATAAGGTTGAAGTTGGAGCAGAGTTTACATAAGAAAAAATCCAACAAAAATCCAACCCTAGTGAGGCCCTAGGCTTCTCTACTTATACAAATGAAGCTACCAACAACTTCCTTAAAATCAGGGAGGCTTGGCTCCCAAAACTCGAGATAATCATCAGTCATCCTCCACTTGCTCAACTGCCTTCTAGTGCATGATTCGGCTGCTTGTACTCCGAGCTGAATGAAGGGGAATTCAAAGTGAGGAGTAATAAATGAGGGGGATTCCATCCTATAAGTCCTCTCCTTTGTCCACTTCGAGTTATTGCTGCCATTTGTCCATTGGATCCTTGACTTTGACCTTGAAACTCATCAATAATCTGCATTAAATACATGTTAGACCACATGGCACAATAACTAACTCAACTCACTCTATAAGCATAAATATAATCATAAAATCATGTAATAAGCTAAGAGAATGGTTGGTTTTACTAGGTTGGGAGGTAAAATAAGCCCATATAATTACCCATTTATGAGGCTCATCACTTTGTCACAATGCAATAATGGAACATGGTTGACCATGTATGTTTTTCATATCAAGACAATCTTTGTCAAAATGTTGCATTCAACCATGATTGACCATGAATGACCATGTTTGATTCCATAAAACATTGCTGACCATGATCAACCATGGCTAGCCATGGTTGACAATAATTGTCCATGATTTTCACATGGAGACAATTTTTGTCACAAGCGACATTTGACCATGGTTAACCATGGTTGAGTATGATTTACCATGGTTGATATTATAAACCCAAGGGAATAATAAACCTAAGGGATTTATATTATAAACCGAAGGGAATAATAAACCCAAGGGATTAATACTAAAACCCCAAGGGAATATGAACCCAAGAGAATAATATTAAACCCAAGGGACTAATATTATAAACCTAAGGTATTACTTTAGGATAAATATTATAAACACTAAAATAAATATGGTTGAGCATGGTTGATTTTCATATTGAGACAATCCTTATCACAATGCAAAATTGGACCATGGTTGACCATTGATGTTTTTCATATCGAGACAATCTTTGTCACAATGCTATGTTCGACCAGTATTGAACATGATTGACCATGTTTGATTCAATAAAACATGGTTGGCCATGATAAACCATGGTTGATCATGGTAGACCATAATTGTCCATGATTGTCCACAAATTTCACATGGAGATAATTTTTGTCACAATGCGAAATTTGACTATGGTTGACCATGATTAACCATGGTTGAGTATGATTGACCATGATTGATCTTGTTTGATATTACAAACTGAAGGGAATACTAAACCTAAGGGATTTATATTATAAACCGAAGGGATTAACACTAAAACCGCAAGGGATTATGAACCCAAGGGAATAATATTAAACCCAAGGGACTAATATTATAAACCTAAGGTATTACCCTAAGATAAATATTATAAACACTAAAATAAATATGGTTAACCATGGTTGATTTTCATATTGATACAATCCTTATCACAATGCGACGTTCGACCATGGTTGACCATGTATGCTTTTCATATCGAGACGATCTTTGTCATAATGCAACGTTGGACCATGGTTGACCATGGATGTTTTTCATATCAAGACAATCTTTGTCAAAATGATGCATTCAACCATGATTGACCATGTTTGATTCTATCAAACATGGTTGACCATAATTGTCCATGATTTTCACATGGAGACAATTTTTCTCACAATGCGCATTTAACCATGGTTGAGTATGATTGACCATGATTGACCATGATTGATATTATAAACGCAAGGGAATACTAAACCTAATAGATTTATATTATAAACCGAAGGGAATAATAAATGCAAGGGATTAATACTAAAACCCCAAGGGATTATGAAACGAAGGGAATAATATTAAACCCAAGGGACTAATTTTATAAACCAAAGGTATATAAACCCTAAGATAAATATTAAAAACACTAAAATAAATATGGTTGAAAATGGTTGATTTTCATATTAAGAAAATCCTTGTCACATTACGCCATTCGACCATGGTTGACCATGCTTGGCTATGATTGACGATAGTTGACCATGATTGATACTATAAACCTAAGAGAATAATAAACCCAAGAAAAGTATATTATAAACCAAATAGAATAATAAACATAATGGATTAATACCAAACCCCAAGGGATTAATACTAAAACCCCAAGGGATTATGAAATGAAGGGAATAATATTAAACCTAGGGGACTAATATTTTAAACCCAAGGTATGTAAACCCTCAAATAAATATTATAAACACTAAAATAAACATGATTGACCATGGTTGATTTTCATATTGAGACAGTCCTTATGACAATGCGACATTGGACCATGGTTGACCATTTATGTTTTTCATATAGAGATAATATTTGTCACAATGCGATGTCCAACCATGGTTTACCATGGATGTTTTTCATATTGAGACAATATTTGTCACAGTGCGACGTTAGACCATGGTTTACCATGATTGACCATGTTTCATTCTATCAAACATGGCCAACCATGATCAACCATGGCTGACCATGGTTCACAATGATTTTCCATGATTTTCACATGGAGAAAATTTTGTGATAATACGACATTTGACCATGGTCGACCATTGTTAACCATGGTTGACCATTGTTAACCATGGTTGACTATGATTGACCATGATTGACCATAATTTATATTATAAACCCAAGGGATTGATAGTTGGACCATGGTTGACCATGGATGATTTTCATATCGAGACAATCTTTGTCAAAATTCTGCATTCGACCATGATTGACCATGTTTGATTTTATAACACATGGTTGACCATGATCAACCATGGTTGAACGTAATTATCCTTGATTTTCACATGGAAACAATTTTTGTCACAATGCGAAATTTGACCGTGGTTAACCATGGTTGAGTATGATTGACCATGATTGACCATGATTGATATTATAAACCGAAGGGAATACTAAACCTAATAGATTTATATTATAAACCGAAGGGATTAATACTAAAACCGCAAGGGATTATGAAATGAAGGGAATAATATTGAACCCAAGGGACTAATATTATAAACCCATGGTATATAAACCCTAAGATAAACATTACAAACACTAAAATAAACATGGTTGACCATGGTTGATTTTTATATTGAGACAATCCTTATCACATTGCGACATTCGACCATGGTTGACCACGGTTGGCTATGATTGATATTATAAACCTAGGAGAATAATAAAACCAAGGGATTGATATTATAAACCAAAGAGAATAATAAACCTAAGGGATTAATACCAAATCCCCAAGGGATTAATACTAAAACCCCAAGCAATTATGAACTGAAGGGAATAATATTAAACCGAGGGGACTAATATTATAAACCTAAGGTATTACCCTAAGATAAATATTATAAACACTAAAATAAATATGGTTGACCAATGATGGTTGTTTTTTATAATGATACAATACTTATCACAATGCGACGTTGGACCATGGTTAACCATTGATGTTTTTCCTATTGAGACAATCATTGTCAAAATGCAATGTTGGACCATGGTTGACCATGGATGTTTTTCATATTGAGACAATATTTTTCAAAATGCTACATTCGAGCATGATTGACCATGCTTGATTCTATAAAACATGGTTGAGCACGATCAACCATGGCTGACTATGGTTCACTATAATTGTCCATGACTGTCCATGTTTTTCACATCAAGATAATTCTTGTCACAATGCGAAATTTGACCATGGATGACCATGGTTAACCATGGTTGAGTATTATTGACCATGATTTCCCTTAATTAATATTATAAACCCAAGGAAATACTAAAGCTAAGGAATTTATATTATAAACCGAAGGGAATAATAAAACCAAGGGATTAATACTAAAACCCCAAGGGGTTATGAAAGAAAGGGAATAATATTAAAACCAAGGGACAAATATTATAAAACCAAGGGATATAAACCCTAGGATAAATATTACAAGCACTAAAATAAAGATGGTTGACCATGGTGTTTCTGGGAAAACTAGTGTCTTTTTGAGCAACTAGCCCTCTAGGTTTGGAAGCTACCCTAGAAACAACAGTTTAAACCAATTCACAATTTCTTCTATGTATAATAGATAAGAGAAAGACAATGGAACCAACCTCGAACTTCTACTTAATCCCTTTCTTGATCTCTCTCCCCCCAACAGAGCATGCAACTCCTCCCCGTACTTATCTCGCTTGGAGAGTACCTGTAAAAACATAGTAGCAAAGAACCATCAAAGCATCTTGATCTAGTATATCATAAGAATTATAGAATCAGATATATAATGAACATACAATAGCATTCACAAATGATAACATTCACAATTGCACAATCACATGGAAGAAAACTTGAAGAACTTTATTAAATAGAAGGGAGAATTACAACCCAGTTGTCTGATCCAGCATCATCCTCCCAACATCAAGCCCTCTTCACCCCATGAAATAGCAAGATCACACCAAAAATACAATGCTCTTTCCTCAAATACAAACTATTAGCACTTCCTTACAATTCACAATATTACAGCCTCTGAATCTCTTAGATGAGGGATACATTTATAGATGTGTGCAAGGGTGTGAGTCATCTCTGGGTTTTGATTAGTGTCATTCCACTTGTTACATTTGGTTCCACAAGAGGAGAGATAACTGAAGTTCGGATCTCTTACTCATACTTGGGTGAATTCAAAGAGGACAGTGTCATAGGAGAAGTCTCTAGAAGATTCCATGAGAAACCACCTAGAAAACTGTCTCAGACATTTTTCTATCCTCACCCATCGTACCCTATAGAAGGCCCAAACAGTATGCATCACACCTGAGCAGTGTATCACTCAGTATGCATCACACCTAGCCAGTGTAGCAGTCAATATGGTTCAGTTTAGGCCATTTCTGGATGGTTTTTCAGGTGGAACTTTTGGGGAATGATGTAATCAGATGACCATGTTCTTTTAGGGTATGAAACAAATCTTTTAGGGGTTGATGAGCCCTAGTTTATTGACATATAAGTTTGGGGTTGAAGTGCCCAAATATGTCTATAACAGATGCCCCCTAAAGCATGAAGTCGTAAATCTTGATGTCGGGTGAAATGCTTTATCATGAGGATTCGAGGTTTCGAAACTGGAAGGTGACTTGTATAAGATACAATACAATACATCATCATAATATAATTTTTCATGATCTAGCTGAGGCAGGTATTCCCATGCTCAGCTTTATAAATTCATTTCATGTACATAGATTAGACAGTGGTTGGCAGATGCAAACTGGTGATTCTTCAGATGTAGAGTCATCATCCTTGGTTTGGATGACCATCTTTGCAGTGTCTTTGTACATTTGATGTTTTTATATCCCTGAATATATTGTAGCCCGGATGGATGAAACTAGATCCGGGGTCTTCAAACTCGTTCAATCTTCACCCGATGTACAAGTTGATCCATGTGAAAAGATGTTCTGAAGTCGAACATGGAAAGACATCGCCTGATTACCAGCCAATAATGTGAGCTGTTAACAGACTCGAGAGGAATCACCAATAATGATAATGACCCTCAAGGTACTACAATACAATTCACGTGTTGTGAATATATGATCCGATGCCGAACACCACGTAAAATATTTCAGTCAAAGGCCATTGATGTCAACCTGTCACCGAAAGTGAGAAACTTGTCATTGAGGCATGCAAGCTTCAAAGCACTGAAAGGGGTGTTTCTAAGTCAACTTCTTGGATAATGAGTTGATGTCGACAAGAAGTGACTTGTCGTAGGAGGGCCTTAATGTATTCCACATCTACGACATGAAACGAAGCAAATGATTTTCTGGAGGTGAAAATGATTTGACGACACAAGGTTCAGGAATGGCGGTCATGAAAAATGAAGGTTGAAGGTATTGCAGTGGATGAGGCATTAAATGGATGGTGAATTCTCGACTGAATGACTTCTCTTGAACATATCGGCGACACTGATATGAATTGGTAGTGTTAACCCCAAAATATGGATGGTGTGGAAGACTAATGGTGAGACGACCGGTGAACGGAATAACCCAACCCAACTCAATCACGGAGATGAAGTCAAAGTGTCATGTTCAAGAGCGACCTTCTACCATAAAGTTTTCAAGTTTAATTCCTTTTTTCCCCAGTCATTTCTGACCAGTATCTCTTTATTTTTTTCAAGCTTGAGGAGGATAAAATGTGCTTGTTCTATAATTTTCCCTTCGGGCAAACCTGTTGTTATGTTTTAATGAGTCTAGCGACAGTCAAACTCGTTCTTGTCTGGGTGGACAAGTTTGTCGCTATTATTTTAATGAGTTTAACGACAAGGATAAATTGGTCCTTTTCATGTTTAGAGAGTATGAAAAAGGGACGAAAAGGAAACTCCAGAGGTTCTTTTTCATAGAATAATCCCTTAGGTCCGAAAAAGATTAAAATAATACAAAAGGGATGACTTTTCAATCACTTTAACGAGCCGAAAAAGACAAGTGCTCAAACTTTTTTGTGAGATAATCCCTCGGGTCTGAAAAAGATTAAAATATACAGGAGGGATGGCACTTCCAATCACTTTAACGAGCTGGAGAGGCCAATTGCTCGACAATATTTTCATATTTAACGAGTTTGAAAAGGGTTTAAAGAAGGCTCATTTTTTAGGAACGAGTGGTGTCTAGGGTAGCAACTGGTTCCAGGTAAGCTTGGAACTTCTCAAAACGTGGTCGTTTCTGGGAAGAGGTTGGCTAACAAGACCACTCGTTGCAACTATTCCTCAAAATGGTAAACAACCAAGTGGAAGCGTATGATCGGCCAAAAGAATGGAGGTGATGGGAGGTACACAACCAAGGCTCAAAAGGCTGATAGAATGGCAATCACAAAGGTTATTTACTTGAAGGTTCATTTTTTAATGAGCTTGAACCCTGGGGGAACTATGCTCAGTTTCAGTTTCATTTTTTTACAAGCTTAAAATAGAAAGATATGCTTGAATAAGTGGTTAAAGATGTTCAATTCACTGTTTAGCACATGAGATTCTTTCGATGGTCGTTTAACCTACTCAATCACTCCATCAAATTGATTAGAAATAAATATATATGTAGGAAAAATGAACTAAAACTAACATTTTACTTGAAGTACGTGAATAGTAAATACAAAAAGTAGTTTCACCTTTCATTTTCATCATTTCATTTCAAATCTGGGATTTTGGAGCTCTAGAGTGGTTTTCCCCCTCAAATTTCACCAGTCAATTTTGGGAGATCCAGTGGACTATTCTCCGTGTCGTCAGGACCAGGTAGGAGCTAACCCTGAGCTCTTCATTTTCATTCCATCTTTTCTTGATTCTGAGCTAGTTTTTCCACTTTTCTAGGCCTCTGGGGTTCAAAGATTTCGTTCCCCAATCATCACACCTAGCCAATATCGAAAGGTGCGATTCATACTAAGCTGCCAACAGGCCAGTCAGTATGCATCCCACCTTGCTCAAAGGCAGGGTGCGATGGACGCAGAAAAGGAACTTTACACAGTGATTTTTCATCAACTTTTTGCCTGTTTTTGCTCAAATTTGGATCCTAACTCATATTTTGTTTGTATTCCAAATATTTGTTGGATCAAGATGGTTGTCACATGGCATGAACGAGAACATGAAGAGGAGGACATGATTTCTCTACATGACCAGGGCACAGTTCATGCATTAAGAAATCGTGGCTTGCTAAAGTTCTTCTGCATATCCAACATGAGGCAACAGATTAGCTTGTTGCAGTACTTTCTCGATGCTTGGGATCCGATTGACCAGGTATTCCATATCAGAGGTAAATCTATTCCTTTGATAGTCGAGGACATTTACTTTCTAACGGGATTGTCGAGGCGTGGTGCCCCTCTTTCACTATCAGGATTCGCTCATGGGGTGAATTTGTGAAAGATTACATTCGTCAGTTCTGCAGGGATGGATCTCAACCTAGCAGAGATGGCAAGATCAATATCTGGGATGTCACTGATCGGCCCTTGAGGACCATTTTATTTACCTTTTCTAGATTGGCTGGCAGTGCGGCCTTACACTTGGCAAACAGATCTTACATGCAGTATGCCCTGGAATGCTTGGAACCGAAGGTGTTCAACTGGTGTGAGGCAATACTTCCTGTTATAAAAGAGCAACTCTCCAAAGTAAAGAATGGAAGAACCAAGAATTTTGGCTATGGATCCATATTGACTGCTTTTGCTTTGGAGAGGATTCCACTAATGCAGCCTTAGAACATTTCACTGGGATTGCCAGCACTGAGGGAACCATGGATGCAGAGATGGGTTGATCTTATGGCCAGACATGCCAGCTAGTCACAGATTTCCTTCTCTGATGCCTTTTTCGAGTGGTTCAACCATCAGGAGATGGTATTTGTGGAGTATCCATACGTCGGGATGGATTTCCGAGGCGAATCAGATTCGACATTACCAGCTAGCGAGCAGTGGAGTGCTATAGGTAAGATGATTTGACCACATCTTTGTTTATTATTTTTATAATGTTTTTGTGTTTTCTAATGTTATCAAGACTAATCAAACTTATATGTGTGTGCAGATATTGGACCAGTGTGACCAGTTGCACGCCCATGGGTAGCAAATGATGCTCCAGCAGGAGAGGTTGTAGGGAGGGCCATCCTTCGGGATTTGGACATATCGGAGACCCTAGCAGTGTTGCAAGATCAGATCGAGGGCCTCACTCTCGGTATTCAGGATGTTAGGACCGATGAGTTACCTTTGAGGTTACAGCGCCATACTACTGGCGTGCTGAGTTGATGGACCAGGCTCCTGCGCATGATCGCACAGGTGGTGACATGTTATCACCAGCATCACTAGTCTAGGATGTTTTTCTGCATTCACTTTGAGTTTCTTGGTCAGATGACTGATTTTCTCTTGGACAAAAAACATTATGTAAAAACTATAAACAACTATCTATTTTTTGTTTTTTCGGAGTTTTATTTTGGTTAAGCTATGCAATTCTGATGCAAATGTTAATGTGAAATGCTTTCTTTACAAATGCTGCAAATGTCTATCTAACATATAGTTTGCTAATGAATTAGTTAATGTATTTAAGTTTATGGAAATTTGTTGATATTGAATGGAATCAAATTATCTTTCCAGAATCCTGACTCTTAGGAACATGCAATAAATAGCTGGGTTCCGAATGGAATAAATGCCAGTAAGCTGTAGTGTCCGAGTTATGAATCTAGCCTGACAACGAGTCGGCGTTCGCCATGCGAAATGGCATCAGAGAGAAGTTCGATCAACGCGCTATACTCAGCGATGTTGTTCATCGATCGACCAATACATATCCCCCCTAAAACTCACTAACTCGCTACTTGGAGTGAAAATGGCCCAAGTCGCAGAAGATAGGTTCTACATACTACGACTAGCTCCATCGGCATATCCAAAAAACGGTTCCAAAAAGTCTGACATCTGCAACAAATGCGAAGTGGATTACTCAACCAAACTGACAACTCTAAAAAGAAAACACTCATAAATGCAATAAAAGCATATGTACAATGAGTTTACTACGCTCAATCAAGCATAGTAACGTTTAAGATACAACCCGTTTCAGGGCTACGATAGTGGAATCCCATCATAATCGACCAGCTCATAGGCTCCTTTTGTCAATACTCTTTTAACAATGTAGGGGCCCATCCATAATGGTTCGAATTTACCTGCTCCTAATTTGTCAGAGTCCTGATCATAAAGTAAGACCAGGTCACCTTCTGAGAAGACACGAGGCTTGACATTTTTGTCATATTGCACCTTGACACATTTCTTATGTGCTTCGTTAGCTAGCGCGACATCACGACATGTTTCATCCAGGTGGATTAGTTCCAAGAAATGAGCCTCTTCTTCAAAAGTTTCGGGAAGCAAATCAATTGCAAGCTTGAGGGATGAGATTTCACACTGAATTGGTAAGACTTCTTCCAGACCATACACCAACTGAAAGGGTGTAAATCCGGTCGCATTTCTCACTGAAGTCCTATATGCCCATAGAGCTGAGTACAATGTTAACTGCCAATTCCTTTTGTGGACACCAATCATTCTTTGCAGCATGCGCTTAAGGACTTCGTTGATTGCCTCAACTTATCTGTTAGCCTGTGGATAATATGGAGTAGAACTATCATGGGACGGTCCTAATTTGGCAATCAATTCGATCATCATGTGATTGCGAAAATGTGACCCGTGATCTGTGACTATCGCCTGTGGAACACCAAATCTAGAAACTACATGATTAAAAAAGAAAAGAGTAGTCGTTTCGCCGCTGTTGTTTAATGTAGGCATCACCTCGGCCCATTTTGTAAAATAGTCGACTGCGACTATAATATACCCATGCCCCCTGGTCGAGGTGGGGTTACATGTCATGAAATCAATGCCCCATTTAGCGAATGGCCCAACAACAACTACTGGATGCAGTGGTGCAGGTGGTAATTTGGTTTTGTGATAAAAAATTTGACAAGCATGGCAACTTCTGACTATAATTATGCAATCTTTGAATATGGTGGGCCAGAAGTAACCTGCTCGTAAGATATTTTGTGCAGTAGCGTAACCAGATAGATGCCCCCCACAAGCACCTGAATGACAATCATTCAAAACTTTTTCGGCCTCCTCATGTGTGAGGCACCTTCATAGAACTGTATCGACACCACGACGGTAAAGTGTATCACCAATGATCAAATAATCCTTGGCTTGGTATCAAGTATGCCGTTGTTCAGAGCGAGAGGTGTTAGGCCTAAAAGTTTGGGTTTGGAGATAGACCAGTATATCCCCATACCATGGATCGCTTGACGATATCAGAAACAGAGTCTCATCCACGATTGATGCTTTGGATGTTAAATTGTTGGATGACGAGGGAAGGTCACAAAGTAACTCTGCAAAGACGAGAGATTTCTTTGATTTGGATTTGGTGAATTCCAGATCAAATTCTTGCAAAATGGCTATCCATTTGTAATATTTTCCCACCAGTAATTGACACAATAGAATGTAGGTCATTGGGTTGCAATCTGACACAATGGTAGTTTTGCGAAAGAGAACATAGTGTCGAAATCTCTGTACTGACTGCTAAAGTCAAAGTTTCAACATAAGAGTACTTGCTTTCTGTATCATTAATATTGCGACTTAACTAATATATAGGATGTTCAATACCTTTATCTTCTTGCACTAAAACCATGGCAATTGTCGTATCTACAGTGGCGAGATACAAGTTAAAATATTTTTGATAGTCAGGAGCGTACATTAATGATGCTTTTATCAGGGAATTTTTTAAAGCATCAAAGGAAGCTTGTGCAACCTGATCCCAGTGGAAGGGTACTCCTTTTTTCAAATGACATGTATAACCTTTAGCAAGTTTAGCATAATGTGGAATGAACCTCCTCAGAAAGTTAGCTTTGCCTTGGAGTCTCTGAATCTGAAGTAAATTTGAAGGTGGAGGCATGTCAAGGATTGCCTGAACCTTAAATGGGTTGAGTCGAATTCCGTCCTTAGAAACTACGAAACCAAGTAGTCAACCAAAACCAACACAAAACACACACTTGTGTGGATTGAGTTGTATCTTGTAGTGTCAGCAACGTAGAAATATGGCTCTCAAATGTTTCGGATGATCAGTCCACTTCCACGAATGAGCCGATAGATCATCAAGGTATGGTTGAACAATGTGCTTGATGTCATGGAAGGCATAATTCATTGCCCTTTGAAAAGTTGCCCCTGCATTCTTCAAACCGAAAGGTAATTTACAATATGCGAATGTGTCCCACGGACATATAAATGCAGTCTTTGACTGGTCCTATGGGTGGATATTGATTTGATTGTATCTGGAAAATCCATCCATGAATGAAAAGATTTCGCATCCAGCACATTCATCAATTATCTGGTCGATGAAGGGTGTAGGATAGTTGTCCTTTGGACAAACTTGATTTACATCCCTATAATCGATGCACACTCTAATTGTTCCTTTTTTTTTCATTACAGGAACAATGTTCGATACCCAATCAGTGAAAGGAACAAGGTAAATGAAACTAGCATGCAAAATTTTTTCAACTTCTGCTTTAATGGCATCGGCTTTCTTTAGATGAACAGGTCAAAGTTGTTGTCGTATTGGTTTGACATCTGGATACATCTTTATTTCATGTTCAACAATTCTCGAGTCGATGCCTGGCATTTCTTCATATGACCAAGCAAAGACATCTCTGAATTCGCGAAAAAAGAGCGCAGTAAAGTTCTAGTTCTGATGGAGAAGAAGATTTGCCAACATGAATATTCTCTACAACATTAGGTTTGGTCGAGATATTAATGGCTATAGTTTCTTCAATGTTGGACAGATTTTGCTCGGAATCTACTGTATTTATAGTATGTGATAAAAAATAAAAAACTGAAGGATGATTGAGGTCATTTAAATAATCTTCATTATTATCTTGAATGTGGGAACGATGGTGGTAATCTTCCCACGGCGTCTCTCCTATCATCATTGATTGGATGATTCCTTCGTCTGTAGAATGTATACGTGACCAAGGATCAGAAGAGGTTCCATACTCTAAAGACCTATCTATCCATACACTCTTTGAGTGCTGATTTGGGTTGCCGCCCAGGCCCAGAAGATTGATTGCTACAAAGATTCTATGGGGCTTGGGGTCAAGACCTCTCATTGATCCATACTATCAAAATGGTTAGAGTTTTTCTTAATCTTAGATGATGTAGAAGAGATCATATGACATGTTACCACCGTGGCCACTTCCGTAAGACTAGATGAAAGCGGGAGGGCAAAAGTACCCATTAAGGAAGGGTCTTTTAGGAGACCTACTCCGACCTTTTGAAGCAATTGACAACTTCCATGGATCAACGGAATGCTTCTAGTAGCTTGTGAACTTTTAGGAAAAAAGGCTAGTTGGTCAACGATTGTAATTCCACCCTAGAAGGGAAAAGAAATCTTTCTAAAATATGTGGACACAATGGCAGCCATAGCATAAATCCAGGGTCTTCCCAGTAAAATATTGTAATCAAGGTTCCCATCAATGACCTCAACCTCAATTTCTACTGTCTTGCCCCCCAGTTCAACTTGCAAGCCACTTAAAATCCCATACGGAGTGTATTTTCTTCCATCAAACGCTTTTAATGTTGTTGATGATTGCAATAAGGGTAGTGAACCAAGAGTTTTCTAGCAACTCATTGACATAATACATGGAGATGCCCCCTCATCAATGATAGTTCGATGAACAGGTTTATTGAGGGCTTTTACCTGTATAAGGAAAGTGAGTTGGTCCAGTAACTGAGGTGTGTATCCTTTATGATTAAAGGCCACAAGATTGGAATCTACTAGATCTATCCCACCTATTGTCGATAACAAAGCCTGTTTTTGGGAGGGGCAATTCTGCAGTACCTCAAGTGTCGACATAGCGGATGGCGATTGAGCCAGATCCTTCACTATATTATAATTTTGTGCTGCTTGAGCACGAGGGTTAAATGTCGATTTATGTATGACTCCCTTTGGTGGATTTATAGTTAATTCAGGAATAATGGGTGGAACAATTTCTGGCGAAGTTGTTGTCAAACCACTAGGTTGATCTGTAGCCTGGCTGTTTGACGACGATGGATTCCCATAATCTTTATTCCTTGTTGATATCAAAGCATCATTTTGTTGTTTTGATATGGATAGCATAATCACTTGGGATGTGGAAGCATTATCGATAGCAACCAAATTAGTTTCTGGGTTTGGAAACGGATCAGTCAACACTGCTGAGGTATTTGAAGTCTTTAAAAATTTCATAACCTCAGCTTGATGTGGACAATCTCTCGTATGATGCTCCTCATTACATATGTAACATGGAAAATGAGGAGGTTTCTTTGGCCCATCAGGGTTTTCAGAAGATTTTTCAGGAGTCGAATTACCCTGTTTCTTCTTATTATTTTTCCCTTTCTTCTTGCCCCCTGGTTGCTTTGGATTCTTGCCCTTGTCAGATGACACGACATTAATCTCTAAGGCAAGAGGTTTGTCATTTGCATTCTGACTAGAAACAGCAAGAGCTTTACCAGATGGGCCCCTCGTGGTTTGTGTGCTTGAGGCACCGATCACACCATCACCAACATGAGCGTCCCTATTTGATTTAGGAGGGGGTGGAATGGAAAATTCTGGTCTAGGAGCATCAGGGATTTTGTCGTAGAGTGTGCCAGACTGATTATATATCAAGTTTAAATATTGTGCACGAGCAATGACTTGCTCTTCAGTGACAACTCCTCCTTTCGCCACGTCCTTAGTGATAGATGGCAATAAGGACTTAATAAACCACTCAGCTAACAGCTGATTAGCAACATACGTTTTTACCATTCGACGACATGTCGCCACTCATGAATATGATCAGATATGTGAGTGGTCGTGGTTTGTTTAAAGTTGGTAAGGAGTTCTGTTACCATTTCATACCTAATGGGTAACTGAAAGTGGTTTAGAAAAGTAGTGGCAAGGGTGCTGAAGTTATCAATCGAAGCTCTAAGCAATTCAATATACCATTTCACTACTGGACCAGTGAGCGTTCTATAAAAAAGGTGAAGCCTAATCGAATCATCATTCAGGGTTTTAGATGAGCACCACAAATGAAAATTCATTACGTGATTCGATGGATCTTCACCTGGATTTCCATTGAATTTAGGAATATCGAAGGGAAGTTTATGAGGAATCACTGGCCACCAAGGGGTGTATGTAGTGGGATCATTCGTTAGCCAGTTCAAATCTAGTAATTCTAGAGTTGCTACAAAAGGCAACTGTTGATTCAGGTTAGGTGAAGCATACCCAAGATAAGATGGAATCGCCTAAGCAGTAGGTCTTTGCATACCAGCATAATGTATCTGATGCTGGTAACTTTGATAAGGTTGTTAGACATAACCATTATAGTGTGGTTGTTGATAACCGTTTCGAAAATGTAGTTGTCCATAACCTACAAAGCCTTGTTGCTCAAGTCCTTGGTAGGTTTGATATTGACCAAGCCCAAACTGAGGTTGGGTTTGCTAGAATTGTGGTTGTTGGTATTGTACCAGCCATGGTTGTTGGACCATTTGTTGTTGCCCAATACTGGAAGATTGACCAATATGTGGAGTGATAATTCTTGTTTGAGCCTGAGTCGTTCCAAGTAAGGAAGCACTAACCTGAGGTTGCGATTGAGCCGTAGAGACAAGAGGCTATTGTATTGAAACCTGAGAGACTTGAGGTTGAGACACAACAGGCAGTGCTTGTACTTGCGACACAGTCACAATAGCAGGTGTAGTGGGAATATTCGACACAGGTTGGATTGGTTGCATTGAATATACAACCCTTGGTTGTTGTGGCAGTATTGGTACCCAACCATTGGATGTAATTCTAGTTTGACCTGAATTTTGTTGTAAACTCTCATATGGTTGTTCCCCAGGAGGGAACAATGAAAAATCATACTGCCCTCTATATGGTGACAGTCCAGTGTTCAAAGGGTATATTAGTCTTTGAAGGTTGGTCTGTCCAAATTGATACTGGCAGGGAGGATCAATTTGCTGAGTTTCAACATAAGAAATACCAAATGGGACTACGGATGAATAAATAGGAGTAGACCATGTTGCTGAAGCAGCCTCTAAGTGGACTCTTGCTAGTGATTGAAAACTAGATGGAATAGATGGTATACCAACAAACATTGTAGGGATGGCAGCAGGAAGTTCTATCGTAGCTATACCAGATGACATAGTCCTAGATGTTGATGGTTGCTCATACATGTTTAGTCTATCCAAAAGATTTCCTAGTGATTCGACAAGAACTTGTGATGAAGGATGATTAAAAGAACCAAAATCAGGAGTAAAAGGATACAAATGAATCCCAGTTCCAAAATGTAATGGGGTATTGGATGGAGAATCCTCTATTATCTCCTCTATAGCAATCATACCAAGTGGAATAGGTAGACCATCAGGTCCGTAAAAGATTTCTGGAGCCGAAGAAGTTATAGCTTCTACAATGACAAATACTGAAGGGGTGACACCTTTTGAATTCTAGAACTCAACTTCCAGATGTTCAGGTAAATGAAATTTAGTCTTTGGATTAACTCTAGATGGAGCTGTTTCAGGTATAGAAGTGTCTACCATTGCACTAGGATCAGTTCTAATGTCCTCTTGTAACTGCGGAACTTCTTCTCTAAAGGAAGATGTACCAGAAATGATCAGAGTAACTGTAGTCTCTGATGATGTTGAAACAAAAGTTTCAAATAAACCAGATGAATTGGACTCAGTTAAATGAGACCGTTTTTCCCGGAATGGCTTTGTTTTCGGGGTCAAAGATGGTTGACTCGCTAGTCTCCGCAAACGATGGGGTTTTGATTGACTTTCTTCCATGATTGCAGATTACTTTATCAACTCAAAATTAAGGGAAAGATGATGTTATTCGAAATTCAATTAATTTTAATGATGCTTTGACACAACTTTGCTTTTTTAGTTTTCAAGAGTCGAGAAAAAGCTAAAGATGACTCTAGTCCCCTTCGATTTTTAATGAGCCTGAAGTGACAAGTGCTCAGATGGACCTTTTCTTTTAAAGAGTTGAAAAGGAACGAAAGTGACTACTCTGGAAATCTAGACAGAGGGATCACCAAACCAATCGCAAAACTACAATATACACCTTGGTGATAAATTAAAGAGAAATTACTAAGGACATATGTATGGCAGTCAATCTTCCCGAATGTTGTGTTTAGTGCATTGCGATCAATAAGGCGGCAGACTCAGCTTCCTATGGATAAAGGATATAAGCCTATTGTGGTCTCCCAGTATATACGCGACGGTACGGGGAGCACAAGTTCATGCTAGAAATTGTCATATAAAGGAGGAGGAATCACCCAACCTTTAATGAAAAGGATAGTTACTAGATTTTACGACCCCATAACACGTCTCTAGCCTAGACCTCTAGATATGTTATGTTAAGTTCCAAAGCATTGTTAAGTTCATTGAAATTTATTTTAAAGTTGATCTTTTTTCAAGTTTTCCTTTCAATGGTTCACCTCAGGATGATGATTTTAAATTCCTAAAATGCAATCTATAATGATAAACAATCGTTGTTTATTTTGAGCAATGAAAATCCTAGCTACTAGGGAAAGAAGATTATAATTCTTTCAAACAAAGAGCAAAGATCACACACTAGTGCATTTTCCTAAATCATTTTTCACACACAAATTAAATGCAAATGCAAATGCATGTATTTTTTTTTGTTCCCCTTAATGTGAAAAATGCCAAAAAGGAAAACTAAATGCAGTAAAGATCTGAAATATTTCTTTCAAAATGACATTTTTGGCAATTTCTTCTTCAAAAGAGAAAGGAAGACTAAATGACACTTTTCAATTTTGAATAAAAGAATGCTTTCGACACTTCAAATATCAAAAAATAAAACCAAATACATGACGAAAATTTCAATCGACTATTCAGGGAAGGAAGAATCCACGACACTTCTCTTTTCGACACAAAACGATAGTTACGACACTTTTTGCATCAAAGCGACAAATCGATTTAAACAACTTTTCGACAAAGGATTGTAAATGATGAACAAATACAAAAAACATTCACTAATCCTAATCAATGGAGGCTAATCTATGTGATGCAAGCAGGCTTCAGTAATAAGGTGTTGTTCATAAGCAGCAAAAACAACTAACCAGAACTGAAAACAAGGACAAAAACCCCCAATTTCTAGAATGGAAATAGGTTCAGTCAGTCATCGCACCTGGGCTTCACAGAAACAGGGATGCATCGCACTTAGCACACTCGGGAGGTGCGATGCATACTGGTTTACAGTGACAGACAGTGCGATGGGCCAGGGAGTGCAACTAAAGTGGGTTTTGGCTCAGATGTGCAGCTGTTTTCAGTGAGTAAAGCTGAGCTATGATGGACAGTAAAGAGAAAAGTACAGAGGAATGTCTTGAGAGGTTACTGAGCTACCAAAAGGGCATCTAGAATGCTTGTAAGTCAAATGTTTAATTCATAAACTAAACCAGAGATTGATTGAAGCAACATTCATCTACTATGCAATTGCAGAGAAAGAGCAATTCAAAGGCTACCTGGCTGACTTTAGGCTCTGTCTATAGTTTATAAAACAAACAATAACAACAAACAAACATCTATTCGATCCCCAGTGGAGTCGCCAATTTGTTTCTGGGAAAACTAGTGTCTTTTCGAGTGACTAGCCCTCTAGGTTTGGCAACTACCCTAGAAACAATAGTTTAAAGCAATTCACAATTTCTTCTATGTATAATAGATAAGAGAAATACAATGGAACCAACCTGGAACTTCTGCTTAATCCCTTGCTTGATCTCTCTCCCCCTTGACAGAGATTGCAACTCCTCCCCGTACTTATCCCGCTTGGAGAGTACCTGTAGAAACACAGTAGCAAAGAACCATCAAAGCATCTTGATCTATTATATCATAAGCATTATAGAATCAGATATATAATGAACATACAATAGCATTCACAAATGATAACATTCACAATTTCACAATCATATGGAAGAAAACTTGAAGAACTTTATTAAATAGAAGGGAGAATTACAACCCAGTTGTTTGATCCAGCATCATCCTCCCAACATCAAGCCCTCTTCACCTCATGAAATAGCAAGATCACACCAACAATACAATGCTCTTTCCTCAAATACAAACTATTAGCACTTCCTTACAATTCACAATATTCCAGCCTCTGAATCTCTTAGATGAGGGATCCATTTATAGATGTGTGCAAGGGTGTGAGTCATCTCTAGGTTTTGATTAGTGTCATTCCACTTGTTACATTTGGTTCCACAAGAGGAGAGATAACTGAAGTTCAAATCTCTTACTCATCCTTGGGCGAATTCAGAGAGGCAAGTGTCATAAGAGAGGTCTCTAGAAGATTCCATGAGCAACCACCTAGAAAACTGTCTCGGACATTTGTCCATCCTCGCCCATTGCACCCTATAGAAGGCCCAAACAGTATGCATCGCACCTGAGTAGTGTATCACTCAGTATGCATCGCACCTAGCCAGTGTAGCAGTCAGTATGGTTCAGTTTAGGCCATTTCTGGATGGTTTTTCAGGTGGAACTTTTGGGGAATGATGTAATCAGATGACCATGTTCTTTTAGGGTATGAAACAATTGTTTTATGGGTTGATGAGCCCTAGTTTTTCAACATATAGGTTTCGGGTTGAAGTGCCCAAATATGTCTATAACACATGGTTGATTTTCATATTGAGACAATCCTTGTAACATTGCAAAATTTAACCATGGTTGACCATGGTTGTCTATAATTGATGATAGTTGACCATGATTGATATTATAAAGCTAAGAGGATTATAAACCCAAGCGATTGATATTATAAACCAAAGAGAATAATAAACCTAAGGTATTAATACCAAAACCCCAAGGGATTAATACTAAAACCAAGGGAATAATATTAAACCAAGGGGACTAATATTATAAACCCAAGGTATATAAACCCTATGATAAATATTATAAACACTAAAATAAACATAATTGACCACAGTTGATTTTCATATTGAGATAAACCTTATGAACGTTGGACCATTGTTGACCATGGATGTTATTCATATCAAGTTAATATTTGTCACAATATGATGTCAAACCATCGTTGACCATGGATGCTTTTCATATCAAGACAATATTTGTCACAATGCTACATTTGATCATGCTTGGCCATCATTGACCATGTTTCATTCTATAAACATGGTCGACCATGATCAACCATGGTTCACCATGATTGTCCATGATTTTCACATGGAGACAATTTTGTGATGATGTGACATTTGACCATGGTTGATTATGGTTAACCATGGTTGACTATGATTGACCATGATTGACCATAATTTATATTATAAACCCAAGGGAATAATAAACCCAAGGGATTGATAGTTGGACCATGGTTGACCATGGATGTTTTTCATATCGAGACAATCTTTGTCAAAATCCTACATTCGACCATGATTGACCATGTTTGATTCTATAACACATGGTTGACCATGATCAACCATGACTAGCCATGGTTGAACATAATTGTCCATGATTTTCACATGGAGACAATTTTTGTCACAATGCGACATTTGACCATGGTTAACCATGGTTGAGTATGATTGACCATGATTGATATTATAAACCCAAGGGAATACTAAACCTAACGGATTTATATTATAAACTAAAGGGATTAATACTAAAACCCCAAGGGATTATGAAATGAAGGGAATAATATTAAACCCAAGGGACTAATATTATAAACCCAAGGTATATAAACCCTAAGATAAATATTACTAACACTAAAATAAACATGGTTGACCATGGTTTATTTTCATATTGAGACAATCCTTGTCACATTGTGACATTCAACCAAGGTTGACCACGGTTGGCAACGATTGACGATACTTGACCATGATTGATATTATAAACCTAATGGAATAATAAACCCAAGGAATTGATATTATAAACCAAAGAGAATAATAAACCTAAGGGACTAATACCAAATCCCCAAGGGATTAATACTAAAACCCCAAGTGATTACAAACCCAAGGGAATAATATTAAACTCAGGGGACTAATATTATAAACCTAAGGTATTATCCTAAGATAAATATTATAAACACTAAAATAAATATGGTTGACCATGGTTGATTTTCATATTGAGACAATACTTATCACAATGCGATGTTGGACTATGGTTGACCATTGATGTTTTTCCTATCGAGACAATCTTTGTCATAATGCAACGTTATACCATGGTTGACCATGGATGTTTTTCATATCGAGACAATCATTTTTCATAATGCTACGTTCGATCATGATTGACCATGTTTGATTCTATAAAACATGGTTGACCGTGATCAACCATGGCTGACCATGGTTCACCATAACTGTCCAGGACTGTCCATAATTTTCACATGGAGACAATTTTTGTCACAATGTGACATTTGATCATGGTTAACCATGGTTGAGTATGATTTACCATAATTTACCATGATTAATATTATAAACACAAGGCAATACTAAAGCTAAGGGACTTATATTATAAACCGAAGGGAATAATAAAACCAAGGGATTAATATACTAAAACCTCAAGGGATTATGAAAAAAGGGGAATAATATTAAACCCAAGGGACAAATATTATAAAACCAAGGTGTATAAACCCTCGGATAAATATTACAAACACTAAAATAAACATGGTTGACCATGGTTGATTTTCATATCGAGACAATCCTTGTCACATTGCGACATTTGACCATGGTTGACCATGGTTTCCAATGATTGACGATAGTTTACCATGATTGATATTATAAACCTAAGAGAATTATAAACCCAAGCAATTGATATTATAAACCAAAGAGAATAATAAACCTAAGGGATTAATATCAAAACCCCAAGGGATTAATACTAAAACCTCAAGGAATTATGAAACCAAGGGAATGATATTAAATCAAGGGGACTAATATTATAAACCCAAGGTGTATAAACCCTAAGATAAATATTATAAACACTAAAATAAACATAATTGACCATGGTTGATATTCATATTGAGACAATCATTATGAACGTTGGACCATTGTTTACCATGGATGTTTTTCATATCGAGATAATATTTGTCACAATGTGATGTCAAACCATGGTTGACCATGGTTGTTTTTCATATCAAGACAATCTTTGTCACAATGCGACGTTCGATCATGGTTGATCATCATTGACCATGTTTCGTTCTATAAAACATGGTTGACCATGATCAACCATGGCTTACCATGGTTCACCATGATTGTCCATGGTTTTCACATGGAGATAATATTTGTGACAATGCGACATTTGACCATGGTTAACCATGGTTGACTATGATTTACCATGATTGACCATAATTTTAATTATAAACCCAAGGGATTAATACTAAAACCCCAAGAGACTATGAACCCAAGGGAATAATATTAGACCTAAGGGACTAATACTATAAACCCAAAGTATATAAATCCTAAGATAAATATTATAAACACTAAAATTAACATGGTGAAACATGGTTGATTTTCATATTAATAAATCCTTGTCACAATGTGACATTCGACCATAGTTGACAATGGTTTGCTATGATTGACAATAGTTGAATATTATTGATATTATAAACCTAAGGGAATAATAAACCCAATGGAATAATATTAAACCCAAGGGATTATTATTATTATTATTATTATAAATTCGAGGGATTATAAACCCAATAGTATAATATTAAACCCAAGGGAATATTATTATTATTATTAAGAAGTATTTTAGTAATGTTCGTGATATGTAACTTTTTTAATGGTCACTCTCTTTTCACATTTTGTATATATATAATGTCAAGCTTCATCTTAATTTCAAACTTAAAAATTAAGCAAAAATGTGTAGGTAGAGGCATTTAATCTCTTCAAGTACTTGATAAATCCAAAGCTAGGTTGAATTTAGGATATTGTCTATCCAAGTTAGTTGTGTGATACTCTTTCAACATTCTTATATATGGAGATATAGAAAATTATTCAATATGAACAATAAATAAAATATTGAAGTTAACTCTATCGCTCACATTTAGCATGAGCTCCACTACCGAGATCTTAGGGATTTTTTTATCATATGGCCTAAGATTTTGTGGGTTGGTTAACCATAAGTCTCATTCACAATGTTTCCAGTCCAAGTCAATGGCTCCGTCGTCTACAACTAACCATAGAATTTCTAGACATCACCGATACCTTGTGATCGCTTTAGTTATGTATCGAAGTGCATGTCTAATCCGACTTCCATCTATACCTTGTGATCACTTTAGGTATGTATCGAAGTTAATGTCTAATCCAACTTCGAACTTAAGGTGGATGAGGATCTTTTGCCTATTTTTTTTTTAAATGACGCCCTAGATTGATTCTCAAGGGAATATGCTTAGCATATGCTTAGTCTTAACGTTTATCAACAACTATAGTGTGTTACCGAGTTTGTTAGGTTGGATTGACTTTTAATAAATTAATATATATATATATGTGTGTGTGTGTGCCATGTGGCTCCCTGCCCACCAATTTCCTAGAGATTTGAGATTATTCTAATTCTAATATGTTCATATTATAATTAGATGGGGAAACTAATATATAAGTGAATTTTATTTAGAAAAATGGTCCATTTTACAATGGGATGTGTAATTCCTTTTTTTTCCTCTCAATTTAAATTAGATTTGTGCCATGTGGTTTCCCCCACCAATTTCCTAGGGATTTGAGATTATCCCAATTCTAAAAGTTCATATTCTAATTAGATGGGGAAATTAATATATAAGCAAATTTTATTTAGCAAAATGGTCCATTTTACAATAAGATGTGTAATTCCCTTTTCTCACGTTAAAGTTGACCCATAATATTTAAAAAAAATATATTAATTTATTTTTTATAAATATAAAGACATTTAATCTTTTAAAGTATAATAGATTTAAAAACTAAAATAAATTTACATTAATTTAGAGTAGTCTAATATTAGATGTTTTGGTCTTTGAAATGTGTTTTTGCAATATATAAATAGATTATTGACACACTTAATTTTCTACAAATTAATTTATATGACTAAACCTTAAAATTCCTAGAAATTCCTGTGAAATTGTTGAAAATTACCCCAAAATAGAAGGAAACAAGCATATCTCAGAATTAATCTATTAAACAATAATTGAAAAAAAATAATCTCCATTTTAAAAATATACATGCTTTATAAACATGTGTGACTTCTTTATTAATGCACAATCCAATTTAAAGGCATTTTGTCTGCTGCCAAAAGGGTGAGTACGTGTGGTTGTTTTATTGAAGCGTAATCGATATTAAAAACATTTTTGTTTTTTCTTTTAAATTATTGTGCTCATCACCTCTCCATTTATCTGGAAGACTGCATTCTGTTGGAGGACACTCTTAGATTTCCCTTATCTAACAATTGAAAAAGAAAAGCAGACACTATCATCTTGAAATTATGTTATGCATCGTTAACGCTGAAAATATTTGGCAAACAACTTTCGGCATGCGCATGATAATAGCATTTTTGAATAGGATGGAAAAGAAAAACAACTCTATGGTTTCCTGATTCTATGGGAACAATTACCCGGTCAAGTAACTCTCTTGAAATTCTTATGAAACCTTGTTAATTTCAATGCCATGCTTGCCTCATGTTTTCCTTTCCTTTCAGACCTGGTATGAACAAACATGAATAGTTTCATGAAGACATTCATTTTGCTGCACTTATAAACATTTATTGCATTTTCAGTCCATCTCTAACTAGAAATTAGAGGCTTATTCAACAATCACACTATGATTTTGAATTATCACTTATAGATCTTTATAACAAGTATATCCATGAAATTTAACAACAGAAATGCAATATATATAAAAAAGATTACGTATATAAAATTTGACATACACTAATTTATTAATCAGCGAGGCGACATCTTTCCAGAGAACATGTTGGATTATAAAATAAATAATGGTCATAAATACTCATGGCGATGAACAATATTATTATTCACATTTTAGCTGTCACATAACAAGCCTATTCTTAATCCTTAACCAAATTTTAGGTACTGGAACATTCTCGAAGGTAAGAGATTGCAAGTGGCAATTGTGGGTCAAATATTTGGCATGAGGGCTAATCTCCACTGTATACAATGGATCATGGATATGATGGTCATGATTCAACAACAGGAAGTTAGGGTAACCAAACGCTTTCCCATCCGCCACATAAAACCCTCATTTTCTATGGCGCTTGAGCCTGCCTGACCTCTGCAAGTTGCACGGCACCAGCTCCCACCGAAGGTCCAAGGCAGTCTTCGCCACCAGTAGGTAAACAACGTTCAGAACTCCATTGTTTGCATCAGATAGATAGGGTTTTCTAACAATTTTAGTCATTAATTTATGTGTTTGGATTAGTGCCACTAAGATTTGGTACCAGGATTCTCCTTGTTGCTAGAATACTCAACGACTATGGTGAAATACTAATGAAAGTTATAGTTTATCTTGCACAATAACAGGTGAGTTCCAAAATCTAGGTTTATGTATGTTGTTTGAATGCATTCTATCTCTAGTTACACCTTGGGTTGACATTACTTGTCATTTTCACACATAGGTTCCACAACAATATTCAAAGCACACTTCTCGGCTTTTGTTTGTTGAACGTAAGGAAGTCTGCGGAACTCCTGTTGGCTAACAAATCCACCCTTTGCATCACATGTGTAACTGCCAAATTGCTCGTTGTTTGTTGTAGGTTAACATAGTTGAAAGCTTGTTGAGCCAGCCAATAGCACTAGCAATAGTTCGCAAAAATAGGCCAAAAACAATGGAGCCGTTGGCAATGGATTCCGAGAAATACTCTTTGCAACACTTGGCGTTGACACCGTTCACTCAACTCACACTGCGTTGTGTAAATTCTAACTGTGGATAATGTGTCAAAAGAAGCATATTCCAAGCACTTTAAATCTACATCATTCGTTCAAAAGTCCACCTACCTTCATCCATCTAAAATTCCACCTAAAATTTACATATAAACATCTATCAACAAGTCAATTGTGCAAAAATAAATTGAAGAGAGAGAATTTCATTCTTCTCACCTAAAATAACCCCACATATATATATAATATAAGCAAATCATACTTTCTAATTTTATTTTTATTTTTTACTCTTTCACCGATATTTCGATGAGGTTAATTTAATAGTGATAATGTTTAAAAAAATTCACAAAACTAATGTACAATTCTATGGGAAGAATTGATTCACCTTGGGCTCTTCACACGTGTATATATGGATTTGAGAGTGAATTTATAGTATTTTATTTTTTATTTTTATGAACATTATTAATAAAATAGTATAGTTTTTTAGTATCATTATGTTATGACGGGAGGATGGATATTTACATTAAATCATTCATTAATTTTATTAAAAATATATATTAATTGATTAAGTTAATATAAGGAAAAGTGAGATTGTTTTTTAAAGCATAAAGTCTAGTCAAATTCATAGGGAATACGAAATACCAAGAACTTTGATAAAGAAACATTTAAAATTTGCAAAACTATATTATATATAATGTGAGTTGTCTTTTTAATTTTTCCTTTTTATGGAAGAATAATATTAGCAAATCAAAATGAGTAATACCTGGGAGTATAGCGATAATTAGTTTCGTATACATTGTAGGGAATATCAGTAACGCTCTTTTCGCTCTTGTTACGTCGAAGAATAGGCTTCAAAATGCAGATCAAGGAGTGGTCATGGTTTACTAGTAAATAAATCCTAGGTTTTCATTTTATGAATTTGAGATTGTGACAAATAAACAATGATGTTGTATTTCTCTTACACTGTGCTTGAGATTATTGAAAAATTATATATGATGTTACCTCCAAACAAAGTTATTATAATTGTAATACTTTATTAAATATGTCGAAATCTAGGATGCCCATTCTATCTAATAAGTATTTTCATTCAAATATTTTATTTTCGAAAAACAATTTGGTCTTGTTATTGACCACTTTCATTAGAACTTCAGCTTGAGGTTACTAATGGCTTGTGAAACTCTTAGTTATGAAGGGCATTGGTGTCACGTTGTTTCAATTAGGGGATCAAGAATGCCAAATGTATGGGCAAAACTAACCATCTAAAGCTTCTGATTCCATTCATAATTCAATAAATCAAAATGCATATTAGTATGCAGTAAGCAAAATAATGGAAGAACATTAGCAAGAGATCTAGTCTTCACAACAAAAAACTGAGTGGGGAGATATGGAAGAACTATTCATGAGGGAAGGAATACATGAAAACAACTACCACATTATGAGATTGGATCTCATAAACTATAAAAATCCAATGTCTCCTAAATTTTCATGCTATGAATTTTCCTAAAAAATATTTTAATAGTGAAAATTCCAAATTAACATGTTTGAAATTGATTTTAGGAGCATTCAAGAACCTAACTTCCACAAGGCATATATCAAAAATTATAATGAGATAATGTGTAAAAATTTGAATGCATTTACTAAGATATCATGCCTCCATCTCTTCAAAATTTCATGATCTAAAAGGCCTCAGAAAATATGTTGTAGAAAATACCCTAAAATGACTTTTTTGAAGTAGATTTTTAGACCAACCATAAACACTAACTTCCAAAACATATATCTTTGAAAATATAGTGAACCAAGATATGAAATTTTAACAAAAATTTCTTCTCGATCACTCCTCAATATTCTTAAAATTTCAAAATTTGAAATAGCCCCCAAAAAAAGTATGGTCAAAATTTCATGATGACTCAGTCACTCCACAAATTATATTTTCTCTCACATGCCCTTTCCTTCACATGCTTTCTACTTTAATAGATTATCATAGCCCTTCATCAAAAGACATGTTAATTGAAAAAATCATGACAAATCATTAGTTAAATAGTTAATTCCCATTTTTATTTCATTTTTCCAAATATAACGGGAAGATACCATAGACTTCCAAAACAATGGGTTTCAAACCACCATCCATGGTTTTGAAATTTCCATTTTACTTTATGACTTGTCCCTTTCCATGAGAACACTCTTTTTAATATAATTAGATAGTTATTTATAATATCAATGATATCATCCCTTTAACATTATGTTGGTAGGGACAAATGACCCACCAACAGCTACAAGGGGTTCTCCCTTATAGGAGGTCCTAATTATGATCTAGATTGTGATACAACAACCATGAACGTTGTTGGGTTGTTTTGAAACATTAAGTGCTCATCACAGTAGATGGTATATGGATTAGCCTAAATAATTACCTATTTACATATTTATTAAAAAATATAATCTAATGGTACAAAAACAATGAATCGATTACAAGAAGCGATTAGTGAATATACATAACATTTTATAAATCAACAAAAATAGTTAGCTAATTCCATGGTATTGAATATCTAATTAATTAGAACAAGAAAATAATAGTCAGGACTTGTTCTAATTACAACTCAATTGAGAAAGCATCAATAAATGAAACATGATAATGTGATAAAAATACTATCTAGTTAACTAGAAAAGTCCATTCCCTAGTAGCAATATTTTTCACAACAAGCATACACCATGCATATAATTTACATCAATCTTAAGCATAATCACATCACATGCCAACTCACAAAATTCTCTTGGTATCTTTCTCAAGATTCTTAATATTATCTTTCAAATAGATCCTCCTCTTCAAATTTTGCAAAAAATTTCCCAAAAGTTCAAAAATCTAAGTCCTTTTCACTTTGAGTTTTAAGGAATTTATAAGTTACACTGATAAATGCCTCTTCTTTGCTTCACTAGGGTACTTATAATTTTTTAGATTATCATTTCTTTCTATATGTTAATCAAGAGATTTAATTTGTGAAACTCCTAAAATGTGAAACTGGAAATGGTTATAAGATAATTATATCCTCAACTAGGACTCCCAAGACCTCATCAAGGTAACCTACCTAGATTTGGAAATATGACGATATCATATTTATTTTTCTAGGTAATTTCTTGTTGATGGGGATAAATTCCCAAATGATAGTTATTAAAGGATTCTCTTTGGTATTGAGGTTCCAACTAAGTCGCACATTGTTTGGTGTAAGAGACACATTCATATTTTGGCTCGATAACCATGCTTATTCTTTGTGATACTATGAAATATTAAGCAATAATCACAACTGCAAGATGGAAATTTTAGTCTAATAACTATCTAAATGTGAAAATGAAACTAATCTAAACTAACAAAAAACTGAAAGATTGATAAGAATGATGAAGTAGTCAAAGAGGAAAACACCTAAGATCTAGGACAACAATGAATGTTAATATTGCTAGAGAAAATACATAATTATCAATTTATGGTCTAACAAGAAATCACTGAAGAAATATTAAATATAGAAACAATAACCATGCAAGAAACAACTACCTAGTTCACAAAATAGTCCATTATCTAGGAACAATAAATCTCATAGAATGCACACATACATGAATTTTTTAAATATTATTGAGAATAAAAACATAATGTATGCCAAGTAATGCTTTTAGTAGTTACCATCTAGTATTCTCATTATTATATATCACCAAATACAAGATACGCCACATTCCTTGCTCTAGTCTACAAGGATTTCGAAAATATTCAAAATTCCTTAATATTTAGAGTTTTACAACATTTATAGATTGAGTTAGTAACAACACCTTGTGATTATTAGATTTATATGGGGTCAGTTTTAGCTCTTCAGCTTCTCATGATTTATAAATATAATAAAGGAAAAGATTTTAAAAGTCTAAAAAATGTGACAAATAGCTATTACATTCTAGTTGGATCTTCAATTGGTAGTTTCATGATGTCTTGAAGGTATGCCACCTTAGATCATACCAGAGTTTAGGAGTATTTTCTTATAGGCTAGATAACCCATTTATGTCCTAAACCATGCATATGCAATATTAGTATCCTTCAATTTTACTCACCTCTCCCCCGCATTAAAAAAAATCATTTCTAAAATTTAAGATAATTAAATTAACTGAAAAAGCTACAATGAACGCATTGTGGGACAAATTAGGGCCTTTGGATTAGTCTATGTCCCAACTGAATAAATTATTCCTATGGGAAAAGTTGTATAACCTAAGTATGAAGGATGGAGTCTCGATGACAAAACATCTAATCATCTTCAATACTATAATAAGTCAACTATTATTTATTGATATTAAGATTTATTTATTAATATAGAGGTATCCATTTGTTGTTTTCTTTCTAGACATTTGGTATAGTTTGGTTGTTTCCATAGGTTGTAATTCAAATA
The DNA here is from genome assembly GCA_031772625.1 of Pinus tabuliformis. Classification (NCBI taxonomy): domain Eukaryota; kingdom Viridiplantae; phylum Streptophyta; class Pinopsida; order Pinales; family Pinaceae; genus Pinus; species Pinus tabuliformis. The sequence goes on from CM062813.1 coordinate 288,773,914, forward strand.
CTTCAAGTTTCAAGAATATAATCTCATCCTTGCTATCATAGGAGATGAGATGGAAAAACATGGAAATTCATAACACAGTTGCTATTTAAGGGACTAGTCATCTTAGTCAACTAAGCCCATTAGTTGAGAAAACTGATTAAAATCTTTAGTTGATATGTAAGTTAGGTCAAATATCAAGAAAAATCGACTTTCTAATTGGATTGATTTCTTAAACAATTTGACTGATTGAGTTAAGGTTATTATTTAGTTATAATTTTTTTGAGTCTAGTATATAAGAACCAAATATTAATGATTAATATCATAATTTTTTTTTTTGACCATTGGTTTTGTCTATTTCTACTTACTCTTCTTATATATGATTGCGTGTATGCCTTTACTTAGCATATTCTTTCAATAAGTATTTGTTGGTAACTAATGCATACTTTTCACTAAATTTCCAGATTGGTTTCATTTCTTACAATGTCTAAATCCAAGTCAATCCAAAATGCATACATAAATGGTGAGTGCAAAAGAGATTCAAGAGTGGTGGTAGAGGAAAATAAATAATTACCTAGATAATTATGTGAGGAGAAATTGATTATCTCTAGTAGAATTAAGGACACAATTCTTCATAGAGACCCATGAAAATATCATCAAGTCAATCCCTGTAGAACTAAAAAATTACATTGATGGACCATCTAATGCATCATCTAACAAATGATGCACAATTGAAGACTAAAATTATTAACAGGGGAAGAAAAAATCTACAATGGGTGATTACATTTCTATTGTTATATAGTTATGTAGACCAGAACCCATCATGATACCATTTTATTATAATTGTACCCATTATCTCCTATATATATACTAAATAGGCATAGTCTTATAATCCTCAAATATTTTCTCATACATTAAATTCATTTTAAAAGGAGGCTTCCCCTTGAAGAGGACATATCATTTTTATGGCACAAGGTTCTTAACAACTTTCCTCAACAATTTCAATTCCTTGGGACCATTACCTAATAGTTAAAAACCTTGTGAGAGCACTCACAAACTTTCTCAGAGGCTAAGGACATCCTCCAAATATAATGTCTCGTGATTCAAGGAATTATTCACAGATTTAGGTGTGTCAAATCTTTCTTTAGGACCTAAGGTATGTCCTTCTTCCCTATATCATTTTTAGAGATTTGGGGGATATCTCTATTAATCAAAACTACCCAGCCACAATGAACTCCAATCCTAGGTCAACAATACCCTTAGGAGGACATATGTGATTTTTTGTGCAATCCTTCTTGGCCTTGGATGGATAGAATATTCTTTAGGGCCTAAAATTCATGGTCCACCTCTTTGAGATGTATAGGGCCTCAATATCCATAACTAGTGCTAAAAATTGTAATGATACCTATATACATAATTAAAGGAAAATGATTCCCTTGATAGTCATTAGTGGTGGTTGAAGGTGTCATTCTTGGCATAGTAGTTTATAAACTTCCCTAAGGATGAACTCTTGGATTTGATCCCCTAACCATATATAGGTTCTAGCTACTCATATTGGATGCTCAAAAGCTAATAATTCTAACTATCTCCATCTATAGATTAAGGATATCATAGGAAGGTCCTTTGTGGTTATTAAACATCTCATTGATGGACCTTAATGCCTAGAAGCATCCTCTAGGACCTAAAGTTTAGATATCCAATCTCAATCATATCCAAGGACATAAAACCTATTCCTAGTGCTAAAAATATCCTAATGATGTGCATATTCCCAACTAAAGGCCAAAGATCCCCTTGATAAATCATATATGGTCATTTGAGATTTCATTCATGACAACTTGAACCCTAGAAGCTTCCTAAAACATCGAGAGGATGGGTTTGGTGGTTTGAAACATCATATTTTTCCTAGGTTCCTACAAGAGTTGTACTTTAATATTAAAAGTTTTGAAAAAAATAATTGTTAAATGAAAAATTTGTTCTCCGCAAATTTACATTATTTTTAAGGAAACTCAACCATTTAGGTATTTAACATCTACATTACTACAAACATATGCATCATATTTTGCATGAAAAGTAATATACCACTATTATAAAAGCTTAAATTTATAATCCATACAAAAACTCTATAAATAACAATTATGTATTTAGAAATCTAATTTGATTTATTGTCGTTCATCCTTTTACACTATATTCAAAGTCATTGTAAAAGTATCTTGAATCATCTATGTTTGTTTTCCATATTTACATTACACTAACTCATCATGAAATACCATTATAACTTGCACTAACCCTTCTATTACATGCAAAGGCATATATAGAGTATAATAAATAGATATTTAGTCAGTACAATATTGTGAGATACAAAGCTAGGTGTATTTCCCTATTTAAATATATGTCATTAAAAATAAATAAATGTGAGAATAAAATGAAATATAAACTAGTATACTTATATGTACACCATATATGTAATTTTAATCTTGTCCTAGTGATCTTCACCTCTACTCTGATAAGTGTTAATAGAATAAAACTTGATTTTTTTCATGTCTAAATTAATTACAAGATATTTAACTATTTTTTTATTGTAAATAATAATTTTTTGATTTTTTATTGTTAATAATATTTTTTTTGGGTTGAAAAATGGACTTAGACAATCACTTATCATATGACACTGATACAATTAAATTATCTAAAATTGGCTACATTTTGAATACTAAATTTAGCCTATAAAACTAGACAATTTGAATTAACTAACATATATAATAATAAATGGAGATGAGGTGATTGGTAGGCTACACAATTTACCTATACCACAATTTGTATCTCACGACTACCACATGGAGGTGGATAGTGGGAATGGCATACAATATAGCATGTAGGGATAAAACATACACATTTGAGGATTGAAGAACAAGTAATGGACTTATCTAAAGATTCTAGAACTTTATTGGGAGAAGACCCACTCATGTTGTATAAGGAAGATGAACATATGAACTAGGGAGAAGACCCACTCATGTTGTATAAGGAAAATGAGCATATGCATTAGGGATTCGATATCTACTAGAAGATAGATGACTGAAGGGCTCATTGCACCACTAATATTCATGATTGATTTGAGTGGGCCTTTTCTATCATCTTCAAATTAACTAGCAAAAAAGGAATTGGGAAACATTCATTGATGTCTTACTAAATTATGATTTTAAAATTAAATCTCAACATGGAAAATATAAATCTTTATAAAAACTTTATTCACGTTTTCTTAATAATTTTATAAATCAATTTATTAATGTTAAAAAATAAATAAAAAAAACTTTCAAAACATTAAAATAGTATTTAATTTAAGTTTTTGTAAACCTCGCTTTAAATAATATTTTTAACTAAAGATACATGCTTCTTAATAAATCATAGATTTGGGCATGACTTAGTAAAGGAGGACACAAAAAAAAATTTAGAAATTCATTAATGTCTTAATAAATTATGATACACAAAAAACATGAATTTTTATAAGATTTTTTTAGTATTCTTATAAATCAATTAATTATTATTAAAAAAACTTTTAAACTTTTTAAACTAACACCACTTCCAATAATATTTTAAACAAGAGATAAATGCAATGGCTTAAGGAAGGAGGAAATTTCATATGCACATGAAATCTTGGTACTATAAAAAAATCATAGTCAACCACTTGGGTAAACTGATAATTATGGTTAACGTCAAAAATAACTATAAACTATGTATACAATATAATTTAAATAGTTTATAAAATATAATTTAAAATATTTTTATTTTATATATATATATATATCTCGTTTTCATTTTTTTAAAGAATTATGTGAAAATTATGATACAGATTTACAATTGCTTATGAAATTTTAATTAAAATCATAAGACACAAACTTATTCTACTACTTTTCATATTTCAATTCACAATTTATAACATCAATCATAAACATGAAATGAGAAATAACACACATGCACACAATATTTTTTCCATCTGAAATAAATCTTCTAAAAGCTTCTTTCATGCTTGCATTAATCTGATAAATAGAGATATATTACAATTGTTTTGCTCAACTGAGCACAACCTGCAAGTGAATAACCTATCTCTCTGTTAACTTAGAAGTTATGACCGAGACTTAGTCAATTTTTGCATCTACTCGAGCCCCTATTTCCTTTCACAATTCCTTGAGAAATTAGGCTCCTATTATTTAGGAATTTCCCCAAAATGGGTTATACAATTTCCAAGGTTGATCATCTCACTGCAAGAAACACTTGTACATTCAAGACTAGTTTACAACTGATGTTACACTTTCTTGGAATCTCCACCACAATTGGGGAAGTCGAAATCTTTGCATGCATTATCTATTTTGGGTTGATTGATCAGTCAACTACATGATCATTGAGTTTGACTAAAGTCCCACTGCACAATTGAACTTCCACTAGTTCCTCCAACAGTTGGAACCAGTTTAATTGAAAACAGCTCGAAATAACTGATCTTATTTACTACAAATTAGCAATCATACATGTTTAACTGAACAATAACTCCTCCAACTCAAATTTACTAAGTAAGTTAGGTGACACAAGCCATGTCACACAAGTTAACTCCATCCAAGTTATATGATGATGTGGAAATTTGATTTTTCTTAATTTAATCATGGAAAAATCAAATTGAGAATTTCTTGTAGCATTTTTCAACACTCCCTCTCAGCAAGAAGGGGATTATTAACCACCCCTATCCTACACTTATGGATCTCGAACTTCCCTCTTAACAAGGCCTTTGTCAAAATGTTAGTATCTTGTTCCTTTGTCAGAGTGTACTGTAGCAACATTATCCACCCCGGCACACAGTCCTGTAAATGGTGATACCATATATCTATATATGCTTGGATCAATCATGAAATACAGGAGTCTCAGAGAGCTTAATGCAACTTGGATTATCATAGTGTATCATAGTTGGATCCATCATCTAACCAAACAAACCCACAAGTATCTTTATCATCCAGATCACCTCACATGTTGCTTGGCTTGCAGCCATGTATTCTTCTTATGTCGAGCTGGGCACTATAGATCTTTACTTCCTGATGTACCAAGAAACAACTGAGGTCCCAACATTGAAAATTCAACCTAATGTACTATTTTGGTCTGATGGACTCCCGACCCAATCTGCATCTGTGAAGCCACACAAATTCACTCCTTTTGTTCTTTTGTGCCATAGACCAAACTAGGCAGTGCCTTTGAGGTATCGTAAAACATGGTTAGTTTCATTCCAATATTATTTGGTTGGACTAACCATAACTTGGCTCAGTTGGTTGACTGCATAGCACATATCTAGTCATGTCTTCACAAGATACATTAGTGAACCCACTAGCTTCTGATAAATGGTAGCATCCACTACCTCACCTACAATGGCGTCTTCCTTCCTCCAGTTGGTCACTAGAGGTGTCTCCATGGGTTTGCAACTCTCCATGTGGAGCTTTTGTAGTATCTCATTTGCATACTATCCTTGAGACACAAATAGATCCCCATCACCTTTCCATGCTTCTAACTTGAGGAAGTAGTGCATGAGACTCATGTCCTTGATTTGAAATTCCATTGCAAGGTACTCCTTGCAAAATCTAATTAGCTGCTCATCACCAGTTAAAATTAAATCATCAACATATAATACAATAATAAGAAATTTACCTTCTACCAATATGTGATAGAGGTTTGCATCTGCTTCACTTTTGGTGAACCCCAAACCAGTGAGATAGTTGTCAATCCTGGTGTACCAAGCACGGGGTGCTTGTTTGAGACTGTACAATGCTTGATTGAGTCTGCACACATGAGACTCCTGATTAAATGTCTCAAAACCTTATGGTTTCTCGATGTACACATCTTCCTGAACACTAATATAAAATGGAAAATTAGTTACTAAAAAATGAGTAAAATTTGCATATAAACGACCATTTTTTAGTCAGTGACCAATAGTGGATAATTTACAGTATCTTATAACAAAACCAATGTTTAATCACATTTAACTTAGTCATTAATTGGTTGTCTCAAATTTATCATATAGTAGTATATTTAGCCATAAATTTGGTCATAAATTGAGTCATTGATTTAGTCATTAATTTCCATAATCAATGATCAAAAACACCACAAAATATACTACTATATGACCGCCGATAAAACCAAATAATGACCAAAATGTTGGTTGTGTTATAAGATACTATAAATTAGCTACTAATAGTCATATATATGCAAATTTTAATCATTGTTTGAAACCAATTAATGACCAAAGAAATATGACTAAATTTTGGTCGTGTTATAAGATATTGTAAATTAGCTACTAATAGTTGTATATACGCAAAATTTAGTCATTATGTAATGACAAATTTATCATTTACAATAGTCATTTATCTTTCTTTGGTAGTTTCATATTCATTATATAAATGACTGATTTAACATTTTATATTTATTTCATTTTCTTTCATTAATAATTATTATGAATAACTAATTTAATCATTGTATACTCATTTATTTGAGATGTTCATCTTTAATCAATATAGATGACTAATTTAGTAGTTTTAGATTGATTTTATGTTTTGATTATTAATTAACGTAAATTAATTAGTATGATTTAGTGACTAAATTTAAAAAATGCCATAATGTGCATGTTCATCTAATATGAAAACACAAAGTTACATATGTTAATGAAAATACTAAATAATATCAAGTACAACAATAAATAATTTCAACGACATATATTATATTATATAAAATGTCAAGTATTACAATATGAGTTTCCAACTTAATATTAGTTGGAATATAATTTAAACATGAATATTGTTTCATATCACTTCAAAACATTAACATCGTGTTGCCAAGGCATTGTAGGTGAATTCACCAACTCTAAAGACTTGACCATCAGTGTAGATATCATGTAGGATATTATCTTTAAGGGTATCACTAGGCCAGTTATCTTCTCTCTCTCTTTCTACATTCGTTGCTCTAGTGTTATTGTTATCCTCTTTCTTTAATTCTTTCTTCTTAGCATCAATACTGAGTTCCTGTTATGAAAATGAAAGAAGATGAAATTCAAAGTATAAGGCATGAAAGGTGATGAACACTGCAATATAAAATAAAGTAGACTGTAAGGGATTTATACAACATATACCTCAACATCAGCGATGTCAATGCCATTTTTTCCTAGACAAGCAAGAAACTTGAATAGATTTTCTTTAGTTGGGTGATAGTGGCCATATGACATGTATAAACAAAGCAAATAAAATGTCACCATAGAAAATAAAACCTTAGGAACTTAATATTTAACTTTCAGGAACATCTCAACATAAATAAGTAACCATTTCCTAGATACATTAGCTCTCTAAGGAATAAAATAAAATAAACCCCTCGACAACTTCCTTACTAGAAATATAACTAAGTTGTTGAGATCTACTTACTTATCCTAGAATAATTAATCAAATATCCAAGGAAAACAAATTCAAAAATGTTCTTATGTAACCAAATCCACTAGACAATCCAACAATGTTAAAATAATATAATTACCCACTTGAGTGTGAAGAAGGACCCAAAACTCCAACCAAAGAATGGATCCAATTCAAGGCAGATTCATGTGATACCCAAAATACACGCAACAGATTAATCAATCATTATGCAAGCTCAACAAGTCAACGTAATAAAAATCCAGCTCCATTAAATTAAAGTGTCATACGTCCTCCTTAAATATCATGGGCTAAGTAATAGAAAGGTCAATCCACATCTCAAATAAACAACTCCATTCACGTGAACAACTATCACATGATGGATCCATGTGCCAAGAAATAAAAACAGCTCCATAGCATATTATATGCATCCACCACTATGACAATATGTGAACATTTGGACCCATGACATCACAATGACAGCTCCATAATTTTAAAAGGTGGATATCCCATGTGATAAATAGTGTATCCTTCATAACTCATGGGCTAGGCATGTTTACCCATGACTCCATGAAATAGTGATGTACAACCCCAATGAATATGATATTGTTTCTATGTAAACAAATATGCTATGGATAAAGAGTGGGGCCAACCATATGTATGGGTTGCTCAAATCAAGGGTAGGATTATACCATATAATGTACAAGATATAGTACAAGTTGTAAAGTATGTGCCCACCACAGTATAAAAAGGGATTGCCTTCACCAAAATAATAATATGTTATTTCCACATGTGCCAATATAGCCCAAATAATAAATCAAGAGAACAAAAGGGAACGTGCCAAACACTTTCCTCAAATGTGATCCCATCCTTGCCGACATGTGATGACCATAGGAAATATATCAATATGTTATAGGGAACCTCATCAAAACAACTCAAATATCACCCCACCTACGTCTCATCAAGTTCCAAGTGATGATTATCAACATAAAAAAATGGGAACCTGTGAAGTGTACCCTCCTAACCAATCAACCAATGATTTATCATCATGACCATAGACAACCCCTTGGGGAATTAGACCCATCATACACAAGAATAGGTATAGTACTCTCTAAACATAATAAGAAACATACCAATAACAACATCATGATTCTAAGAATAGTCCCATGAAGAAAATATTAAGCACCATAACAAAATATCCAATATCATATTGATCCATCAACCATAGATATGCCACCCTGAATAGAGAACCAATGGATAAGCCATTACCACTGATCCCAAAGGGATAAAATAATCTCATCTAATCCAAAATATTTAAGCAACCTAATGATACTACCATCTCCAAGTAATCACTTCTCATAAGGCTCTCATCTTCCAAATCCCTGTAGTGTTTAATAAAAAACACACATACAATCCTCATGCAGTATGAGGGGTAATGATGACAAAAGTGGAAATAATATAGCATATTGAGGATTGAGGACGAGAATCTCAGTGCTTGTAGTTATGGATTCTAATGTTAATTCCTAATAAAAATAATTAATAGTAGTTCTCTAGGACTTTGTTATAGATACAAAGGACTATATTCATGTCAACAAAGCAAGCTAGATCTCTAATGTAGTATTGTAATACAATTCAATTCTCAAACATGATGCACTGATATAAAACATGATGGTAGAGTCATGGATGTTGTTATATTCCTAAATAACATCCTAATGAAGGTCAAAATCATTAGATACCATACGCAATATCTTCAAGTTGGTATGGGAGTTCATCAAGATAAGAATCTAGGTGAAATTTTCAATGCTTTAGATTTAGCCTAAACATTCACTTGATGGCCAAAATTGTTAGGAGTCATTATTGAAAAATTTCACTTTAGTACATGATAACTTAATAGAATACAAAGAATTATTCTTTAAAAAAAAAGAAAACTAATCCAGATGCTAGAAGCCATTTTACTTGCCAGATGGGAAAAATCATTAGCATCACCTAAATAGAATTAAGGAAAATCTAAAGAGAAAAATATTTCAACTCTTAGGTTGCATTTGTTGTTGTTGTTACTATGATATATTGAGTGCATTCAAGGTTCATACCAAGCACCCACCATGCCCTATCCCACAATAGAACAACAAACACCACACTCATACATGGTTTGAAAGTCATTTGGGTGCATAAATACAACCACATAAGCTACTCATAAATGAATTTTATAGTAACTAAAAACAAACTCATAAATTAACAACATTACTTGGTTAAATAATTTATCCTACAAGAACATTCCAAGGGACATGTCAAAGCTTCCATAGTACTTGATACGAGAGATTTGGTTCCTCTCACAAATTGTCCCCTTCAAAATACATCAGTAGGATAATGAAACCAAAATACTTGGATAATCATAACGGGAAGGCATGACTCCTACTTTAGAGAATCCATGTTCTTCATAATGAATACCTTCTTGCTTGTGTTCAAATGTGGATTGAGACTGTGATAAAATAGAATCAACCTTATTATCAGTTATTACTTCATTCTTTAACTGCACTGTACCAGGTGGTTCCTCTAAGGCCATTTCACAATGATTATCTCCAAATGCAATAGAAAATGTTGATATATCAACTAGAGTCAAATATTTAAATTCTTTATCCTTAATATTGAAATAAGAAGTGATTTATACGTAAGGAACTATACCTATAAGTGGAAGAGATTCCCCTAGTTGTTTTTTAAAAGAAATAGATAACCTTGATATTGAATGACCAGAAGAAAAAGATGGTGGTGAAAAGCTCTCACAAGTTGAATACGTGTCTTTCTGATGCACACCTTCACTAGAAATAGATATATCCCTTGTAGTAGACATGTTGAAAGAATTGGTTGTCTCAGAAGTGCAAGTAGCACTTATAGTGGGTTTAGAATCCCCCTTAATTTCATTCAAAGAATCACTTGTTAGAAGAGAATTGGTCATAATTTTATTAGCTTTGTTTTGTATTTGGAGTTCTCTTCTGTGCACTTTTCCTGGAATAGGAGCCATGGGATCTATTATTCTACAAATAGATGTCTCCAATTGCACTTGTCTATTTGGCATGGTAACATTTACTGCAGAACTGAAGGGAGTTCTAGGAAGGGTGGCCCTTTCATCTACCAGGAATGAAGCCTCAAGAGCTAAATGATAAGCTGCAAAAACTGCATACTTAACAACAAATTTAACTTTCTTTAACTCATCTCCACTTATATTCTTTAGCAAAATCTACCAAAACATTATCATAATCAGAATTACAAAAGAACATGATAATACATGCAAACAACTAACTCAAATCCTTAAATATACAAAAAGTTTAGTGAAAACTACTAAACTAAGATCCTAAATTATACAAAAATGATCATACTTTTCAGGCCTCATAAAGTAAAGAAAGAATCAATTGCCAAAGCCTAGTTTCTGCAGTGTTTCTAAAAGAACATATGATATACCATTTATACATTTTTCATGAATGGTTAAGGAGGGTATTGTACACAAAGACCAGTGCTAGGATTTTATCACTTGTACACATGATCATTCATGTTAACATCTCCACATAGCATCAATATAAGTATTTTTTCTCAACTTAGGTTAAAAAAAGCGTAAATGAGTGCAAGATTATGGTCAAAAAATAGGGATACCAACAAAATATCTTAGATGTCTTGCAATGAACATAAAATTCAAGTGGTGATTGACTCTTGCTCATAAGGCTTTTGCCTCTAAATCTTGTGACAATGGCAGGTCAACCAACGATCTTGAGGAACTATTTTCCCTTATAATAACTCATAAGTCTATGTGGGGAAAAATATTCCTTCCAACACATTAGAAGGCTAAGCTTGTAAGCTTCAATGAAAAAGTGGGTTCAAAATTTTCATAACAGACCAGGAAAAAAATCTTGTCCATCTGAAACTGTGTAACTAGGCCAAACATATTTCCACTTCCAGTGATCATGAAGTGTATGGAGATCCAGTGTAGAACCACATTGTTTCAGGCATGTGGGTCACTAGGTGTTTATGGCACTACTAGTTAACTGCATCAAGGTGATGTTCTAAATAAGGGGTTTATGGTAAAATGTCTACGGTGAGAACCAAGTCCTTAGTGTTTCAATAGTTCCCTTGGAAACATTAAAAGGAAAAATAAGTCAATTTAAAAGGAGAAGATCCACTCATTTCAATTTTAATCATGTCTCTATCAAACTAATGAATAAAATCACATATGGCCAAGGCTTTAAAGAAACAATTTGTGACAAAGCTTTTGTGCCCTAAAATGTTATTCAATGAGATAGTTCAAGACGAAGTTGAGTCCCTCACTGTGGCATTCCCGAGGCCTTCTGAGACATGTAGGTCAGATATGTGCACAACATGGCTTTTTTGACTTCACCAGGAGCACCATTCTGGTCAAACAGGGTCCCCCTTATCTCCCACATTGTTTGGGATCTACATTAATGAGCTAGAGAAATTTCTTAGGAAGAAAACTCATGTAATTTATGACTACATCCCACACCATGTCTTGATTTTCCTATTCTTGTTCTTGGACAATGTGCTCCCTCTGTGTCCCTCCCCTGAGGGATTTCAAAGGTAGTTGGATGCTCTGGCAAGCTTTTGAGATCTTAAGAAAATTGTGGTCAACCTTTGCAAAACTAAGGTTATGATTTTAACATCTCCAATAAATCTATGGAGTATTATTTCTTGTTCTGGATGGGCAAAAGTGGATGTTACCACAACCTACACATATTTTTTGGTCCAATTATAGGCCCTCAGATCACCATCAGGGGCACATTCCAAACTTTGCTCCACAAATGGTATGCTTCCTCAACCTTGCTCGAGGGCCAAAGTTTCTATTTGCATATTCAAGACATCCCCAATGTTAGCCCCTACAATAAAATGATAAATTCCATGGCCTTATTCTATGTTGCTACTAGATCCAGAGATGCTTTATGTGCTCCATTCCTTTTAACTGTAACTTTAGTTTTTCCTTCAATCGAGTTATTTATAATTCTATAGTATAATCTCGACTACTCACAAATCTGGGTATGATTACAAAGGTTGATTCTTATGACAAACAAATAATACAAAAATACTCATGACACCATACCTATCATAGGCTTCTTAGAAAACATATCCCTCTTAGAAGCTTTATGATCTGATCATAGACAAATAAAATAGTTGGATACAAAAACAAAACTCCCAATTTATCCTAATAGTCAAAATTCTAAAAATTAGATTTTCAATATAAAAAAATTGGTCGATTAAAAAACCTCAGAATTTTCAAGATGAGAATCTCTCTATCTCATGCTATAAAAATAATTTGCAACATTTAACCTCCTAATCAATATGAAAACTCTTTATGGGCACCTCAAAAACACCTTTACATTCTCTCTCTCTCTCTCTCTCTCTCTCACACACACACACACAACTTGAGGCATAATTTATGATGCAAGAAAATTGTTCCAAATTATGAATCAAATATGAAAAACATTTTACAATATTTCATCAAGGCTAACACTTATCAACATACCAACACATTCTGTTGATATCGTGGGGTGGAAAATAAGAGTGGAATTCTTAATTATGTGGGTTGTAATTATGTTGTGTCTGATTTCTTAAGTATATAACATAGTTACCGATCAAACGAGAAAATGACCTAGTACCCGTTTTTTTGAGGTAGCCAAAAAGCACTCAATTTTAGAAAGTTGTGATTCAGAATAAACATTTTTCTTTTAGCATATTTTTGGCACTTTAAATTTTCTTATGTATCAAGTATGAATAATTTTTTTTAAATGTTAGTGATTTTCATGTTGATTTTGAGAAGTGATGATGCAACATCAACACAAATTTTTTTACAGGACTTATTTTTGACACTTCAATTTTTTTTTATGTATCTAGTATGAACCATTTTTTTTTGTTAGTGATTTTCATGCTGATTTTGAAAAGTGTTGATGCAACATCAACACAATTTTATTTAGAGGGCTTATTTTTTACACTTCAAATTCTTTTATTTATCTAGTATGAACATTTTTTTTTTTGTCAGTGATTTACATCTTGATTTTGAAAAGTGCTAATGCAATATCTACCCTTTTTGTTTAGAGGGCTTATTTTTTACACTTTAAATTTTCAATATGTGTTAAGTGTAGATATCTTTTTTAATGTTGGTGATTTTCATGTTGATAATAAAACATAAAAAAGAAAACATGACAAAAAAATCAAATATAAAAAAAATTATATAAAAAAGAAAAACAATAAAAACAATAAAAGAGTTAAAAAAAACCAAAATCAACTTGTAACATATATACACACACACACAAATATATATATATATATATATATATATATATATACATATAGATATATCCAACAAAAAAAATCTAAAAAATAATAATAATAAAAACACAAAAAAGAATGCAAGTAATAAAAAAACATACAAAAAAAAGCTATAAAAAAAATAATAATAAAAAAAAATAAAAAATAAATTGAAAATATTTAAAAAAATACAACATAATTTAAGAAAAAAATAAAATTAACAAAAAAAAATAAAAAATAAAAATAAAAAAAATTATTTTGAAGTAAAATAAATAAATAAATATTTAAAAAACAAAAATTAAATATTAAACAAAAAGATTAGAATATAAATCATTTAAAAAATAAATAAATAAAAACAAAAAAACACCCTCGGGTGGGAAGAGTCGATTTCGGGAATCGAACCCTACCACCCTAGGGCCTGTTGGGTCGTGGGGGTGTGGAGGGAGGCAGTTGCATGCAATTTCCTCCTCGCCCACCCCTGCGGCCTACCCCTACCACCCTAGGGCTTGTTGGGCCGCGGGGATGGGCGGGGAGGGAGCTGTGTGCAACTCTCTCCCCGCCCACCCCCGTGGCCCACCCCTGCCACCCCAGTCCCTGTTCGGCCACGGGGGTTGGCGGGGAGGGAGCTGCGTGCAACTCCCTCCCCACCCACCCCCGCGGCCCAACCGACCTAAAGGTGACAGGTGTCGATTCCCAGAATTGGCCCCTGCCACCCCCAGGTTGGCTGGGCCACGAGGGTGGGCAGGGAGGGCACACGCAACTCCTTCCCAATCCACCCCTGTAGTCCAGCCAGCCCAGGGGTGGCAAGGGCCAACTGCCAGTTGGGTCGCGGTGATCGGCGGGGAGGGAGTTGCACGCAACTCCTTCCCAACCCACCCCTGTGGCCCAACTGGCCCAAGGGTGTTAGGGATCGACTACGAAGTCATCCCTTACCACCCCCGCGTTGGTTATGCTATGGGGAAAAAATTGAAAAAAAAACCAAAAAAAGGCCCGAGGGTGGCAGCGGAATCGGCCCCTACCACCCTAAGGCCTTTTTTCAGTTTTTGCTTTTAATTTTTTTAATTTTATTTATTTATTTTTAAATCGGGCCTACCACAACAAAGCTTTTTTTGTTTTTTTAAATAAATCAGGCCCTAGGGTGGTAGGGGCCCATTCCCAGGATTGGCAGGGGGATCAGCCCCTGCCACCCCAGGGTTTTCTTTCATTTTTTTTTTTTTTTTAAATCGGGCCCTAGGGTGGTAGGGACAGATTCCTAGAATCAGCCCCTGCCACCCCAAGACTCTTTTTCGGTTTTTTTTTTCTTTTTTTTTTCTATATTTATTTTCATTTTTTTAATTATTTTGTTTCTATTTTATTTTTATTTTTTTAACTTCAAAAAAAATTATTTGTTTTTGTTTAAACTTTTAAAATTTACCAGTAAATTCTGATTTTTTTTAAATTTTATAGGTTTTTTTTTTCCTTTTTTTATATATTTTTTATATTTGATATTTTTTTTTTATGTTTTTTATTTTTTATTTTACCTTTTATTACTTATTATTATTATTTTTAACTTTTTTGTTTTTATTTTTTTATTGTTTTTACTTTTTTTTGCAATATTTGAAATTCTGTTTTCTTGTATTATTTTTTGTATTTTTTTTTTGAATATTTGAATTATTTGAGGCTATTTTTTTTTCATTTTTTAAGGTATTTTAGTCATATTTTTTCCATAATGTCATCTTTGAAATATTTCGAAAACTTAAATTATTTTGTAGTCATAATCTTTGGTTTTAATTCCATGGTTGAAAAATTGTTAATATTTTAATGTTTTTCTAAGTCATGGATATTTTATCTTTAATGTTATTGTTGAAAACAGTTATAAGTATTTTTTTTCAAGTTCATGGTTGAAAATTGTTGGAAATTTAAAGATTTTCATAGTCATGATATTTTATTTTTAACGTCATTATTAAAAAATGTTGAAAATTAACCCTGAAAAAAATACGTTATTCCAACATCAACATTTTTCTTTTTCAGCGTGTTTTTTGCATGCAAAATTTTGGTTAAATTTTGGTTTTTACTGCTATCTTTAAAAAACACTGAAAATGTACCTAGAAAAAAAAATAAAATATATATATATATTCCAGCATCAACACTTTTTCATTTTCAACCTATTTTTTCATGTTTTTTGGGGGGTTTTGGGCTAGAGTACTTGTTTTGAGGTAATAGTTCTCGTTTATCGGTAACTATGTTATATGGGTTGCAATTTTGTCACATTAGTCATGTGCCAGGAAGCATTCATAACATCTACATAAACTAGAAAAGAGTACAATAGTGACTAGACGTCCCTACATCAATGTCTATTAGAACATACTGAATTTCAAATATTATACTATCCCTGGTAGATATATGTATACCCATGAACAAATGCACCAAAAAACACATTCAATTTCATTTCTAAAACATTTTTTGGCTAGATAATACAAGTGATTAGATGAATGTAATAATTGGTTGAATTAGTTCTGAAATGAAACTATGATAGATTCATCTACAAGATCACATTCAATGTCACTATAATTACTATATCATAATGAAGCTTATCCATTATAGTCTTCTTATTGAATCCTCTGTTAAGTACATCTCGTGTACCATGAAACTAGCCAACTACTAGTGAATTACTATTAACCAATGTATAATAGGGATTTTTTATAAATATTTCCAAAATACCTCTAAAGTTTTAAAAATATTGAGCTACAACAAAACCCATCTGCCCTAACTTCCTTCAAGAAATATTTTTATTCCAGCAAAGATTCAAACTTGAGTAGAAATTGATCCTCTCTATAAGCTCAGAACCATTGGGTTCTTTTGGAAAATGTAACTATGTTCAGTCTTCAATAATGTACTTGAGTCATCATGTATTGTACTTGTCAAAAGAATTAAGGAAAGTAATTTTTATTATTATTGTGCCTTATTAAAGCATGGGTTTCATGCTTGGGTCACCTTGTTTAGGTCAAAGTCCCCATTGAGGAATTCTAGAATTTATTCTGAGTCGATAGAGTCATTGTACTTTTAAAGAGACCCTTCTTGGGCTTTTGAAACATGTAAAAAGGTTAAGTATTGAGTCAAATTTGAATTATGTAACCTCCAAACTATGTCGGCCTAAGGAACCTATTTGACCCGATAAGAAACCTACAAAAGAAAACTCATTAAATTCATTTGGAGCATCATTCTCTCACACAAGTTCAAAATCTCTTGTAGCTGAGAAAAAGTGTGAAGTTCTCTTATAGCTAGGAAAGAGTGCGAAGTCTGTTGCCAGGAAGCCAAAGTGAATGTGACTTTGGGGAAGTCTAAGGAGAAAGGAAAAATTGGAATTTTGGTGCCTCTCTCTCTCTATTTCATGGTCTAGATTCGGAGATTGAAGTCTCCTAAGTTTCTTTGTTTCTGGAAACTTCCTGTTGTTGGAGGTTGTTGCCTAGTTGAAGTTGTTGGAAGGGGTCAAAGATCTGGGAGGCTAACTTTGTGTGGAGGTAAATTCTGGTCTTAGTCTATGGTGAAGAGTCTCAAAGGATACTATTGAAAGGAAGGATTATATTGACTGAGTTTTCCTCTCAAGGGAGGTTTGGCCCTAGCATGTGCCTATATATTGTGTCTCTTCTTTTGTGATCATCATACACACATAATATGGTAATTCCTTGATGAAAGATAACATAATAAAGAAGTAAAAGAAGACAACACACTCACATGTAATTATCAAGAAAGGAGAATCAAACCCTAATATAATTACTTTGATTTTCCAATAGGTTTGTTTGTTTTTCACTTGCCTACTACCCGAGGACCAAATAGTTCATTCCTATTCTAATTATTTGCATTTATAGAAGCTCTCTAATAAATTTATTGTCTAGTTACTTCAAGGGATCATAGTAAAAGTTAAAAAACACACTAAAGTGACAAGTACATGAGGCTCTATAAATCCATGATAATCCACTTACAACATCTTCCTATGTGTATCACTTCATGAGGTTCTATAATGCCATGATAGTCCACCTACAACATTTGGATATGAATAGAAGTCAAGTTGAATTATTCAACAACGTGATTACTGAGTAGAAATCTCCATAAATAACTAGTGTGCAATAGTCTGAACCAATTTTATCTCTTCCATTGATCACCTTCCACCCTGTACTACTGATGTGTAAGACTTAAACATCATAACGATAGTTTTCCTTAGGAAAATAACACATCTGATGGGAAAGTGGATGAAAATACAGGAAATAATTGAGAGTCATCTTACCTACATTTTACATAGAACTATACACAACAAACTACACTTTGATTAATATTTTAATGTGCCCACATGTTAATAGTTTCTAAAGAATGAGATTCAATTCACCTCCCTCGTCCATTTTATGTAACTGGACCAAAGGCATATATATTTCTCTTTGATTTCATTTGAAATATGAAAGAATTATTTATTGTTGTGTCATTCCCATACTTCAATTGACAAGCTACACAGAAAAATTCCATCCATTTGCAGGATCTAAGAAATTGGTTACTGATTTTACTTTACTGCTATTAACAAAAGAACATCAATATGGTTGTACATATAAAAAAACCCAAACAATCTCCAACTACTTGAGTTATCTCCATAGAGTGTTGGATTTACATTATCAATTCAATGTTGCAAGTACAAAATGCACTCTTATTTTGTGCTAAATGTTTACTCCAAAAGCTAGATCAAATGAACTTGTAAAAAAACTATTCAACAAGGAAAATCCAAGTCATCACTCATACATAACTAAATCTCTAATCACTCATGCTAGAAACATGTCATATAAATAATCAATATCTTTAACTTATAACCTGGGTCAGCTCTCTCAGATTCTTCTGAGTTTGCACTTAGAGCTTTCAAACTTGTTCTCCCCCTCCCTGTGGGCCAAAATTGATGCATTCTCTGCATTAAAATCCATGCGTTTGGAGGAGATAAGGGGTCAAAAGCAAGCTGCAAAGTTTCAGAGATTGGCTCAGAAATCTACGGGGTTCAAACCTGTGGATGGTGTTTCCCTTAGCCGCATTTCTTCTTTTCAAAAGTTGGCCCTCCGTTCTTGGTTATCTTCCATTCCTTTGGTCGGCTATAACTCCTCGCCCCCATTGGAAGTTCACGAGATCTCTGTAAGGTCGCATTTGGAAGCCAGCTCCTCATTGATTTTAGGTTCCCACCTTCAAGGTGAAGGTTCCTTCTTGTCATTGGACCATTCTTCTCTCAACTATCTGGGCGATCAAGAATTTCATAATGAGCAGCACACCTTTGATCCTACGCTCCCTTCTAGACAGCCTATTGAAAGCCATTGCTCTCCTTCGTTTCTCAGAGGTAGGCCTTCCTCCTCATCCATGTGTCTAGCAGGTACGCCCACCCCTCCGCTGCTTCAATTCCTGATTCAATCCTTCAACTTGTCAACCTCTCATCCGAACAACTCCTTTTAGATGATCAAATTGTGGTTGCAACTTACTTGGAATGCCCTGTCTTCTTGAGCGCTCCTGAGGTATCGATCAGTCGGCTCTCTCCTCTAGTTTCACCTGTTCAGCATGTAATCAAGCGCTCGTCCTCTCCGATTCTTTCCGCTTCCCACAGCATTGAGGCTGCTAGCCTGAAGGACGTTGTAGGTGGTCGTCGTTTCATACATCACTCCTCTCCTAAGTTTCCTAATTTTGATAATAATTCTTCACCAAATAATAATAATAATAATAATAATTTTTTATTTTATAATAATAATAATAATAATAGTTTGTGGGATAATAATAACCATGATGATATTAATGAAATTAATAATAATAGTAATAAAGAATCTATTAACAATAACAGTGATGATATTGAGAGTAATAACTATTTTAGCCAAAACAATGAGGTCATGAACTTGGACCAAAATATTTTTCCCCTCCCTCCCGGAATAATAGAGTTGTTAACTTATCTAATTTCTCTTTTTCCCCTTCTGTTTTTAGACTTTTAGGCAAAGGTTTAAACTTTTTCCTTGCCCTAGAAAAATCCCAGTGGATGACATTATATGCGATGTGGAATACGGGATTAAAGATCTTCCAGATAATATCAAGGACACTATTAGGCAGGATTGTGATGTCATCCTTAGAAAGGCTAAGCCCCCTCGGAAGAACCTCAGCAATGAGGAATTCATTGCCCTCAAAACTTTAAACCAAAACCAAGATATCATCGTTTTGAAGGCTAACAAAGGAGGAGCTGCGGTCATCCTTAACAGGGATGATTACCGTAAGAATATGTTAGATCATCTTTACAATAGTGGCAGTTATAAAAAGCTACCCAAGAACCCTCTTAAGAAAATTTCTAGGGCAGTGGCTCTTGCCATCAAGTCCAGTAGCTCTGTAAATTCCCTATGCCATAAGCTTATTGAGAGCAATCCCATTACTCCTAGGATCTATGGGTTGCCTAAGATTCACAAAGAAGGGGGCCCCCTGAGGCCTATTGTCAACACCATTGGTGGTCCGACCTACCTTCTAGCTAATTTCCTTGCCCTTAAGCTTAAGCCCCTAGTTGACCATATAGAATCCTTCGTGAAAGATTCTGCGTCCTTCATTAACGAGCTTAAGGACATAAAGCTTGACCCTGATGACATCCTCATCAGCTTTGATGTGGTCTCCCTTTACACTTGTATCTCTATAAAGGAGGCCTTGCAAGTGATCTATCGCCTAATGGATCCCGATACCGCTCGACTGGTTGATATTTGTCTCACTTCCACATTTTTCTGTTTCGAGGGTGAGTTCTTTGAACAAACCTGTGGTGTTACCATGGGCTCACCCCTATCCCCTATTGTTGTAAATATTTTTATGGAAGATTGTGAAGCCAAAGCTTTAGCCTCGGCCCGTCTCCTACCCAAGCTTTGGAAAAGGTATGTTGATGACACTAATGTCATTTGGTCCCATGGCCAAGAGGAGTCGGATCTCTTCTTCAATCACCTCAACTGTCAATCCTCTGCCATTAAGTTCACCATGGAAAAAGAAGTCAATGGTTGCCTCCCCTTCCTTGATATTCTTATTTCTAAGAATAATGACAGTTTCCTCTCCCACTTAGTATTTCAAAAGAAAACGCATACTGAGCAGTATCTTCATGCTGATTCCCATCATTTCCTTGCTCAGAAATTGGGGGTTCTTAACACCCTCGCTACTTGTGCCCTTAGGATTTCTGATAAGAAGAGCTTTGATAAGGAGAAATCCCATCTCCTTAACGTCTTTGTGTAGAATGGCTATAGTAGGCGCTTAGGTCAGAAGGCTTTCCTTAAAGCCTCTAAAAATTCGGTTATTAAAAAAAAGAACCTAAAGAACGCCTACTAGGTGTCCATCTTCCCTATGTCTAGGGAACCAAGGACAAGATTGCTCAGATCCTTAAGAAGTATAATATTCCCTCAACCTTTATGCCCCTCAACACCATTCGTAAATCCCTCCAATCGGTGAAAGATCCCATTGACCCTAAGGATATGAAGGGTGTCTGCTTTATCCCTTGTTCTTGTGGGACCCCCTATATCGGGGAAACAGGGCGCTCCATCAATCAGAGGTTAAATTAACATGTAGCCAACCTAAGACATGGGAGAACCAAGTCTTCAGTGTTAGCAGAGCGTGTGGAAAAGACCAAGCATCATGTTTGTATTGAGGAGGCCAAGGTTATTACCAAGGTTGCGTTGTTCCATCACCGTAAATTCAGGGAAGAGATTGAAATTGAAAAAAGGCCCATAAATCTCAATAGAGATGATGGCTGGAAGATCAGTCGTTGCTAGATCCCTGACATTTATTCTTAGTATTGCTGAGGTTTCCCCTTAATTTTCGTGTTTCCTTCTCCTTACAGCTGTCTTTTCCATCCTCCTAGGATTTCTCCTTTGGTTAATTTTTTTTACTTTTGTTCTTGTTCTTGTCCTTCTTATATAAAAAATTTGTCGCTCGTCCTAATCAAAAATTTATTAGTATTATTAATCCTATTTGTTATTAAACTTATACCTTTACCATAATAAAACATAAATAAATAAATAAATTTAGAAATTAGTTTTAACCAATACCCTTAAATAATTTATTAATTCCATTGATTCATTATTATTAAAATAAAAACCCTTTACTTATCCCTAGGGATTTAAACAATGTAAATAATTTAGCAAGTAATTAAATAAATTAATTCAATAAATAAATAAATAAATAAGAGAATAATAATAATTATAATTATTATTATAATTATAATATATATATATATATATATATATATATGAAATAAAAATAATAATAATAATAAATATATAAACAAAAATAAAATAAAATAAAATAATATATATTTCTAATATATAAAACCCCCCTTTACTTATCCCTAACGATTCAATTGATTAAATAAATTAGAATTAGGTAATTTAATATATAAATAAGATTAAAATAGTATAACTTTCTATTATATAAAAAAGGAGTTGTCTATAATGCGACTTTTTGAGATTCCGGTGACGGAATCCGGCGGAAGAAATTGAGATGAAATCATGATTTGTTGCAGTTAAAATGGTTTTTTAACTGCATATTCGGATTCAGCACCCTGAAAAACCCCTGGGACGCTTTCATTGTGCAGAAATTAGCTATCAAACTTGGATTCCAATAAATTACTGCCGGATTTTCACCGGAAAAAATCGTCGGAAAGGCTTTCAAAAAGTCGCGTTAAAGACTACTGCTATAAAAAAACCCTCTTTTAGTTATATGATTAAATAAATTAAAAAAGGAATTGAATTAATTAATAACCTAAGTAAAATATATTAATAATAAATAACTAATATATTATAATTAGTTATTAGAAGAAAATTATTTATAATTATTCTATTAATATAAGTTAGTACCTTTGACTTATTAACATTTTAATATTATTATATAATCTAGCCGTTTTATGTAGTTGTTGATGTCAACCTAGCCGTTTGGAAGATCTGCTCTCCCTATTTAATTGGTAGCCTTGATCTGACTCCTGAACTTGTCCTGATGATGAACCACACTAGTTGGTTCGAAACGCATCGACAAAGGTTTTCTACATGTGATTTACGCTGAAACGCATGTTATAAATCTTTAAATTTCTTCCAAAAATGTGCATATACTATTTTGCCTAACTCATGCACACAATGTGATGTCACCGTAGTGTTCATTGTTACAGAAGATCTTATAACAATGGTCATTTGGGTTTATGGATTTGTGTGCATTCTCTTCTGACATCTATTCTTAAAAATAATATTTTCTTGTAATTTATTCATAGAATAAAGGGGCTTTTATAATTCCATGGAGTCTTACTCAATCTGGACATTTTTTGTTAATAGGGTTATAGAAAATTTGTTGCTTTTCTTAGTCATTTGGAGCATGATTTTGACCTTTCATAAGCATGTCTTGTTGAAGTGTATTTTTTTCCTCCACTTCTGTACATCTCAGTTGTTTCAATCTTGCTCTCAACTGTTAGGCCCAGTAAGTCTATGATTACAAAACTAATAAATTTTTCTAATTCTGAACTTAGCCATACCAAAGTCATTTCTTCACCAACTTATAAAATCTTTAGACTGATGCTTCACATTTTTTCATCAAATCATGGAAGTTATGGATCAATAGAGAAGTCAAGAAATGATAAGAGTTTTCTGTCAAAATATTTCACAAACACTTCATCATTTTTTGCTTGACTAAACCTTATGGGGGTATTGGAACCTCAACACAAAGGAGGTATCTTCTTCACCAATAGGCACAAATAGCAAAAAAAGTCCCATGAGAAGTTAATATTTGCAATCATATTGAAACATTATTATCGTGACAAACTGAATAAAATTTTAGAAAAGGGATATTTTGGGACATAGGCTATTTAAAGTTTATAGCAATATCCTATTCCATTCTATAGTTTTATTGAAGAAACAATTAGTTGACTAATATATGGCTTCTTCTTAAATTCTATATTCCACATGGCTAGTTACCTAATACTTTACTCCACAATAGTAAATGGTTTCCATTAGCTCAGTTGCAATGTTTGCATAATGGACCTCAAACCCAAAGGAATGTCATATTAGATTCCATTAATCAATGGAATGTCATTATCACATAGACAATAAATTTTGTCAACATATAATTACTATACTTGAGTAGTGATGATAACATGTCACTTTTAATGATAAGACCATGACATTGATCCCTTTTCCACTTCTAACTTCTCTAGCAATTTTTGACACATCCCAAGGTACATTGCTTAACAATATAACTCAAGAGTTGTGGTGTGGCCCCTCAATATGGTATCACCTGTATGAACCTTATATTATATGATGAAAGTGGAGATGATTCCAAGTGGAAAGTTATATATATGAAAAGGCCTTAACTTTGGGCCGGGAGAGTTCGATAGGGATTCATTCTCCTTTGGTCGGTCATTGTGATACACTTCCATTATCACTAATTCAAGTATCTACCCAGGCCTTGTAAAGAAGCCATAGCAAATACCAGAAGGGATAGCAAATTTGGATTCCATAGTAATCTGATGTATCATTTCCATTAACATCCCTAGTGTCCCAACATAGGTATTTACAGGGCCAACTTGCATTAAAGCACTGGAAGAGGGAATTAACCTAAAGAACTTAATTTGCATAGAAGGGGGATCCCCTCTTCAGTTGTGAGTGACTAAGGGAAAAAGAGAGTTGGTGATTGGGTTGGATGGTTGAGTGGGAAGCCTGAGTATGAGTTTATTCTCGAGCTGGGAGTAGAGGCATAGTTTTCCCTTGTGGTGTCCTATGTCATATGTGCTTCATATGATTTATTTAATGTATTATTTGTATGTGTTTAATGATTGTTTAATTATGTTTTTCTACTTCTGCATGATAATATGTGTTATGCATGGTGAATATGATGTTAGGCATATATGTCTACTCATATGTAGAGGATGGTTAATGCATAGTATTAGAAATATTAATGATTATATGAGTATTAGATGTTAATGCATGGTATTATGTATTTGACATGTGTTTGAAAAAATGGCCAAAATTAGAGGAGGTTTCATGGATTACCATAATTGCAAGATACATCCAAAATGGGTATTGGGAAGAGACATTGAAAAAAGTGGTGAAATTCTACAACAAATAATGAAGACGAATCATTTTATTATTCACATTGTTATTGATGGTTGTGCCAATCTAGCAGTCCTTGAAATTTGAAAGTCGATCCATCCTTTTGTTATCCAAAGTGGGCTTGAATCAAATATCTTTATCGCCAATTCCATTGTTGACATGTGTGAAAAGTTTTGAAGTTTGGGAGATGCATAAAATGTATTTGATGAATGTGAATGTGATATTGCCTCATGTAATTCATTAAATTAACAATGGAGAATTGTGTGTGAATATGGGTGACCTTCTTGGTCATGTTGGGCAACTGGATGGTGTTGAGGATTTCATTAATAAATTTGGTTTGTTCTTTAGCATGGCATACCTTATTGTCAAGCATCAAATTCCATGGCAATGTGGATGTAGAAAAATGAGCAACAAAACATATTATAATGTGGATTATCTTGCAAATGTGAGAAAAAAAATCATGAAAGGCAGAGTAAAACAGAAGCCAGGATGCAACTAAATTTGAGTCTATATTAAGGACCATTAACCTTTTTGTAAGAGACATATCCCACCCACATCAAAGGATATATATGCCTAATATTGTTAGAATGTTTCAAAGATGGAAAATTGTAAAATCTCATCCACACCAATGGAAAAAAGGGTCGAAACTTTCAACCAAAATTGATTCAAAGGAAATGAATTAATTAATCTACAAGTAACTTGTCCACAACTTAATCTATATTACTGCTATTTCCGTAACTTAAGATCTATGGTATGCTCTGTATCCCAATTTATGGAAGCTCAAAAAACATTAGTAGATAACAATAAAGAGGGTGCCACAATATGAAGAGGGAATATTTGACTTGGGATTTCGAAATGGAAAAAGCAAGGAGACTTAGTTACATGACTATTTAGACATATATTAGGAAAGATCCATGGATGACAAGAAATCCACAAGAATTTGGGTTCATTCTTGGATCACTAAGAAATAACATGTAGTGTCAAACTATGCTATAGAAGTTGAACATAAGATCAGATTAGATAATTCTGAATTTTTGATCGGAGAACCCACAGTAATGGAGTTTTTACACCAACGTTTCGAATCCCAAATGGGATCCATCATCAGGGAAAAGAGAAAGATGAAGAGAAAGATGATAAAAGAAGAGCCAGATGAAGGAAATAAATACTCATGAGGGAGGAAAAATAGAGGCAAAGCACAGGTCGGTAGGAAAGATAAATAATGAAACCTAATTTTAATTTTAATTTTTAAATTTTTAAATTTTTAATTTTTGATTATAATTTTAATAAATTAATCTTATTTATTTAATAACTTTAAAACAAAATCTTTAAACTAAAATTTTTTAAAAATAATATAATTATCTAGAAACTAATATATATAATGATATTAATATCAAAAAACATTAAATAACCTAAAAACCATATTGGTATTAATATCTAAAAATTAGAATATATATTAATATTTATATCATAAATCCTAATAACATTAATATTTATATAACCTAAAGACATAACTAAATATTTATCTAACCTAAGGTCTATACAACTTCATATATATATACTAGTATTAATAACAATAAAGCCTAATGCCTATATCAAAATCTAAAAAACTAATATATATTTTAATATCATAAACTTATATATAACTTAAACTCTATATAAATTTATTATCTAAAAACTAATAAATATTTATTAATATTAATATATATAACTTAATGACTCTATATGACTATATAATATTAATATATATGATATATAACTTAATATTAATATATAATCAAAAATTAAAAATTTAAAAATTTAAAAATTAAAATTAAAATTAGGTTTCATTATTTATCTTTCCTGCCGACCTGTGCTTTGCCTCTATTTTTCCTCCCTCATGAGTATTTATTTCCTTCATCTCGCTCTTCTTTTATCATCTTTCTCTTCATCTTTCTCTTTTCCCTGATGATGGATCCCATTTGGGATTCGAAACGTTGGTGTAAAAACTCCATTACTGTGGGTTCTCCGATCAAAAATTCAAATAACACAAACCTTAGATAATTCTATCAATGTACAACAAATGACCACAAAAGTAGGCCACTGGGACTATTGAGTACAATGATCTTTATATAAACAAGGTTTACCAATGTCCTATATAACAAACATGAATGAAATTAAGGCACTGGGAGGGAAATGTATGGACAAGGCCATAGTCTGCTAGATCTCTCTTTTTCCTAACTTCCAAGGTTGAATGTAGGAAACTCAAAACAAAGTAGCAACAAAATGGGCATCTCAAGTAATTTGGATTATGAAAATAATTGTAGATATGCAAGTTCATTAGGATGAGCATACTATTTTTTGTGATAATGAGGGACTTATCAAGCTAGAAAAAATACCATCTTTCAATATTAATCAATTGCATTAAGGTGCACATATTACAACACTCTAGGTTGATTTACTTGTTGCACAACTCTTGATGATGTTATTTAGTTCTTAGCAATGTACTCCATCTATTTTCACTCAAATATGCTCTTTAGCATTGCATACAAGCATGTGAAAGCTTAGTTCCATCACTTGGAGCCCATGACTACCCAAGGATGATCCACTGATTCATAAACTGCATGAGAATTTTAGGTGCTTCAGTGTTTTCCCACATTAAATGACAAAATTCCTATTATCAATTCACATGTAACCCAAGTTGTGGCAATGTGGATGTAGAGAAACAAACAACAAAACATATTCTCATGCTCCAAAATGTGTATTTATGTCTTATATTTATATATGTGTGTGTGTGTGTGCGTGTTGCAAGTGATAGGTGGATTATCTTGCAAATGTGAGAAAAAAATGATGAAAGACAAAGCAGTAAAACAAAATCCAAGATGCAATAAATTTGAGTCTAGAATAAGGATCATTAACACTTTTGTAAGAGACATATCCTACTGAGGTCTTTGAATGTTTCTTTTTTGGAGCAGAGGCAGAGAAAAATGATGGAAAAGGGTTTTTGACAAACCCTTACATGGCACAGAGATAGAGCAAGCAGTTTCTTAGGCTTAGGCAGTATTGCTACCAGTGCGGGTTTTGCGGATCTGGTAGCAACCACCAATGAACATCCCGATGGGGGAGGCAACCGGGCCTCCCCCCACAAGGCACAACAATGGAGATAGGACACTTGAAGACGAGAATGAAAAGCCCGCAAATGGAAGTGCAGAACAAGCAGCGGTACAGCTTGTGCAGCAGGAGGAGCCGAACGAATAGGCAGATCTGAATAATGAAACGGAAAATAACCCTACAGCGTCTGAACAACCAAAGAAGGCATCGTCTTCCACTTGCAATCCCATTGCAATGGAACAACCCAAGATTGAGTTGCCCAATCACAGAGTCATTGCATAGATACAATATATGAAAGACCACGCACTGATAGGTAAATTTATAGGCTACTGGCCCACCAAAAGAGCTCCGCAAGGTTGGATAACCTCAAAGTGGAAGCCCAAGGGACATGTTACCCTACAGCTAGGCCCCAAATGGTTTTTCACAGCCATCTTTAACTGCATTGAAGACATAAACCACGTTCTAGATGGAGGACCCTATTTCTTCAATGCAGCGAGTCTATATCTACGAGACTGGATAGAAAGATTCAATCCAGACAAGGAAAACTTCAATTGGGCACCGGTATGGATTCGCATGTATTCCTTACCGTTGGAATACTCGGATGAAGGGTCACTTCAAGCTACTGGCAATGGGTTAGGAGAATTCACAAAGACTGCAAAGGAAACAAAGCTTCACCGGTACACCTCATATGCTCGTATCTGTGTTTATATAAAACTTGGCAAAGCACTCACGGATTCGGTAAGTCTCCTTCACAATGACTTTGAATGGATTCAACCCATAGACTATGAACATGTGCCTTTTAGATGCACGAGATTCCATGCCCATGGACATCTATTCCGGGATTGCCCTTTAAATGCCCCTCCTAAATCTACAGATAATGGGGGAAAATCTAACGTGGAAGAGTTTACCAAAGTTGCAAGTAGAAAGAAGCATAACAAAAAACCCCCTACAGTACCAAAAAATGTAATACCATCCTATGATGCTCCATCCTCCAGCAACAGTTTTGGCATTCTTTCAAACCTAGATATGCCTGATTCAGATCCTTCCAAGATAGCTAAGACAACCTCTATGCCATCCATCGAACCTTTAGCTATACCTAACCCTCATTAGGCCAGTCAACCATTATCAGCAAATAACCCTGATCTGCAACCAACAACCTCACAACCCACTCTCCTTCAAGATCAAAATAAAGCCCTCTAGTCCGCAAAAGGAATGGACATTGATAACCTGTTAATAGAACCTCTTAATGCAACACACCACATGAATGAAAGCAATCAACAAAGTCTAATGGAAGAAGAACCTGAAAGCTTTGATCTAGGGGACCTAGACATTTACAGTCTAGAACAAGCATGCAAAAGTAAAGAGTTCAACAAAATACCAGAAAGACAACTTGAAAATATAGAAGTAGTACTTTCAAGAGTGCATCAGCACAACACACTGGGCATATAACAAGGAAGCGGATGGGATGTGAAACACATTACCAAAGATGGGAAGAAAATAAGTAGAAAGATAGATCTGCAGTGCACCATCTTCATTGGGGAAATGCTAGTGGAGTTCGGAAGGTGCTCCAAGCTAACTAAATATTACAGATCCTTACCTACCAGTCAACCATGAAGCTCATCTCATGGAATGTTCGAGGACTTAATAGTCCCAGGAAATATAGGATGATAAAGAATATGATTCAGCAAGAAAGACCACATATTTTCTTTATGCAGGAAACAAAATGTAACACTAGCACATTAGATGCCATTTTATCCAAAGCCTAATTGGGATGCCAGACTGTTACGATAGATGCAACAGGAGCTTCAGGGGGAGGGGCTTACTATAGCCTGGAATATGCAGCATGTATCCCTTACAGACTTCCATGCTTCTCATCATTTTATCCAAGCCACTTTCCACCTTATTTGAACTAATGTACATGGTCACTTGACAAATGTATACTTCCCCCAAGATACTATGCAAAAGAATACGCTGCTAAAATCATTGGAAATTCTTAATTCTACAAGAACACATCCACTGTGGATAATAGGCGGTGACTTCAATATGATCACTCGGCTAGAGAAAAAACTAGGAGGTAGAAGGAAGCTGGATAGTGAAAGCAGCAACTTCAAAGAATACATTCAAAAAAACTAGCTAATTGATTTACCATTTGATAATGGTACTTTCACATGGAATACTAAAAGGACGAGCTCTCAACAAATCTCATCCAGGTTGGATAGATATCTTATCTCAGACAACTCTGTTCATCTATGAGGTGATATCAGAGCCTCAATACTCCCCATTGTCGGCTCGGATCACTAGCCTATTTCCCTACAATGGAAGGATCCTGGAAATTCAAACAGGAAACCCTTTAAATTTGAAACTTTTTGGCTCACTCACCCTGAGTTAAAAAATATGGTCAAATCAGCGTGGGAGAGCTTTATTCCTAATGGCGGCTCAAATATGTATAAATTCTAGCAACGGTTGAAGCATATCAAATGGAAAATCAAGACCTAGAATCACACCACATTCGGTAATATCTTTCAAGATCAAAAAGTGCTCGAGCAAAGTATGACAGAGTTACAGCAGAAGATCATTACAGGAGGCAGAAAGGAAAACTTAGCAAGCCAAGATTGGAAGAAAGAAGGAAACAAGAGGAAATGCTCTAGAAACAAAAGTCAAGAATCAGATGGATAAAAGAAGGGGAAAGAAACACCAAATTCTTTCACCACACAACTACACAAAGAATAATGAATAACACCATCTCGCATATTCAAAATCTGCAGGGAGACAGAATGGAGAAACATGAAGATATTGATAAAGAGCTCACTAATCACTTCAAAACAGTACATCAAGAGCCACCTACAGATAGATAGCCTGCAATAAACGAAATACTCCAACATATTCCCAGAATTATAATAGAGGAGCACAATCAGCTCTTGTTGGGACCGACTACTTTGATGGAAGTAGAAACAGCCTCATATCAATTGAAAGATGGGAAAGCTCTAGGACCTGATGGCTTCACCTCTAACTTCTACCATCACTTTTGGGATTTAATCAAAGAGGAAGTCTGGAAGGTGGTAGAAGAATCTTGAGCTATGCATTGGCTACTTCCATCTCTCAATGTGACATTCATAGCTCTCATCCCCAAAGAAGCTCAGCCGAGTACTCTGGAGAAGTTTAGGCCCATTTCTCTATGCAATGTCATATACAAAATCATTTCGAAAGTCATTGCCAATCGCCTCAAACTGCTTCTTCCTCTTCTCATTTCACTGGAACAATCTGGCTATGTTGAAGGATGTCAAATCTTGGATGGCATCATTTTGACTCATGAAATCATTCACTCCTTAAAGAGCAACAAACAGGCTGGTATGCTTCTTAAAATCGATCTTTCTAAAGCTTTTGACAAAATTAGCTGGTCCTATATAAAACACATGCTAACTGCCTTTGGCTTCAGCTCGACCTAGGTTCGATGGCTAATGAGTCCCATATCCTCTCCCTTCTGCTCCATCCTTGTTAATGGAATCCCCTCCAAACCCTACTCCCCTTCTAGAGGAATCTGTCAAGGTGACCCTTATCCCCCTTCCTCTTTATTATTATGGCAGAAGGTCTGGGTCGCCTTATAAAGAATTTTGTTCAATCTCACGACCTTAGAGGCATCTCTGCCCATGGAACCTCTACGATAATGCATCAACAATTTGTTGATGACAATATTTTATTTGGTCACCCTTCTATCAATGAATCCCGCACCATCAAAGCTCTGCTAGAAACCTTTTCAAGGGCCTCAGGAACCACTATTAACACTGCCAAATCTCAAATTTTCTTTTTCCACACTCCTCCAGCCACTCAAAGAATAATCACCAGAATCATAGGATTCTCTCAAGCTAATATTCCTTCCAAATATTTGGGTGCTCCACTGATAGATTCAGCCTTAAAGCATGCCTCTTGGCAACAACTCATTGAGAAACTTGAAAGTCGCCTATCATCCTGGACCTACAGAACTCTCAACATGGCAAGCAAGTTAGTTTTGATAAAGGCAGTTTTACAATCCATGCCTCTCTATCTCTTCTCAGTACTTGTAGCTCTTAAATGGGCTCTCAAAAAGATCAAAAATCTGTAATGCAACTTTTTAAGGGGCTCCACAGGGAAAAGCCTTAAATGGGCGTTAGTTAAATGGGAGACTGTCTATACACCAAAAAAGCAGGGGGGACTAGGATTACGAGACCCGCAACACAGTAACACATTAATGGGAGCACGAATATGGTGGCAGTGGGTTTTAAGGCCACAGAAGCCATGGGCACAAATTTGGACTGCAAAATATGCAGACAATCGTCCGCAGGAAGAATTAATAAGAATCACCACTACAGATACAGGATCTCTAATCTGGAACGTAGCAAAACAACATAGAGAGCTAATACAGAAGCATAGCTTCTGGGAAATACGTGATGGACAATCTGCGCGGTTTTGGATGGATTCATGGCAACAGAGACCAAAAATGGCAGGACTCCTTCCCCCTACGGATGGAAACAACATCAACCCCACTGATCATGTAGCAAACCATTGGTCTCAAAGTACCAATCAAGGCTTTAGACAATGGAAACCTATTGAACAGACAATACAACATGAAACTGAAGCCTATAACTCGAATCTACACAAAGAACTGACCAGCAAAAAAATCAGACATACTAATGGAAAGGATATTTTGAGATGGGGCTACACCCCAAGGGGAACTTATACAACAAAAGAAGCTTATAAGCTGATGCTCCATACACAGGAACCAGTTGATCCGGCTTGGACTCGTCTCTGGACTACAGGAATTTGGCCTAAAATAGCTACCTTCATTTGGCTGCTCTATCATCATTGAATTCTCACTTGGGATAATTTAATCAAAGGAGGATTCTAGGGACCCTCTTATTGTCCCAATTTTCAAAGACAAGGAGAATCTATTCAACATCTCATGGACTCCTGCTACATGGCTAATCAATTATGGAAAAAACTCACCTTCAGATGTCAGAGACCATGCAGAATCTTAGGGGATATCAAAAGCACCATCTGTAATTGGCCCCCTATGGCATATAAAAGCAAACTTCTAAATGCGCTATGGACAATTCTCCTGGGATTCCTTTTTTGGACAATATGGAAGGAAAGAAACAAACGAATTTTTAAAAATCAAGGCACTACTCTAGAGATCATATGGACCAATTTATGTCAGAATATTCAAGAAACTCTAGCTCTCCAAAAGTGGAGTATTGAGGACTTTCCCACTCAAGCATAGGAACAAAGTATATGGAACAACTGGAAATTAAAGCTCCCATAGGTTCAAATCGATCCCAACAAAGTAAGCATTATCACCAAGTAGCCATCACATTGGAACCCCCCTCCAACAAATGTGATCAAACTAAATTTTGATGGGGCCTCAAAAGGCAACCCAGGCAAAGTTGGACACGGTGGTATTTTCAGAGATCAAGATGGCCGACCATTGCTAATATACTATGGCTCAATAGGATGGGACATGAATAACTCTGCAGAACTGGAAGGATTATGGAAAGTTATGAACTTAGCACATCAACACAATTTTCATCCCATCATAATAGAAGGGGAATCCCATATTTTGATAAACATGGTATCCCAAATTCAATTGGAAACTGCAGCTACGAGAGTCACTACCAGCTAGAGACTAGCGGCTAGGCTAGAACTAATAGAGCAATGGATGACAAATAGCAGAGCTACCACTTTCACTCATGTCAAAAGAGAAAACATTAGGGTGGTCGATCTTTTGGCAAACATTGGATTTGAACATGATCAGGTCCTTCAATCTGGAACAATCAACATTTTACATGACCAAGCTCAATTACAAGCATGCACTAACCTGGTGCAAGAGGAAGCACTTCCCACAGATGGAGGTGCTCAGAGGGAATAAAGCAGTGGTGGCAGAATGGAATGGAATGTGGCCAAACCACATGGCCTTCTGTAATCTGGCACACTAGTCTAAGCAAGAAATTAATCACAGCCATAAATGGCACTTAAGGGGGCACCGTCTCCAACAGGACTACAACCACCAACCTTGGCTCCACGCGAAAATGAATATTGACGATGCTATTTCCACTGAACCTGGTCACCATCCTTTTCCGCTGCAAAGCTGTTGTTGCTCAAAGCCATCGTACTTCCACCGGGAGGCATTGCCATCTCCTTTGCTGTATTGAATTCAGCCCCGGAATTCACTTCTCCCAGAGCCTGAATTTCCATTACATATTCCCTTCGACCTCCGTAGTTGGTCCCTTCTCAGAGCCGCACAATAATCTCCTTGAGCCTCTGATTTACCCTGAACCCAACTCAGGAAGAAATTCACAAATTTTTGCAGCCGACATGACGAGAAATTGTCACTGCCTATACAGTCATTGGGGCAGCCTAGCTCATCCACCACCTTCCCCGATTTTAGAGACCACATCCTCTCAGGCCCTGCAATTTACAGGGGACTACCCAAACACCCGCAGGGGCAGAGGTAGAGGCCGCTCTCAACCTCACAACCACCATTTGATGCCCCTTGCCTCGCCTTTCAGCAGTAGTCCTTCAATTCCTGCTTCGCCCCCCAGGGCATCTCCCTCAAATCCTCAAACGAATCTCTAGACCACCCAATTCACCTTCCGTTCTTCCATGAATAGGCCCCTCATTATAGCCACCTTCTCCATTAGCCTTCATGAGATGGAATCTGCAATTGCGGGACAGATAGTCACAGGTGCTGGCCAAGACAATGCAGTGAAGGAGCTGGTCACTATTGGTGGTAGCCACAACAGCACAGCTTTGGACATGGCTCAGATGAGCACCCAAGGAGCTCAGATGCGGCATGTTGAGAAGGGCATGGGACAACCAGAGAAGGAATTAGACCAGAAAGTTGACAAAGAGGCAGAACCTTACAGCTGCTACGCTGAGGAAGAACAACCGATGCAGCAAGCTGATGACATAGAAGCATTCCACCATGCAGTTGTCGACATGGAGGAATACAGGTGTTTCATTGTGGAGGAACACCCATCGCCTCCACAACGCCCCTAGTCAGCCATTATGCTAGACACGTGTTTGCCAATTGGTCTGCCCTATGCATGCCACGTGTTTGCCTCTTTACAAGTTTTTTCACTGCAATTATGTGGCTTTTTAGACTTGTTAATGGGGTTTAGGAAAATCTGATAGTTTCAAGTTCCCTGGATAGTTTCTGTTCATTTTTTGGAAAAACTGCTAAACAATTATGCGCAATCGCTGGTTTCCCCTGCGTGGGTAGCAAGTTAACTATGCACTGGTTTTTTGATTTGGGCTAGTTTCCCTTTTTGGGTAGTCTGGACTCTATCTTCTGCTGATTTTGCCAACTCTCAGGCATGGATTTGCAAAGGATACGACCTCAGTGTACAATATTTTTTTCCAGTAATAGAATTAGCCTTACTTAGAAGAAAAAAAAAGAGACATATCCCACCCACATTCAGAGGATATATATGCCAAAAGTTTGTTAGAAAGTTTCAAAGATGGAAAATTGTAAAATCTCATCCACACCAATGGAAAAAAGGGTTGAAACTTTTAACCAAAAATGATTCAAAGGCAATGGATTAATCAATCTACAAGCAACTTCTTCACAACTTAATTTATCTTACTTCCATTTTTCCTAACTTGATATGTGCAGTATGCTTTGTCTCCCAATTTATGGAAGCTCCAAACGTAGCAATAGACAACAATAAAGAGGGTGCCACAATATGAAGAGGGAATATTTGATTCAGACATTCAATATGGAAAAAGCAAGGAGACTTAGTTACATGGCTAATGAGACTTAGATTATGCAAGATCCATGGATGACAATAAATTGACAAGAATTTGGGTTCATTCCTGGCACAAAGGCAATTTCCTGGATCATTAAGAAATAACATGTAGTGTCACACTATTCTAGAGAAGCTGAACATAAGATAAAATTAGATAACTCTATCAATGTACAAAAAATGACCACAAAAGTAGGCCAATGGGACTATTGAGTACAATGATTTTTATATAAAGAAGGTGTACCAATGTACTATATAACAAACAAGAAGGAAAGTAAGACATTGGGAGGGAGATGTATGGACAAGGTCATAGTCCACTAGATCTCTCTCTCTCCTAACTTCCAAGGTTAAATGTAAGAAACTCAAAACACAATAGCAACAAAATGGGCATGCCAAGAAATTTGGATTAGGAAAATACTTGCATATATGCAAGTTCATTAGGATAAGCATAGTAATTTTTGTGATAATATAGGAGTTATCAAGCTAGAAAAAATACCTTCCTTCGATATTAATCAACTGCATTGAGGTGCACATATTACAACACTCTAGGTTGATTTACTTGTTGCATAACTCCTAGTGATGTTATTAAGTTCCTAGCAATATACTCTACCTTCGTTTACTCAAATATGCTCTTAGTGTTGCATAAAATTCAATGCAAGCTTAGTGACATCACTTGCAGCCCATGGCTACCTGAGGATGATCCACTAATTCATACATTGCATGTGAATGTGACGGGCTTCAGGCTTTCCCCATATTAAATGACAAAATGCCTCTTATCAATTCACATGTAACCCAAGTTGTGGAAATGTGGATATAGATAAATGAATAGCATAACATATTCTCATGCTCCAAAATTTATACCTTTGTCTTATATATATATACTGCAACTAATAGGTGGATTATCTTGCAAATGTGAGAAAATAAATGATGAAAGATAAAGAAGTCAAAAAAAAAAAATCTAGGATGCAACTAAATTTGAGACTAGAATAAGAATCATTAACCATTTTCTAAGAGACAAATCCCACCTAGAGTCAGAGGATATATATGCCAAACATTTGTTAGAAATTTTCAAAGATGGCAAACTGTAAAATCTCATCCACACCAATGGAAAAAAGGGTTGAAACTTTCAACCAAAATTGATTAAAAGGAAATGAACTATTCAATCTACAAGAAACTTGTTCACAATTTGATCAATCTTACTTCCATTTACCCTTACTTAAGCTATCCAGTATGCTTTGTCTCCCAATTTATGGAAGCTCCAAACACAAGAATAGACAACAATAAAGAGGTTTCCATAGTATGAAGAGGGAATATTTGACTTGGTCATTCTATATGGAAAAATAAATGAGACTTAGTTACGTGGCTATTCAAACTTAGATTAGAAAATATCCATGGTTGACAAGAAATCCATAAGAATTTGGGTTCATTCTTGGCACAAAGGTAGTTTCCTGGATCATTAAGAAATAACATGTAGTGTCACACTATTCTATTGAAGGTGAACATAAGATCATATTAGATAATTCTATCAATGTCCAACAAATGGCCATAAAAGTATGCCAATGGGACTATTGAGTACAATGATCTTTATATAAAGCAGGTGTACCAATGTCATATATAACAAACAAGAAGGAAACTAAGACACTGGGAGGGAGATATATGGACAAGGTCATAGTCCACTAGATCTCTCTCTCTCCTAACTTCCAAGGTTGAATGTAGGAAACTCAAAATAGAGTAGCAGTAAAATGGGCATGTCAAGCAATTTGGATTAGTAAAATACTTGCAGATATGCAAGTTCATTAGCATAAACATGGTATTTTTTGTGATAATGTGGGAGTTATCAAGCTAGAAAAAAGACTTGTCTTCGATATTAATCAATTTCATTGAGGTGCACATTTTACAACAGTCTATGTTGATTTACTTTTTGCACAACTCATGATGATGTTATTTAGTTCTTAACAATGTATTCTACCTTTGTTCACTCAAAAATTCTCTTTAATGTTTCATACAAGCCTGTGTAAGCTTGGTGACATCACTTGGAGCCCATGACTACCTAAGGATGATCCATTCATTCATAAATTACATTAGAATGTGAGTATCTTCAGGGTTTTCCCACATTTAATGACAAAATTCCTCTTATCAATTCACATGTAACCCAAGCGTCTCAAATAAATACACATTGGAAGCGAGATCCTTTCAATGGAAGATTTTAATATCATAATTAATATCACTAGTTAATAATTCAATAAAACACCCTTGGCATTCATGTGCACCTAGAGAGACTCTATCAAACACACCAAGAAAAGAACCTAATAGCATTTAAGAGTGTTGATTGAATCAAGAGTTTAAGTGACAAATAATAGTAAAATACATATTCTAGGGCCAAGGGTTTGATGATGGCATCAATACTCACAGGGAGTAACACAATTTATACATGGATTTGTAAAACTCAAAAAACACATCCAACCCCCATCTTTTATAGAATAAGACAAGTCTTACAATAAATTTGGACACACATTGAGCACCTCATAAAGGTCCTAATCTAATCTAAGGTAAAGGCAACAATCTAATTATTATACAATCTGGACCCATATATGACCAAAATCAGTCCAAAGAATATAATAGTTAGAAAAATCCTACAATAAAGGCAACAATCTAGCCATTATACAATTTGGACCTATATACAACCAAAATGGGTCCAAATCATAAGTATAAATTCCCTTCATAGAATCATCTTTCTTGTGATCTTCCACTGTGGTGTCTCAAAAACTTATCATTTGTCTCTTCGATGTGAATTTATAGGTCTTCTTATCAAATAAATTATTCTATTTTAGAATCATATTTCTCATG
Organism: Pinus tabuliformis; assembly: GCA_031772625.1. NCBI lineage: Eukaryota > Viridiplantae > Streptophyta > Pinopsida > Pinales > Pinaceae > Pinus > Pinus tabuliformis. Next base: position 288,812,407 of record CM062813.1, read on the forward strand.
TTCTTCTACTGTAGTGTCTCAGATGTGTGCTCATAGGGATGAAATATTCTTCTTCTACTTTTTCATAATCAAATGTAGCCCATTTGTTTTAAGCTTTGTCTCTTTGCATAGGATGTAGCATGTCATTCTCTTCAAAATAATATGAGTTTGGATATTCATAACCTACATCGTGCTTTGCAAATGTTGAGTGCCAAACGATTGAATATTAAGTTTATATACTTTCAAATTACAATGGTGCATTAAATGAAAATAGGAAATGGATTATGAGTTTGGATATTCATAACCTCCGCCGTGCTTTGTAGATGTTGAGTGCCAAATGATTGAATATTAAGTTTATATACTTTCAAATTACAATGGTGCATTAAATGCAAACAGGAAATGGATTATAGGGAGAGAGAGAGAGAGAGAGAGGCAGGGGGGGAGAGGGAGAGAGAGAGACAGAGAGCGAGAGATGGGGGGAGAGAGAGATATGGAAAGAGACAGGGAGAGAGAGAGGGGGGTGGGGGGGAGAGGGGGGAGAGGGGGGGCAAGAGAGGGGGGGGGAGAGAGAGAGGGAGAGAGGGAGAGAGAGAGAGAGAGAGAGAGAGAGAGAGAGAGAATGAGAGAGAGAGGGAGAGAGGGAGGGAGAGAGGGAGAGAGAGAGGGAGGGGGGGAGAGGGGGGGAGAGAGGGAGGGGGAGAGAGTGGGGGTGAGAGAGAGAGGGGGGGGAGAGGGGGAGAGAGAGAAAGGGGGAGAGAGAGGGGGGGAGAGAGAGAGAGGCAGGGGGAGAGGGGGAGAGAGAGAGAGAGAGAGAGTGGGGGGGAGAGGGAGAGAGAGAGAGAGAGAGAGAGAGGGAGAGAGAGGGAGAGAGGGGGAGGGAGGGGGAGGGGGGTGATAGAGGGGGGGAGAGAGATGGGGGATGAGAGAGAGACGGGGGGGAGAGAGGGTGGGAGAGAGAGAGGCAGAGGGAGAAAGGGGGGAGAGAGAAGGGGGAGAGAGAGAGAGGTGGGGAGAGCGAGAGAGAGGGAGAGGGAGAGGGAGGGAGAGAGAGAGAGGGACAGGGAAAGGGAGAGGGAGCGGGAGCGGGAGAGGGAGAGGGAGTGGGAGAGGGAGGGGGAGGGAGGCAGAGAGGGAGAGGGAGAGGGAGGAAGAGAGAGAGAGGGAGAGGGAGAGGGAGAGGGAGAGGGAGGGATCGGGAGGGAGAGGGAGGGAGCGGGAGGGAGAGGGAGGGAAGGGGAGGGAGAGGGAGGGGGAGGGAGAGGGAGAGGGAGGGGGAGGGAGAGGCAGAGAGAGAGAGAGAGGGAGAGGGAGGGAGAGGGAGAGGGACAAAGAGAGAGAGAGAGGGAGAGAGAGGGAGAGGGAGAGAGGGAGAGGGAGAGGGAGATCGGTAGAGGGAGAGAGAGGGAGAGAGGGAGAGGGAGAGGGAGAGGGAGAGAGAGAGGGAGAGGGAGAGGGAGAGAGGGAGAGGGAGAGGGAGATTGGGAGAGGGAGAGGGAGAGAGAGGGAGGGAGAGGGAGGGAGAGAGAAGGAGAGAGGGAGAGAGAGAGAGGGGGGAAGGGGAGAGAGAAGGAGAGAGAGAGAGAGAGGGAGAGGGGGAGAGAGAGAGAGAGAGAGAGGAGAGAGAGAGAGAGAGAGAGAGAGAGAATATAAACAATATGTTAATAATAAAATTCACGCCACAATGTATCTTCATGTCAGATATTTTACCCATTGGCTAAATTTAATCCTTAATTTTCCTCACAAGGAGTACGTGAAAAATGGAATGAGTGACTTTTTCCGCGTCGAAGCAGAATATATCCAAAAAAAAATTGATTGTTGCAATTTAAGTTCCTTTAAGATTTGAACTCTCAATGTTCTGCATAATGTATTATGCTTAACTAACATTTGAAAACATGTACCAAAACCATTCATCTTTACAAGGAATATGCAGGTTTGATGATTTTAGTAAAATTGCAAATAAGAAAACATAGCAATGATATCAATGATAAGGAAAGGTTCTCACAAATAATACACAGGCACTCCTAAGTGTTTCCCTATTTGTGATTGTTGATGATAATGATGGAATACATTCCATGATAGTGACCCTTCCTGTAGCCTTGATATTTTCTATGATCTCATTCGCTTCTTCCTTGGTGACACATTGCTTCAGAATAACACAAGTCTTATCCATGATCTCCTTACCCTCCTTCATCCCCAAATCGATGAATTCACTCCCTTGATGACCAATCATTTTATGAAGTTTTATATTGTAGCTAATTGCTTGTTTATCTAGATCCTTAAAGCAACCTCAATCCTTTTTATATATTATTTTTATTGCTTTCTCTACATGCAGTCACCCTAGTGGAGGAATTTCAGTAATTACTACTCTTTGTGCACCATAATTGTATATTTCCTGTAATAATAAGTTTTGTCAGAAAAGAAAATGTGTTTTTTCTTTGGAAATTAGAAACAAATGTTCTCATATTTCAGTATCAATGTGAAATGAATTATACATAAAATAAGTGATATACCTCAAGAGAAGATGAGTGATGTACCTCAATAAAATTGGAATTGATCTGTAGAATGTGATCCTCAAATTGTGAAACATTATACTGCAATCAAGTGTATGGATTGATATAATAGTTAACAAGAAAATCATTGTTTCCCATGTTGATTATGAAAATTTCTTTATGCAAAATATTGGTGGCACTTTCAACTCATGCAATCTTCCCCAACTTATGCATGTATTCCTTGAATTACTCTACTTCTATCCAGAGGGGTATTACAGACTTGAAAAAAATAACAACATTAAAATACATATATTAGAATTACATGAATTTATGTGCCATAGAATATTTAAATTTAAAATTAGAGAAGATATTATAATAAACATACAAATTCCTTGGATTTCATATTATCATATCCAGTGCATGCAGATGAAAAACTAATATCAGTGAGCAGATCTTGGTGGGTGAGCTTTGGATCCAAATATGTTGGAACAATTTCTTCTGTGCCCAATCCTTCAACTTCACTGATTAATAATCATGAAAGAAAAATTCCATGGATATGTTACACAAGGAAATCGAATTATATATATGATAAATCAAAGATTGTATGTTTTGAAATCGAATTAAATTCCATGATTACCCAAAAAGTTTTTTGTTAGTATTCAATTGCAAAAGATACTAGTTGGTATATCCCATATGGAATATCTCCCATATGGTATAAAATTAACTAATAATTGTGGATATTTTACTGTTATTTCAAATTTGGTGCCAAACTTCTAGAAGGTCTCGATATTCGATGCATTATCAAACTTCTCCAACTTGATATAAAATGTGGTCTTTTCGAGCTTCTTTTCCTTAGATTTTGCTACACCAATGACTGAGCTCGCTTGAGGGATCAATGAAGTAGCCTCGACTGACAACATCTCAATGCAAGGTACCCTCAACGTATCCCTTAGGTAGGGGTTGATATGCTTTCACTCTTCTGGGAAGAGGCTCGAAATGGATTCAACAAGCTTGAGGATTTTATTGGAGTGAGGAGTCCTCAACCCATATGGAACATAGTCTGATGGAAATTTCAGTTTTTGGGATTTGGTTTCCATAGAAATATAGTTTGGAGTGTCATAATGGGCTCAAAATGGAATGTGCAAAAGTGATCTCTTGTATTTATCTGCAGCTTCATGTCTGGAAGAAAGAAAGGGATAATTTTTATAGTATAAAGTGAACCCTAATATGTATCATAACGGTATTCTCATGCTTTTAAAGATGAACGAAAATTTCGGAATGGATTGATCAGGTTTTGAATATATCGAGAGGTGGACAACTATGTTAGGAAGATAGATATTATTAACCACAATGAGAATAGATGTCTATGAGGTTTTGAAAATGTAACCACTAGACTTCATAAAACCATGAACGTTAACATATGTTAATTGACTTAGAATTAAGCAATACCAATAGATGAGATTTTTGAAGGAGCAATGAAGAGTGATATGATCCCTCCCTCAACCTGACTATTATTCCACAATATGAGAATTAAGTTTACTACAAAGTTATTACTTCCAAACCAAATTATCAACTAGGGGATGGGGGAGAGATGCTTCATATGATTGTTGAGTCCCAAACCTGCACTTTCCTATATACCCTTTCAGCCTTCTTTTTCCATTTACTTTATCCACTAAGCTGTCAAATCATTGCATATTAGTCTAAAAAGAGCTTATGAAATGGTTTCCTAACTATGTTTATGACTGTTTTTTGATTTAGATTTTTGTTCAAGCAGCTGCGGAAACTTGTCACTTTCCGCAGCCAGCTCAAGTTTCTGCATCCATTTTGTTAAAGACTATGTTACAGGTGTCCAATGGAGAAACCGGCCACATGGGCAAGCTGCAAGTGACATGTACATGGAGCGTGTCCCCTTAGTTCAGCCAAATCACTCATAAACGGTCATGGTCAACGACGGTCAAAGGAAGGGCCAAACAAGGAGTTTTGTGGTGGCATGGCTCTGTTTCGCCCACGTGAAGGTTTGCATGGCATGATCCTCAATTTCCGGAGGTATTGGCACACCTTTAGATCAACCCGTGAACTGAATCGAGCAGCCACCACTCCATGGATTTAACTGTCATGATGACCATAATGCTAGATCTCAGGCCATGGAGATTTACGTGTCCCTTTGGCAGCGTAGAATCTAGGAATTAGTTGCAGCATTTTCACTTATAAATAACGCATTGGTATATGCTGGATAGTTAGCTTTTCAGATGTAATTTTGACTGTTGTTATAAGCCCACTGTATTGTGCTTTACTTTGTCTTATTACTGCACTTTAATATATGAGAAGACTACATTCCTAAATTCGATTTGTGACTGAGTACTAACTGGCTGAGGTTGCAGAGGGCCCCTGTACACCAAGGCTCTGTATAGTTTCTTACTTGCTTTCATTTATTGTTTTTGTAATCATTTATTGCATATATTTCGTTGTTCTGATGTTCATTGTTGTCCATATTTCCCTTTATGTTTTCTATAACTGTTAGTTGATCAATGCTTTTCTTACAGGTTTTTGTAGGTAGCCCGGGCAAATTTACATATTTTTAAAATTACTAACATGAGATCATCTTGTCCTTTCTTCTGATTTTCATTTACTGAGTTTTAATTCCATCATTGTCATTTCTTTCAGTTTTGCTTTGCTTATTTACTTTTCGGCCACTTAGACATCATATTACTCATCTGTTTATGATTTCCTTTCTATAGCCAAGTGACTCAATTAGTGAGGAATCAGAATATTACTTGTTGTAGTATGATTTAGTTTGCTTTCCTGCAAGTTAGAGATTGAATTACTTATGTCATTTTCAAGAATTGAAATATGAATGAGTAGTTAAATCTTAGTTTCCTTTTATACAATTTGATTTCTTGTAATTTAGATATCATATTACTCAGCTTGTTTATGATTACTTCCTATAGCCAGAGCGAGTCAAAAAGTGAAGGGTCAGAATGTGGGTTGAAGTAGTGTGATTTAGTTTGCTTTGCTTTCAGTCTTTGAGTTGCTTTAAGTTCAGTTTTTATTTTCTTCTTCATACAACAGTAAGGACACTGGGCCATTGTCACTAGTTCACTATTTTGGTACATTTATTTCCTTTTGAGAATTGATTTCATCACAATCAGTTTGAAACCTCATTTTTGAGAATTTTAAAGTTTGGAAAATCATTGTAGAAATCACCATTACCATCCATACTTAACTTTCAATTTCACCATCTCACACTAGGGAATCCACAGAAAATAAACCCAAAAACAAACTAAAAAAAACTCAAAAACGACAAAAGACTAAGAAAACGATTATCTTGCACATACAGTGCACTTCACTTCATCAGTTTATGACTCCCGAATTGACATTTTAAATAGCAATTTAGGACACACTAAATTGACCAAACATTTTTGCGCCGCTGCCGGGGAAGTGAAACTAGGTAGCCAATTTCTTAAAAAAAAAAAAAAACAAGAAAATTTCAAGGAAGGAAAATTGATAACCTCTCAAAGTATGCTCTCCTCTTGCACTTAGTGTGAACTGGAGGATCAGAAAAGAGAAATTTATTGGTTTAATAATTTCTTGAGTATGCTCTCTTCTTGCACCTAGAGTGACCTGGAAGATCAGAAAGAGAATTATTAGCCCGACTTGAAGAAAAAATGACATGCATAGAGCAAGAGATTCTAGGGGAAGGTTTTTAGCTAGGGAAAAAAGTTCGATTTTTACAACTCCATCTACTTCAAGGAATAGACAAGAGACACCTCCATCATCTCCAACTCACACTCCTAGCCTTAGGATTCCTGGAATTCAAGAGGCAGTAGTTGAATTAGGAGACTCTCCCACACCATCCATCGAATCTGAATTAGGAAAAGATCCTTTCTTTCCTTCTACAGGGAGACACATTGTAATTGAAGAAGTAGAATCACCTGAGGAAGAAGAGGGAGAAATTCCTCCTCGTTCACCATTAGTAGAGGAACCAGAGGACTCTGAAGTCTCTGAGGAAACTATCATGACAGAGGAAGTAGTAAACGGATTTGGTAGAGGTAGAGGTAGAGGAGGGGGAGGAGGAAACAATGGAGGAGGTAGAGGTAACAATGGGGGAAATAGGGATGGAGATAACTCATTCGGATTTCCTATAGTTGATGAGGATTCTCGAGCAACAATGAAAAACATCTCACCATCTGTCCTCCCAAACTTTCATGGCTTAAGAAATGAGGATCCTGAAACATTTCTATTTGAGTTTGAGGTCGTGTGTCGAACTTATGATTATCTGGAAGACTCCCAAAAACTCAAACTGTTTCCTTCAACATTGAAAGGAGCTGCTTTGAAATGGTTCATGGGATTACTCACTCAATCCATTAGGACTTGGAATGATATGAAACAAACATTTTTGGATAGATACCTGGACTATTGTATGCCCACCAATCACAAGGATGAAGTATTCAAAATGGTGCAAAGAGAGGATGAAAACTTGGAGGATTTACTTGAAAGATTCCAATACAACCTGAAAAGAGGAAAAATGAGTAACTTAGATGAGGAAACCTTGAAAGCCCTTCTATTAAAAGCCATTAGAGATGAATGGATAGATATTTTGAACATGATGGGAAAAGGAGATATATCTCAACTTCCACTTCATGATATAGCAGAGCTATGTGTCCATCTCTCAAGGGGAAAATCTAAAACTAGAAAAGGGCGTAGAGATCCTTCTCTCATTAGAGAAAACAAATCTGCAACTGGATCAGTAAGTAGGGCTAAGATTGGCAACATGCTTGATAAATTCAAAACTGATATCTTAGGGAGTCTTAGTGAGCAACTAGACACCCTTAAGATACAAAATAAGCAAAAAGCAAAAGCTGAAGCTTTGGCCATCTTTTTCCCAAAATGTAGAAAGAAACATGCTCTAAGGGAATGTCCCTTGGATGCAAAAGTTGTAGAAACATGTGTGATTTGTTCAGAGAATCATGAGACCAAGGATTGTCCTTCAATTCCTAGACTCAAAGCTGTCTTTCAAGAAGATCCAAATACAATTGAGTCTCTCTGTTTTGTTGCAAGGAGACCTTGGCAGGGGCAACAAAACCAAGGGTTTAACAACTCTATGAACTTTCAACCCCCACCGAATTGGAATCCTTGGAAACAACCTTGGTCCCAACCTCAAAATCCTTTTCAATCATGGGTACAAGGTATGCAAAATCCTTATGGGAGATTTGCTCAACTTTATCAATATCCTCCATCTTAAGTATGGGGGATTACGCAGTGCATTATATTAGATATCATTTTTGGGATTCAACTGCGTTAAGTAAGTCATTCAAACGTATGACCATTTCCATGAGAGGTAGTCGTAACTGACTAATTTCTCATGATTTTTGAATAGTTCACTTAGCACTCATTGCATCGGGTGATGCTCACAGGGGTGAAGAAGTGGGATTGAAACTAGTGAAATGTGGAGAACGAATCACATAGCATCAATCATCACTTCCGGGGCTTGCACCCGGTAACCAGGACTTCCCAGGAGGTCACCCATCCCAGAACTCCTCTGGCTCAAGCGCGCTTAACTGTGGAGTTTTTCCCCACAATCAAGCCCACTTAGCTTGCTACCCCATTTGCAAAACCTTAGCAAGTATTGTGCCTCATGAACCATTCAAGTAGAGATCCCTTGACTCTTTTTGAATTTAAGTATGGGGGATTACGCAGTGCATTATATTAGATATCATTTTTGGGATTCAACTGCGTTAAGTAAGTCATTCAAACGTATGACCATTTCCATGAGAGGTAGTCGTAACTGACTAATTTCTCATGATTTTTGAATAGTTCACTTAGCACTCATTGCATCGGCTAATGCTCACAGGGGTGAAGAAGTGGGATTGAAACTAGTGAAATGTGGAGAACGAATCACATAGCATCAATCATCACTTCCGGGGCTTGCACCCGGTAACCAGGACTTCCCAGGAGGTCACCCATCCCAGAACTCCTCTGGCTCAAGCGCGCTTAACTGTGGAGTTTTTCCCCACAATCAAGCCCACTTAGCTTGCTACCCCATTTGCAAAACCTTAGCAAGTATTGTGCCTCATGAACCATTCAAGTAGAGATCCCTTGACTCTTTTTGAATTTAAGTATGGGGGATTACGCAGTGCATTATATTAGATATCATTTTTGGGATTCAACTGCGTTAAGTAAGTCATTCAAACGTATGACCATTTCCATGAGAGGTAGTCGTAACTGACTAATTTCTCATGATTTTTGAATAGTTCACTTAGCACTCATTGCATCGGGTGATTCTCATAGGGGTGAAGAAGTGGGATTGAAACTAGTGAAATGTGGAGAACGAATCACATAGCATCAATCATCACTTCCGGGGCTTGCACCCGGTAACCAGGACTTCCCAGGAGGTCACCCATCCCAGAACTCCTCTGGCTCAAGCGCGCTTAACTGTGGAGTTTTTCCCCACAATCAAGCCCACTTAGCTTGCTACCCCATTTGCAAAACCTTAGCAAGTATTGTGCCTCATGAACCATTTAAGTAGAGATCCCTTGACTCTTTTTGAATTTAAGTATGGGGGATTACGCAGTGCATTATATTAGATATCATTTTTGGGATTCAACTGCGTTAAGTAAGTCATTCAAACGTATGACCATTTCCATGAGAGGTAGTCGTAACTGACTAATTTCTCATGATTTTTGAATAGTTCACTTAGCACTCATTGCATCGGGTGATGCTCACAGGGGTGAAGAAGTGGGATTGAAACTAGTGAAATGTGGAGAACGAATCACATAGCATCAATCATCACTTCCGGGGCTTGCACCCGGTAACCAGGACTTCCCAGGAGGTCACCCATCCCAGAACTCCTCTGGCTCAAGCGCGCTTAACTGTGGAGTTTTTCCCCACAATCAAGCCCACTTAGCTTGCTACCCCATTTGCAAAACCTTAGCAAGTATTGTGCCTCATGAACCATTCAAGTAGAGATCCCTTGACTCTTTTTGAATTTAAGTATGGGGGATTACGCAGTGCATTATATTAGATATCATTTTTGGGATTCAACTGCGTTAAGTAAGTCATTCAAACGTATGACCATTTCCATGAGAGGTAGTCGTAACTGACTAATTTCTCATGATTTTTGAATAGTTCACTTAGCACTCATTGCATCGGGTGATGCTCACAGGGGTGAAGAAGTGGGATTGAAACTAGTGAAATGTGGAGAACGAATCACATAGCATCAATCATCACTTCCGGGGCTTGCACCCGGTAACCAGGACTTTCCAGGAGGTCACCCATCCCAGAACTCCTCTGGCTCAAGCGCGCTTAACTGTGGAGTTTTTCCCCACAATCAAGCCCACTTAGCTTGCTACCCCATTTGCAAAACCTTAGCAAGTATTGTGCCTCATGAACCATTCAAGTAGAGATCCCTTGACTCTTTTTGAATTTAAGTATGGGGGATTACGCAGTGCATTATATTAGATATCATTTTTGGGATTCAACTGCGTTAAGTAAGTCATTCAAACGTATGACCATTTCCATGAGAGGTAGTCGTAACTGACTAATTTCTCATGATTTTTGAATAGTTCACTTAGCACTCATTGCATCGGGTGATGCTCACAGGGGTGAAGAAGTGGGATTGAAACTACCAAACTCTTCCATAGAGAAAAGAGACATTTGTCTAGATGATAGATACTCAATGCCAGAATCTAACTAAAATTGTGTGTGGTCATATTCTGAAGATGTTTCAAAATTTTCTAATGTGTTCAGAATTTGACTATCTTCACTGATTTCAGAAATGGTAAAGATAGGTTGTATAGTATCTTCATCATCAACCCACTCATTATCTCCTATTTCTATAATTGCTTTTGCTGGAGGATACAGATTGAATTTCTTTGTTGAATTACCATCATAAATATACATATCCCCAGACCTACAACTGATAAAAGCATCAGTTGTGCCTAGCCAAGGTCTTCCTAAGATGAGAGGGTGTCCTCCTAAATTACTCTTGGGAGTTAAAATCGTGAAATCTACTGGATATTCCCAAGAGTCTAAGGAGACCGAAATGTCTTCTAATACACCATCTGGTTTGATAATTGATCGATCTGCAAGTTGTTGTAATGTAGGTGTAAAAAGAAGATTAGGAAGTTTCAGCTGTTCCATAGTCTGTCTACTCATAATGTTGATAGCAGCCCCTAAATCAATCAAAGTATTTGGAATTTCTACCCCATTGATATGTGTTTTGACAATCAGACTACCAGGATCTACATACTTCTGCATAGTAATTTTTCCATCATGATATCTGCAATCTTTCCTACCAGGTGGATTCTTCTTGTATCTCTTGGTTTCCTTCCTGGTCTTTTAAGACTCAAATCCTTTATTGTTTTTGCTAGAATAGGAATATCTCTAATGGCTTGTAACAAGGGAATCTTGATACAGACATTCTTCAATTCATCTAGAAAATCATAGTCAGGCAACAAGATTTGTTTTTCCACCCCTTTGTCAATTTGTAATCTTTCAGGAAAAGGAGGTGTGGATGAAGATGCAGGTTGCTCAACTATAGGAGTTGTGGGGGTTGACTCTTTTTCTTTTTCTTTTTGAGTGCTTGGGTTTTGAAGAGATGCTTCATAACCTTTATTGGCTTCAAGAGAATCTTCCTCAGAAATGCTTTGCTTTTGGGGATCTATAGAAGGTTTATCTAAAACTCTACCAGATCTGAGTTGTACATCATTGAGAGGAACAATCATATAGGTAGGAAATTGTTGGCCTTCTACCATGTAAGCATTTTGAGGGTTTTTATTGCTGGGGTTTGGCAATGGTTGGGAAGGAAGTTGATTTGGCTTCTATTGGAATGGAAGCAAGAGTTGAGAATTTGGATTCTGTTCAGAAGGTTGTTGTTGTTGTGGAAATGGCAATGATACTTGTGGATTTTGATTTGAAATTTGTGGAGCTTGTTGGTTTCGAAAAGATGGAGGATATCATTTTTGGGATTCAACTGCGTTAAGTAAGTCATTCAAACGTATGACCATTTCCATGAGAGGTAGTTGTAACTGACTAATTTCTCATGATTTTTGAATAGTTCACTTAGCACTCATTGCATCGGGTGATGCTCACAGGGGTGAAGAAGTGGGATTGAAACTAGTGAAATGTGGAGAACGAATCACATAGCATCAATCATCACTTCCGGGGCTTGCACCCGGTAACCAGGACTTCCCAGGAGGTCACCCATCCCAGAACTCCTCTGGCTCAAGCGCGCTTAACTGTGGAGTTTTTTCCCCACAATCAAGCCCACTTAGCTTGCTACCCCATTTGCAAAACCTTAGCAAGTATTGTGCCTCATGAACCATTCAAGTAGAGATCCCTTGACTCTTTTTGAATTTAAGTATGGGGGATTACGCAGTGCATTATATTAGATATCATTTTTGGGATTCAACTGCGTTAAGTAAGTCATTCAAACGTATGACCATTTCCATGAGAGGTAGTCGTAACTGACTAATTTCTCATGATTTTTGAATAGTTCACTTAGCACTCATTGCATTGGGTGATGCTCACAGGGGTGAAGAAGTGGGATTGAAACTAGTGAAATGTGGAGAACGAATCACATAGCATCAATCATCACTTCCGGGGCTTGCACCCGGTAACCAGGACTTCCCAGGAGGTCACCCATCCCAGAACTCCTCTGGCTCAAGCGCGCTTAACTGTGGAGTTTTTCCCCACAATCAAGCCCACTTAGCTTGCTACCCCATTTGCAAAACCTTAGCAAGTATTGTGCCTCATGAACCATTCAAGTAGAGATCCCTTGACTCTTTTTGAATTTAAGTATGGGGGATTACGCAGTGCATTATATTAGATATCATTTTTGGGATTCAACTGCGTTAAGTAAGTCATTCAAACGTATGACCATTTCCATGAGAGGTAGTCGTAACTGACTAATTTCTCATGATTTTTGAATAGTTCACTTAGCACTCATTGCATCGGGTGATGCTCACAGGGGTGAAGAAGTGGGATTGAAACTAGTGAAATGTGGAGAACGAATCACATAGCATCAATCATCACTTCCGGGGCTTGCACCCGGTAACCAGGACTTCCCAGGAGGTCACCCATCCCAGAGCTCCTCTGGCTCAAGCGCGCTTAACTGTGGAGTTTTTCCCCACAATCAAGCCCACTTAGCTTGCTACCCCATTTGCAAAACCTTAGCAAGTATTGTGCCTCATGAACCATTCAAGTAGAGATCCCTTGACTCTTTTTGAATTTAAGTATGGGGGATTACGCAGTGCATTATATTAGATATCATTTTTGGGATTCAACTGCGTTAAGTAAGTCATTCAAACGTATGACCATTTCCATGAGAGGTAGTCGTAACTGACTAATTTCTCATGATTTTTGAATAGTTCACTTAGCACTCATTGCATCGGGTGATGCTCACAGGGGTGAAGAAGTGGGATTGAAACTAGTGAAATGTGGAGAACGAATCACATAGCATCAATCATCACTTCGGGGCTTGCACCCGGTAACCAGGACTTCCCAGGAGGTCACCCATCCCAGAACTCCTCTGGCTCAAGCGCGCTTAACTGTGGAGTTTTTCCCCACAATCAAGCCCACTTAGCTTGCTACCCCATTTGCAAAACCTTAGCAAGTATTGTGCCTCATGAACCATTCAAGTAGAGATCCCTTGACTCTTTTTGAATTTAAGTATGGGGGATTATGCAGTGCATTATATTAGATATCATTTTTGGGATTCAACTGCGTTAAGTAAGTCATTCAAACGTATGACCATTTCCATGAGAGGTAGTCGTAACTGACTAATTTCTCATGATTTTTGAATAGTTCACTTAGCACTCATTGCATCGGGTGATGCTCACAGGGGTGAAGAAGTGGGATTGAAACTAGTGAAATGTGGAGAACGAATCACATAGCATCAATCATCACTTCTGGGGCTTGCACCGGTAACCAGGACTTCCCAGGAGGTCACCCATCCCAGAACTCCTCTGGCTCAAGCGCGCTTAACTGTGGAGTTTTTCCCCACAATCAAGCCCACTTAGCTTGCTACCCCATTTGCAAAACCTTAGCAAGTATTGTGCCTCATGAACCATTCAAGTAGAGATCCCTTGACTCTTTTTGAATTTAAGTATGGGGGATTACGCAGTGCATTATATTAGATATCATTTTTGGGATTCAACTGCGTTAAGTAAGTCATTCAAATGTATGACCATTTCCATGAGAGGTAGTCGTAACTGACTAATTTCTCATGATTTTTGAATAGTTCACTTAGCACTCATTGCATCGGGTGATGCTCACAGGGGTGAAGAAGTGGGATTGAACTAGTTTCCCCACAACAAAAAGAAAAAGAAAAAGAGTCAACCCCCACAACTCCTATAGTTGAGCAACCTGCATCTTCATCCACACCTCCTTTTCCTGAAAGATTACAAATTGACAAAGGGGTGGAAAAACAAATCTTGTTGCCTGACTATGATTTTCTAGATGAATTGAAGAATGTCTGTATCAAGATTCCCTTGTTACAAGCCATTAGAGATATTCCTATTCTAGCAAAAACAATAAAGGATTTGAGTCTTAAAAGACCAGGAAGGAAACCAAGAGATACAAGAAGAATCCACCTGGTAGGAAAGATTGCAGATATCATGATGGGAAAAATTACTATGCAGAAGTATGTAGACCCTGGTAGTCTGATTGTCAAAACACATATCAATGGGGTAGAAATTCCAAATACTTTGATTGATTTAGGGGCTGCTATCAACATTATGAGTAGACAGACTATGGAACAGCTGAAACTTCCTAATCTTCTTTTTACACCTACATTACAGCAACTTGCAAATCGATCAATTATCAAACCAGATGGTGTATTAGAAGACATTTCGGTCTCCTTAGACTCTTGGGAATATCCAGTAGATTTCATGATTTTAACTCCCAAGAGTAATTTAGGAGGACACCCTCTCATCTTAGGAAGACCTTGGCTAGGCACAACTAATGCTTTTATCAGTTGTAGGTCTGGGGATATGTATATTTATGATGGTAATTCAACAAAGAAATTCAATCTGTATCCTCCAGCAAAAGCAATTATAGAAATAGGAGATAATGAGTGGGTTGATGATGAAGATACTATACAACCTATCTTTACCATTTCTGAAATCAGTGAAGATAGTCAAATTCTGAACACATTAGAAAACTTTGAAACATCTTCAGAATATGACCACACACAATTTTAGTTAGATTCTGGCATTGTGTATCTATCATCTAGACAAATGTCTCTTTTCTCTATGGAAGAGTTTGGTAGTTCCACCATTGAGATCTTTCCAGGTAAAACATTGAATATCAACAAAAACTTGGAAATATCACAATAGGGAGAGCTAACCAAAATCTTGCAAAAACATTCTACTGCATTTGCATGGGAGTATACTGATATGAAAGGTATTGACCCTAAGACTTGCATTCATCACATCTACATCGAGGAAAATAGTAGACCAATCAGACAACCTCAGAGAAGGATGAATCCAAACCTTAGGGAGATAGTGAAAGAAGAGCTCCAAAAACTACTCAATGTAAGCTTCATTTATCCAATTTCAGATAGCCGATGGGTTTCTCCTTTGGTTATAGTACCTAAAAATAATGGTAAATGGAGGGCATGCATTGATTACAAGGAATTGAACAAAGCAACTTTGAAGGATCACTTTCCTTTACCCTTTATCGATTAGGTATTAGATACTTTAGCAGGCAAAAAGTATTTTTCATTCTTGGATGGTTTTAGTGGCTATAATCAGATTCAGGTAGCACCTGAAGATCAGGATAAGACCACATTTACCTATCCATGGGGAACTTTTGCTTACTAAGTACTTCCTTTTGGATTATGTAATTCACCCGCAACATTTCAAAGGGAAATACTAGGAATCTTTTCTGATCTAATCCATGATTGTGTAGAGGTTTATATGAATGATTTTACAGTTTATGGTAATTCATTTGAAGAGGCATTAGAGAATTTGGAAAAAGTCCTTCTAAGGTGTAAAGAAACAAACCTTTCGTTGAGTCATGAAAAATGCTTTATGATGTTTACTGAAGGGATTGTTTTAGGACATCATATTTCGGGGGATGGGATTAAAGTTGATAGATCAAAAGTTGAAGTCATCTCCATGTTGCCTATTCCAAATTGTCAGAAAGATGTTAGAATTTTTCTTGGATTTACTGGATACTATAGAAGATTTATTGAAAACTTCACCAAAATAGCATCTCCACTCTTCAAATTACTTACAAAAGACTGTGAATTCAAATGGGATCCTGATTGTCAATCTGCATTTGAAACTTTGAAAACAAGAATATCTGAAGCACCCATTTTGAGAGGGACAAATTGGAAACTTCCTTTCCATATTTCTACAGATGCTTCAGATACAGCTCTAGGAGCTGTGTTGGGTCAAAAGGATTTAGTTCCTTATGCCATTTACTACACCAGTAAAAATTTGACTCCCACCGAGTTAAACTATACTGTGACTGAAAAAGAGTTCTTAGCTATTGTTCATGCAATCAATAAGTTTAGACATTATATAACAGGCTATGAAACTTTTGTCCATACTGATCATTCTGCAATTAGATATCTAATGAACAAACCTGTTACTGATGGCAGAGTTACAAGATGGCTCTTACTTTTACAAGAATTCAATATTACTGTGTTGGATAGACTAAGGAAAAAAAATACAGTAGCTGATTTATTTTCTAGAATGCAAAATACTAATGAAGATTCTCTTGTAGAGGATAAGTTTCCAGATGAATATTTATTTGCAGTAACTACTAAGACTCCTTGGTATATAGATATTGCTAACTATTTGGTTACAGGGAAGCTACCTCCACATTTATTTCCTAGTGAAAAAAGAAGAATTATTCAGGAGAGTTCGAATTATTCATGGATTTATAATGAATTGTTTAAAACAGGGCTAGATTGTGTGATTAGAAGATGTGTTCGGGAAGATGAAATGCCTGACATCCTCAAGGCATGTCATGATGAACCATGCGGTGGACAATTTGCTGACAAAAGGACGGCCTATAAAATCCTTTCTTTAGGATATTATTGGCCCTCCCTTTTCAAAGATGCAAAACAATATGTCAGAAGGCGTGACAGTTGCCAAAGAGTTGGGAGACCAACTCTTTCAAATGAAATGCCATTACAACCACAGGTACTCATTGAACCCTTTGAAAAATGGGCTTTATATTTCATTGGACCCATTAATCCACCATCTAAATAGAAGAAGTATATATTGGTATGCACTGATTATGTCACTAAATGGGTGGAAGCCAAAGCATTGCCTTCTGCCACTGAAAATTCAGTTGTTCATTTTCTTTATGAGGATATTTTTACTCGTTTTGGTGTCCCAAGAGAAATTGTGACAGATCAGGGAAGTCAATTTACATCTAACTTGATGGAGAAGCTGATGGAAGAATACAAAATCAAGCACAGAAAATCTACTCCTTACCATCCAAAAGCAAATGGCCAAGTGGAGTCTACAAACAAAGTTCTTTAGAGCATCATCACCAAAACTGTCCATCTACACAGAAGAGATTGGGCAGAGAGGCTTCCTGAAGCCTTGTGGGCCTGCAGAACTACATGGAGGAATACAACAGGACATTCTCCCTATGAACTTGTTTATGGGAAAGAAGTCCTGCTCCCCATTGAGTTTCAAGTCAAGACTTTCAAGATGACAGTCCAGTTGGGGATGAATCTATCAGAAGCCCAAAAGCACAGAATGGAGTAGCTGAATGAGCTAGATGAGATCTGACAAGAAGAAATTTTAAGGACTGATCTAGTTCAACATCAAAGAGCTAAGTGGCATGACAGATATATCAAAGAGAAAAAGTTTCAAGAGGGAGATTGGGCGCTACTGTTTGATTCCAAGTTTAATGACTTCAAAGGTAAATTTCAGACCCATTGGCTTGGGCCATATGAGATTGACAAAGTCTTTAACAATGGAGTGGTAAGAATCAAGACCATTGATGAATTTCAGACTCCTCTTATTGTGAATGGCCACCAATTGAAAATTTATCATAAGCCACTCTCAAAAGAGAAATTTGTCAAAATGTTCCACGAGAATTCTGCAATAAGGCTGGTGGAGAAGAATCCTTCTTCCCCACCAGCCTAGCCTTTGTTTCTTTCAGTTAAAAAAAAAATAAAAAATATAAAAAATAAAAAATAAAAAAAATAAAAATAAAAATAAATTTGTATAAGCCTGAAAACCAATCATAGATTGACGGTCTTATACAGAAAATATATAGTGAAAATCAGGGACACCTGACACTCTATATTTTCCAAAAAAAAAATCTCTCCTTTGCTTCTTTTTCCATCTTCACTCCACCTCATTTGCCATTTCACTCCATCTCCATCTCATTCACATTTTCATTTCACTTCACTCCGCTTCACTTTCACTCCATTCCACTCATTTCATTTTCATTTAATCAATAAAAGTCCCTTTCAGGACTATTTTCACTCAGTTAGTTCTTTTCTAACTATCTTTGTTCAGCTAAGTGGGTGCTGTCCCAGTTTCCACAGCTGGAAGCAGTTTCTGCAGCAAGAAACAGTTTCCGCAGCCAGAAATGATTTCCGCAGCTACCACCACTCTGTTTTTCAAATTCACAGTCAAAATGTTAGCGCAGTAATCATGAAGATGCAAGGGTAATTGAGCAAATGCTATGAAGACATGGAGCATCTCCAAGACATCAAGGAAGAGCAGTTGGTTAAAGGCTATGAGCAAGAAATGAC
The DNA here is from genome assembly GCA_031772625.1 of Pinus tabuliformis. Taxonomy (NCBI): domain Eukaryota; kingdom Viridiplantae; phylum Streptophyta; class Pinopsida; order Pinales; family Pinaceae; genus Pinus; species Pinus tabuliformis. The sequence goes on from CM062813.1 coordinate 288,830,605, forward strand.
AAAGTCTCCAAAGGTATGAGCAATTTTTTTTATCAAATAACAATTAAAGTCATGATTATGCATAGTTATCAAACCATAAAAGTTCTAATATGTGCAATGATTCGATACGATAGCTCCATTACCCACTCCTATTCCACGATATTACTCCACACACCATGCATTCATTTCTTAACGGTCTCATGATTGATTTTCGGGTTTAAACTCAAGTTGACTGCACTTTCATTTACCACCTGTACTCATGAGATGTGACCTATCCCATTACGGCTCCTCTCCACCGCATTTCCCGTAGCCATCCATCAAAACGTGTGATATTTCGTACGCAGCCATTAATTCAAAAAAATCTCGACACCACTCCGTTCACTTACCATTTTATTAAGATCATCCTTTTCACATACACGCATTTCAATTTGTGAACTCATTTGCGGTTGTTCATCCTCTGTTCTGCCTGTAATCCGAAGCATTTCCATTACCTACTACCGATTGCAGCCACTGCATTTTACCATAAACCCTGCAACCGAGCTACCTTCCCTCTGCTAAACCCTCACATGCAATTGAATCCTCAGTTGAAATCCAAAAGAGAGGAAGGAATGGAAAAACTACTAAGGGCTGAACCATAAGGACCGAAATATTTAGAAGGTTACCCTCAAGCAAAAGATTTGCTGAAGAAAGCCAAATGGTTATGCTTCATCCAAAAGTTTAAAGGCTATAATAAAGAGGTAACCAAAGCTTTTTCACAGTCTTTCGATGGTCAAATGGTGGAGATTGGAGAATTGAAGCTCACGGTGACTGAAACAACAATAGCAGCTGCCACAGGCTTACCCCAGGAAGGTGAGCGATGGTTCAAAAACAAAAGCGTGGATGAACAGGCATGGAGAATTATTCTAAGAAACCCAGGTATGGACACTACTGTGTTTACTAAAGGAATTCCTGTTCATGCATTGAAGGAAGAATGGGCCACTCTGCTGTTAGTTATCCAAAAATTTGTCACTTGTGAAGGACGCTTTGGTTCAAAGTACATGTACCATGCTAGACTGTTGATGAATTTCTTAGAGAATCAAACTCTTAATTTTCCTTATTTCTTACTATTGAGTTTGAAGAAGATGAGTATTACAGTCCAGAAACACATAGGCAATATAGAACCTCATCTATATCATCATGGACTTGTAAAAATTCTCATTGAGGACCAACTAAAGAAAAACAAATATACTTGGGAACAATTCTTGATAAGAAACTACTTCCAAGAGCCATCTAAAGTCTCTAAAAGCAGTACACCAAAGACACCAAGAAAAAGTAGGAGAAAAGAGAAGAGTACCATAGTCCAAGACTCCCCTACTACAGAAACTCAAGAAGTTGGTCAAAAAGAAGAAGAGAACAGAACTAAAGACAAGAAACGGAGAAAAGAGAAAGGCAAAAGGACCATCCAAGAAGTCTACCAATCACCTGAGCTATCCATAGAGGAGGATTATTAACCACTGTCAAAGAGATTAGTACATCTTCAAGAACAGGCTACTATAGCAAAGAAAAAGAAAAAAGGGAAACAGAGTATACAAGAAAGGAGTACTAGTCCACCATACTTAAGGAGAAGCACAAGGCTAAGAGGACAGGGGAGTAAAACACAAACAAAACGGCCCCACTTCATTGACTTGGGTGGAGAGACACCTAAGAAACCTCCAGCTGGTCGTAGTCCACCTCGTCCTCAGCCAAGCATTGAAACTAGTCCTCCACATGATGAAATCCCTTCTCGGCCAGAGCTAGAGAGCAGTCCTCCTCCTCCACAAGATTTTGAACTCAGTCCAAGAAAGACACCTGAAGTAGATCCCAATCAATAGGAGGTATATGACTACTTGGAATCTTTAGAAAAATCAGCTGCAGGTCCGAGTACCACTCTGCCACCAGATGCACAAGTTCAGTCCTTAAAGCAAGAGGTATTTGAATTAGAGGTCCTAAACAGGCATATCAAGCAAGAAAATGAAGCACTCAAGGAGCAGAGCAAAGTAGATAAAATTATTCATGATAACACTATGCTTCATTTGGGACTATGGCAAAAGAAAAACAAGAAACTGAAGAAAAAGTGCAAAAAGTTGAGCAGAGCATTGATCAATCTCAAATTCAGATGTCTAATAAGGAAACCCAGGATGGTGGTAGCACCAAAGAAGAAGAAAAGAGGGCTAGATGTCCTAGCAGAAGCTTCAGAACATATGGATTAGAGGGGAATGACTAAATTTTGGTTGCATGAGGACATGCAACACCTTCACAGTGGGGGTATGTTGAGTCCCAAACCTGCACTTCCCTATATACCCTTTCAGCCTTCTTTTTCCATTTACTTCATCCACCAAGCTGTCAAATCATTGCATATTAGTCTAAAAAGAGCTTATGAAATGGTTTCCTAACTATGTTTATGACTATTGTTTGATTTAGATTTTTGTTCAAGCAGCTGCAGAAACTTGTCACTTTCCGCAGCCAGCTCAAGTTTCCGCAGCCATTTTGTTAAAGACTATGTTACAGGTGTCCAATGGAGAAACCGACCACATGGGCAAGCTGCAAGTGACATGTACATGGAGCGTGTCCCCTCAGTTCAGCCAAATCACTCATAAACGGTCATGGTCAACGACGGTCAAAGGAAGGGCCAAACAAGGAGTTTTGTGGTCGCACGGCTCTATTTTGCCCACGTGAAGGTTTGTGTGGCACAATCCTCAATTTCCAGAGGTATTGGCACACTTGTAGATCAACTCGTGAACTGAATTGAGCAGCCACCACTCCATGGATTTAACTGTCATGATGACCATAACGCTAGATCTCAGGCCGTGGAGATTTACGTGTCTCTTTGGCAGCGTAGAATATAGGAATTAGTTGCATCATTTTCACTTATAAATAACGCGTTGGTATACGCTGGATAGTTAGCTTTTCAGATGTAATTTTGACTGTTGTTATAAGCCCACTGTACTGTGCTTTACTTTGTCTTATTACTGCACTTTAATATATGAGAAGACTGCATTCCTGAATTCGATTTGTGACTGAGTACTGACTGGCTGAGGTTGCAGAGGGCCCCTGTACACCAAGGCTCTGTATAGTTTCTTACTTGCTTTCATTTACTATTTTTGTAATCATTGCTTGTATATATTGCGTTGTTCTGATGTTCATTGTTGTCCATATTTCCCTTTATGTTTTCTCATAACTGTTAGCTGATCAGTGCTTTTCTTACAGGTTTTTGTAGGCAGCCCGGGAAAATTTACATATTTTTAATAACTACTGACATGAGATCATCTTGTCCTTTCTGCTGATTTTCATTTACTGAGTTTTAATTCCAGCATTGTCATTTCTTTCAGTTTTGCTTTGCTTATTTACTTTTCTGCCACTTAGACATCATATTACTCATCTGTTTATGATTTCCTTTCTATAGCCAAGCGACTCAATTAGTGAGGAATCAGAATATTACTTGTTGTAGTATGATTTAGTTTGCTTTCCTGCAAGTTAGAGATTGAATTACTTATGTCATTTTCAAGAATTGAAATATGAATGAGTAGTTAAATCTTGGTTTCCTTTTATGCAATTTGATTTCCTGCAATTTAGATATCATATTACTCAGCTTGTTTATGATTACTTCCGATAGCCGGAGCGAGTCGAAAGGTGAAGGGTTAGAATGTGGGTTGAAGTAGTGTGATTTAGTTTGCTTTGCTTTCAGTCTTTGAGTTACTTTAAGTTCATTTTTTATTTTCTTCTTCATACAGCAGTAAGGATACTGGGCCATTGTCACTAGTTCACTGTTTTGGTACATTTATTTCCTTTTGAGAATTGATTTCATCACAGTCAGTTTGAAACCTTCTTTTTGAGAACTTTAAAGTTTGGAAAATCATTGTAGAAATCACCATTACCATCCATACTTAACTTTCAATTTCGCCATCTCACACTAGGGAATCCACAGAAGATAAACCCAAAAACAAACTAAAAAAAACTCAAAAACGACAAAAGACTAAGAAAACGGTTATCTTGCACATACAGTGCACTTCACTTCATCAGTTTACGACTCCTGGATTGACATTTTAAATAGCAATTTAGGACACACTAAATTGACCAAACAATGATTACATTCAAGCAGGTGTGAATATTTCTCACTTAAGGGTGTGGAGGACATTTATCATATTAAAGGAGGAATAATTTTGGAGACTATGACATACACCTTATTTACAAGAGGAAAGGAATAGTAAAAAAAATTCGTACCTTAATGGATTTGTTGGGATTGTGAGGATTGGTGGCAGTATTAAAGGTGTAAAAGGTAGAATCCATTGAAGAAACACTATATTAATTAACTTATTGAATTTGAGGAAGCGTGACAAAATGCCTAAATTCACACTTACGACAAACCTAGAATCCATCAAATTTTTTCTTGTTTAAAAGGCTAAGAAAATATCACTAGCCAAAACCCTCAAATATCTAAGAATCATAAACTCTATAAGTTTTCATCTACAAGTTTCCTTAGGCTTATGCCTTAGCTTTACCACCAAATTACAACCCTCTAAAGTTCAAATGTTTAACATACATCAATCTTGCCTCTCAATTTTAACATCTATTTTTCTATGATCGGGGCTTTGGAGCATCTTTTCTGTTCCCTTGGGATCTGTTGGGTCTGAGTGACGTGCAAAGGATTCTCACAATGACCCTATCAACTATAATGTTTATCTTCTGAGTTCTAAGCATATAAGCTTCTGATTCGGGCCTTCTTCTCTTTCTCCTTTAATATGATAAATGACCTCCCATATCATAAAATTCCAATGTCATCACTGCAAATAGTAAGAGAATGTAGCACATAGATTAAAGCTTAAACATACAAGCTTGGTTGCAAAACAAACCAATGGATTTTAACCCAGAGACCTGAGGTGCATGTACTACTATATGTGTGGAACACTAAATGTGGGGTGGAATTGCATTGAAGTTAAAAGTGAAACATACCTTGGTTTCATCAATGGAATAAAGATTCGGTGGTGGCATTCGATATTGGGTCTACTAGTGGTAAAACCATAATTCACAACTCTCTCAGATGTCATTTTCCTGCCCTATGAAAAGTTTGTGGTTGGGCAAGGTATTTTAAATCAAAATTAAAGCTTAAATTTTTTTAAAGTGTTAAAATTTTCCAATGTGAATAACAATACATACAATATTTTATTTTCACTTACATCTTATTTTAGTTATATTTGAGAAACTAACAGGATTTTACATGTTTTTTGTTGTGATATTAGTTGGTATTTACTATAGTAATAAAAATAATTATAATCTAAGGTTACGCTTTTATGCAATTATTTTTATATTAAAGTTTATGGAGACAAAATGTGAGATGTTGGAAGGAAACACATGCTTTTAACTTGGTTGTATTGAAAACATTTTGGTGTTCTTGCATATTAGGTGGGTGAAAACAAAATAGAGTATATAGTAAATGGATTTAATAGTTAAAAACAAGTTTTAGTTTCTTAAAATCCATATGTCAAATTTGGAAGGACTAGGATAAATATCCTTCTTTAGGTTAAATATACTCAAATTGTTGCACAAATGGGGTTGTAAGACCCTATGTTTTCATCTTGAGAAAATGGAGTTCTCTCCTAGTTACTCGCATAGTTTAGGTTGTTATAAGAAAGGTAGGTGATTTTCCTTAATATGTGAACATTTCATTTTAAGCAGTGCGATAATGTGGTTTCAATGACGCATTAAAAGAGGGAATGAGCATACACATTCAAGATGCGAGTGTTATGTTCTACTTCAGACATGAGTGCACATCTAAGAAGACTCTAAGAAAGGTTGAAGAATTTGGATATTTAGAGATGTTGGGGGGTTGTATTCTCAATTATAGGTTTAAACAAGTAATTTAAGCACCATGAGAAGTTGTGAAGAAAACTCAAGACATTTGACAAGTTGCACGAAGGAAACTTGGTAGTGGTACTAAGTGAACATTCCTTGATCAAAGTTCATACCCTCTCCTTGGAACTACCACTTTTAAAGATGAATAAGAAATGTGAAATAGATGTGCAACCCACTAAATAAGTTAGCAAGGTTGTTGCAACATATATAGGTGGTCATTTCATGTTGCGAAAGGAGGTGTTGTCCCACTCCCATTTTCAATAATGTGTCAACCTTTGAATTTAATTTCCTGTGAATGTGATCAAATTATATAACCCTAAATATTCTAATAAGCTCCATATTTCTAATCATCATTTGATCCAATAAATAATTGTGTAAGGAAGTATACCATTTCATCCAATCTATAATAACCTTTGAATCCCCTATCACTTGTAAGATTATATTGTTGAAGTGATACAATTAAAATGACTAACATAAACGACTAATTCGAATTATTGTAGTTCTTGTTAGGTAGTCATTTTTTTGTTCCTAGACTAAATTAGTCATTCACATTAGTCATTTTAAGTAGTATTACTTATTAGCTAGTTGCATATTTTAACTTGGGACTAAATTAGTCATTTATGTTAGTTGTTTTTAGTTGGATATCTTAATATTTCTATCTTTTTGTAGTATTTCACTTGGAAAAGTTATGGTGACTAACTTTTTTAGCCATCTAGTTACTAATTTCACCATTTTCTACTAATTCAATAAATTCATTGATTAAAAAAAAAAAAAAAATACATCCATCTGGTGGATCTTCAACCCCATCTGCACAGCCGGAGCAAGAATTGATCTAATGGATGAGTACCTTGCTACAAGAGCAAAGGTCTCATCATAGTCAATTCCATCCACTTGAGAGTATCCCTTGGCCACAAATCTAGCATTATACTTCTCTATGTTTCCATTCTTTGCATGCTTAACCTTGAAGATCCATCTTGAACCCACATTTTATTTATCTACTAGCCTTGGGACCATGTCCCAAATATTGTTCTTTACAATGGATTTGTATTCCTCCACCATTGCATCAACCCATATAGGTTTCTCTACCGATTCCTTGAAATAGGGTGGCTTAGTCTTTACAAACTCAGTCATTATATCCATGTAGTCATTGTACCGATTAGGTGACCTTCTCAGCCTGCGCAAATTTAAAGAAGCTCCAACATTCTCCCTCACATCATGCACAAGTATATTAGCTTCCTTGGTTCTTTTTCAGCCTTCTCTTGATGTTTATGCTTGAGTGGATGTCTCCACTCTCTGTTCCTCTACTTGTGGCTACTCCACAACTTCTTAAGGATCCTCCTTTAGAGATAAATCTCCTCTTCTAGTGGGATCTGAAGCTACCTCTCAAGAGATCACACAAATATCATTCTTGGGAATGGAAAGTACACACAGCAGTTGTGGGGATTTTTTTGTAACCCAAAAATACCCCCAATTATGTTGTTTTCTCAAGCTTATTCCTTGATTCTTTGGAGACATGGCAATAAACAGAGGCTCCAAAAATCCTTAAGTACGAGACATCTTACTTTCTCCCAGAGAAAGCCTCCTCTAGTGTAATCATGCACAAAATCGGATGAAGACTCTAATTTTGAAAATAGACTATTGTGTTGCATGCTTTAGCCCACAAGTGCATAGGTAGGCCTTGGTCCCACAAAATCGCCCTCAATGCTCCCACAATGCTACAGTTCTTTCTCTCAGCCACCCCATTCTACTGTTGCTTGTGGGGTGTTGTCAACTCTCATCAAATGCCTTCTCTCGCACATAAATTTTTAAATTCATTCAACACATGAACACCTCCATTATCATTCATGAGAGCCTTCTCCTTATTGTTGGTTTATTTATCAACCAATGCCTTGAAGTCTATGAACTTGGAGAATGTCTCATATTTCTTTCGCATGAAGAATATGCAACACTTCCATGAGAATTCATCAATAAAAATGACAAAATGTTTGTGTCTAACAGTGGAGGCTGTTCAAAAATGTCCAAAGACATCAAAGTGGATCCTTTCCAAGACTACATGTGCTTTGTTGTCCCGATCATGGAATGTGGATTTTGTGTACTTCCCCAAAGTACATCCTTTGCATACATCATGTTGCTCAAGTTCTCCTTTGGGGAGGCTAGTGGTTACTTGCTACACAATATTCAAGGCGCCATGAAGCAAATGGCCAAGTCTTATGTGTTAAAGTTCAATGACATCATGACCCTACACTTTCTCCTCCTTCACACTTAATGTGGCACAACCTTCCACATTTAGCTTATACAGGTTCTTCACATGAACCCCAATCTGCTTCACTTATCCCGTGGCTATGTGTATCAGGAATTATTTTCCTTTGTTGAAGATCACATCATAACCATGGTCTTCCAAAACTGCAACAAAATGAGATTTTTCTTTAGGCTCGAAACAAACATGACATCCTTGAGCATGAGAGAGGAGCTTGACTCCCTCTGAAAGATGATTGTACTAATCCTGGTTGTGTTGTACCTTTTTTTGTGTCGAACTCAATATGCATCCAGAAATATTTCTCCTCAGGTCACTAAAAAATTCTCTACACCCTATCATGTGGAAGGAAGCACCTTAGTCCAAGTACCACATGCTCCCCATCACTCTGTTGGCCATACATGCGATAAGGCACTACAACGAAAAGGCCTTCTAGCGAAGGTTATAACAAAGGTTTTTAGTGTTATAAATTGGCAAAACAATTCAAAAAGACATCTTCTAGAACATCCTTTTGTGGGAATGGATGTTTCAGGAGAGCTTATAATAGATGTTTGGTAAATATAAATGCATAGGGAGTGACGCATTATGTTCATGCAGTGAAACGCAGTGCACCTTGTAAATTTACAAGCTTCACCACTCCCAAAGCAAGTTGAACATATCGAATGCAACGTTATATATATATATATATATATATATATATATATATATATATATATATATATATATATATATATATATATATATATATATATATATATATATATATATATATATATATATATATATATATATATATATATATATATATATACATACATATAAAATTAAAAATTAAAAAAAAAAAAAAATTCAACCTAATTTTCATTTCTAATCTACTAAAAAATTAAATTGGAAATAAAAATAGATATTACGTGGACATTTGGATGTCAAGGAGGCATTGTGGACACGTAATGGAGAAAAATAGATTTTTACACCATTTGAAAAAATTGGAAACTCAAAGAGTGAGCACGGTACTGAGAGGTGGTGAGCAAGAGAAGCACCGACATCAGGGAACTTGCATGTGGCAAGAGTGACACTGGTACTTTAGATCTTTCTCGCACTGTAGATGGTAAAAATGAAAATTATGGTTGGGGGGGTTTCTTTTATTTATCCCTCCTCTAATGCATTTCGTGAAGCGAATTGGGGCGAGCTATATCCAAAAGAACTATGTTTTTTTTTTTTTTACTTAAAAGAACCTTGTGCTTTATCGAGATGCACCAGTGTTGTGGTTTTACAATAGTACCAGTATCTTTTTAGAAATTAGAAATCGTCTATCAGTACACTTTATAATATGCCTCGGGGAGTTGTTATATCTTTACCACACTGACACATCATTGTCAAATAGAACAGGTAACTTTTATTATATGGAGGAGTTCATTTCTAGTGAATAAAAAAGCACTAGTGTGTTTGGGTATTTATCACACCACATTTTTTTATTTTTCAGAAAAAAAAATTGTGGTGCACAATGTTATATGTAGCTCCAGTGCATGTATGGGTAATAAAACATAAGTGTGCTTGAATAATTTAGGTGCAATGTCAAAGAAATATCTGCCAAAACATCTTCCCTCCCACCTCTAGTAGTGACCTCTGCTACAAATGGAATTTTGGGCTATTTTTATAGGGACCTCCACAAAAACCTCCACTAGAAGGTATTTTCCTTATAGTGATGGTGAAATCAAACTCGAACTATGAAGCCAAGGCTTCACTTGCAGCTCCTCCTAAGGTCTTCTTGCTTTCCTTTTTGTGTGGACACTTCATGGCATAGTGCCTGAATTCATGACAATGGAAGCATTTAATTTTGGACAAATATTTCTTCTTGCCCCATTGGTTGGAATCTAGTTTGATTTGAGATTTCTTCCCCTTTCCCTTCTTTCCCTTTCCAACCAATGAAAAATTGTATTCATCCTCCCACCCTTGGATGAATTTCCATCTTTGGTATTTCGCCTTATTTCATCCTATTCAAAATCGGACCATAAGTGTTCCCAATTTGGTAGTTTCTCTCTCTTTTTCACCAAATCTTGGTATATATGCTAGCTCTTGGGAAGGCCTAGAAGGGTTAGGCTTACCAAATCATCATCTCAAACAGTAAGACCAACTCCTGCAAGCTCATCACGAACTTGCTCACGTACTATTGAATAGTGTCAGTCTTCTGCATCTTGATATTTTGAAGTTTATCCTTGAGCGTCAGCTTCCTGCGGTCATTATTATTCTAGAACAGATTTTTCAGTGCCTACCACATTGCATAAGGATTTTCTTTCCCATGGATATTGGTGACAATGTGGTCATGTACTCCCTCTAATAGTATTCTCCTCACCTTGGCTACACCGTTCTTCCACTGAGAAAGGTTCTAGACATCATATTCCACTGGTTTTGCGACATCTTTCTTGATGTATTCTAGAAATCCATTGTCATCTAATATCGTCTCCATGCAATGAAATTAGAGTTGCATTCCAAGGCGTACTATAGTCTCAGGCCATTGAATATCATCTTCTCAGCTCTTAAGAAATCCTTCTACACTGAACTACAAATTCGAAACTCCTGAGAAACAAATTTGAAATTCATGCTCTAATGTGAATCCTACTCTTATACCATGTAGAATTTATGATGTAGATTTGCAACTAATCATGATGTTTTAATCAAAATCACAAGACACAAACCTACTTAACTGCTCTCCGGAATTCAATTCATAATTTAGAACATCAATCATAAGCATGCAATGAGAAATAACACACATGCACACATTATTTGTTCTAGGGGAAAGAAATATGAATAGAGATGCATTTCAATTTATTTTCTCAACTAAGCAGAACCTACAAGTGAATAACCTATCTCTCTACTCATTGAGAAGCTCTGACCCAGACTTGGTCAATTTCTTCCTCTGCTTGAGACCTTATTTCCTTGCACAATTCCTTGAGAAATTAGGCCCCTATTATTTAAGAATTTCACCAAAATGGATTATGCAATTCCTAAGGTTGATCATCTAACTACATGCAACACTTGTACACTCAAGACTAGTCTATAGCTAATGTTACACTTCCTTGGAATATTCACCACAGCTGGGGAACTCGAATTCTCTACATGCACTAGATATTTTGGGATGATTTATCACTTAACTAGATGATCACTGAGTTTGACTGAAGTCCCACTACCCAACTGGCCTTCCACTAGTTCCTCCAATAGTTGGAACTAGTTTAAGTGAAAACAACTTGAAATAATTGACTTTGATTGCTGCAAATTATAAATCACACATGCTTAACTAAACTTAAACTCCTCCAACTTGAATTTAATGAGTAAATTAGATGACACAAGCCATGTCACACAAGTTAATTGCATCCAAGTTATCTATTGATGTGGAAATTCGAATTTCCTCAATTTAATCAAGGCCAAATCAAATTGAGAATTTCTTGTTGCATTTTTCAACATAATCCTTTTAAAGACGAATAATATTAATATGGCAAGGATTTCTTTTAAATGCTGATAGCATATTAAAATTAATGGGGAAATCTAATTTTCTATTTTCTTTGTTAGATTTTTTTTCAATAGCTTTAATTTTCACAACTATAATACAATAAGGTTGATTGGCAATCTTTAAACAAGTTCACAAAATAATCAGTCGCCAACTACTTTAAATATGCACTCCTAGAGGTACGAAAAGAAATTCTTCAACTTGAGGCCAAGGAATTCAGAGATCGTGTTTACTTCTTAGACTTGGATATAGGAGGCAGTAGCCTTATGTGGATACCAGACCCGGGGAAGTTTCGCAGGAGGAGGATCCACTTCCCTCATTCTATCACTCTACATCATCAAATGAAAACTCTTCTTAGCATGGTCATCAGAGACAAGAAAGTAGACAACTATAAGCTCTTTGTAGGCCAAGAATATATCAAGCACATTCAAAATGAAATTTCAATAAATCAACCATCTTTTTGTTTATTTATTTCAGATGCAGGTTGAATTTAGGTTAAGATTAGTCCATATGTATTGAATGGAAAAACAAAATCATGCAAAACTATTTATATTATAAATGCAGGTTAAATTCAGGTTAAGATTAGTCTATATATTGAATGGAAAACCAAAATCATGTCAAGTTTAGACACTTTGAAACCATTTTCATTTCTCATAATCAACTCATCTCTTATTGAAGCATAGGCCATATTTATATAAAATTCAATATGTGAATTCTAAAAGAATATTTATTGAGATTTGAGTTGTGTATTTTTTTAAAGAAATATTTTAATAGGTTTAAAAATTAATTTTTATAAAAATAAATAAAAATTCTATATAAAATATTCAAGTTAGATTTATTTTTTATTAATTTGTTATATCAATAAATGTATTTCTATTATAAAAATATTATATTTATGTAAATTATGTTCAAAAAGGAAATAATAAGTTATTTCATATTACATATAGAAAGAGAGTGATTTGAACATAAAATACTTGCATTTAATGATGTTTTTTATTTTTAAATTTAATTCACAATTTTTAGAGAATATATATATATAAAATAAATCTATTAAAGTGATACATTGAACATAATCAAAATATAATTGAGAATAAATTTTTAAAAATAATAATTAATTATTTTAAACACATTAAATTTTTCAAAATTTTAATGTTAATTTGTTGCTAATATTATACTCTAGGATAAGAATCCAAACTGTTGCGCCCCAAAGGATTTGTCATGGAACATACAATGCACTAATCTATTTCATATTTTTTCTAATATTACAATCAGATTATGAGAAAAGCCACGTGCATCCGCAGGAGATATTGAAAAGAAATATGACATTGTTTACACTCAAGATAGAATAAACCAGAAAAGACATATAATTCATGATCCTTTACTACATAATTGAACCACTGCCAAAAGTCAAGATAACACCAAGAATTAGTTAAGATGCGTACTTCAATGACTTAGAACATTCCTTTAAAGAGACATGTACTTCACAGATATGGAATGACAATTTTTCTGGATTTCTATATCTGAATTAACCTCATAAAACTAAGCATATTAGGAGTTAGAACTAAATACTCATTTGGTGAACTAGGTTAAGCCGTAAAGAAGTTTTATATATATATATATATATATCTCGATTCCAATTTTATAAAAAAACTTTATAAATGTTCAATACATCATGTAAAAGCCATCGCATATTAAGATTAATTTCATTTTAAAAAATCATGGTGTGCATTTCCCATCTTATAAGAAATCTCACAAATGTTTACTGCTTCTACGTAAATAAAACATTGTATATTAATATCAATTTTCTTATCTATAATCTTGACGTGCATTTAATTCGCCGATAAGCGTATATATATGCAACAGATGTGTTGACTTTTTAAATTGATGGCCAGGATTCGTTTCGTGAGGAATATACTCCGTTTTAGAGCTAATCCACGGCTGATATTTAAACTGGAACGGTTGTGCATGGTTGGTTTCAGTATTATGCATTACAATGGATTTAATAAATTAATTGTGTTTAGTGTGATTCTTTTTGGATTTTCTTGGTTTAATTTTTTTTAAATTGTGTAGAAATTCATTAAAATACATGTTTGATGAGTAAATTGCACAATAAAAGTGTTCTAGAAATTTTTTACCGTATTAAATTTATATATTTAATTTTATTATAAATTTTTCACCCAGATTCAAACATCAAAAATTCCAAAAAATCACACTAAAAACAACTCGTTAATAGTGAGTGGTTATTTGAAACGACGGTTTGTGCATTTCATTTTGCACGACCGTCGTTTCGTCGTCGTCGCGCAGTCGTCGCGCAGGGAGCAAACCATACCGACAGCATAACTCCCACGGCAAGCGAACCGACAAGAAGGCCAATCTTCACGCCACCCGCTTCTCGATTCTCTCTTGAACCTTCGTGCTTCGACGGAGGTCGGGCAAGATCTCCAACCTGAAATTCCTGTCCAAAATACGCTGGATGTTAGTTGCAGGATCTTTTGGAGAAACAATCCAACAGAAATTGGCGAAATGATCCAACGTAAAGTGAGAAGCCGGAAAATTACAGTTGGACATCGCTGGACGCTGTTGTTTTTGGCAATTATAGTGGTGCTTATCTTCGTTCTGAAGCGTTGGGTATGATCAGTTTCGAATTAAACATTATTTCACAATTTATTCTATATGAAACTTTGAATATAAGTCTTATTTGAAATTTCATCTTAACAGTCTGATGACAAGCTGGGAAGGACGAATATTGCCCACCAATATGTTTGGGTAGCTTCCGAATCAGGACATGTTAATGAAATCCTCCACATGGGAGAGAATAGCGTGGAACTATAAAATGCTCAACTTTTCGCCCAAGGCTGTGTTCTAGTAACAAGGGTTTCAAGTTCTGGGACTGGTTCAGTTTTAACTTGAACTGTAACATACGTATGAGTCTTTCTCATTTTTGTGCTGCTGTATTGGAGCGTACTTCCTCAAATCTTATGAGCTGCAAACTTCTCTATCTCTTATTTAATCTCTTTTCAAGAGGAACAATAATGATATTTTCATTTAAATTGATAGGCCTTTTAAAGCAAGCAGGAGGACATATTTTGATTACCCATAAGAATCCAATTTCATTTATGGAATATATTTTTCATTTGGAGATCAAGTAATTTGATGCTTCACCTATCATGTCGTATCAAAATGTTGTTGGATGCGAATGCAAAGCCATTGGGTATATGAACCCTGTAAAGATAAGTTTTTGTCTATTGAGAATTTTTTTATCCTCGGTAAGTTTTTGCATAGATTATGAATAAAGATAAGTGATGGGCTAACCTTTTAAAATCATATTACCTAAATTCTATGCGGTCAGTCCTGTCAGTCCTTTGCAGTATTCGTAGTATTCGTTTCACTGTGATTTTTTAGAGGCACAAATAACAACCAATTAGGCAAGCCCAGTTGCATACTAAAGGTTTACACTCAATCTCATAACAAATTGTTTTTTATATGAAATAAATTCATAAATATTTTAGTCAAAACAAAAACAAATTGAATATTACAAAGTGTGAGTTAATTGTGAGTTGTAAAATAGAAGTTAAATTAGTTCTTAAACTGATTGAGAGAACTAAGCTAGTGGTGACACTAATAAATTCCAAAAGTACTACTCTAGTTAACTGAATATTTAACTCATGAGAAACTGATGCATGTAGATTATGAGAAAGACCCAGTTGAGACTAGAGTGTAAGGATGGTGTACCATTTGTTTTATATTTTTCTGAGTTATGCACGGATAGTGCATGCATTCAGGAAGGAACTGATACTTAAGGGATTCTCCAGTTTTTAAAGGTTTTATTTCTCTTTAAATACAAGCTATCATTCACCGGAATTACACATTGGAATAGAGACTTGGAGAGATTTTGAAGAGGCTAAGATTTGGCCTTGAGCTTTGTTATGAGTTGGAGATTGAATAGATTATGAGAAATGCTCAGTGGAAACTACAATGGAGGGACAATGTACCATTTGTCTTATATTTTTCTGAGTTGCACGATAGCGCATGCATTCAAGAACTAATACATGCATTGAAGAAATGATACTTGAAGGGATTGCACAGTTTTTTAAGGCATTATTTCTCTTTAAATACAAGCTATCATTCATAGGAATTACACATTAGAATGGAGTCTTTGAGAGCATTTGAAGACGCTAAGCTTTAGCCTTGAGCTTGGTTATGAGTTGGAGATTGAATTTGTTGAGTTCTCTAATTGTTCTAGAGAGAAAAAGCATTGTAATTTCATCTTGATTTTCGGGATTAATATAAAACAAATAGTGGGTACCTTTGATTCTCTTCCTCTATTGATTATTGATTGCTTCATGTTTATGGGCCTTTGCTCTAAAGAGTAGAAATAGATTCTTGTCTTTTGTTTGAACGAATTGTATTAGCTTATAAATTTACATGGTTTCTACACTTAAAAAAAACAGAAATGTAGTGTCAAACTCCAAATCAAATAAATTGTGAAAAAAAACTAGAAATTGGGTAAAACATTTGCTCTTAAACAAATAATAGAAATTACTTGAAGATTACTTACCTAGCTATGGATTGGGTTGTTTCTTTCGGCCTTGGGCTATATAGCATTCTCCGTTGTTTCTTTTTCCCTTGGGCTATATAGCATTCTCCACACTCTTTGATGGTGCCCATGTTATTAACAAACACTCTTTGATGGTGCCCATGTTATTAACAAACATATGTAATTTCAGATTTAGAGTTTTTTCTAGGAATTAATAACAGTATTTTACATTTTCCAAAATTTATAATCTAAAATATTTACCATTAACATAGTAATGAATTAATATGAGCTTCATAGGGATCAAAGTTTTTAAGTGCAAAATACAATGTGTTATTTTTCATTGTTTAAATTGATTTTTGAATGCTAAATCAAATAAAAATTTTAACCATAAAATTTTTATTTTGAATAATAAATAGATTAATAATAGGACCAAATAGAATTTTTAATCATAACAATATAATTTTTTATTTTATATATAGATATATATGAAGTTGATATCCATATAAATTAGTTAACATACATCTTCAAATAGTTTATTTAAATCTCTTGTTAAAGTATTTTTAAAAAGTATAAGATTTAAATATCTTATTCACACATTTAAAATAATTAGAAATAATTTAAACATTTAAAACAATTTAAACATTTTTCTATTTAAAATAATTTTTAATTTTAATTTTAAAAAGCTACCTATAGACGAAAAAACTTATATATCTACTCATACTCTATTGGATTCAATTTTTTTACTTACAAATATTATTTAAATGCTTTTTTAATTTGTTTCTTATTTTTAAAATTTTATATTTTATATTTTTATTTTATTTTATTTTGACGACATCCTTACACATCATATTGCACAATAAAATAAACTCTCTCAGTTCAAAAAATAAATAAATATTAATAATTTAAAAAAAAAAATTAAAAAATAAATATCACAAAATATTACCATCAATGGAGAAGGATGGGAATATCTCAACCTAAGTATTGCCCAATGCTTGGAGCTTTTGAAAGAGGTTGCCTCCTACTCATATAAATGACACAAATACCGATATATACACATCATCCACAAAAGATAAAACAGATTCCTCTAAGACATAACAGTGAGGACTCTGCAATATGACAGACAATCTGTGAGGATGAAAAAACCTAATCGACGAAAAGAAATTGGAAATAAAAACAATTATATCGAACTCCTACCACACAACAATTATTTTTTACGACGTACGTCCAAACACAAAAAATTGGATAATATTATCATGACGCAAACACTATCTTTGATGATCGTATTGGCCGGTGATTGAAAAGTTTCTAGACACTACACAACTGTATGTTTTTTGAAAAGTTTGATTTTTTTAATTATTATGTTTTGTCTGTTATGTTTGAAAAGCATAGTAACCATGCATTTAAAAAATTGAATTCTCTTTGATATTGATGGGATTTTGGGAAATAAATAAATAAATAAATTTTAGAATACAGTGATTGGACCATCACAACCAGGTGACATGGATTACAAACTTCGGCTTATTCTTATCGTTAAAGAAAAAAATTTAAAATTTATGATCTGTGAAATTTTCGGGTTGTGAGAAAATGGTTTATATTTTATATTGATTTAAATATTCTACGCTTAAATTTGGAGCTGGAGCCGATGTAGTAGTGTTAATAAATTGGAATATTAAATTAAAAATAATTTAAAAAAAAATATAATATTGATTTATACTTATAAATATATTTATTTGGGATGGTTTAATTTGCAATAGCGTTTATAAAATTTTAATAAATTTAATTATATATATTTTAATAAATTTAACTAAAAATATTTATATAGAATTGTGAAACATATAAATTATAAATTAAAATTCGTGATAAGTTAGAATGAAAGGGCTAACCCTCCATTTTAACGGGTTAAGTGAGGCTCACTGAGAAGAGATTATGATAAATAGGACAATTTTAAAAGAATATAATATTGATTTATATTCATAAAGATGTTTATTTGGGATACTTCAATTGGCAATGGCTCGTATAAAAAATTAATTATATATATTTTAATAAATTTAATTAAAATTATTTTTATATAGAATTGTGAGACATAAATTATAGATATTATCTATGAGTTAAAATTCATTTTATCATAAATTGAATTATATTTTGAGTGATATAACTAATATATTAATAATTTAATAAAATTAAAATTAAGAATATTTACATATGAATATATGAAATTATTTTAAGGATTATTATAGATTTATCTTTAATTCAAGATCTTTTTAGAGTGAAAAAATTTTGAAGTCTAAATTTTCTAGAAATTTTTGCAATAAAAAAATGTGCATTTTGAGATATTTCATCCCTATCAACTCTTAGTAAATCTAGATTTAAAATGGATCTATGCAAATTTATAAATCATGATTTTATAGTAATTTACTATTCTTTTTAGCAAATCTAGATTTAAATGGATCTATGCAAATTTGTAATTCATGATTATATAGTAATCTACCATTATTTTAAGCAAAGTATGCAAAAAAAAATTGGGTGCAAGTTGATTATGTAAATAAAATTTAGATGGTTGATTAATTTGTTTTAATTATTTAGGTTTAGATGATATTAAAATTACATATTTTAGTAATATAAATTTACAACTAATTTACATGTTAAATTTATCTAAATTTAATTTAAAAAAAAAAAACATTAATATAGTTGTTAGAAAGGGATAAGTAATATTATAAATTGAAGGGATAAATGTTAATATCTCAAGGTTTAATATAAATCCCTTGGGTTTATAATCATGGTCAACCACAGTCTAATGTCACATTGTGACAAATATTGCGTCAATATGAAAATCAACCATCATCAACCAGCATCAATCATGGTCAACGATGATCCAACATCACATTGTGACTAACATTGTCTCCACATGGAAATCAACCATGTTCAATCACGGCCAACCATAGTCAATTATGGTCCAACGTCGCATTGTTACAAAGATTGTCTCAATATGAAAATAAATCATGGTCAACATTGTTCAATAATGGTCAACCATGGTCCAACGTCACATTGTGACAAAGATTGTCTTAAGATGAACATCAACCATGGTCAATAACTATGTCCGAATTGTGACAAAGTTTATTTGATACTCCAACGTTAGGTTGTAACAATGATGGTCATCCATGGTCAACCCAACCATGGTCCAAAGTTGCATTATGACAAATATTGTCTCAATGTGAAAATCAACCACGGTTAGGCATGGCTAATCATGGTCAATAATGGTTAATAACCATGGTCGCATTGTGAAAAATATTGTCTCATGGTCCAACATCACATTGTGATAACCATGGTCATCCTTGGTCAACCATGGTCAAAATGAAAATCAACCATGGTCAAGAATGGCCAATCATGGTCAACAATGGTTAATAACCATGGTCGAATTGTGAAAAATATTGTCTCATGGTCCAACGTCGCATTGTGATAGCCATGGCCATCCTTGGTCAACCGTGGCCAAAAAGAAAATCAACTATGGTCAACCATTATCTCAATATGGAAATCAACCATTCGTCAATATGAAAATTAACCATGGTCAACCATGGTGACAAAGATTGTCTCAATATGAAAATCAACCACGGTCAACCATTTTCATTCATGGTCAACCAATGTCTAACATCGCATTATGACAAAGATTCTCTAAAAATAAAAATCGATCCTCGTCAACCATGTTTGTTTTAGCATTTATAATATTTGTCTTATGGTTTATATACCTTGGGTTTACAATATTAATCCCTTGGGTTTAATATTATTTCCTTGGATTTTTAGTATTAGTCCCTTTGGTTTATAATATCAATCCCTTGGGTTTATTTCTAGGATATAATGTTATTGAAAGGGTTTAAATATTAATACTAAGGTTTAATGTAAATCCCGTGAGTTTATAATTCATTGGTTTTATAATAAAAATCCCTTGGCTTTATTAGTCCTCGGGTTTATAATATTAATCTCTTGGGTTCTCAATATTAATCCTTTGGGATTTTGATATTAATCTATTGGGTTTATTAATCCCTTAGGTTTATAATACTTATCCCTTGAGTTTATTAATATTAGGGTTTATATTCCTATGGTTTTATATTAATGCTAGGGTTCAATGTTATTCCCTTGGGTTTGTAATTCCTTAGGTTTTTAATATTAATCTTTTGGGTTTATAATATTAATTATGAGCTTTATAATATTAATGTTAGGGTTTAATGCTTATTTAAGGGTTTATAATATTTATCTTAGGGTCCCTTGGGTTTATAATATTAATCCCTTGGTTTTTTGACAAAGATTTTTCAATATGGAAATCAATCATGGTCAACCATGTTCAATCATGGTCAACCATGGTCAATCATGGTCAACCAAGGTCAAACATGGTCAACATTGGTTAAACATGGTTGACCACAGTCAACTATGGTCTACCATGGTCTAATGCCACGTTCTGACAAAGATTGTGTCTATATGAATATCAACAATGGTCAATCATGGTCAAACGTCATGTTGTGAGAAATATTTTCACAATATGAAAATCAATCATGGTCAACCATGATCAATAATGATGGTCACATTTTGACAAAGATTTTGTTATGTTGTAACGTCACATTGTGTCAACCATGGTAAACCATGGTCAATCATGGTAAATTGTGATCAAACATGGTCCAATGTTACATTGTGACAAAGATTGTCTCAAAATGAAAATCAAACATGGTCAACCATGGTTGACCATGGTCAATCAAGGTTAACCATGATCGACCATGGTTAACCATGGTCCAAGGTCACATTGTGACAAAGATTATCTAAATATAAAAATCAATTGTGGAGAACCATGGTGAACAATGGTCCAATGTCATATTGTCACAAAGATTGTCTAAATATGTAAATAAACCATGGTGAACCATGTTTATTTTATTGTTTATAATATTTATCATATGTTTTATATACCATGGTTTATAATATTTATCTTAGGTTTATCATAGAATTTTGTCAATATGAAAATCAATCATGGTCAACCATGGTCAATCATGGTCAACATGGGTTAAACATTGTCGACCATATTTAATTATGGTCAATCATGGTTAGTGATGGTCAACAGTGGTTAAGCATAACATTGTGACAAAGAGTCTCTTAGTATGGAAATCAATCATGGTCAACCATCGTCAATAACCATGGTCACATTGTCACAAAGATTGTCTCTTGGTCCAACGTCACATTGTGACAGCCATGGTCATCCATGGTCAACCATGGTCGAACGCCGCATTGTGCCAAAGATTGCCTCAATATGAAAATCAACCACGATCAACCATGGTCCAACATTGCAATGTGATAAAGATTGTGCCAATGTGAAAATCAACCATGCTCAATAATGTTTATTTTAGGTTTTATTATATTTATGTGAGGGTTTATATACCTTGGGTTTATAATATTAATCCCTTGGGTTTGATATTATTCCCTTGGGTTTATAATCTATAAATCCCTTAGGTTTATAATCATGGTCAAGTATAGTAAACCATGGTCCAATGTCACATTGTGACAAAGATTGTCTCAATATGAAAATCAACCATGGTCAACCATGGTGCAACATTGCATTGTCACAAAGATGATCTCAATATGAAAATCAATCATAGTCAACCATAATGAACCTTGGTCTAATGTCACATTCTGACAAATATTGTCTTAATATGAAAGTCAACCATGGCCAACCATGTTTATTTTACCATTTATAAAATTTATCATAAGGTTTTTATACCTTGTTTTATAATATTTATCTTAGGCTTTATCATAGAATTTTGTCAATATAAAAATCAACAATAGTCAACCATGGTCAATCATGGTCAACATGGGCGAAACATGATCGACCATGGTCAATTACGGTCAATAATAGTTAGCGATGGTCAACAATGGTCGAGCGAGACATTGTGACAAAGATTCTCTTAATATGAAAATCAAGCATGGTTAAGCATGGTCAAGCATGGTCAATCGTGGTCAACCATGATCAATAACCATGGTCACATTGTGGCAAATATTGTCTCTTAGTCCAAAGTCACATTGTGACAACCATGGTCATCCATGTTCAACCATGGTCAAATGTCGCATTATGCCAAAGATTCCCTCAATATGAAAATCAACCATGGTACAATGCCGCATTGTGACAAAGATTGTGTCAATGTGAAAATCAACCATGATTAACCATGTTTTCTTTAGGGTTCATAATATTTATCTTAGGATTTATATACCTTGGGTTTATAATATTAATCCCTCGGGTTTAATATTATTCCCTTAGGTTTATAATCCCTTCGGCTTTTAGTATTAATCCCTTGGGTTTATTATATCAATCCCTTTGGTTTATTGATCTAAGGGTTCATATTCCTAGGGTATACTATTATTCATAAGGTTTATAATATTAATCCTAGGGTTTAATATAAATAACATTAGTTTATAGTCATGGTCAATAATGGTCAACCATGGTCCAATGTCAGATTGTGATAAATATTGTCTCAATATGAACATCAACTATCATCAACCATGTTCCTATGTCAAATTGTGACAAAGATTGTCTCAAAATGGAAATCAACCATGGTTAATCATGGTTAATCATGGTCAACCATGGTGCAACATCACATTATGACAAAGATTGACTCAATATGGAAATCAATCATAGTCAACTATGGTTAACCCTGGTCCAATGTCACATTTTGACAAATATTGTCTCAATATGAAAATCAACCATGGTCAACCATGGTCAACCATGTTTATTTTATCGTTTATAATATTTATCATAGGGTTTATATACCTTGTTTTATAATATTTATCTTAGGGTTTATCATAGGATTTTGTCAATATGAAAATCAACCAAATTCAACCATGGTCAACATGGGCCAAACATGGTTGACCATGGTCAATTACAGTCAATCATGCTTGGTGATGGTCAACAATGGTTGAATGAGACATTGTGACAAATATTCTCTTAGTATGAAAATAAAACATGGTCAACCATCGTCAATAACCATGGTCACATTGTGACAAATATTGTCTCTTGGTCCAACGTCACATTGTGACAACCATGGTAATCCATGGTCAACCATGGTCAAACATCACATTATGCCAAAAATTGCCTCAATATGAATATAAACCACTGTCAACCATGGTCCAAGTCACATTGTGACAAAGATTGTGTCAATGTGAAAATCAACCATAGTCAACCAAATTTATTTTAGAATTTATTTAATTAATTAATAATAATAATAATAATAATAATAATAATATAAAATTTATATAAAATAAATATATAATAATAAATTATTAATGTTAATATTTAATA
Organism: Pinus tabuliformis; assembly: GCA_031772625.1. Lineage (NCBI taxonomy): Eukaryota > Viridiplantae > Streptophyta > Pinopsida > Pinales > Pinaceae > Pinus > Pinus tabuliformis. The sequence goes on from CM062813.1 coordinate 288,854,075, forward strand.
AATATAAATTATTACTATTATTCATATTATAATTATTTAATTTTAATATCAATAGTTATAGTATTTTTAAATATTAATATTAATAGTTTTTATTAATTAGTTAATTAATAGTACTCAATCATCCTAATATTAGTGGTAATATATAATTTATAAATAATAAAAATTATTTATAGTAATATTAACAAATATATAACAATACATGTGGTTTCTATATGCCTATCAATGTTATTTATTAGTGTGGTTCTGGTAGTGTAAAATTTATGATGATTCACCATTATCTTTTCTAAATAATTGTGTTTAAAATATATTTCTTTGAGCATTAGTGCACATAGATGATATTGATGTTAGAAGTAATTAATTTATCTCTCCGTGTATTGGTGCATATGAATGATATTGATATTGATGTTAGAAGTAATTTTTTTTAGTTGATGAGAGTGTTTGCGTTTATGTTAAGTATGGAAATTTTTTTATATTTATGCATATTTGGTTATTAATATTATTAGTTATTATTAGGTAGAATTATAGATGAGAGGTTGTTTTAAACAAGTAGTTAGCTTCTTACATTGGTGTTTAATTGAGATTTTTGTTTAATTAAGTATCCAAAATAGTTTTGTCATTTTATGTATTATTAGCCTAGCCATATAAACTAAATGACTGACTAGTAAACACTATAGATATCAATCCATGATGAGCATCAAAAGACTTATTTTATGATACATCTAGCATTACCAAAATTGAAAATCATAAATATAAACAAATTATAACTTTATTTTAAATTATTATTAATATAAAAAATAATTAATATATGAGTTAAATACATATACATATATATTTACTAATAATATTTATCTCACTTTATTATGGAGAGGCTTTATTACAATATCATGAGATAATATATGGTTTTTTAATACTATATATCAAAAAACTACATAACATTTCATATATGTAATCAATCTAATTAAATGATAAAAACATACATAATTATTTTTAAAATATATCTCAAATTTTTATTTAAACTATTACTAAAAATATTCTAAAATATTCTTAATGCTTTAATGCACTTAGCCTTGAAATGCACATGTCTAAACAAAATTGAGGAAAGGTTTATTCAGGAAAGGTTTAATGTTTAGTGATACAAATGTTATTTATATTCCACTGGGACACTTCAATTCGAATACAAACTAAGTTTGATATATCGAGATTTATTGAATATTTAGGTTTTAAAGTAATTAGTAATTAGGTTTAGGTTTTGAAATAATTAGGTTTAAATTTACTTTTAAGTTTTAAAATAATTAGATTTATAATATTTACTTTAGTAATAAAGTTAAGGTAATTAAGTTTATAATTTTTATTTTAGGCCATAAACTTAAAGCAATTAGGTTTATAATAATATTAGGTTTTAAAGTAATTAAGCTTAATTTTAAGTTTCGGGTTTTAAAGCAATTAGCTGTAATTAAATTTATAATGATGTCAAGTTTTACTTCCTTAAGTTTTAGATTTATAATAATAATAGGTTTTACTTAAGTTTTATAGTAATATCAAGTTTTACTACTTTAGGTTTATAATACTATTACTTTGATATTGATTTATAATAGGTCTAAATTTATATTAACTTTAATTTCTGTATTTTATTAAAATATTGTTTCATACTATTATAACTAATAATATTTTCATATTTAATTTATAACTTGTTTTATTGTAAGTAATTTTTATAATAGTTTTAATGTTTATATTAAAGTAATAGTTGATAACATTATTATTGAATATTATATATATAGAAACAAGTAGCTTTTTATATATATTAAAGTTGGAAATAGCCCACATTCTTTACATTCACATGTTACTTTAGTTTAATTTTTTTTTTTTAAATTAGTTCAAATGAGTACTTATAGCTATCTTGGTTAGTCACTACTTACTACATTTAGACTATATTTTTTCCAAAAACCTCCATATAATTTGACAAAACAACAAAACATATCACAACTATTAGAAAAAAAGAACAACTATCCGATGTCCACTAGCTCCTCGAGTGGGTTGTCCTCCTGGACCGTGTGTTCACTAGTTCCAGCAAAGGTATGCATTTTTACCCAGTTGTGTTCCTTTTTATCTTCCTCGCCAACCTGAGTATAGGATGGTGTCATTTATTTGAGCCCAAAGAATTCCTTCAACACACCAATTGTTTTTGCTTCCACCTTGATTTCCATGTTGTTAACTTTGATGTTCAGATGGTCCACAAACTTCTAGAAAAGCTCCAAATCCTTTCCTATTCCATTGAACTAGTTCATCGTGAGTATGAAAGGTCGTGAACTTCCTCGGTGATTTTATCCCCCATTTTCTTTACCATCGCCACAATGTCCTTCTTAGTTAGTGGCCCCTATTGCTCCATGATGTTGCCTCTTCCATTAGTTCTGGAGGATGCCATTTTGAGTGCAATCTGTCCCTGGATATGAATAACCTTTAAATTTAACTATTTCATTCAACTTCTTATATTGCTGAACTTATCCTTATCAATTGTGGTGAACATAATATCACATTGAATGTGATTCCCTTGTCTCTAATCAATCTCGGTTCGAGCCTCCATCCTTGAAAAACCATTTTTTTCGCAATGCATCTGTAGAACAATGATACAACTTGAATGATGTACTACCTCTCCATTCACTGGAGTTTACAATTAAAAATATTTCCTTCCCCTTCCACTTGTATGGTGTCATGATGCTAATTATGTCCTGCCTCCATCTAGATATGTGATGTCCCAGCTACCTATCTTGCCTCGAAAGGAATGAGAGGAGGTAGTGGGATGTCAGGATTAAATTCCTAATTATTCCATTCCCTAGCTTTGGTCATGCTTCGTATGCTTTTGATCAAGGGACATGACAAATTTGGGTTTGTGTTTGGTCTAAGGCCATTATCCCTTGTTCTAGAATGACTCCCTTGTTGGCTTTTTCATCTATCGACCAATTGTTCTCCTTTTTGACATGGTAAAAATCATAATCTTCTAGTTTATTTAGAAGTTTCCTTATTCGCTGCAAAACAAGGGACAGATCTTCTTCATTTGTTGCTTGATCTTGATGCACCTTTGAATAATGATCATTGAATCCCCAATTATACTTATTTGATGCATGCCCTTCGAGATAAAAATCTTTAATCCTTGCCAAAGTGCTAAAGCCTCGACTTGATTATTTGAAGCGTTTCCCAGTCCCCAAGCATACGTTATCTCTATTCTTTTGTTGGGGTTGTACAACACCCTTCCCGATCCTGCCTCCCCCATTCTTAATATAATTTTAACATTAAATTTCATTAATATTAATATTAACACTTATATAACATTAATAACAATGATATAGCACTAATATTAATTATTAGTAATATTTTGCTTTAAAAATACGAATAAGATTAATATTAATAATAATATTATTGGTAATTATAAAAAATGTTGCATTAATACTTTATTACATTAATAATATTATATTAATTATAATAACTCATTGGTTTTTTTGCAATAATATCCCTAGGTGGGCCCACCTGAAGAGGCCTCATGCCTAGTTGACGCAACTAAAGGAGTTTGACTCGAATGGACTCGAAGAGGATAAAAAATGTGCCTTATGAAAAAGGACCAACGACTTGGTAAGAGGGCTTTGGCCAACTAGGCTACCCATTCAGGTTAGTACATTAATTATAACATAAATAAATTATTAATGTAATAATAATAATATTCTATGTAATAATTCATTTTTATATTAATATTAATGTTATTAATAAGGTTATTAGTAACATTTAATAAAATTAATACTAATACATATCATTATGAATAATAATAATAACGACAACACCAATATTCGTATTAATATTAAAAACATCTTGATAATAATTTGTTTCCAATATGGTTTTTAATGGTCCCCAATAAGTCACAACCACACTATTTTTCGGGTTAAAAACCTATTTCTATGGGTTAACGATGGAGGCCTATATTGGATGGCTAGGGTTAACCATAGTCAAACCATGGTTAACCATCAACAACCACCATTGCAATGGTAACCATAGTCAAATCATGGTCAACAATAGACAAACCATAGTCAAATTATGGTCAATCATAGTGATGAGCCTAGGTATTGCAACAAGAATGCTGCAACTCCCAGGGCTAGCAACGTTACTTATCAACCCGGGGTTGGTACAAACTTGTAGGTGACAGTCCTATATGCGCAAGTAAAAGTGAAGGTACTACCTGTTGTCACTGCTCATATGGAAAGAGACCCCAGGGATTCCAAGCCAGACTTCTATAATGTCAGAAGAAGCTTAACTCTTTGATGGAAGAAGAGAAAATGTATCCTAAGGGAGAGCTACGTCTACTACAGTATTGAAGAAAACAACATGTAATGATAAACCACAGAATAACCTAACTAACCAATTAAACAACTATGCTAAGCAGAAGTGATAAAACAATCACTAACCTAAGGCTACTATCTAAGTTGCAGAAGCAAAAAACATTAAACTAGACTAAGGTGTAAGCAAAGAAACTTAGACTAAATCAAGTTTCAAGCAAAAGAGCAATTGGAGGTCGAAATCAATGAAAGGAGGACGTAATAACGTAGTAGCACATAGGGATCATTCAATCGATCAATGAACAAAAGATGGATGGTGGAGATCTTATCGTGGGGCTTAAGCAAATAAATGGATGAACGGGGTTAATGAATAGGATGAATAGTGGAGATCGTATTGCAAGGAATTAAGTGAATGGGTGGACGAACAAGGTAACAAAGCAGATGAACGATGGAGATTGCATCGCGAGGGATTAAGTGAGTGGATGGACAAATGTGGTTAATAGGAGATGAATGGCCGAGATCTAATCACAGAGATTAAGTCAAGAAATGGATGAATGAGGTTCACAGGAGCGATGAATGGCTTGACCTTATCCCGCAGATGAAGTCAAGAGATGGATGGCGGAGATCGTATCATGGGAAACTGAAACGTGTGGAAATGATGGAGCGTGTTTCTAAAGCGATAAGTAGTTTCTCGCACACCCTTAAGGCTGTAAATTGTATTTGAAAATTTCATGCGATTAGCCTTACTGCGCGACACGTAGCACGAGAAAACCACTTTTCTCACGTGCTCTCAGGCAGATAACATTCGTGCACTAATCTACTCGAGATTGCGCGATATTCATTGGATCAGGCGAGGCTAATCAACAGTGTAGATCGGCTAAGCTAGTTGTCGATCAGGAGAAGCGATAGCTATCAGATCAAGTGAAGCAAATTGATGGTGGGGGTTTTAAAGTGCATGAAGTGTTGAGGTGACGCAATAACCATTGGATCAGGCAAGGTAGATCGACGGTGGGGACTTAAAGTGAATAAAGTAAGTGGAAGACTTCAGGCGAGGCAGCAATTAGAGAAAATAATGAATCATATGGTGGTTGTGAAGGTTTGTTGGGGATCGGACGATGAGGAAGCGATGCGTGAAGAACGTGCTGAAGGCAGTTTTTAAATGAAAACGATAGAAAAACACAGTGAGGGTGAACGAGTAACTACACCAAATGAGAAACTCCATAGCTCATGCGAGAACCAGAAACCTATGTTTTTGGGGGTTGCTAAGGGGTCTCTTCATCAATTCATGGTCCCAGAGGGAGGAGATGAGGCTGAGACACCTGCGCACAACCTGATAGTGATCTTTTTTGCCTAGCTAACCTGTAAACTGAAAGAAGGCACAAATGGAAGTAAACTACAACACAATCGATCTACTCTATGCTATTGTAATGAAAATGCAGCTACCTAAGCAAATAACCAGAAAAACCATGAATCCTACTTAAGCAAATGAACAGAACTAGGAAGCTACTTAAGCAAATAAACAGAACCAGAAAGCTACTAAGCAGATAAACAATGAAAAACCATGAATCTATTTAAGAAAATGAACAGAAATCTATGCTAACAGATATGTACAATGAAGAGGAGCTTTGGTTGCTCGGGTCGGGCCCTAACCCAAGAGCTTCAACCCTCAGAGTTAACTTAGAGATGGCTTAAAACAGAACTCATTCTCATTATGAAAACCATGGATTATAGAACAACTTGTCACAAGTCTTGCAGCTCAAAAATGAAATAGAGTTTTTACAATAGAAGTTTGAATCCTACTGAGGTCCTAAGCCTCTTTATTTATACATCTAAAGTCTCTAACGACTTCCTTCAAATTAGGGAAGCTTGGCTCCCAACTCAAGAAAAAATGGTTTTCATCCCTTTCACTTGCTCGGTTGTCTTCTAGTCTTCAAAGTGATGGCTATTTGCACTCCGAGCTGATGGAGGAATATTCGAATGGAGGGGTAGTAAATGAGGAGGATTTGCCTCCTATAATTATTCTCCCTTGTCCCATTCAGGTTTTGACCAAGGTCTTTGCCATACTTCCTTGCTTTTATCCTTTATGCCTACATTTTTCCTTACTTGTATCCTTTATTCTTCCATTATATACACATTAGACCACAAAGCAAAATATCCAACTCTAACTCATCTCATAAACAAAATATAATCAAAAGTATGCAATAAGGTGTGAGAATAGTTGGTTTGACTAAGCTAGGAGGTGAATTAAGGCCAATTAAGGTCCATATAATTACCCAACAATGAGGCTCATTGTCACCCCCCTACTGAAAGTGTTGCTCATCCTCTGAGCAACTTAGTCAATTTCCACGTCCTTCATGGCTCTGGTAGCCTCTCTGACATCCCATGCTTCTATTGTGGTCTCTTCTTCTTGTTTATAGAAGCCTGCTTTCCTTTCTACTTCTTCCCACTGCCTCTTTTCCTCTTCTTCTTTTCTGCCTTCTAGCATCCCTAGGAGTAGTGATGGACTGAGTTTTAGGCCTATCCAATTGACCTTCAACCTTTGCATTGATTGCTTATACATAGGTATCCTGTTGAGTGCCTCTCTCAACCTTTGAGGGAAGTGATGTTCTCTGATCTTCAAGCTATGTGGCAGTGTGTTCCATCTCCTTTAGCAGGCATGTATATTATCATCTTCTTAGTAGCCTAAACAGATCCTCAAAATGTGAAATTGCTTGCCCTTGGGTAGCAAGATATCTAGTTGTCAGCTGAGGATCATTTGTAATTAGATTATGGGTGATGATTAGGGCCATGGGATTTTTTTGTTCAACTCTGATAAAAAAAGGTTCATTTTGCTCTTTGGCCAATATTCTTTTCATCTCAGCAACCCTTGACTTCTAATGGTTCATCGATGATGCCAAAGCCATCAATTGTACATCTCCTAGCTCTACATTAGGATCCCAGATATTTATGTCTGTGAGGGCCATGTTGTGCAAGTAAAACTCAGCCATTTTGGCCCTATCCTCTAGTGCACTTTGATCACAAAGATCAATAAACTACCTGCAGTCCTGAAATGGCATGGTACTCCTTTGTGCTAGTGTTTTAATATGAAATTTTAGCCATTGTTCTCTGAGGTAAAGAGCATAGGATTTAGCTGGCATCCTACCCTGGATGGCCTCTAAGGAGAGGCTAGCCATACATGCTAGTTGGTTTTCCTTTTCCTGTAGTTGTCCTCTCTGTTTTTCTTATCTTCTTCCTTCTGCTGTTTTTTCTCATCTCCATTAGTTTCTTCCTTTGTTTCCTCCCCTATTTCAGCATCATCCTCCTTGTGTTCTCTTTCATCACATTTCTCTGTATTAGTTTCTTCTTCAACCATCTCATCCCCATCTAACTCTATATCTTCTTCTTCTTGTTTTTCCTCCTCCTCACTAACAAAAGGACTAACATCATAGGTGAGGGTTTTGATTTCATCCTCTACTGGTAAGTTTATGAAGACTGACCATGTTATAGAGATCCTAAGGTTTTGTAGGGTATCCTTAATGAGGATCTTGATCAACCCATGGTGAACTAACTGCTGGGAATTTCCTTCCTCTACTTTGTTGCTAGATTCTATGAGTGATTGCATCAAGAAATAGGCTATGTTGAGTCTTTGGTGAACTGGGGTTCCTGCCCCAAGTCTTAATTCTTCAAGCATTCTCAAATGGTTGCCATAAAAATACTGTATCTATGGACTCTTGCATTATCTTTTGACTTATTAAAGAATTTCCTTTTTGCCACCCTTTCACTTATAAACCAACTATCTTTTAACCTTTACAACTTTTTATCAAATGATGCATATGAGTGAGTGACTGGGATACTTAACTGTGGTTTTGATGCCATGCTGCAGTTGTCAAAGATCAGAGGTGCTGCTGATGGTCATTCTTCTTCCTCCTCTACTATCTGTTGATGGTTTCTTGTCTTTTGGAGGTGTCTGTGACAGGAGATCTGATGTTGCTTCTGTTGTGGAGCTCCTGGATTTGATGTTGTTTTTGTTGTGGAGCTCTTGGATTACCACTTGGCAATGTTTGGTGTCTCCTTAGAATTTCTTGATCATGTTGCTGGTTGATGTTGTGAGGATGCTGTAATGAATAGACAGAAGGAGTAGGAGTGTATGTGGATGTAGGAATGATGGTAATGGTTGAGGTGATTCTGTAGAAAACACAATCTTCACCCGAATTGAAGCAATGAAGTGAAAAATAATGGAATTGATGGAGGGATGCATGGTAAGAAGTGGAAGAAATGAATATATGTGAGGCAGGGTTCCCTTTGGATCTTTTCTTTGCTCCTTGCTTGTCTTTCTCACCCACCTATAAATAACAATTATGTTTTTTCTTTTATTATTATTGTTATTATTGTTGTTATTATTATTGTTATTATTATTATTATGATATATATATATATATATATATATATATATATATATAATTTTTTTTAAACACCTAGGCTACCTCAGAGAGGTTTTCACCCTAGGTATCTACCCTAGGCACCTCAAGGAAGGTTTTCACCCAGGGATCTTCTTATCCTTTTCATTTTTCTCATCCTTCGGTCGCCTTATGATGTTTTCAACCCAAATATGGGACTCAGGCAGCTCATGGAGGTTTTCACCTAAATCCTTATTCTTTTTTTTCCTTTTTCAGTGACCTAATGAGGGAGGAGCTGGAACTTGCTCCACCATCATCACTATCTTATTGATATTGTCAATGAACTCTTGTTTTGATAAAGGCCTCTTGTACATTTTCAGTCGGTGTCCTTTAACTAGCAACGGAATGGCTTCTTCATCAATAGTTTTTATTTGCACTGAACCATTGTCATGGCATCTTTCCACCACATAAGGTCTGAGCCATCTTATCCTTAGCTTGCCCTTGAAGTCTTTATGCCTTGAATCATATGACAATGCCCAATCTCCCTCTTGAAATTATTTCTCCTTGATATGTTTGCCATGCCATATCTTCCTCTGAAGTTGAACTGTCTCTATATGTAGAAGGGCCTGCATTCTGAATTCATCCAAGCCATTCAAATGTAACAACCTTTCTTTTGGTGGATGACTGAGATCCAAATATAGTTGGGATGCCATCCTCAATGTGTTATATTCAAACTCAATGGATAGCAAAGCCTTTTTCCCATAGATCATCTCATAGGGTGTAAATCCAGTGGTGGACTTCCATGTTGTATTATAGGCCCAGGTGGCCTCAACTAGTCTCTCTGACCAATCCTTCCTGCTATTGCTCACTACCTTGGTTAAGATGTTCTCCAATGCCTTGTTGGTCACCTCCACTTGCCCATTAGCTTGTGGATGATAAGGAGTGGAGGTCCTATGCTTGATTTTGTGATATCTGAGCGGTTCTTCAATCATGCTAGAGGTAAATTGGTTGCCTTGTGATGAGCCCCAATTTTGGTACAATTTGGGCTCATTTTTGGCCTATTTTGCTTGCTCAAACCATTCATTTTTATTGTTTATGCATACACTTCTTAGTTTATTCATGTTGTTTGTAGGAGAAAGGATAGGCACTTTATCTACGTAGCTAATGTATTGTGATTCCAGGTTTTGGCATTAAAAGGGAGCAAAAGACAACGAAAATGTGGCAAGGAGACAACGAGTTGGCATTGTTGATGTAAGGAGAGGTTGTCCACGGTATTGGGGGACATTCCTCGTGATCCTCACCAAGAACTCCGAGCCCCACTCCATCCTCCCTCCGAGCTTAATACACGGCCAGCTGTTCTACAGGAACAGCAGTTCAAAACTGCTCTACAGGAAACAGCATTTATGATCATCCTACAGGATCAGCAGTTAAACTATAGATTGAACAGCCGAGCTCCTAGAATCATGGATACTTGTTGGAGCATCGTTTTGTATAAGTATAGAGGCCTTAGCCTTGGTTAGGTTGTTGAAACTCTCGTATTACTATTGTAATTTTGGAGCACAGCTCAAGTTTTTTTCTCTTTTGTAAGCCAATTTGGCATGTTATCAAATTATGAATAAAGAAGGCCACTTTTGAGTTAGTTCTGAGTTTTCTCAAGGAGCTATAGCTCTCAGGTTAGGGCCCAACCTGAGAGCCATAGACCTCCTCATTGTTGTAATGCATTTACCATTAGTTCCAGCACTTGAGTTTGTTTAGTTTCCTATGCAATTCGGATTTCCAGCTTGTTAGTTTAATTGTTTTCATTAGCATAGATAGGACTAGTATGATGCTTTGCTTTCAGTATTCAAGTTTGATAGGTTGGTAGAATAAATCTCTTGGAGGTCCAACAAAAACAGGTTGTAAAGGTTCACTGCCATCTCACTGTTTGGGATTGGGGTGTAGACCATGATCAGCCACCAAAAAGAACAGCAGTCGTTTCATCTCCACGCAAGCTGCCACATGAACGTTTGTATTGAAGATCCATTCATACATTCTCGACATTGATCCATACTGCACTCTCACGCATTAGTTTCATTTCTTGTTTTCCATTTCGGATTTATAGGTTTCATGGCATAATAGGTTAATGAATTTCTTGTTTTGATGCACAGGTCATTTGTTTCATTTACACTGCTCTTTCTCAAGCCACTTCCTTCGTCGTTTTCTCCATCCACCTGCAAGTTCTATTCACCTTCTATCTCACTCACTTTCCCTCCAACTCTCTCATTTCACGTACAGCTCCATCTCCTGCACTCTCGTTGATTCCACCTTTCCAAAACATCAACCCATTGCATGCACCCTTCCTTCGTCTAACTTTCCATTTCCTGAGACATCATCAGGTCCATCTCCATCTCCCTTAGCCTCCCACACCATTCCATTTCTCCTCCATCACTCCAACCACTCACAGTAGGACATCCTGTAGCCATTTGTAGACATCCTGTAGAAAACAGAGTATCCTGTAGGATCCCCTGCAGCCTTCCTGTAGGAGGCCACTCACTTCGTTGCTGAGCTTCTGAATGTGAGGGACCTCTGTGGATGGGTGCTAAGGATCCCTAGGGACCTTTCCTAGCCTCCCCAACCTGTCCCACACTTTCCTTCCTTCTACATCCCACCTGCACAATCAAACCCTAATTAGGCCAAGTTCACACTCATTCCACACACCTAAAGGAAAAACACATTTCTCATGATGCAAGTAGCTTAGACCCATGCATTTACACTTGTTAGAGGTAATGACAGCATTCATAAGAGTTGCATCCACATTCTTTGCATTATAGAGGATAGACTAGTTAAATTAGGGTTTCATAGATTTACATGCTTTAAATTGCTTTTGATTCAGTTTGTCAAGTAGAGTAGCCTTCCTTTGAGTTAGCTTTCGTCCATCATTGATAAAGCTTCTTTTGTGAGCCTATAGAAGTTGGCTTAAGCCCTAGCGGACTTGTGCCAGCTGACCAAGTGACAGCTGCGACAAGGGCTAGTACTTGTGCATACAGCACCGTCGCTTCCAAGTTTGTACGAACTACCAGGTTGATAAAATTAAGAGACAGGAAGCCCCAGAAGTTGTAGCATTATTGCTACAATACTGGAGCTCACCACCTTGGTCTGTGACTAGCTCTCTAGGGTACCCAAATTTGTAGAATATATTCTCCGTTAGGAACTCAGCCACCTTCTATTCTGTTGCTGCCTTAATTTCCTTGGTTTTAGCCCACTTAGTCAAATAATCAGTGCACACAATGATGTGTTGTTTTTGCTTTGAAGGAGGGTTGATAGGCCCAATGAAGTCCATGCCTGACTTGTCAAATGGCTTGAAAGTCACTTGAGGTTGTAGGGGCATTTCATCTCTTGGAGTAGGCTTTCCCATCCGCTAGCACTCATCACACTGACTAATGTATTTTTTTACATCCTGATGAAGAGTAGGCCAATAATAGCTTGCTTGCAACACTTTGAATGATGTCCTCTTTGCTACAAAGTGACCTCCACAAGGCCCATCATGACAGGTCAGAAGGATTTCAAAGACCTCCTCTTCCCTTACACACCTTCTCAAGATTTGATCTGGGCCAAGTTTGAACAGATTGCCCCCAATCCAGGTGAAGGGTGCACTCTTTCGGACTATCTTTCTTTTTACTTTGGAGGGCAAGTTTGGTGGAAACTGTGTTGATGCCAAATAGTTTGTTATATCAGCAAACCATGGGGAGAGAATTGAAATAGCAAACAAATGCTCATCTGGTAACTGGTCATCCACCATTCCTTCTTCACGTGCAGGTAGATTCATCCTAGATAGAAAGTCAACAACAATGTTTTCCTTACCAGGTTTATCAACAATAGTTAGATCAAACTGTTGTAATAAAAGAAACCATCTTATATTTCTAGCATTCACATCTGGTTTGTTCAGTAAACATTTGATTGCAACATGATTAGTATGCACAAATTATTGATAGCATGTAATGTAGTTCCTAAATTTGTTTGATGCATGCACAACAGCCATGAGTTCCTTTTCGGTCACAGTATAATTCAACTCAGCCTTTGATAGGTTTTTACTGATAAAATAGATGGCATAGGGCAATTTCTCCTCTTCCTAACCTAAGGCTTCTCCTATGGCTTTGTGTGAGGCATCAGCATGAATATGAAAATGGAGGGCCCAATTTGGGTGGTTAACATACCCTTTATAATGCCTAAGGCCACTTCATAGCTCTTTGACCATATAAACTCAGAATCTTTGGCCAACAACCCAAACGAAGGAGAGGCCAACTTTTTGAAGTCCTTTATGAACCTTCGGTAATATCCAGATAACCCTAAGAAACTCCTAACATCTCTCTGGTTTTGTGGAGGTGGAACCATTTGGATGATTGCTATTTTTTTTGGGTCCACCTGCAGTCCTTGCTGAGATATTAAATGACCTAGCACAATCCCTTCAGTCATTAAGAATTCACATTTTTTTGGACTGAGAGACAGATTCATTTCAATGCATTTGTGTAATACTTTTCCTAGGTTAGTCAAGGCTTCTTGAAAATCATAGCCATAAGGTGTAAAGTCATCCATATAGATTTCCATTGCATCATGTACTAATTCAACAAAAATACTTAAGACCGCTCTCTGGAAAGTGGCAAGAGCATTGCATAGGCCAAAAGTAAGGACCCTATAGGAGAAAGTACCCCAAGGATAGGTGAATGTGGTCATATCCTAGTCTTCTAGGTAGATTTGGATTTGGTTGTACCCACTAAATCCATATAGGAAAGAAAAGAACTTCTTCCCTACCAGGCCATCTAGCACTTGATAAATGAAGGGTGGGGGAAAATTATCATTCTTTGTGGCTTTGTTCAACTCCCTATAATCAACACAAATCCTTCACTTACCAATTTTCTTGGGAACTAACACTAAAGGAGAGACCCGCTCACTGTCTAAGATAGGGTAAATGAATCCTGCTTCTAACAATTTTTGCAGTTCTTCTTTGACTATGTCTTTAAGAGTTGAATTCATCCTCCTTTGTGGTTTCTTGACTAACTTGCAACCTTCTCTGATGTATATGTGGTGAGTACACACCGAGGGGTGTACTCCCTTCATTTCCTTATAACTCCAAGTGAAGGCTTTTAGGTGTTTTCTCAGCATGTTGCATAGTTTTTCCTCTTCTAACGCAGAAAGAGATGAGTTAATTTTCAAAGTTCTCTCTAGGCCAAATTCTATGGTTTTGACACTGAATGGGTTGGAATTGGCCAAGCATAAGTCAGTTGGATGATTGCTCTCGGTTTCCCTTACTTCCTCTTCTAATGGTAATGAACTAGGAGTTGTACTTTAGAGCAGGTGTTCAATTAAGTCATCCCCATTTTGTTGTCCTCCTCCTATGGTTGCTTCCAAAGCATAAAGTTGGGTAGCATAAACCTCATCTTCTTCCTCCTCCTCTAACCATAAAGGTAAATCATGCTCTAGGGTAGGTTGAGCAGGAGGGTATAAGGCTAACTGTTTGGACATATGCCCATTCTTGATGGTCATATTCCCAGCTCTACAGCTAATGTAAGCATCAGTTGTGGCCAACCATGGCCTCCCAAGGATGAGAGGGTAACCAGTAAGCTTAGCCTTAGGCTAGAGAACTAGGAAATCTGCAGGGTACTCCCAGGAATCAATGGAGACCATCACATCCTCCACAATTCCCTTAGGGGTGATTGTGGATTAGTCTGCAAGTTGCAGAATTGTTGTGGTCTTCCTCAATGACCCTTCGAGGTTGAGCTTGAGCATGGTGTCCTTGATCATCACATTAATGGCAGCCCCAAGATCAATCAGAGTGTGTGGGACAATGGTGCCATTGATGTGTACATCTACTACAGGGCTTCCAGGGTCCAAATACTTTAGACATATTACCTGCCCCAACATTAAGTTAGACAACTGCCCAATGACATTAATGGTAGGGGCATCCATTTTTCTTCTTCCTGGATGCTTGAAGCACTTCTCCTTAATCAACTTATTGTAAATGGGAACATCTTTGATTGCCTGGAGAAGGGGGATCTTTACACATAGATTTTTCAATTCTCCCAGAAGTTCAGTTTCTTCTGGGGTAGGCTGGAGTGGTTGGGTTAATCTCTCAAGAAAGGGTGGATTTACTTTAAGTTTGCTTTCCTCTCTTTCTTCCTCAACCTCCCTATGTGGAGAGGGAGGTTGGTTATCAGGGAGAATTCTCCCAGATCTTAGGTTGATCTCCTAGATTTCTATAGCATAAGCTAGGTGTGATGTCTCTCCACAGTATGCTTGTTGATCCTGAGTATTGTTTGGGCTCGGATTTGGCTGGGCATGCATCTAGGGTTGTTTGGGTGGAGCAGAGTGCAAGAGTTGTGGTTGGCTAGGTGGTGGAGGAATAGGGATGAAACATTGTTGAATTGGGGCGGGGTATTCCACTGCTGTTGTGGCTGAACATAAGGTTGAAATGATTGGTTGGCTCGCTGCGAATGATACTGAGATGTATAGGACCAAGGAGGGGGTGTAGACCAGGAAGGATGAGGAGGGAGTCCCCAAGAAGGTATAATTGTGGTTTGGTTGGCATTGTAATATGCATGGGATGACCCTTGCATACCCTGTTGGTATGGTCTAGGCCCAGGGGGTTTCCTTTGGTTGATGTAGCAAAGCTGCTCAGTGACCCCTTCAGCTCCTTGATATATAGCTTTGAGTCCAGGTAAAGAAGGGCACTTTTCTGTGGAGTGGTTTTCTTCACAAACTGAGAAAATATTTATACAGTTCAATGGACATTCTTTCTTAGGATGCCTCCTGGTGCATCTATGACAAAAGATGGCCAAGGCTTTCTCTTCTTCCTCTTTCTTCCTTTTGATGTTCATAGTGTCTAATTGCAAGGCAAGGGTTTGCAGCATATCACTTTTGAAATCTTCTAGCATATTTCCAATTTCACCCTTGATGGATAAGTTGGAGGATGATGTATTGGCCATAGGTTGACTACCCCTACCCTTTTTCCTGGCTGCCCTAGAATGGTTTCTAAAGACAGTCTTAATATCCTCATAGGGTAATTGCTAGACATATCCTCCTACTATCATATGTAAGGTATCCGGAAGATCCTGCCTTACTCCTCTAAGGAGGACTAGCTTTAGTGACTCAGGGTCAAGTGTGCACCTGGCCCTTTTGAAACTGAGCTGGAATCTTTCTTCATAGTCTTCTAAGGATTCATCCTGGCCTATGGTCATCCTAAAATCTCTTCTTTAATATCCTTTGACCTATAGTAGTCCCTATATTTGTTTTTAAAATTCTGTTGCATCTGAGCCCAAGTTGTGATGCTATCTCCAGGTAAGCCCATGAACCAGTGCAATGTTGCATCCTTGAGGGTAGATGGAAATAGTTTTAACTTTTGCTCATCATATGTATAGTCATAGGTTTGGCATATATGAGAAAAATAAAATAGAAAAGTGTCAGGGTCCTATGTGGTTAGGCCATGGAAATGAGGTAGAGCAGAGGGGCTTATATTCTTCATATTAGTCTCCCCATTAGTTTCCCTGATGGGGAAGGAATTCTCAATTCTCTATCTATCTCCCCTGTCATTTTTGTTTCCATCCATTGGTTCAGTAGGAATGGGTTCTTCCTCTTCTTCTTCCCTTGTAGGTTCTTCAAATATGTAAGGTTGCTCACCTAAAGGTTCTTCCACTTCACAGTCACCGAAGAAGAGAAAACGCTGACTATTGGATGTTGTGGGGGTATTTGTCAAGAATTTCCCTAAATTGTCCCTATTTCTACGAGGCATGAAAGGAAATGTTTTTGGGTTGGTTTTTGTAAGATTTTCTTTAAAGCTAGAAAGTACTTGCAGAATGGAAAGGAAAGCAGCTAATGAAAAATGAAAGAAAGGAAGCTACTAGATTACTTTTGTAGAAATAAACTAATGGAAGAAAATTGAAGACTGGAAGTGGAAGAAAAGAAAGTTGGAGACTAAAAAATAGAAGAAAAAGTAATTACTTCTACTTAGACACCTCCACGGCAACGACGCCAAAAAGTGATGAGCCTAGGTATTGCAACAAGAATGTTGCAACTCCCATGGCTAACAGCGTTACTTATCAACCCGGGGTTCATACAAATTTGGAGGTGACAATGCTATATGCACAAGTAAAAGTGAAGGTATTGCATGTTGTCACTGCTCTTCTGGCAAGAGACCCCAGGGGTTCCAAACCAAACTTCTATAGGGTTAGAAGAAGATTACCTCTTTGATGGAAGAAGAGAAAATCTATCCTAAGGGAGAGCTACTTCTACTGCAGTATTGAAGAAAACAACATGTAATGATAAACCACACCATAGCCTAACTAACCAATTAAACAACTATACTAAGTAGAAGTGCTAAAACAATCGCTAACCTAAGGCTGCTATCTAAGTTGCAGAATTAAAAAACATTAAACTAGACTAAGGTGTAAGTAAAGAAACTTAGACTGAATCGGGTTTCAAGCAGAAGAGCAATCGGAGGACGAAATCAATGAAAGGAGGATGTAAGGACACAGCAGCGCATAGGGACCATTGGAGCGCTCAACGAACAGAAGATGGATGGTGGAGATCTTATCGCGGGGATTAAGTGAATAAATGGATGAACGGGGTTAATGAACAGAATGAAGGGTGGAGATCGTATCGCGAGGAATTCAGTGAATGGGTGACGAACAAGGTAACAAAGCAGATGAACGGCAAAGTTCGTATTACGAGGGATTAAGTGAGTGGATGGACGAATGAGGTTAACAGGAGATGAATGGACGAGATATAATCGCAGAGATTAAGTCAAGAGATGAACAAACGAGGTTAACAGGAGCGATGAACAGCTGAGATCTTATCATGCGGATGCAGTCAAGAGATGGACGGTGGAGATCGTATCACAGGAAGCAGAAACGTGCAGAAATGATGGAGCAGGTTTCTAAGGCAGTAAGTAGTTTCTTGCACGCCCTCATGGCTATAAGCTGTATTTGAAAATTTCACGTGATTAGCCTTACTGCGTGACACGTAACACAAGAAAACTACTTTTCTCACGTGCTCTCGAGCGGATAATGTTTGTGCATTAATCTGCGTGAGATTGTGCAGTAGCCATTGGATCAGGCGGGTCTAATCAACGGTGGAGATCAACCAAGCTAGTTGGAGATTGGGTGAAGCAATAGCCATCGGATCAAGTGAGGCAGATCAACGGTGGGGATTTTAAAGCACATGAAGTGTTGAGGTGACGCGATAGCCGTAGGATCAGGCGAGGTAGATCGATGGTGGGGACTTAAAGTGCATAAAGTAAGTGGAAGACTTCACGTGAGGTAGCAGTTAGAGAAAATAATGAATTGGAAAGTGATTGTGAAGGTTTGTTGGGGATCTGACAGCGAGGAAGTGATGCGTGAAGAACATGTTGAAGGTGGTTTTTAAATGAAAATGATAGAAAAACACAGTGAGGGTGAACGAGTAACTGCATCAAATGACAAACTCCATAGCTCATGTGAGAACCAGAAACCTATGTTTTTTGGGGTTTTTTAAGGATCTCTTCCTCAAGTCATGGTCCCAAAGGGAGGAGATGAGGCCGAGACACCTGTGCACAACCTGATAGTGATCTTTTTTGCCTAGTTAACCTATAAACTGAAAGAAGGAACAAATGGAAGTAAACTACGACACAACTGATCTACTCTATGCTACTGTAATGAAATGCAGCTACCTAAGAAAATAACCAGAAAAACCATGAATCCTACTTAAGAAAATTAACAGAACCAGGAAGCTACTTAAGAAAATAAACAAAACCAGAAAGCTACTAAGCAGATAAACAATGAAAAAACATGAATCTATTTAAGCAAATGAACAGAAATCTATGCTAATAGATATGTCCATTGAAGAGGAGCTTTGGCTTCTCAGGTCGAGCCCTAACCCAAGAGCTTCAGCTCTCAGAGTTAACTCAGAGCTGGCTTAAAACAGAACTCATTCTCATTATGAAAACCATGGATTACAGAACAACTTGTCACAAGTCTTGCAGCTCAGAAATGAAATAGAGTTTTTACAATAGAAGTCTGAATCCTACTGAGGTCCTAAGCCTCTCTATTTATACATCTAAAGTCTCTAATGACTTCCTTCAAATTAGGGAGGCTTGGCTCCCAACTCAATAAAAACTTGTTCCATCCCTTTCACTTGCTCGGTTGTCTTCTAGTCTTCAAAGTGATGGTTGTTTGCACTCCAAGTTGATGGAGGAATATTCGAATGGAGGGGTAGTAAATGACGAGGATTTAGCTCCTATAATTACTCTCCCTTGTCCCATTCAAGTTTTGACCAAGGTATTTGCCATAGTTCCTTGCTTTTATCATTTATGCCTGCATTTTTCCTTGCTTGTATCCTTTATTCCTGCATTATATGCACATTAGACCACAAAGAAAAATATCTAACTCTAACTCATCTCATAAACAAAATATAATCAAAATTATGCAATAAGGTGTGAGAATAGTTGCTTTTACTAATCTAGGAGGTGAATTAAGGCCAATTAAGGCCCATATAATTACCCAATAATGAGGCTCATCAGATAGTCAAACTGTATTAAAACCACGGTTAACTATAGTTAATCATATTCAATTGTGGTTGAATATAGTCAAACCATGGTCAAATGATAGTCAATCATAGTCAAACCATGTTCAATCATAACCAATCATGATCAACTCAAGTCAAACCATTGTCAACCATAGTCATACAATCATTAACCATACTCATTGATAGTCAAAACATAGTCAACAATATTTAAACATGCTAAAAATGGACAACTATAGTCAATTGTGCTAAACCATAGTTTAATAATTTTTAAACATAGCCATATTCACCCATGGTTAAACAAGTCATGTTTAACCATGGTTAAACCATACTCACCCATATTTAATGTTTAATTGAAATATTTAATAATATTAATATTAATATTGTTTAAAACAAATTGGTTTACTAATGTGGTTGACTATGTTTGACTATGTTTAACATCCAACACTCTTCAACTTTGGTCAAACATAATCACCTATTATTATTATTGATTAATATTAATAGTCAAACATAGTCAACCACATTAGTCAAACATAGTCAAAAAAAGTCAATCTTTGTAGTCAATGTTTAAATAGTTGACCATGATCAAACTTGGTCAACCTATGTTTACCATATTTGACAATAGTCAACCTTGTTCACTCATAATTGTCCTTAGTCAACATAACTCAACCATATTCAATTATATTCAACCATGGTTGACTAAAGTCAAACATTGTCAACCTTAGTTAACTAAGGTCATCCTTGGTCGGTCAAACTCAATAATTAAAAACGTTTAATAATAACAATATTAATATTAATAAAGTTGACTAATAGTAATAATATTGTGATGTTGAAATTGTATAAAAATATATCAAATGTCGCAATGTGACAACCATTGTTGTAATGTTAAATTACATTGCAAGTTATCCAACATTGCAATGCGACATTACAAAATTAGTCAATCACATTTACTAATGTGGTTGTCTACGTTTGATTATGTTTGGAAATCAAGAATCTTCAACTTCATTCAAACATAATCTCGTATTAATATTATTAATTAATATTGATAATAATAAATGTCGTGACATCAAAATGATACAAAAAACTATCCAATGTCCCAATGTGATAAACATTGTCGCGATGTTTCATTACATTGAAATTTATCTAATATCGCAATGCGACATTGAAAAATTAGTCAACCACATTTACTAATGTGGTTGACTATGTTTGACATTCAAGACTCTTCAACTTCAATTAAACATAATTGCCTATTAATATTATTAGTTAATATTAATAATCATACATAGTGAACCACATTAGTCAAACATAGTCAAGAAAAATCAACCTTTATAGTCAAAGTTTAAATAGTTGACCATAAGCAAACATGGTCCACCCTATGTTTACCATATTTAACAATAGTCAACCTTGACAACCACATGGTTAACAATGGTTGGTAATCATATTCAACCATTATCAATGGTTAACCATGACCAACCATTCTTAAATATGTTAAAAAACCCTTTCCTGCTTGCATTAATCTGATGAATAGAGATGCATTACAATTTATTTTCTCAATTGGGCACAACCTACAAGTGAATAACCTATCTCTCTGCTCATTGAGAAGCTCTGACCTAGACTTGGTCAATTTATTCCTCTGCTTGAGACCTTATTTCCTTGCGCAATCCCTTGAGAAATTAGGCCCCTATTATTTAAGAATTTTTCCAAAATTGATTACGCAATTCCTAAGGTTGATCATCTAACTACATGCAACACTTTTACACTCAAGACTAGTCGATAACTAATGTTACACTTCCTTGGAATATCCACCACAACTGGGGAACTCGAATTCTCTACATGCACTAGATATTTTGGGATGATTTCTCACTTAACTAGATTATCACTGAGTTTGACTGAAGTCCCACTACCCAACTGGCCTTCCACTAGTTCCTCCAACAGTTGGAACTAGTTTAAATGAAAACAACTTGAAACAACTGACTTTGCTTGCTGTAAATTAGAAATCACACATGCTTAACTAAACTTAAACTCATCCAACTTGAATTTAATGAGTAAATTAGATGACACAAGCCATGTCACACAAGTTAACTGCATCCAAGTTGTCTATTGATGTGGAAATTCGAATTTCCTCAATTTAATCAAGGCCAAATCAAATTAAGAATTTATTATTCCATTTTTCAACATAATCCTTTTAAACATGAATAATATTAATATCGTGAGGATTTCTTTTAAATGCTGATAGCATATTAAAATTAATGGGGAAATCTAATTTTCTATTTTCTTTGTTAGATTTTTTTTCATTACCTTTAATTTGCACAACTATAATCCAATAAGGTTGATTGACAGTATTTAAACAAGTTCACAAAATAATCAGTCTCCAACTACTTTAAAGATGCACTCCTAGAGGTACGAAAAGAAATTCTTCAACTTGAGGCTAAGGAATTCAGAGATTGTGTTTACTTCTTAGACTTGGATATAGGAGGCAGTAGCCTTAAGTGGATACCAGACCCGGGGAAGTTTCATAGGAGAAGGATCCACTTCCTTCATTCCATCACTCTACATCATCAAATGGAAACTCTTCTCAACATGGTCATCAGAGACAAGCAAGTAGACAACTATAAGCTCTTTGCAGGTCAAGAAGATATCAAACGCATTCTGAGAGACATCAAATATAGCTTGGATGTTACAGTTGTTTGATTGTCTTGCATAGAACGCTATGTAGTTTCTAGCTCAAACACTGAGTCGAATGAGCACTAGGAAGGGCTTGCGGTCATCAATGCTCTAGTTCAAGCCTCCCCTCAAGCTAACTCTAGCGCCACATTACCAATCATAATCTTGGACTAAAGAGTCCACTAAGAAATTGGGTTGCTAGCTTATTAAAGGAATATTACGTTACTCTTGGGATTTGGTCATTCTTTTGTTCTTTTGATATATATGTGTGTGTGTGCATGTACACTACATAGTTTACTTTTCTTGTTATCGTTTATAGTAGCATACATGTTTAAGTTTCTAGTAGCAATAGTGGCTAGGTACAAATGTCAGTCTTTCGATCTTATATCCTTTCATATTTTCATAGTTCAAAGCATGTCTACCTAGAGGAATGTTTTGGAAAGCACTGAGGAAATGACTAAAACGTAAACTTTTCCTCTACGATATTAATAGAAATATGCTTATCAATTTACTAAAAAAGAAAAAAGGTTCATGAAATAATGTATAGATTTTAATAGTTTTTAATGGAATAAATTGAATCATTTTTTACTCTTTAAAGGTGTGTGTATAATTTGAAGGAGAATTTATAATATGATGAAGAAATTTGAAACTGAATATATAATATTGCATAGAAAAAATAATTTTTCAATTTATTAACATTGTTAATAAAATATTATAGTTTGTTATTATTATTATTATGTTAGGGTTAAAAGATAAATACTTATATTAAATTATTTGTAAATTATATTAAAAAATGTTTTATAATATACAAATTATATTATGTTATTATTGAAAAATGAGTATTTATGTTCAGTCATTTGTAAATTATATTGGAAAAAGAAATATTTATTAGATGTATATATTAGATGAAAATTCATTATAAAATACAAGAATACTAATTGAGATTCATCTTTTTTTTTTTACAAGAACAGTTAATGTATTTATTGCCAAAAGTGGAGCAAGCCCCTATTACAGTCGACAGTAGCTTTTAAAAACTGAGAAAAGAGAATGAGCTGATGGTAGTCTCTTCCCCTAAGATTTAATTCAAAAGTTCTATGAGTTCTTTGGCTAATCAACTTCTGCGACCTCTTTCTTATGTTTTTCTTTTTGGTGATCCTTTAGTTTGTCATTCCTTCTGCTATTTTTTTATCTGCTTGTTGTTCCTTTAGGCTGTTGTTTCTTTGGTTGATGTCCCTTCGACCTGTTTTTCCTTCGAATGTTGTTCCTTCGAACTACCATTCCTTCGGCCTACTATTCCTTCGAATGATGTTCCTTCGAGCTAATGTTCCTTCGGCCTGCTATTCATTAGGGTGTTGTTCCTTCTGTTGTTGTGCCTTTATCTTGCTATTACCTCGGGCGCTGTTCCTTCGGCCTGTTGTCCCTTCAGGTGTTGTTCCTTTGGTCTGCTATTCCTTTGGCCTAATGTTCCTTCAGGTTGTTATTCCTTTGATCTGTTGTTCCTTTGGATGTTGTTCCTTCGAACTGTTGTTCCTTCGACCTGTTGTTCCTTCGACCTGTTGTTCCTTAGGGTGTTGTTCCTTCTATTGTTGTGCCTTCAACCTATTGTTGCTTCGAGTTTTGTTCCTTCGGCCTTTTGTTCCTTCAAGTGATGTTCCTTCGGTCTACTGTGCCTTCGGCCTGTTGTTTCTTCGGGCTGTTGTTCGTTCGTGTTGTTCCTTATGTTGATGTTCCTTCTGCCCGCTGTTTCTTTGGGTGTTGTTCGTTCTGTTGCTATTCCTTCTTGTCGTTGTACCTTCTGATGCTATTCCTTCTGTTTATTGTTCATTCTGCAGCCAGTGAGCGCAGATCTCTCAGTTGTAGGGCGGTTAAGGCAAGGAATGAGTTGAGTAGGGTCCTCCATTAAGGCTAAGATTTCTTTGGGACAGTAGACAACCTTTGTTTGCGAGCGAATCTTCTTGCTTATTTAATTCCTGCAGAATGTGGTATGAGTCGACTGTGTCAAATTTTTTTAGGAAATTTCGAATTCGTTGCAAGGTTTTGTATAAAGCAGGGTTACAAAAATGATCTTCGGAGTTTAAGAGATTAATCAAAAGCTCTGAGTCTCTGAATATTTGAATTATTTTATATCCTAGCTCCTTCGCAATCTAACATGCTTTTAAGAGACTGTAACTCCCTGCTTGGTTGTTCAAACTTATGCCTAGACCCCGACTGAAGCTAGTTTTACTCGATCTATCCAGGGAGAGGATCAATCCTCCTGCACCTGCAGTTCCCGAGTTCCCCTTGGCCGCTCCATCAAAGAATATAGTGGCTTTTGAGGTTCCCTGCCACCACTTGAGAAATTCGCCTTCAGTGAGACACAGTCGCCAGGTTGGAGCATTCATCAGTTTGTTGATTGTATCTTTCCTTTCACCTGACACACAGAATCCTATCCACTCAGAAGCTTCTAGAGGTAGAGGGGAGGCAAACATTGTTTTATCTACTATTTCCAACAGGATGGCTTTAACTTTAGTGGCCACTTCCACTGAGTTTGGGAGCCTGTTGTTGAAAACGCAATCATTTCTAGCAAACCATACTTTCCACCAAAGGCATTTTGGAAGTGCTTGCCAAATGCTTTTCCAAACTGCATTTTTAGTTTTTTTCTCTGGGTTTTGCTCTACCTAGGAGGTGAAGAGGGCGACAACTGATATCTTGGGGGGGGGGGACACTTAATCCTTGGAGGACCAACTTCCAGACTACTTGAGTGAATTCACAGTCAACCATTAAGTGATCAGAGGTTTTGATAGCAGAATTGCATAGGCTGCATCTAAAGGGGTTGTGGAACCCTATTTTATTTATATTTTCTCCTATTAGAGCCTTTTTAGCATGAGTAACCAAGTGAAAAAATTCACCATTGGTAGACTAAAAGGGGAACAAATGGATTTCCAGAGCTTCGGGGTTAGCAAAGGGGCATGTATAGCTTGTAAAGAGGAGAATCCTTGAGCTGTTGTATATATTTTGGTTCTTCCCCACCCCCATTTGTCTTTGGATGAGCGATGGACAGGGGCGAGACCAGAGAGTGCTGCAGATAACAAGTTTTTTTGGGCTTTTAGGTGGTCAGGAACCCCTGGGAAAGTCCATCCTGCCCAGTTCCCTTTGTTGTCCCAAGAATAAATATCTGCTAGCCAAAGGAGACCTTTGTTTATTAGCTAGATCTTATATCATCGTAGGAGTTTAGGGTGGCCAAAGGGGCTTTCCCTTGAATAGTATTCTCCCACAGTAGTGTTCTTTGTCCATTTCCTGGAATTCTATATAAGTGCTGATGTATGTGGTCGATGCTTCTTCTAACTAAATTCCATATTGTTGTTCCTGTTGGAGTAGATGTTGTTTTGAGGTTTCTCAGTGATCTTCCCTTTAGATATTTCTTCCAGAGGATCTTACTGATAGGATGATTTTTATTTGCATACAATTTCCATATGATTTTTCCACCAAGAGCCAGATTTGCTAGGCCTGGATCTCGTATGTGTAACCTGCCTTGCTAGAGTGGTATTTTTAGGATATCTCAACCTACCAGATGTAACTTGCTCTATTTTCCCTTGCCTCTGTTCCAAAGAAAGTCCCGAAGGAGCTTGGAAATCTATTCCGTGATAGTCTTGGGTGTTAGCAGGAGGGAAGACTAGAATATGGGGAGGGCGGAGAGGACTGCCTTTATCAAAACCATCTTCCCATCCTTTGTGAGCCATTGGCCTCCCCAATAAGCTACTTTTTCTTTTATCTTGCTTAATACTTCCGTCCAAAGGGAGGGAGTGCTTTGTCCCAGGGTTAAGGGAAGGCCAAGGTATTTGATCTTTTCCCATTTGTCATACCCATGGAAACCCAATTTGCAAGCAATTCGAAGGATAGTTGGATGATTTACATTCCAGCCGTAGATAGCGCTTTTTCTTTTGTTGATCAAGACTCCTGAGATTAAGCAGTAGTGATGAAGAATTTCTTTGAAAGCTTTTGATATCTTAATCAAGGCACCTTCTAGAAGGAGAGAATAATACACAAAAAGGGATTGATTTATTGGGTCCACTACTCTTGTTTCGTTGACGCTTGGGATAGAGCCTAATTTCATTTCCGTTGTTAGCTTTCTGCTTAGGGTTTCTGCCAACAAGATATAAAGAAAGGGTGACAATGGGCACCCTTGGCGGAGCCCTCTTGAAGCTTGAAAAAATTCAGCAGGTCTGCCATTGACCAGGGGTGCTATCCAAGGTCTATGAGTGCAGGCTTTTATCAAGTTGACAAACTTGGCACTAAAACCGAAGGAGAGAAGGATTTTATAAAGGAATGAAATTTTGACCCAGTTAAATGCATTGACATATCTAGCTTGATGAGCATGCCTTTTTCCTTCTGAGTGTGGCTAGAGTGGAGGGCTTCTTGCACTTGGATCACATTGTCTATGAGGTGTCTTCCTTTGACAAAACTGCCTTGCAGAGGGGAGATTAGGTTCCCTAACAGAGGCTTGATTCTATTGGCTAGGAGTTTTGCAAGAATCTTATAGGAGGCATTGCAGAGAGATATAGGTCGGAATCTATCAAAAGTTTCAGGTTAACTTCTTTTAGGATTAGAGCGAGGAAGGTGGAGTTGGTGCACCCTCCCACTTTGGGTTTCTTTTGAAAGGATTTTACCATTCTTAGGAGATCTAATTTTATTACATTCCAGTAAGCTCTGTAAAAATGAATGGTGAACCCATCCAGCCCAGGGGCTTTATCTGGCTCCATTGACCAAATGGCTTCCACTATCTCTTTTTTTTTTTAAAGGCTTCAATAACGCATCATTTAAATCTGCTATGACAAGTGAGGGGATATTTGACAAAAAGTTAGTAGCCATGTCTTCATCGGAAGAACCATCCTCCTAGAATAGATGCTGATGATGAGATGTGGCGGCCTGTTATATGAGTGGTTGTTCTTTGATAACTTCCCCCTCACTGGTGGATATTTCGGAAATGTGATTTCGTGAGAGACGAGCTCTGCATTGTCTGTGAAAGAATGATGTGTTTCTGTCTCTAGCTTGCAACCAGAGGCTACGAGACTTCAGACACCAGTATTCCTCTTCCTTTCAAAAGGAAAGAAAAGAGTTGAAATGGGCATTCTGTTTGAGGAGCAACTGAGCTTTGGTGATTTCAGTTCCTACCATGCCTAACTGAATCTTGGCTAGGGTCTGTATAGCTTTTTGTCTTTTGCTCCTTGGAGTGGATAGAGGTTTTTTTCTTTCCCAGGATTTTAGAGCCACCTTAGCATATTTGAGCTTCTGCTCCCACACAAAGTTGGGGGATCCTTCAGCTGGTTGCGACCAAGCGAGAGTCACTGTGTCCATAAAACCCTCTCTCGATACCCAAAGAGGGATGAATCTAAATGGAATAGGTCCCAAGTCCTCCTCTTTTTCTATCACCTACGAGATGGGATTGTGGTTAGATGTAATTTTGGGCAAGATTTTTGAAGAGATTAAATACTTCCCCTCCATCAAAGTACTTTGAACTAGAAATCAGTCTAGACGAGTAGCAATGTTGGCATTACCAACTCTATTGTTGGTCCAAGTATAACGATCTTTCTTGGGTTTGAGATCAAGTAGGTCCCATCTGAGAATCAAAGACTCCACCGAGACATGGAAGGGATCTTTACCCCATATTCCACCTTTTTTCTCATTTGGATCTAGAGTGATGTTAAGGTCCCCTGCCAGAATGATGTTTGGGGGGGAGCGGATTTCTAGGAAATCTGAGAGAGTATTCCAACAGTCCTTCTTTTCCAAAAAAATAACAGGAACATATAAATTGAAGAGAGCTAAAGAAATATTACTTGGGAGGTGTGGAAGATCTGTGTATATCTAGTGTTGGGTTGCGAAGGAGCTCTTTAGCTAAAACATATTTTCTGACCATAATGTTTCAAGACCCCCTGAAGTACCTCAGGCGTTGATCGCTTTTCCTGAGTTCTTTTTCCACTTGGTTCGACTTAATAATAGAAGAGCATCGTCTTCTATCTTTGTCTCTTGGAGCAGGAGGATATCTGAGGGTTCCATTCTTAATAAATCTTTTACGGCTTCTGCTTTCATAGGGTTCCCCAAGCCCCCGCAATTCCAAGAGACGATCTACATTATTTACTGGGGAAGGAAGGAGTAGACCCTCCCTTTGTGGGTTGGGTCCTTGTGTTTCTACCTAATGACATTTCGATTATGGACTCACTGTCCTGCATCTTTAGTCGTTTTGCCTCTTCTTCTCTGATCTCCTTGCGAGACTTCCTCTCTACCTTTTTATTGGGTCGCTCGAAAGAATCATCTTCAGAAGAACCAGGACTGTCTATCAGTTTTTTATTTTTAGTCATTTCTACATATGAGGGTGGAGAAATGGCGCCTACTGGAGGACCCTAATTTTCCTGTTGGGTTGCATCTACACAAGGGATTTTTGTAGTGGCTTCTCCCATTTGTCCCTGAGATCCTGAGTTTATTTCTGGGTCTGCTATTTACTCCATATTCTGTTGCACCTCTCCCTCTTCAAGTTCTGGTTGGTCGTCTGGAGGAATTAGTGCAGCAAAAGGATTTGAAGAGATGGTGGCATTTGTTGTGTCCTAGCCTTCGAATAGGCTCTTCCTAACAGAGGGTCCTCCGTTCTCTGGATTCCCTCATTTCCTTTTCACTTTGTTGGTATGTTGCGATGTGCCTGGTTTTCAAGCTTGTGTCCACTGATCACCCTTGTCTTTTTCTGTTTCTTCCTTAGCTTTCTTCTTGCAGTTTCGAGTGAAGTGACCATAGCCGTGACAGTGTCGGCACTTAAAGGGAAGTTGTTCATAATCACGTTCCTGAATGTGAGACCAGCCAGCTATGATAATATTAATAACCTCAGGTAACCCTATCTCCAGATCGACTTCAACACATATTCTGGCACACAAGTATTGTTCTCTCCTTTCAGCCCTGTCAATGTATTTCCCTAGTTTGTTCCCAATTGTTTCCATGGATTCCGAGTTCCAACAATGAAGTGGTAGGTGAGGTAACCTTACCCAGACAAGAATGGTTGAAGGAGTATCCTGGGAGGGATCAAATTCCGACGTCCATTTACTCAGAAAGAGCCCTTGGGGGCCCATGAAATATGGACCATTTCGGAAGATAAGATCTCTATCTTCTGCTGATTCAAAGACAAACACATAATATCCTCTGCCTACCAGATGACTTCGGATTCCTTCAGAGACAAGGGGCCTCCAGTTTCTCTGGACCCATCCATCAATGGCTTTGGGAGAGGGCTAGAGACCCGTAAATTTACCAATAAGTCCATGTTTTGCTAGATTTAACGTTGTTCGGCATGGGTGTTCTGCAAGCAGTTCTACAGAGGGGATCGATTCGGCTTTCTTAACAAACTTATGCTGATTTGAGGTAGCTTTCATCTTGCCACGAGAGGTTACCAGTCATTTGAAGGTTTCGATTTCAGGGGGGAGGGGAGGCTGAGGGCCCCCTCCGGTGTCCATGCTGGAGGACTCAGATTTTTTTCCAGATGAAGAGGCTAACCACGTAGAGCTTTCTCTACTCTCTTTTTGGTTGGCCTCAGCAGCAGGAGGCTGCCGAGGGAGGGTTCTACAGAAGAAGCAGCGGCTAGGTCAAGGTTGAACGCGCTCCAGAGCTCTCTAAAACGAATTTTTCCAATTGCATCATTAGGACTATTAATTGAGATGCATCTTAACTCATGTCTTGATTATGAATAAAATTATAGGTCAATGTCAATCTTTACTTCATAAAAATTGATTTTTAAATAAACTATAACACTAATCAATTTCCTAATGAGTATAAAGAATACCAATAATCTTTCACAGAGAGACATTTATAACATGTGAAATTATGTTAAATACTTTATTTATTTATTTTCATATTAATAATTAAATTAAAATAATAAAACTATAAGTCAATGTCAAACTTAATTACTACCATGAAATATAAAAATAATTAGTTTCTTAACCATGGTAGAAATTACCAATAATACATTAACTACAATTTTTAATCTTTAATGTAAAATAAGTTCAATATAATAAAATATTATTTTATTTATTTATATAGAAAAAATAATATTAACTATTAAAATAAAATAATTAAAACTATAAGTCAATATCGAACTTAATTACTAGAATGAAATATAATGATAATTATTTTTTTAACCATTATTGAAAATATAATATATTGAATATAATTTTTTTAATTTTAATGTAAAATACGTTGAATTTAGAAAAAAAATATTTTATTTATTTATTTATTTTTTGTAAACAAGGTAGTACTTTCTATATTTACTTTTTCAAAATTTACATTCAAGAACTTCAATTAGCCACCTACCCGAGGGAAACCAGGTGACCATCAATCAGCATTGTATCCACTCCAAAATTTAAATAAGTGCATCATTATCATCCATATCTCCCAAGGTCCTATCTTTGGCTTTTTAGACATAAACATTCAAAAACTAAAGATAAAAAGACTAAAGATAAAGAAACTACTCCTCATCTGAGGAGGCTATCTGAAATGTTTCCTTCTCTTCCAGGCTCAACATCTTCTTTCCAATATTCTGCGGCTTCACCCCTGGGCCTGGGAGCTCTCATCCCTGCTGGAACAATTTCCACTTTAACTCTGACAGAGTTTGCTCAATTCGGCCCAAGGCAAGATTGTTCATGTATGTTTGTATCTGGATGGTCGCCAGTTCCTTCATCATTTCCCCTCGGCCAAGTTCTGGCTCCTTGTTTCTCTCCTGCCTATTCAGCACTTCCCCTTCCATATGTTCTTGATGGAGGGTCATGGCTCGAGCAACAATGTGTTTCATTATCTAGTACTGTTGCAAAGTCCTGGTATAGAGAGATTGCCGACCATTTGTTGTGCCTGGGTCCTGTACCATTTCTTCCCACTCATGCAGGGGAAGGTCTCTGCCTCGTATATTTTGTCTCAGGTCTCGTTCCCAACTCCAAATCTGGTCCCGGACTTCTTACGGATTTTCCTTCATGTAGGCATCCACTAGTTTCTTAATCTGTTCACTATTCGTTTTTCCTTCCTTTTTTCTGGCCTGTGCTACTTGTTCCTGCCTCTTGCTTAACATTTCTCTTACTTCTCTTGGGTGCCATGTTTTTGTTGTTCAACTTTTTGGTGCTCTTATCCTTCAAATGTTCTAGCTGGGTTGCAGTTTCCCCCTTACTGTTTGTTAAACCTATCACATTATGAACACAGTTGTCATTTTTAACCTTTGGGGTGGTACAATTGAAAAGGCTAGTGATACCATCCCTCATCATAGGTCCTCTCGAGTTATGGCTATTTCAATTATGAAAATCTAAGGCCTCTCTAGAACTTTCCAGTTCCGAGCTTCCCCCTCTGAGGGTTACGCTATGATAGTTAGTGTGTTTTTTTTGGGACGAACAGTCCACCTTGCATTCAAGGCCCCTCCTAGCTCTCCTAGGCTTACCTATCCCCATCCCCGGTTTGGGCTCCTCTGGTTCAGAGTCCCCCTCCCGATTTCCTTCAGATTCTCTGGCTCCTATGGGATGCTCCTGATTCCACTCTCAGATTTTCCGTGTTTTCCTTTCCGAAGGCATAGTCTCAGGGTTTGAAATTCCCAGGTCTCCACATCTGATGCAGGGGACATGGGTGGATGGGTCCTTCAATTCCTGTCTGCCCTTCTCCTTACTGTTATACTCACCCTTCCCAACCATGGATTCTCGGGGTTCTCCCCTATCCCAAACTACCTTAATTTTGAAACTAAATCTGAGGCGATGCAGATTATCCCTATCTAACTTCATGCCTACGCTATACTTCATGAAAAATATTTTTCCCAAGGGAGGGGGAGGAAATTTAACATACCCGTCGACCTGGTTGCATTGTTCTATCTTCTGCAGCTGTAGTTGGCCGTCGATGTGTTCTCGATTTCCACCTTCCTTCTTTTGCGTCCACATGCGAAATGCATGGTTTCCCTCACACTCTATTCTTTTAATATTCCTCTATCTTAACCTCACCTCTAGTTGTCTCCATTTCCATCCATCCTTGGCTCGTTTTCTAGCCCACTTTCCTTGGGATGCTGCCCAAATTTCTTTTCCATCGTGCTTCATTAATGCTTATCTTCTCCCGGCTGCTCTTGTCATCCATTTGCTGACTCCGCATTGCCGTCTAGCTTTCCTTGGTTGTCCCTTCTCGGTTTTGTTGTCTTGTTCTCCCTTCGCCCACCTCTTTCCATTTCTGCCCCCATGCTTCTCGAGTCATTCCTTTCTCTTTCCTCTTCCATCATCCATGTCCTCTCTATCCATTCTTCCGTCCTGTGCTATTCCGTGGGTGATCTGTGCTGATCTGCCTGTGCCTGCCTTCATCCTTCTACCCTCCCATCTACGTCACCCGAATTCTCTTGTTGTCATTTGTCTGCTTTGACTGCCTGTTTCATTTGGTTCATTTCCTCATTTTGGCTGAGCTCTGCTTCTCCCACATCTAACCGTTTCTCTCTATTTCGACATCCCCAGTTCGCGAGGAGGTTCTCTGGTGCATTTCCTTTCCTTTTCAAATGGGACGAGATGGTATATGCCAGTCACTAAAGTTCCTTTTCAACGTTTGTTATTAGCCATGCTATCCTCCAACTTTTGCTTAGTTTTTCTGCGGGTGCTCCTTGCTGTAGTTGTTTTATGGTTTCTATGACTAGCATGGAGTCCCCTTCTATCTGCAATCTTTGGTACCCTTCTCGTATCGCTATCTCCAGTCCCCTATTTAGTGCATGATATTCGGCTTCATTGTTTGTGGCGATGCATAGTCCATTGCATATGCCCTTATGATCTTTCCTTCCTCGTCTCTAAATATCCCTCCAATACCCGCCTCCCCTGGGTTGCCTTTGGCTGCCCCGTCAAAGTTTAGTTTTATGAATCCTTGGGGGGGATTCCTATAACTTTCTTCTGCTCTTGCCTTTTCTGCATCATGTACCTTCCTTATGCTACTTGAGTTTTTTGCTTTAATTTCCAGTCGGTTCATAATACTGGTTTCTATGCCTTCCATCTTCCAGTCTTCCTCTGTCCAGTTTCCCAGAGTGATTGTTTCCCTTATGTTTCTCATAATTTGGTTCCAGATTTCCCCTGTGTCATTTTTTTTGTTCTGAATATTACCTTGTTTCGGGCTTTCCAAAGGTTCCACAGGAAGAACCCAATTGACAGGTTCCAAGCATGGTTGAGGATTATGTTGTGGTATGGCTTGCTACTCCATAGCTCTATTGTTGTTTTAATGCTCTCTAACTTTCTTTCTGTAATCCCAAAAAGTTGTTGGTGATTTTGCCACAGGATGTTACTTACATTGCAGGAATTTGTGACATGCTCCATGGTTTCTTCTTGCTTTTGGCATAGTGCACAGCGCGAGGGCCCATGTGTCCCTTTCCATCTTAATTGATCCCAGGTCAAGGCTCGCCCATGTAGCACTGTCCAGGTAAAAAATGCCACTTTGCCCAGGTTTTTAACTGCCATGTTCTTTTCCATTTTCTGGTGTTTTCATTTCCAGCCCCTCCTGTTTTCATATGGTAGCCTTCTGATATTATGAACATGCCTTTAATGTGTTTGCCCCATCTTATTATATCTGGTCCTTCTTTAATAGCTATTTTCCTAGTTGCCAGTTCTTTGTGATAGGTAGTCCATTGATCAGTTTCTGGGGCTTCAGGCCAGTCACTCTTCATCTTCCATTTTCGCCAATAACTGTTTTGGTCACCTACCCAATAGTTTCTTACTGCATCTTCCACTACTTGGGTTGTGTACTATTGTATTTCATGTAGCTAGGGTTCTTGACTCAGGGTACCTCTTCGTTGCTAGCCTTCCTACCAAAAATTTTCTTTGTCTCCCTCTCGAATTTCCCAGAAGTTATTGTCTCTTATCAGGGCTTTGTTCGTATTGGCCAGGTTCCAAATCACTAAGCCTTTCTTTTCTGTCAAGGTTCAGAGTTTACCTTCCGGTGTCCATGTTATCTCATATTTTTGTTCCCATAGCATTTTCCATAGGTCATTCCCCCCTTGAATCCATCTCCACCATAATTTTTCCCCCATGACTTGGTTTAAAATATAAGGGTCTCTGAGTCCCAAACCTCCCTCTAATACCAACCTGCTTAACCATGTCCATGAAAGTAATGCCCATTTTTTTTATTTGTTTTCCCCTTGCCATAGAAAATTTTTAAAGATTTGCACCATTTTCTGACATATGGTCCTAGGAATTGCTTGACTTTCCATCTGATAGACTGGCATAACTTGGAGGACTGATTTCAGGGGTATGAGACGGCTCGGTGTATTGAGCGTTCTGAATGTCCAATTGTCCATTATTTTTTGAATTTTCCTTATCAAACCGTGTCAATTCGCTACTCTGTATTGCTAATCACTCAGTTGTACTCCTAAGTATTTTGTTGGGAACTGCCCAATTTGGAACCCCAATGTTCTTGCCAGGAAGGCTTGGCTCACTCTTGGCGTGTTGAAGAAGAAGATTTCGGTTTTCTCTTTATTCACCTCTATTCCTGAAGCTTTTGTAAATTCTGTTAAGATCTCCCCTATTTTTTTGCTTCCTTGAGGTTTGCTTGGTTGTACATCATCACATCGTCCACAAATTGTTGATGTGTGATAGTTAAGTCTTCCCCCCATAGTCTTAGCCCTTTGAATTCTCCTCTGCTTACTCTGGCATTGATTAAGTGACCTAAACCATCTGCTGCTAAGATGAACAGGAACGGTGAGAGAGGGTCTCCCTGTCTTAGGCCACGGGAAGGCTTAAAGGTGTCAGTAGGGGTCCCATTAAGCAGGATTGACATACTTGGTGTGGATATCATGGACATTATCCATGTTATCCATCTATCATCAAATCCATAGGCTTGAAGGATTTCTTGTAGATATTGCCAGCTGAGTTTATCATATGCCTTCGCTAAGTCAAGTTTGACCATCATTCCTTTATTTCTGGTTTTCTTTAGGGAGTGGATCACCTCTTGTGCAACTACAATCCCATCCACAATCTGTCTGCCTTTCACAAACCCTATTTGTTCTTTTTCTATCAATTCTGGGAGTAGGGGTTGTAATCTTTTTACCATTATGGTGGCCATAATTTTATCGATTGCATTGCAAAGAGCTATTGGTCTAAAGCTATGGAGTTCTTCAACCTAATCTACTTTTGGTATTAAGGCCAGAAAGGTATCATTCCATGCTGGGTGCATTCTTTTATGGCTTCTTGATTCTTCTACTGCATTAACAATATCTTTTTTCATGAACTGCTACGTTGCTTGAAAGAATTCTACTTTAAAGCCATACGGGCCAGGGGCTTTATTTTTAGCCATTGACTTGACTACTTCTTCAACCTCATTTTCCATAATTACCCGTAGAAGCGCTAGCTTTTGGTCCCTACTTACCCTTTTTGGGATATATTATTTTATCTTTGCTATCTCCTCTTCTCTATTAATTTGCGGCTCTATCAGTATGTCCTTGAAATGTTGGATTAGGAGGTTTTCCATTTCCTCTTTCTGGATTACCCTGTTACCTTGTTTATTTTTTAGGGAGAAAATTCGGTTCTGCTACCTGTGTTGCTGCATTGCTCGGTGGAAGAATTTTGTATTCCGTTCTCCCTCTTTTAACCATTGAACTCTTGACTTTTGGCGCCAAAGGATTTCCTCCTGCTTTCTTCTTTCCTCTAGTTTGATTAGCACCTCTCCTTCTTCCTTCGCATTCTCCTCGGTTCTTCCTTCTTCTATGATTTTTTGTTGTATCCTTTTCATGGCTATTTGGAGTTGTTCCTTGTCTTTATGGATGTTGCCGAATTCTTCTTTGTTCCAGGTCTTAATTTTGCTTTTCAGCTCCTTGAGTCTCAATTGGAGAGTGTGCATCTTATTCTTACCTTGTATTTCTCCTTCACTATTCTGCCACCAGGTTTCCAGCTTGTCTATGAGTGTTGGATCTCTTAGCCAAAAGGCTTCAAACTTGAAAGGTTTGTGCTGGTTTTGATTGTTCATGGCAATTTCAAGTTTTATTGGCCAGTGATCCGATCCTTGGCATGGTAAGATCGTTGCTTCGTAGAATATATCTTTCCCTAGGAAGTGTTCTGTGGCTAAGAACCTGTCCAATCTGGAGGCTATCTGCTTGTTGCCTCCTCTTCTATTGTTCTAGGTGTATTTTCCATTGATAGTATTGATATCAATCAATTGGAGGGCTGTCTGGGTTTCCCTAAATCTCTCCATATCTGCATCCTCCCATTGTAGTCCTCCTTTCTTTTCCGTTGTGGTTGTTATCATATTAAAATCTCCTGCTATCACCCATAGTTTTTCTGTGTGTAGGTTGCCCATTTGACACAACTGTGTTAGGAAGGCCTCTCTCTCAAGCAGTATATGAGGCCCATACACCGCTGATACAAGGAACCAATCTTTATGTCCAACCATTCTGAATCTCCCTGATAGAATCCTTTGCATTCCTATCCATAGGTTAGCCATTACTTCTGCTGGATTCCACAGTATTGCTATACCCCCTGCACTCCCTTTTGCATCTATTGTCATACTTTCATAATAAGGCTTGATTTTTTTTAGAATTTCCTCCATTTTTGCTCCCATTATTTTTGTTTCTTGAAGCAGCATGATCTGAGGTTTTTCTTTTTTGATCCTCTCAGCCAGATATCTTTTCTTACCCTTGCTGTTAAGCCCTCTTATATTCCATGATGTAATAATCATTGAGACAGTTGGGTTGTTTGGTGGAAGACCACTGAGAGCGGCACTACTCTTCCTCCGTTGACTAACATTTTTCCCATTATTTGAATGGATTCTTGTAGGTTCTTCCGTCCTATTTTTTCCCCCCTTTCCCTTTATGTTGATGTTCTTGGCTATTATCTTGTTGTGTTCCAAGTTGTTCATTCATCCCTGTTTTTCCACTCTCTTGCTTTTCTTTGTATTTTTGGAAGATGTCTTTGTATAGTTTTTTATCTTCCTTTGGGATAAACCGTTCATCTAGGTTCTTCCACTTATCCAATAATTTTTTTTAATTTCCTCTTCTGTGATTGGGTCATCCCCTTTATTTATATCTACTTCCCTTAATTCATACTCTTGGTATACTTCCTTTTCTTAGTTCTCCTTTTCTTCAGGTTCTTCTTGAGCTTTCTGCTTATTGTTGTTGGTATCCTGCTTTTCCCCCCGTCGTCCTAATCTGTCCCTTCTTGGTAGTCCATCTTTCGGGTTTCTCCCTCCCCTTCTTCTGTTTGCAATATTTCGTACCTATTTGTCTCTTGACTTGTGGTTTGTTGTTCTTTCCTGCCTTTCTACTGGAATTCTTTAGTGGGTCGTTTCTTGAGTTTTACTTCTTGAAACCCCTCATCATCTTCAGTGGTTTTCCTCTGTTGCTTGGTCTTTCTCTCCTCTTCCTCTGCATTTAAGGGGAATTCCTTAAAAAGGTGTCCATATTCATGGCATTTTCTACATCTAAATGGTATATGTTCGTAGTCCAGAGCCTGCTGCCAGACCTCCTCATGATACTCTAGTTCAACTGCACCTAGTATAGGGTTTGCAATGTTCATGTATACACATATTCTTGCATACGAGGTATATCTCCCTCTTTTAGTTGATTCTGATATCTTTATGAAACTGCCTATGGTGTTCCCTATTTCTTCAAGAATCTCTAGGTCCCAAAAATCCATAGGTAATCCAAACAGTCTAACCCATACAGGTGCTGCTAGGAATTTTTCTTGGTCCGGGCTATAACATTCCTCCCAATACCTCATAAATAAACCTGCATTGTTATGGAAATATGGTCCGTTTTCAAAAACTTTCTCTTTGTCTTGCAGGTTTGAGAAGATTACCGTAAAGAAACCGTGTGCTCCTAGCTTCAGTTCAATGTGGCCACGTGGCTGCCATTTCTGTTGGATCCATCTTGTCATATCTTTTTCTGAGGGCCAGACTCTGATGAACTTGCAGATCAATGCATGATCCTTCATATAGCTTCTGTACCTTTCCAGTTTGTTCATCGGAATGACAAACCTTGGTTTCTCCACTGCGCAGGGCAGACATCTTCCTTTGCTTCCTGCTTGCCAGCGTGCTCCCAGGACTGGTCCCGGTGTCCTTTGTGCAGCCTCCACTTTGCTGTTGCTGGTTCCTTCTCCCGCTGTCACATCCCTGTAGGAGGGGATCTCTCCCCTCCTAGTCTCCTCTGTCATTTCTGAGCCGCCTGTTCACTTCTGTCCGTGCCTGTCCACTTGTTTTTCGAGGTGTTCTGCACTGCCTACCTCATGGCCGCAAGGTCATTAGGGTTGCAGAGCTCCAAGAATCCCTCATCGTTTCCATTTATTTATTTATTTTTATGTAAAAATAATATTAACAATTAAATTAAAAAGAATAAAATCAAACCAAGTACGTCTCATCAATAAACTTACAAATAAATATGTACATCTATAGACACATAACAGAGCACAAGATTGAGGCTACAAAAAATTATAGTGGCTCTTAACGCTTCAATGCATAGGCTTGGAAGTGGTGATCAAGAAGGAACAGGGTTACTGGTAAAGAAATCTTTAGTTGTATTTCTATCAATTTTATATGACCACAAATAAAATATGAGGTTATACTTCACTTACAATGTGTATGTGTTTGAGATTATTGAAAAATTATATATGATATTATCTTTCAGATATATTGCTCAGTTGAACAACTTGTATAGTTATGTTTAGAATTATTATGATTTTTAATGTTTAAATAGTTATTTGATTTATTATGAATTTGCAAATTTAATTACTAGAGCTAAAGAGACATTACTTCATCATCTTTTTGAAAGAGTTTAGAATTTATAATTAGATAAAAAAAAACAAAACAAAACAAAAAAACAAAAACAAAAACATATTTTGAAATATTTTAGAATTTAGAATTTAAATAAAATAACGGATTTATATAAATTAAAAAGAATCAATTAGATTTTTTTAAAACAATTCATCTTAAAACAATTTGACCATTTTCATTAGAACTTCAGCTTCAAGTATCTATGAATGGCATTGATGTCATGTTATATTTATGAATGTGGCCAAGCTTTATTTACCATGCTATCGATCCATAAATACAGAAAGAAATATATACTTACCACTAGATTGAAATAGATAATATATACCCACCACTACATTTACAATGCTATCGATCCATAAATACAGAAAGTAATATATACTTACCACTAAATCGAAATAGATAATATATACCCACCACTTGATAGAAATGAATATTGTGCTTGTTTTGATCTAAGAGTGAATATATACTACACCAGACATTTATAAATCTATAACATGATAAATAAAGCTTACCATAAATGTGAGTGCCTAAAATAATCATTTTCCCACATGAATCCATCATAGTAAATAAGGCTTGCCATAAATGTGAGTGCCTAAAATGATCATTTGCGCACATGAATCCATCGACTGATCTCCCCCTCGCTCCCAAGCCTTACAGCGTGCCTGTAAGGACCTGCGGTCTGGGTAACCTTCACCGTGCGAAGGACGGGCAAGGAGCTCGTGTGAAACGTGAAGTGAACGAGCCAAGGGTGTGTTTATACGATGTTGGGCGAGTTGAGAGGGCGGTCCCACAAGTTGGGTGGGCCGACCCTCCACTCGGGAAAAGGCAACATGTTGAACGAGTCGGCTTGGGCGTTGGGCGTGGGTCGGCCAGGTGACATAACCCACCACCCACCCGTATATATTGGTGGAGCATTTGAGGAGATGAGCCATCATCATTCGGCCAACATGAGTTCGATTGAGGAGTTCTACAGTGTGTGGATGAGCCTGCACGACAGGAAAAACTCGGGTGAAAAAAATCGTGTAGGAAACTTGGGTGAAAAACTCGTGCAGGAAACTCGTGCAGAAAACTCGGGTGAGGTCGTTCAGGCAGAACTTGGGCGAGGTCATTCAGGAAAAACTCGAATGAGGTCATTCAGGTAGAACTTCGGCGAGGTCGTCGGGCAGGAAACTCGGGCGAGGTTGTTCGGGCGAACCAGGTGAGGTCGTTCAAGCGAGCTGGGTGAGGTCGTCGGGCGACCTGGGTGAAGTCATTCAGGGGAGCCAAGTGAGGTCATCAGACGACTTGGGTGAAGTCGTTCAGGTGAACCGGGTGAAGTCGTGTGGCGACCCGGGTGAATTCGTGTGGTGACCCGGGTGAATTCGTGTGGAGACTCGGGTGAAGGCGTTTGGGAAGACTTGGGTGAGTCGTATGAAGGCGCAGGTGAACGTGCGAAGGGGAAATTGGGTGAGGAGGCACCGTTCACGCCGAGTCGA
The DNA here is from genome assembly GCA_031772625.1 of Pinus tabuliformis. Classification (NCBI taxonomy): domain Eukaryota; kingdom Viridiplantae; phylum Streptophyta; class Pinopsida; order Pinales; family Pinaceae; genus Pinus; species Pinus tabuliformis. The sequence continues at coordinate 288,894,185 of CM062813.1, forward strand.
AGGTTGGAACCGAAGGTTGTGAACAAAGAGTCGGGCAGGAAGGACTACGTGTGGTCCACTGAATGAAGGTCAGGTAGGATAGCACAATTTGGACGTTTGCTGACCAAATGAAGAGTGAGTCAAGTGAGGACGTGCGACAAGGTGAACAAAGGGTTGGTGAGTCATGCGGCGACTGTGCAGAGGCACCGATGAGCTGGGAAACCGAGTTTGTTGAAAGTTGAAAATTGGCTAAGTGTAAATTTGGGGTTTCCCAGTATTTAACTTGTACTTAAAAAATAAGATTATATATATTGATTTGGGCAGACTCATTTTGTAGAGAGTTGCCCCTCCCTTTATACTGTTGTGCATTTCTATTGTATAATGTTGTTTATGTGAATGTTATGGGCTTTCACTGTATAAAGGACAAAGATAATACTTGGTAACGAAAAAATAAACTGAGTATGGAATGTTAGGCATAGTCTACAATCGTAAGTATTAGTGAAAAGAAAATGGTTGGTAGTGCCGCACCTCACTATAGTGCGGTTGGAAGAGTACCACTAGTGTAGGGGCGTGACAGGTGGTATTAGAGCTGGTCCAGGTTTTGCAAGAACCTGGTGAAGTGCAAAGGGGATTTGTGGAAGAAGTTGATCCCACTGTCACTTCGTGATAGTTGGTATCAGAGCTGGTCCATGTTTTGCAGGAAACTTGGTGAACTGAATCAAGGAGATGATTCTATGAAGACCAAACACTTGGAAGGGAGCTCAAGTTTTGCAGGTGACAGGTGGAATATCAGGGTGATTCAGGTGAATGATGAAATAGGTTTAGCAGAGGTGAAGCTTTGTGCTTGGGCCAAGTTGAATGACAAGATATGGCAGGTTTGGAAGAATGTGAAGGGAAGCTCTTACTTACCTTATACAGGTTGAAGTGGTTGAAAGAAGAGAACCCCTAGATTCGAAAGGAACTTGAAGTCTTGGAAAAGAATGTTGAAGACGAACTTCTTCAACTTGGTTGGAAAATGGAGTAGGATGAACTTGCAGATTGTGTTGACAAGGAAGAGGAAGCCAGGATGCTTGAGGATGTTGCAGATGTGACAACGATGGAGGATGAACTTGAGATTGATCAAGTTAGACCAGGATCGTGCAGTTTGCAGACATGGATGGATGAGGATACTCACATGGAGGAGCCTCATGATGATGATGTAAGTACTATGGATACTTGTGTTTCATTTGAGCATTTAGTAGATGAAATGTATACAGGGAAGAGCAAAATCAGTTTGTCGATGCTAGGGAGGATCTTACCATGGATGTCTATGATGAGACCTTGTATGGAGAAGCAAGGATTGTTGACTGTTGTAGGACTTGTTGGGGTTGTTTGTGACCTTATGATAGAAGGTACAAAGGCCTGTGACAAGGGAGGAACATGATTGTCATTGCAGAGGAATGGGTCATGCTTTAGCCATATGGAGAATTGGCTAAGTGCCCGGCATGACTCATGGATAGATTGAAGGACACACTCTTGAGTATGGTGATACTTGGGTGGACTTCTCATGGCCGAGACCAAGAGAGGAAGTCTTGGTGGAACCTTTAGTGGGGGAGCTATGATGGAAGGAACTCGTGATGTGATGATGATATGGTTGGGTGACCGAGTTCACTAGACCAGATTTGCAGGCTTGGATGGGGATGATCGATTGTTGTGATGGGTCTACTTAGTTGGACTACATGGGCAACTTAGTCATGGACATCAGGTTGGAGACATGGAGCATGGCAGTATTATGCAGGGACATTATGTAGGAGCACTTGTAGAGGTGCCACTTATGGGCATCCAATGAGGAGTGCCAAGGAAGGGATGTTGTGCAGGTGGATTTGCTAGTCTGACATGGAGATGTTTTATTTATGAGTCGATGGAGAGGTTGTGCACTCTTGTACAACAAGGCCATGGACTTGGGTGGAGTTACAACAATGATGGTTCCTGGTGGCAACACTTGGGCATGGGTTGAGCTGAGACTTAACCACTTCTGACATATGGGATCTTATTGATCTATGATCCTAGGCAGCACATGGATAGATGAGACAGGTGTATACTTGTTTCTATGGCAAACTTGAGGGATGGCACATTATAGACGATATGGAGGTTGCTTCATGGACCTGGATGTGGCACATCGAGTCGGAGTTTGATGAGATGATCTCTTCACTTTGAGGAGATGGATGTTTTGCAGATGGATGATGATGTTGGGATAGATGTGGCTGATTTCATGCAGCACATTAACACCAAACATCATGGACAGCATGTTGCAGATGAAATGGAGGCTACTTCATGGACCTGAGCATGGCTTACACTTGTATGGAGATGGATTCTTGATCGAGTTGAGGATGTGATAGGATGTTCTGAGAAACGACTGATGGTGTCATGAGGATGTTCACTCTCATGGTTTGAGCATGATAGTTGGACTGATCACCCGACTAGTTCAAACATGGGGATGCGTAGTGTGCATAGATGTGTTAGCATTGTGTTGGAGTATCATGGCAGTAGTTCACACGAGGACGATACATGATGAGGTCGACACAATATGTTGCAGTGGACATGTAGCTTGATATGGAGGGTCCAGCCTTCCACAATGGGGAGCAGCATGTGGAGATTGTGACGAGGTAGTTGATGATCATGGATTGAGATGATTTCCGATATATGACATACCGATGAAATGTATGCCTTGGTATGGATATCTGGGTAACAGATGGTTGCTAGGATGAGATATTGTCGGGGATAGCAATGACTTCAAGTGGGGGAGGATGTAAGGACCTGCGATCTAGGTCACCTTCACCGTGCGAAGGATGGGCGAGGAGCTCATGCAAAATGTGAAGTGAACGAGCCAAGGGTGAGTTTATACGATGTTGGGCGAGTTGACAGGGCGGTCCCACGAGTTGGGCGGGCCGACCGTACACTTGGGCGAAGGCAACATGTTGAATGAGTCGGCTTGGGCATTGGGCGTGGGTTGGCCGGGTGACATAACCCACCACCCACCCATATATATTGGTCGAGTGTTTGAGGAGACGAGCCATCATCATTCGGCCACCACGAGTTCGATTGAGGAGTTCTATGGTGTGTTGATGAGCCCACACGATGGGAAGAACTCGGGCGAAAACACTCGTGCAAAAAAGTCGGGTGAGAAACTCGGGCGAAAAACTTGTGCAGGAAACTCGTGCAAAAAACTCGGGTGAGGTCGTTCAGGTAGAACTCGAGCGAGGTCGTTCAGGTAGAACTCGGGCGAGGTCGATCAAGCAGAACTCGAGCAAGGTCGTCGGGGAGGAAACTCGGGCGAGGTTGTTCAGGTGAACCGGGTGAGGTCGTTCGAGCAAGCTGGGTGAAGTCATTCGGGCGACCCGGGTAAGGTCGTCGAGCGACCCGGGTGAAGTCGTTTGGGCGAACCAAGTGAAGTCGTGTGGCGACCCGGGTAAAGTCGTGTGGCGACCCGAGTGAAGTCGTGTGGAGACTCGGGTGAAGTTGTTCAAGTGAACGAGTTCGGGTGAAGGCGTTCGGGCGGACTTGGGTGAGTCGTGCAAAGGCGACTTAGGTGAGTCGTGAAAAGACGTAGGTGAATGTGCGGATAGGCGACTGGGTGAGGACGCGCTGTGCACGCCAAGATGAAGGTTGGAACCAAAGGTCGTGAATGAAGAGTCGGGCATGCAGGACTGCGTGTGGTCCACCGAATAAAGGTCAGGTAGGATAGCACGATTTGGACATTTGCTGACCAAACGAAGAGCGAGTCAGGTGAAGACGTGCGACAAGGTGAGCGAAGGGTTGGTGAGTCGTGCGGCAACCGTGGAGAGGCGCCGATGAGCTGGGTAACCGAGTTTGCCAAAAGTTGAAAATTAGCTAAGTGTAAATTTGGGGTTTCCTAAGATTTAACTTGTACTTAAACAAGAAGATTATATATATTGATTCGGGCAGACTCATATTGCAAGGAGTTGTCCCTCCCTTTATACTATTGTGCATTTCTAATGTATAATGTTGTTTATGTGAATGTTATGGGCTTTCACTGTATAAAGGACAAAGATAATACTGGGTAACGAAAAAATAAACTAAGTATGGAATGTTAGGCGTAGTCTACAATCGTAAGTATTGGTGAAAAAAAAACGGTTGGTAGTGCCGCACCTCACTATAGTGCGGTTAGAAGAGTACCGCCAGTGGAGGGGCGTGATAGTGCCCGTCGTGTAGTCTCCCACTTGGGCAATTCGCCAATGATCACCTTGTCCATGTCCACAAGAGAGGAGGGCTTTGGAGCGTCCTCGAAATTCCCATTTGGAAGCCCACCTTCAAAATAGGGTTTGAAACATTATTTGTAGTCATAACATTATGAAAACTTCGTACCACTCTATCTTCATTTTCAACATTTTATTTCAAAATGCAATCTCAATAAATCAACCATCTTTTGTTTATTTATTTTGGATGCAGGTTGAATTCAGGTTAAGATTAGTCCATATGTACTGAATGGAAAACAATTTTTATTTTAAAGGCAGGTTAAATTCAGGTTAAGATCATTCTATATATTGAATGGAAAACCAAAATCATGTCAAACTAGATCTATCTAGTCTAGACACTTCTGGAAACATAATTATATAAAATGAAATCAATCTAATTTACTTGAAAGAAAATCATATAAAATGAAATTAATCTAGTAAACTAAATCATATAAAATGAAACTAATCTAGTTTAGACACTTTGAAACCATTTTCATTTCTCACAATCAACTCATCTCTTATTGAAGCATAGGCCCTATTTATATAAAATTCAATATGTGAATCCTACAAGAATATTTATTGAGATTTGAGTTGTGTATTTTTTTTTCATTTCTCACAATCAACTCATCTCTTATGGAAGCATAGGCCCTATTTATATAAAATTCAATATGTGAATCCTAAAAGAATATTTATTGGGATTTGAGTTGTGTATTTTTTTTTTAAAGAAACCTTTTAATGGATTTAAAAATTAATTTTTACAAAAATAAATAAAAATTCTATATAAAATATTGAAGTTAGATTTATTTTTTATAAATTTATAATAAAATGTTATATCAATAAATGTATTTTTATTATAAAAATATTATATTTATGTAGAATATGTTTGAAAGAGGAATAATAAATTATTTTATATATACAGAGAGAATGAGTTGAACATAAAATGTTTATACTTAATGATGTTTTTTATTTTCAAGTTTAATTCATAATTTTTGGAAAGAATATATATAAAACAATAATAAATTTATTAAAATGATATATGAATATAATGAAAATATAGTCCGAAGTAAATTTAAAAAATAATAATTAATTATTTTACACATTAAAATTTTCAAAATTTTAATGTCAATTTGTTGATAATGTTATACCCTAGGATAAGAATCCAAACTGTTGCGCCCCAAAGGATTTGTCATGGAACGTACAATGCACTAATCCATTTCATATGTTTTCTAATATTACAATCAGATTATGAGAGAAGCGACGTGCACCTGCAGGAGAGATTGAAAAGAAATATGACATTGTTGATAAGGCTCCCATATTTTTTCTTGGAGAAATGCCACAGTAAGGAGTAAACTCGACGATGGTAACGGTCCTAGCATTTAGGAATGGTTATACAAGATGTTTATATCATCATGCAAAACGGATGGCAGTGTTCCACTATGCAGGTAAATACAGCCAAGTAGCAAACAATTGAGATCTTAATATGTATCGGTTGATTATTTGTTTACACCCAAGATAGAATAAACCAGAAAACCTATGATTCATTATCCTTACTACATAATTGAACCACTACCAAAAGTCAGGATAACGCCAAGAATTAGTTAAGATGTGTACTTCAATGACTTGGAACATTTCTTTAAAAAGACCTGTACTTCACAGATATGGAATGACAGTTTTTCTGGATTTCTATGTCTGAATTAATCTCATAAAACTAAGCATATTAGAAGTTAGAACTAAATACTCATTTGGTGACTAGGTTAAGCCACAAGTACGGAATATATATATCATTTCCAATTTTATAATAAAACTTTATAAATGTTCAATACTTCATGTAAAAGCCATCGCATATTAAAATTAATTTCATTTAAAAAAATCATGGTGTGCATTTCCCATCTTATAAGAAACCTCGCAAATGTTTACTGCTTCTACGTAAAAAACCATTGTATATTAAGATCAATTTCATTATCTATAATCTTGATGTGCATTTAATTCGCCGATAAGCGTATATATATGCAAATAGATGTGTTGATTTTTTAAATTGATGGCCAGGATTCGTTTGGTCAGAGAATATACTTCGTTTTAGAGCTAATCCACGGCTGGTATTTAAACTGGAACGGCTGTGCAGGGTTGGTTTCAGTATTATGCGTTACCATAGATTTAATAAATTAATTGGGTTTAATGTGATTTTTTTAGTTTTTTTGGATTTTTCTGATTTAATTTCTCTAAAATCCGATAAGAATTCATTGAAATCACATGTTATGTTTGATGAGTAAACTGCACAGTAAAAGTACTCTAAAATTTTTCCATTTTATTGGATTTATATATTTAATCAAAAAAAACTAATTTAAATAACACAAATCAAAATTTTACAACAAATTTTTGGACCAAATTCAAACATCAAAAACTCAAAAACCAAAAAAAACTCGTTAATAGTTAGTAGTTATTTGAAACGACGGTTTGTGCATTTCATTCTGCACGACCGTCGTTTAGTCGTCGTCGCGCAGGGAGCGAACCACACCGACAGCATAACTCCCACGGCAATCGAACCGACAAGAAGGCCAATCTTCACGCTCTCTCTTGAACCTTCGTGCTTCGACGGCGGTCGGTCAAGATCGCCCAGCTGAAATTCTTGTCCAAAATACGCTGGATGTTAGTTGCAGGATTTTTTTGGAGAAACAATCCAACAGAAATGGGCGAAATGATCCAACGTAAAGTGAGAAGGCGGAAAATTACAGTTGGACATCGCTGGACGCTGTTGTCTTTGGCAATTATAGTGGTGCTTATCTTCGTTCTGAAGCGTTGGGTATGATCAGTTTCGAATTAAACTTTATTTCACAATTTATTCTATATGAAACTTCGAATATAACCTTTAATTGAAATTTCATCTTAACAGTCTGATGAAAGCTGGGAAGGACGAATATTGCCCACCAATATGTTTTGGTCTCTTACGAATCAGGATATGTTAATGAAATCCCCCACATGGGAGAGAATAGCGTGGAGCCATAAAATGCTAAACTGTTCGCGCAACGCTGTGTTCTCGCAACAAGGGTTGCAAGTTTTGGGACTGGTTCAGTTTTAACTTGAACTGTAACATACGTATGGAATCTTTCTCATTTTTGTGCTGCTGTATTGGAACGTAATTCTTCAAATCTTATGAGCCGCAAACTTCTCTATCTCCTATTTAATCTCTTTTCAAGAGGCACAATAATGATATTTTCATTTAAATGGATAGGCCTTTTAAAGAAAGCAGGGCATATTTTGATTAGGGATCACCCATAAGAATCCAATTTCATTTATGGAATATATTTTTCATTTGGAGGTTAAGTAGTTTGATACTTAACCTATCATGTGGTATCAAAATGTTGTTGGATGCAAATGCAAAGCCATTGGGTATATGAAGCCTGTAAAGATAAGATAAGTTTTTGTCTATTGAGAATTTTTGTATCCCCGCTAAGTTTTTGCATAGATTATGAATAAAGATAAGTGATGGGCTAACTTTTTTAAATCTTGTTACCTAAATCCTATGCGGTCAGTCCTGTCATATCCTTTGCAGTATTCGTAGTATTCGTTTCACTGTGATTTTTTGGAGGCACAAATAACAAACAATTAGACAAGCCAGTTCCATACTCAAGGTTTACACTCAATCTCCTAACAAATTGTATCTTATTGTAAATATATTAATATAAATATTCTAGTCAAAACAAAAATAAATTGAATATTACAAAATGTGAGTTAATTGTGAGTTGTAAAGTAGAAGTTAAATAAGTTTTCAAACTGATCTAGAGAATTAATAATGAGCTAACCGTGAGTGTTGATACTAGTGAGTTAACACTTAGTGGTGACACTAATGAGCTCCACCAGTACTACTTTTAGTTAACTGAATATTTAACTCATGAGAAACTCATGCATGTAGATTATGAGAAAGACTAAGTTGAGACTAGAGTGCAGAGACACTGTACCATTTGTTTTATATTTTTCTGAGTTACAGGTATAGTGCATGCATTTAGATACTTAAGGAATTGCCCAGTTTTTAAAGGCTTTATTTCTCTTTAAATACAAGCTATCATTCATAGGAATTACACATTCGAATAGAGACTTTGAGAGCTTTTGAAGAGGCTAAGCTTTGGCCTTGAACTTGCTTATAAATTGGAGATTGAATTGATTATGAAATCTCACTTGAGACTAGATTGCAGGAACAATGTACCATTTGTTTTATATTTTTGAGTTGCAATGATAGTGCATGCATTCAAGAACTGATACTTAAGGGATTGCACAATTTTTAAAGGTTATATTTCTCTTTAAATACAAGCTATCATTCATAGGAATTACGCATTGGAATAGAGACTTGGAGAGCTTTTGAAGAGGCTAAGCTTTAGCCTTGAGCTTGCTTATGAGTTGGAGATTGAATTTGTTCAATTCTCAATTGTTCTAGAGAGAAAAAGCATTGTACTTTCATCTTGATTTTCCGGATTAATACAAAACATATAGTGGGTTTTGAGTTGTGGCTTTCCCCGGATATTTACTCTATATGTGTCTTTGATTCTCTTCCTCTATTGATTATTGTTTGCTGGATGTTTATGGGCTTTTGCTCTAAAGAGTAGAAGTAAATTCTTATCGGAGACATCTACGAAGATGGAGGAATTGCCCAAATGGCAAAAGTGGCCGGAATCTAGGCAAAAAAATTTCAAAAAATCTTGTAGAAACAGTGTTTGAATCGTGTTTTTGATAGTGGAAATAGATTCAGCACCATCAAAAACGTCTAGGACACCTAAAATTTTAAAGTTTAACAACTATAACTTGGATTTACAAAAATCCTTGCTAGATTTTCTCTAAATATGACCGGAATTTCCATAACTTTACGGGCAATTCCTCCAACTAGTTAGACTACCGAGATTCTTATCTTTTGTTTTAACAAATTGTATTAGATTATGAATTTACATGATTTCTACACTTTAAAAAAAACATAAATATAAACCAAATCAAATAAATAATGAAAAAAAATAGAAATTGGGTAAAACTTTTGGTATTAGACAAATAATAGAAATTACTTGCTTCTTTCTCCCTTGCGATATATCGCATTCTCCACACTCTTCCATGGTGCCCATGTTATTAACAAACCTATCTAATTTCAGATTTAGAGTTTTTCCTTGGAATTGATAACAGTTTTTTGCATTTTCCAAAATTTACAATCTAAAATATATACCATTCTCCACACTTTTCCATGGTGCCCATGTTATTAACAAGTCTATGTAATTTTAGATTTAGAGTTTTTTCTCAGAATTGATAACAGTGTTTAGCATTTCCAAAATTTACAATCTAAAATATTTACCATGAGCATAGTACTGAATTAATATGAGCTTTATAGAGATCAAATTTTTTGATCTGTAGACTTTTTAGAGTGCAAAATACAATGTGTTATTTTTCATTGTTTAAATTGATTTTTGAATGCTAAATCAAATAAAAAATTTAGCCATAAAATTTTAATTTTGAATGATAAATAGATTAATAATAAAGCCAAATAGAATTTTTAATCATAACAATATAGTTTTTTATTTTATATATAGATATATATGAAGTTGATATTCACATAAATTAGTTATTCAAATAATTTATTTAAATTAACATAAATCTTCAAATAATTTATTTAAATCTATTATTAAAATATTTTTGAAAAGTATAAGATTTAAACATCTTATTCATACTTTTTTTACTTCTAATTACTATATAGCATATTAGTTTTTTTTAATTATAGCTAATATTATTTTTCTATTTAGACTCATTTTTAATTTTAATTTTAAAAGGCCACAGATAGACAAACTAACTTACACATAACTTACATATCTCCTCATATTGCATTGAATGTAACATGAATGTGGGCTGAGAGAGATCCAATTTCTTCACTTGCAAATTTTTTATGAGCGGACATTATTTAAATATTTTATATAGTTATTTAATTTGTTTTTTACTTTTAAATTTTTTAAAAACATTTATTTCAACATCTTTACACATCATACTGGAATATAGAATAAACTTTCTCAACTCAAAAATGAATAAATATTATCCCTTTACCAAAAAAATAAAAAATAAAAAAAATATACAAATAAATATCACAAAATATTATCAATCAACCGATATATACCCAGCATCTCCAAAAGATAAAACAGATTCCTCTAAGACATAACAGTGGGACTCTGCAAGATGACAGACAATCTATGAGGATGAAAAAACCTAATCGAGCAAAAGAAATTGGAAATAAAAACAATTATATCGAACTAATGCATGCTCCTCCCACACAACAATTAAATTTTACGGCGTACTTCCAAACACAAAAAATAAGATAATGTTATGATGACGCAAACGCTATCTTTGATAATCGAATTGGCCGGTGATTGAAAAGTTTCGAGACACTGCACAACTGTATGTTTTCTGAATTTCATAATGGCTGGTGATAAAAAAGTTTATGGGCGTTGAACAATTATATGTTAAATTTTTTAGTCATTATCGTTTTGTATTTGGAATGATAAAGAATCAGGACATTGTTATTATTACAGGTTCAGTTTATATACATAAGTTGTATCATGATAATAATATAATTTTAGTCAGCTTAATGATTAAGAGTATTTATTTTCTTTTAAGAAGTTATAAGTTCAAAATCAAAGGGGTAGAGTATGTATGCTTTCATAGATTTGATAGTCAAATCGCTGCGCTGAGGTGGATCCCTTGTCCCACAATCAAAAGAGTGTCATACACTAATTTGATGTCTTGACTATGGCTTTAAAAATAAATATTATTATTATTATATTTATCTATTATATTTGAAAAACAGAGTAACCATGAATTAAAAAAATTGATTTTAGAATATAGTGATTGGACAATCACAACCACGTGACATGGATTACAAACTTCGGCTTATTCTTATCGTTAAAGAAAAACTTTTAAAATTTATGATCTGTGAAATTTTCGGGTTGTGAGAAAATGGGAGAATGGTTTTTGGTATTCATATTTATATAAATAATATTTTTTATTGATTTAAATATTCTACACTCAAATTTGGAGCCGATGTAGTAGGGTTAATAAATTGAAATATTAAATTAAAAATAATTTTAAAAAATATAATGATTTATATTCACAGATATAATATTTCATAAATATGTTTATTTTGAATAGCTCAATTGACAATAGCACTTACAAAATTTTAGTGAATTTAATTATATATATTTTAATAAATTTAATTAAAAAATATATATATATAATTGTGATATATATAAATTATGAATATTATTTATAAGTTAAAATTTATGATAAATTTATAATGAAAGGCTCAACTCTCCATTTTAACCGGGCAAGCAGGGAAGTGAGGTATAATGAGAAGAGATTCTGATAAATAGGATAATTTTAAAAGAATATAATATTGATTTATATTCATAAATGAAATATTTTATAAATATGTTTATCTGGGATAGTTCAATTGGCAATGGTCGATATAAAATTTTAATAAATTTAATTATATATTTTAATACATTTAATTAAAAAAATTTCTATATAGAATTGTGAGACATAAATTATAAATATTATTTATAAGTTAAAATTTATTTTATCATGAATTGAATTATATAACTAATATATTAATAATTTAATAAAATTAAAATTAAGAATATTTATATATAGATATATGAAATTATTTTAAGGATTATTATAGATTTACCTTTAATGCAAGATCTACCAAGTTTTTAGAGGAGTGAAAAAATTTCGACGTCTAAATTTTCTAGAAATTTTTGCAATCGAAAAAATGTGCATTTTGAGATATTTCATCCCTCTTAGCACGTAGTAAATTTAGATTTAAAATGGATCTACGAAAATTTAGAAATCATGATTTTATAGTAATTTACTATTCTCTTTAGTAGATCTAGATTTAAATGGAACTATACAAATTTATAATTCATGCTTATATAGTAATCTACTATTATTTTAAGCAAAGTATGCAAATTTTTTTTGGGTGCAAGTTGGTTATCTAAATAAAATTTAGATTGTTGATTAATTTGTTTTAATTATTTAGTGTTTAGATGATAACTAAATTACATATTTTAGTAATATAAATTTATAATTATGTTAAATTTATCTAAATTTAATCTACCAAAAAACATTAATATAGTTTTTAGAAGAGGAGGAATGACCTTTTAATGAGTTTTGTGAACCCAACGTTTCAGACTACCATGTGAGTCCATCATCAGGGGATGCGACAATAGATCTTCTAAGATGTTAATGATATATCCATAAGCTCTAATTTGGTGAATTTAGCTCTGGATAATCTTAACTTCTCGAATTCTGATGCGATGTCCATCCTCACCTGTATGGATTCATTATTTAACATTAATATAGTTGTTAGTAAGGGATAAGTAATATTATAAATTGAAGGGATAAATTTTAATATCTCAAGGTTTAATATAAATCCCTTGGGTTTATAATCATGGTCAACCACGGTCCAACGTCACATTGTGAAAAATATTGCATCAATGTGAAAATCAACCATCGTCAACCAACATCAATCATGGTGAACCATGATCCAACATCACATTGTGACCAACATTGTCTCAGTATGGAAATCAACCATGGTCAACCATGTTCAATCATGGCTGACCATGATCAATTATGGTCTAACATCGCATTGTTACAAAGATTGTCTCAATTTGAAAATCAATCATGGTCAACCTTGTTCAATAATGGTCAGCAATAGTCCAACGTCACATTGTGACAAAGATTGTCTTAATATGAACATCAACCATGGTCAATCATGGTCAATAACTATGGTGGAATTCTGACAAAGATTGTTTGATTCTCCAACGTCAGGTTGCAACAACAATGGTCATCCATGATCAACCATGGTCCAAAGTTGCATTGTGACAAAGATTGTCTTAATGTGAAAATCAACCATGGTTGGGCATGGCCAATCATGGTCAACAATGGTTAATAACCATGGTTGCATTGTGAGAAATATTGTCTCATGGTCCAACGTCACATTGTGATAACCATGGTCATCCTTGGTCAACCATGGTCAAAATGAAAATCAACCATGGTCAAGCATGGCCAATCATGGTCAAATTGTGAAAAATATTGTCTCATGGTCCAACTTCACATTGTGATAACCATGGCCATCCTGCGTCAATCATGGCCAAAATGAAAATCAACCATGGTCAGCCATTATTTCAATATGGAAATCAACCATTCTTCAATATGAAAATCAACCACGGTCAACCATTTTCATTCATGGTTAACCAGGGCCTGACATCGCATTATGACAAAGATTCTCTCAAAATAAAAATTGATCATGGTCAACCATGTTTTTTTTAGCATTTATAATATTTATCTTATGGTTTATGTACCTTGGGTTTACAATATTAATCCCTTGGGTTTAATATTATTTCCTTGGGTTTTTAGTATTAGTCCCTTCGGTTTATAATATCAATCCCTTGGGTTTATTTCTAGGATATAATGTTATTGAAAGGGTTTAGAATATTAATACTAATGTTTAATATAAATCCCCTGAGTTTATAATTCATTGGTTTTATAATAAAAATTCCTTGGCTTTATTATTCCTCGGGTTTATAATATTAATAATCGCTTATGTTTGTAATATTAATCCCAATGGTTTATAATATTAATCTCTTGGGTTCTCAATATTAATCCTTTGGGATTTTAATATTAATTTATTGGGTTTATTAATCCCTTAGGTTTATAATACCTATCCCTTGAGTTTATTAATATTAGGGTTTATATTCCTATGGTTTTATATTAATGCTATGGCTCAATGTTATTCCTTTAGGTTTGTAATTCCTTGGGTTTTTAATATTAATATTTTGGGTTTATAATATTAATTATGAGATTTATAATATTAATGTTAGGGTTTAATGCTTATTTAAGGGTTTATAATATTTATCTTAGGGTTTATATCCCTTGGGTTTATAATATTAATCCCTTGGTTTTTTGACAAAGATTTTTCAATATGGAAATCAATCATGGTCAGCCATGGTCAATCATGGTCAACATTGGTCAAACATGGTTGACCGTAGTCAATTATGGTCCACCATGGTCCAATGTCACATTGTGACAAATATTGTGTATATATGAATATCAACAATGGTCAACCATGGTCAAACATCATGTTGTGAGAAATATTTTCACAATTTGAAAATCAGTCATGGTCAACCATGATCAATAACGATGGTCACATTGTAACAAAGATTTGTCATGGTATAACGTCACATTGTGTCAACCATGGTAAATCATGGTCAATAGCTGTCAAACATGGTCAACAATGGTTGACCATGGTCAATCAAGGTTAACCATGACCGACCATGGTTAACCATGGTCCAAGGTCACATTGTGACAAAGATTATCTAAATATAAAAATCAATTATGGAGAACCATGGTGAACAATGGTCCAATGTCGTATTGTCAAAAAGATTGTCTAAATATGTAAATCAACCATGGTCAGCCATGTTTATTTTATTATTTATAATATTTATCATATGTTTTATATACCATGGTTTATAATATTTATCGTAGGTTTATCATTGGATTTTGTCAATATGAAAATCAATTATTTTCAACCATGGTCAATCAGGGTCAACATGGGCACACACTACATACCTATGCACACTCGTATTTATAAATTATAAAAGAATATGAGAATTATTGAAGGTCCTGTTAGACATTACTAGTCCAGGCGGTGTTTATTCAATATTCTTGAGTACAATAATTAAAAGAAAACACACACCCACGGTCCCATTGGACTTCGATCACTATCATAATTTTGGTATCAGAGCCCTGTTCTAGTCCTGTTATAAGTTACAGTCAGAGTCTAAAGCCAACCAGGAAGCCTTTGAAAAGCTCTTGTTCTACAATTGCTGAGTAGATAAACGCTGCTTTAGTCAATCTCTGGTATAGTTTGTAAACATTGCAAATCTGTTACACTCTTTCTCTTCCATTGATCGTAAAATCATAACTGAAGTCTCTTCTAGAGCTATTGAATTTGACTTAGAATCTACTGAACCTCATGAGGCTATTGAAAATCCTGAGAGTTGGAATCCTCCTTCTCTCCATGCTACTGATGTTTATAAAATGCCTCTATCATTTGTTTTTAAGAGAAAATCTTTTCTGAAAGAAGTTGAAGTTACTATAAAAATTTCTGGTCCTGCAATTCAAATTGTCACTTTAAATCTATTCTCTGATGATGAAATCAAGAAATTTCGACAATATGTTAAAGATCAGAAGTATTCCTATCTTCACTTTGGTGGTATTAGAATTGATCTTGCTCCTTTGTTTCATCATGGACTGAATACTTCCTATATTGCTGAAGTATTTGATACCAGTCATCAGACTTATGACCATGCAAGAATAGGAACCATCATGGGTAATCTATTTACAGATTGTCAATATGGTACAATATTTCCTGATTATTCGATTATTTTGGCAGATGTCAATCTTAAAGATTGTTGGAAACTCCTGGTAGGAGTTCAAGGTATTCAGATGATAGAAGATAGTGAGTATCTTTCAACACTGGTTCAGGCTTCTTTTCAGTTAACCAACACAGCCCATCCTAAACTTAAACAACCCGTTTTAAAGGATTGTGTTACTGTCGTTTTGTCTAATGCTCAAGTTGAAGGTGTTTTATATGACCAGACGTAATTACCTAACAATTGGTACTTCCAATATCAATCCATCCTAGATGAGCAGAAACCTGAGTTAAAATTCAAAAGAATCTCAATTGATAATGGTCAGGTTAAGATTATTCCTAAAAAATTAGAGATTCCTCGACCCATTGTCAGGCCTCATCATTATGTTATCCCTGTACCTTCAACTGAAGCCTCTTCATCGCGACGTGTTGATCTTCCTCCAGTTGGTGAAGTCAACCTCTTTGAACCCCAGTTGTCTCCAACTAAATTGTATATACCTAAATCTAAACCTTTTTTAGCTGTAAATAAAATGCATTGTGTCTCTCATACCCAGTTTTCTCCTGTTGCATAATGGCAATACGCAAATCATTGTTTTGTAAAAGGTGGGAAATGGCCTCCAAAGACAAAATTTTGCACCACCTCTTCTATGTCAAAACAGCCAACCACATGAACTGATTGTGCTCCTTTGATAGAGCACAATGCATTAAACACCACTGATTTAGATCAGACTTACCATATTGGCAATTACCTCGCTACATGATGTGCACATGCAAAAGAAGTTCTGGATGATTTAGGATCCTAGACTGAATTAATTCTCACTAATCTTAAGCTTCTCCATGATGAATAGCAAGAAGAGAAGCAAAAGATAAAAAGAAAAAAGAAAAGAAAAGGAGAGCATCAAAGGTTCCCAAATTTTCTATTTCCATGGATACTCCTAACTATTGGGATATAGATGAAAAGCAAGAGGGTAGTGAAGCTAAATCCAACACCCAAGCTGAACACAGACTAGAGCCAGCAAAATCACTAAATCTTCACAAATCAAAAAGTGAAGTAGCCACTTTAGAAAATGTTGCCTCTAAATTTCCCTCCTTCATTTTTCCATCCCTCCAAAAAGCCCATTTGTTCCGAGAAGCGCCTAAATATCCAAGAGTTGAAGAAGACTTGTTTGCTACCAATGCCATTGGGCATGTTCTAGACTTAGACAAATCTACAAATCCAGCTGAATCTATCAAAGTTTGAATTGGTGCCTTATATCAAATGCAAGTTGTCTCTAGATTAGATAATATCTCTATTTTTTCCTTAGCCGAAAAAAGAATGGCCGGAATTGTATATAACTGGTGGATGGGATCATCAGAAGAAGAAAGAATGCATGTATCCACTGCAGGCTTAGCCACTCTAGAATTGCTACTCAAAACCCAATTTGTCCTTGAACCAGCAGATGAAAAGAAACTAGATAATAACAGATCTAACTAGAATGGAATTGAAGGATTTAAAGCTTTTAGATCAGTTTGGTAATGATTATATGGCCAAGATTTATAAATCAAATCTTACCAATGATTCTACTCAAAAGATTTCATTTCTGTCAAAATTGCCTGGTAATTTAGATGATTTGATTATGAAATATCTGGAATTTCAAGGGAAAAAGATTGAGCAGACTTATTGGATAGAACTCTTATTTAGGTGTCAAGAAAAATTCAAATATCTCTGTTGGTAGAAGAAAGTTCAAGACTTTTCTCCTGGTCTTGATGTTTGTCATTCTGTATTACCATGGACACCATTTAAAAAGAGGAAATCCAGAAGATATGGCAAATACAGGCCTAAGAGAGTAGCCAATCCTAGAAATTCTTTCCGTAAATTTAAATATTTAAAGAAGCACAGGCAACCAAAAAGAGACAATGCATGTTTTAAGAAGGTCACTTTGCCAGAAAATGTCCAAAAAGCTCTTCCAACTAATTGAAAGCTTGTATAGAAATTGATGATTTTGTAGATAAATGGTCTATAGTTGATTCGCACGATGAAGTATCATATATATATATATATATATATATATATATATATATATATATAAACTGATGCTTCTTTGTCAGATACTAAGTCAGTTCCAGACACATGTCAGAAAATGAATATATGCTATGACTGTTCTAAATCAAAGAATGAAACTGATTTGCATTTCAGTGATGATTTTAGCTCAGATGACTATACTGATGAAACCTCTAAGGATGTTTCAAATGAGACAGTTTCTACTGTTTCCTCTCTCTTTACAACTCACGATACTAAGAATTCACAAGCTGTTTTAAATTCTCTACCTCCACAATCCATGATGAATTCTTTTTGCCCTTATCCAAAGACAGTCTCTCCATCATCCTCATCATTACCTGTTCCCACATCTATTAATACAAATGAAAGCTCTTTTCTCAAAAATATTGTTAAAACAAACAATCTTCTTTATATTCCTGTTGAAGTCCAAATTAAAGGAGAATGGATTAATGTGGATGCATTCATCAATACAGGTGGCTCTAATAACTTAGCACGCCCATATTTATTCAAAGGTTTATGGAAGCCTCTACAAAATATTCTAATCTCTGAGACCATTGGTGGCTCCGTCAATCTCACCCACTATGTTGACAACGTATCTTTAAAAGTTGGGGGGAGTATTGTAAAATTTTCTGCAATTCAACACTATGATGCTTTTGCAAGTTTGTTTCTTGGAATGCCATTCATTAATTCTGTGTTTCCAGTCACAATTAGTGGAGACAAAGTCATTATAAATGTAAAAAGGAAAGCAATTGCAATTCCAAGATTGACTTTGGCTAATTCAGAAGCCCGAAAAGACAACAGCCAAAAGAAAGCTGGTATGAAAAAATCCCAGAAAGGTTCCCATAGTTGGCAAGAATTGTGGCAGATATATGAAGAAAGGAGTCAGACAAAACCCAAACAAAAAGAAAACAAAAACTGTGATTGGTCTCCTGACCAAAAGGTTATTTATGATGAATTGTTGAAATGTTGTTCTGAGAATGCTCAAGCATTCTGGACTAAAGAAAATCCTTAGCAAGAAATAATAACTCTGCATGACAATGGGGTTACAGGAAAGCTCATACCATGTACTCCAATAGATGAAAAAGAAATCAAAAAGCAGATTGAAGAACTATTAAACCTCAAGCTGATTCAACCAAGTTATTCTCATTATTCATGTTCTGCTTTCCTGGTAAGAAATCACTCGGAAATAGTCAGAGGAAAAGATCGAATGGTAATAAATTATAAGCCATTGAATGCAATCTCGAAGGCCTTCAATTATCCTCTACCATGCCAGGAAACAATTATGCAAAAAATTTAGAACAACAAGATTTTCAGTAAGTTTGACATGAAATCTGGTTATTACAATATACAAATCAAAGAAGAAGATTGTCATAAGACTGCGTTTACATGTCCCGCAGGCTTTTACCAATGGAGGGTAGTCCCATTTGGTCTAAATAATGCTCCAGCCTTCTTTCAACGGAGAATGGACTATATTTTTGGTAAATATGATTTTATTGTTGTATATATTGATGATATTTTGATTCACAGTCAGGATCTTGAATCCCATCTGAAACATTTACAGATATTTCTTGAGGAAGCAAAACAGAATGGTATTGTTTTATCTGAAAATAAAATGCTTCTGTTTCAAGATAATATTGCTTTTCTAGGTATCCATGTTATCAATGGAAAAATTCATATGCAACCCCATGTTTTGACAAAACTATCTGAATTTCCTGATCAATTACAAGATACTAAAATGATTCAGCGATTTCTAGGAATACTAAATTATGTGCATAAATATATTCCTAGATTGTCAGAAAAAACTGCTCCAATTCGAAGACATTTACATTCTGGATGGTCACCAGAAGCCACGACAACAGTTCAATTATTAAAAGCTGAATGCAAACATCTCCCCGAGCTCAAACCGCTAGGTAATGGATTTCTTATTCTTCAAACTGATGCATCCGATAATTTTTGGGCAGCCATCCTTTTTGAAAGAAAGGAGGATACGGGAGAAGAAATTTTATGTGCATATGCATCTGGAGAATTTTTAATTCACCAGAAAAATTATTTTCCAGCAGAAAAAGAAACTCTTGCCATTTTCAATGGCATACAAAAATTTGAATTATATTTAGCACCTACCAAGTTTTTGATAAGAACAGACTCAATGAATTTCAAGTATTTCTTATCAGCCAAAATCTCAAAACAACTCGCAAGAGGTAGACTATTGGCATGGCAGATATGGTTTCAAATGTATGATTTTGATGTTGAATGGGTTCCAAGAATTTCAAATTTTTTAGCTGACTCTCTTACTAGAGAAATGAACAAGGCCCATGTTCATAACCAAAGAACTGATATTTTTGTTCTTCCTGGTAAGACCACTGCAGATGATAATTTGAAACTTTTGTAAAGAGATTTCAGATTCTTGAATTAGTTCTTGGTGATTTGGTTGAAGAAATTAAAAAGGTTGTTGGACTGAGAATGAGAAGAAATCAATGGATACACAGATGTCAATCTTGGCAGTCCAAAAATGTTGGTGTTTTGTTAGGTCTCGATGAAGAATTGGTAAAGGTATATCCTCTGCCAAATATGAAGGTGAAACTTTATTTCAAGACTCTTGATGATTACTGGACTAAAGAGTACACTGAATCCATGATCAGGGTTTCGCAAACTCTGAATTATTACCAGATCATTGGAGGTATAGATTTCTCTTTTATTGTTTATCCTTCTGCTAAAATGCTGGATTTGGATGAAATAAATATGGCTGAAAAGGTGGGAAGATTTTCTAAAGTCTCTAAGAATTCCTGATCTTTTTGAAGAACTTGAGGTTGTATTTCTCCAAAGAAATGATGAAAATTTTGCAGGAACAGATTCATTTCCTCAGTATGAGCTATTTGAACCATTTGCATATTGGGAAATAAAAGATGGTCGTTGCTAGAAGAAGCCACAAATGAGAGTTTCTCAATGTGTTGAAAGGACATTGCAATACTTAAGAACTTTCTCGACAATGTGGGATTATCAGAGTTTAGAATTTAGAAATCCTATTATCCCAAACCCTTTTGCACAAGTATATGGACCCGAGAGAGTTGTTGCATCCATGATAGCTAATAACATTAAATAAATCAAGAAGATCACTCTTTGGCTTAAAGAATTTCATAGCCTTAAGTTGCCTGAAAAATTGTCTATGATCAGAACATTAGAAACACTTCAAGGGAGATTTGGAGTAATCAAATTATTGGTTAATCAAAAGGCATTAATCACTATTAATGTTATGGCAAGAAATTGGAGTGATGATGTAGTTTGTCAAATAAATCTATTATTGTCAAACAAGGTTTGTTCATCCATGATTTTTGAATTGGGTTGGCAACAACAAGAGAATATCAATCATAACTGCAAGTTATGGGTCCAATTTGCCATCGAACGCTCTATCAGCATGTTTCAAATTCTCAAATGGGAATTGTTAGATGGAGTCGAATTGTCAATACTGACGATGCCTGAATTTCGTAAAAGTAAAAAAGATTCTTTCCTTGATATTGAGATAGATCCGATGGCCTATGTCAATCAGTGGACGAAAGAAGACAATAAATATCTATTTCCACAAAAGAATCTCTATGTTACAATAGACACGATAAAGTTTGATACAGGACAATCATCCAAGGCACCACTAAAAGGAGAATCTTCTACAGTCTTGACAAAAGAAAAAGCAGCTACAACAAAAGGAAAGGAGAAGGTATCCGAAGAAAAAGCAACCATTTTTGTAGATATCATTTTTGGGATTCAACTGCGTTAAGTAAGTCATTCAAACGTATCGTACCAAGATGCTCAAGAGCAACAGGACCACGCATGGGAGACAAAATACTTAGAATGGTTAAATCAATCATGGCTAAAGCAAAAGCTTCCCTCATCCTCATCAGAAGCAGATGAACCTGACCAAGATTATGATAGTGATCGAAGTCCAATGGGACCATGGTAGTGTGTTTTCTTTTAATTATTGTACTTGAGAATATTGAATAGACACCGTCTGGACTAGTAATGTCTAAAAGAACCTTCAATAATTCTCATATGCTTTTAGAATTTATAAATACGAGTGTGCATAGGTATGTAGTGTGTGCAAGTGAGTGTGTGTGAGTGTGAAAGAATGTGTGTGCTTTAAGAGACTAGAGACTAGAAAGCTCTACTTTGAGGCATAACTTGGTATGTAACATTTTTATTTGAATTAATTCTGAAGCCTGCTGGGCCGCCTGTCTAAGGACAGTTTGTTCCAAGATCGCCTTAATTCGGGATTGTAAAGTGAGTTGAAGATCAAGGGAGTCGTCTGTCCTCGTATTTCCTGTGCCCATGGTGGATGGTGTGAGGAATTCAGCATACTCTTCAGATATTCAAGTAAGTTACTGAGTCCATCATAGTTTTGGAACAAACTATCCTCAGACAGGCGGCCCAGAAGGCTTCAGAATTAATTCAAATAAAAATGTTACATACCAAGTTATGCCTCAAAGTAGAGCTTTCTAGTCTCTGGTCTCTTAAAGCACACAAACTCTTTCACACTCACACACACTCACTTGCACACCCTACATATATACACACACTCTTATTTATAAATCTAAAAGCATATGAGAATTATTGAAGGTCCTGTCAGACATTACTAGTCCAGACGGTGTCTATTCAATATTCTCGAGTACAATAATTAAAAGAAAACACACTACCACGGTCCCATTGGACTTCGATCACTATCATAATCTTGGTCAGGTTCATCTGCTTCTGATGAGGATGAGGGAAGCTTTTGCTTTAGCCATGATTGATTTAACCATTCCAAATATTCTGTCTCCCATGTGTGGTCCTGTTGTTCTTGAGCATCTTGGTACGAGTCTACAAAAATGGTTGCTTTTTCTTCGGATACCTTCTCCTTTCCTTTTGTTGTAGCTACTTTTTCTTTTGTCGAGACTGTAGAAGATTCTCCTTTTAGTGGTGCCTTGGATGATTGTCCTATATCAAACTTTATCGTGTCTGTCGTAACATAGAGATTCTTTTGTGGAAAGAGATATTTATTGTCTTCTTTCGTCCACCGATTGACATAGGCCATCGGATCTATCTCAATATCAAGAAAAGAATCTTTTTTGCTTTTACGAAATTCAGGCATCGTCAGTACTGACAATTCGACTCCATCCAATAATTCCCATTTGAAAATTTGAAACATGCTGACAGAGCGTTCGATGGCACATTGGACCCATAACTTGCAGTTATGATTGATATTCTCTTGTTGTTGCCAACCCAATTCAAAAATCATGGATGAACAAACCTTGTTTGACAATAATAGATTTATTAGACAAACTACATCATCACTCCAATTTCCTGCCATAACACTAATAGTGATTAATGCCTTTTGATTAACCAATAATTTGATTACTCCAAATCTCCCTTGAAGTGTTTCTAGTGTTCTGATCATAGACAATTTTTCAGGCAACTTAAGGCTATGAAATTCTTTAAGCCAAAGAGTGATTTTCTTGATTTCTTCAGTGTTATTGGCTATAATGGATGCAGCAACTCTCTCGGGTCCATATACTTGTGCAAAAGGGTTTGGGATAATAGGATTTCTAAATTCTAAACTCTGATAATCCCACAGTGTCGAGAAAGTTCTTAAGTATTGCAATGTCCTTTCAACACATTGAGAAATTCTCATTTGTGGCTTCTTCTGGCAACGACCATCTTTTATTTCCCAATCTGCAAATGGTTCAAACAGCTCATACTGAGGAAATGAATTTGTTCCTGCAAAATTTTCATCATTTCTTTGGAGAAATGCAGCTTCAAGTTCTTCAAAAAGATCAGGAATTCTTAGAGACTTTAGAAATCTTCCCACCTTTTCAGTCATATTTATTTCATCCAAATCCAGCATTTTAGCAGAAGTATAAACAACAAAAGAGAAATCTATACCTCCAATGATCTGGTAATAATTCAAAGTTTGCAAAACCTTGATCATGGATTCAGTGTACTCTTTAGTCCAGTAATCATCAAGAGTCTTGAAATAAAGTTTCACCTTCATATTTGGCAGAGGATATACCTTTACCAATTCTTCATCGAGACCCAACAAAACACCAACATTTTTGGACTGCCAAGCTTGACATCTGTGTATCCATTGATTTCTTCTCATTCTCAGTCCAACAACCTTTTTAATTTCTTCAACCAAATCACCAAGAACTAATTCAAGAATCTGAAATCTCTTTACAAAAGTTTCAAAATTATCATCTGCAGGGGTCTTACCAGGAAGAACAAAAATATTAGTTCTTTGGTTATGAACATGGGCCTTGTTCATTTCTCTAGTAAGAGAGTCAGCTAAAGAATTTGAAATTCCTAGAACCCATTCAACATCAAAATCATACATTTGAAACCATATCTGCCATGCCAATAGTCTGCCTCTGGCGAGTTGTTTTGAGATTTTGACTAATAAGAAATACTTGAAGTTCATTGAGTCTGTTCTTATCAAAAACTTAGCAGGTGCTAAATATAATTCAAATCTTTTTATGCCATTGAAAATGGCAAGAGTTTCTTTTTCTGCTGGAAAATATTTTTTCTAGTGAATCAAAAATTCTCAAGATGCATATGCACATAAAATTTCTTCTCCCGTATCCTCCTTTCTTTCAAAAAGGATGGCTACCCAAAAATTATCGGATGCATCTATTTGAAGAATAAGAAATCCACTACCTGGCGGTTTGAGCTCGGGGAGATGTTTGCATTCAGCATTTAATAATTGAACTGTTGTCGTGGCTTCTGGTGACCATCCAGAACGTAAATTTCTTTGAATTGGAGCAGTTTTTCTGACAATCTAGGAATATATTTATGCACATAATTTTTTATTCCTAGAAATCGCTAAATCATTTTAGTATCCTATAATTGATCAGGAAATTCAGATAGTTTTGTCAAAACATGGGGCTGCATCTAAATTTTGCCATTGATAACATGGATACCTAAAAAATCAATATTATCTTGAAACAAAAGCATTTTCTTTTCAGATAAAACAATACCATGCTATTTTGCTTCCTCAAGAAATATCTGTAAATGTTTCAGATGGGATTCAAGATCCTGATTGTGAATCAAAATATCATCAATATATACAACAATAAAATCATATTTACCAAAAATATAGTCCATTCTCTATTGAAAGAAGGTTGGAGCATTCTTTAGACCAAATGGGACTACCCTCCATTGGTAAAAGCCTGCGGGACATGTAAATGCAATCTTATGACGATCTTCTTCTTTGATTTGTATATGGTAATAACCAGATTTCATGTCGAAATTACTGAAGATCTTGTTGTTCTAAATTTTTTGCATAATTATTTCCTGGCTTGGTAGAGGATAATTGAAGCCCTTTGTGATTGCATTCAATGGATTATAATTTATTACCATTCAATCTTTTCCTCTGACTATTTCCGAGTGATTTCTTACTAGGAAAGCAGAACAGGAATAATGAGAATAACTTGGTTGAATCAGCTTGAGGTTTAATAGTTCTTCAATCTGCTTTTTGATTTCTTTTTCATCTATTGGAGTACATGGTATGAGCTTTCCTGTAACCCCATTGTCATGTAGAGTAATTATTTCTTGCTAAGGACTTTCTTTATTCCAGAATGCTTGAGGATTCTCAGAACAACATTTCATCAATTCGTCATAAATAGTCATTTGTTCAGGAGACCAATCACAGTTTCTGTTTGCTTTTTGTTTGGGTTTTGTCTGACTCCTTTCTTCATATATCTACAACACTTCTTGCCAACTATGGGAACCTTTCTGGGATTTTTCATACCAGCTTTCTTTTGGATATTGTCTTTTAGGGCTTCTGAATTAGCCAAAGTCAATCTTGGAACTGCAATTGCTTTCTTTTTTACATTTATAATGACTTTGTCTTCACTAATTGTGACTAGCAACACAGAATTAATGAATGACATTCCAAGAAACAAACTTGCAAAAGCATCATAGTGCTGAATTGCAGAAAATTTTACAATACTCCCCCCAACTTTTAAAGATACGTTGTCAACATAGTGGGTGAGATTGACGGAGCCACCAATGGTCTCAGAGATCAGAATATTTTGTAGAGGCTTCCATAAACCTTTGAATAAATATGGGCATGCTAAGTTATTGGAGCCACCTGTATCGATGAATGCATCCACAGTGATCCATTCTCCTTTTACTTGGACTTCAACAGGAATATAAAGAAGATTGTTTGTTTTAACAATCTTTTTGAGAAAAGAGCTTTCATCTGTATTAACAGTTGTGGGAACAGGTAATGATGAAGATGATGAAGAGACTGTCTTTGGATAAGGGCAAAAATAATTCATCGTGGATTGTGGAGGCAGAGAATTTAAAACGGATTGTGAATTCTTAGTACCTTGAGCTGTAGAGAGAGAAGAAACAGAAGAAACTGTCTCATCTGAAACATCTTCAGAGGTCTCATCAGTATAATCATCTGAGCTATATTCGTCACTGAAATGCAAATCAGTTTCATTCTCAGATTCAGAACAGTCATAGCATATATTCATTTTCTGACATGTGTCTGGAACTGACTCAGTATCTGACAGAGAAGCATCGGTTAATATGTACACATCTGATACTTCATCTTGTGAATCAACTATAGACCAATTATCTACAAAATCATCAATTTCTATACAAGCTTTCAATTTGTTGGAAGAGCTTTTAGGACATTTTCTGGCAAAGTGACCTTCTTGTTTGCAAATAAAACATGCATTGTCTCTTTTTGGTTGCCTACGATTCTTTAAATATTTAAATTTATGGAACGGCTTTCTAGGATTGGCTACTCTCTTAGGCCTGCATTTGCCATATCTTCTGGATTTCCTCTTTTTAAATGGTGTCCATGGTAATACAGAACGACAAACATCAAGACCAAGAGAAAAGTCTTGAGCTTTCTTCTGCCAACAGAGATATTTGACTTTTTCTTGACACCTAAATAAGAGATCTATCCAATAAGTATGGTCAATCTTTTTCCCTTGAACTTCCATATCTTTCATAATTAAATCACCTAAATTGCCAGGCAATTTTCACAGAAATGAAATCTTCTAAGTAGAATCATTGGTAAGATTTGCTTTATAAATCTTGGCCATATAATCATTACCAAACTGATCTAAAAACTTTAAATCCTTAAATTCCATTCTAGTTAGATCTGTCATAATCTGTTTCTTTTCATCTGCTGGTTCAGGGACAAATTGGGTTTTTAGTAGCAATTCTAAAGTGGCTAAGCCTACAGCAGCTACATGCATTCTTTCTTCTTCTGATGGTCCCATCCACCAGTCATAGACAATTCCGGCCATTCTTTTTTCAGCTAAGGCAAAAATAGAGATATTATCTAATCTAGAGACAACTTGCATTTGATATAAGGCACCAATCCAAACTCTGATAGATTCGGCTGGATTTGTAGATTTGTCTAAGTCTAGAACATATCCAGTGGCATTGGCTGCAAACAAGTCTTCTTCAACTCTTGGATATTTAGGCACTTCTCGGAACATATGGGCTTTTTGGAGAGATGGCAAAATGAAGGAGGGAAATTTAGAGGCAGCATTTTCTAAAGTGGCTACTTCACTTTTTGATTTGTGAAGATTTAGTGATTTTGCTGGCTCTAGTCTGTGTTCAGCTTGGGCGCTGGATTCAGCTTCACTACCCTCTTGCTTTTCATCTATATCCCAATAGTTAGGAGTATCCATGGAAATAGAAAATTTGGGAACCTTTGATTCTCTCCTTTTCTTTTCTTTTTTCTTTTTCTCCTTTGCTTCTCTTCTTGCTTTTTCTTCTTGTTGTTCATCATGGAGAAGCTTAAGATTAGCTAGAATTAATTCAGTCTGGGATCCTAAATCATCCAGAACTTCTTCTGCATGTGCACACCATGTAGTAAGGTAATTACCAATCTGGTAAGTCTGATCTAAATCAGTGGTGTTTAATGCATTGTGCTCTATCAAAGGAGCACAATCAGCTCGTGTGGCTGGTTGTTTTGACATAGAAGAGGTGGTGCAAAATTTTGTCTTTGGAGGCCATTTCCCACCTTTTACAAAACGATGATTTGCATATTGCCATTCTTCAACAGGAGAAAATTGGGTATGAGAGACACAATGCATTTTATTTACAGCTAAAAAAGGTTTAGATTCAGGTATATACAATTCAGTTGGAGACAACTGGGGTTCAGAGAGGCTGACTTCACCAACTGGAGGAAGATCAACACATCGCGAAGACGAGGCTTCAGTAGAAGGTACAGGGATAACATAACGACAAGGCCTGACAATGGGTCGAGGAATCTCTAATTTTTTAGGAATAATCTTAACCTGACCATTATCAATTGAGATTCTTTTGAATCTTTCCTCAGGTTTCCGCTCATCTAGAATGGATTTATATTGGAAGTATCAATTGTTAGGAAATTCCGTCTGGTCATATAAAACACCTTCAACTTGAGCATTAGACAAACCGACAGTAACACAGTCCTTTAAAACGGGTTGTTTAAGTTTAGGATGGGCTGTGTTGGTTAATTGAAAAGAAGCCTGAACCAGTGTAGAAAGATACTCATTATCTTCTATCATCTGAAGACCCTAAACTCCTACAAGGAGTTTCCAACAACATTTAAGATGGACATCTGCCAAACTGATCGAATAATCAAGAAATATTGTACCATATTGACAACCTGTAGATAAATTACCCATGATTGTTCCTATTCTTGCATGGTCATAAGTCTGATGATGGGTATCAAATACTTCAGCAATATAGGGAGTATTCAGTCCATGACGAAACAAAGGAGCAAGACCAATTCTAATACCACCAAAGTGAAGATAGGCATAATTCTGATCTTTAACATATTGTCGAAATTTCTTAATTTCATCATCAGAGAACAAATTTAAAGCGACTATTTGAATTGCAGGACCAGAAATTTTTATAGTAACTTCAACTTCTTTCAGAAAAGATTTTCTCTTAAAAACAAATGACAGAGGCATTTTATAAACATCAGTAGCATGAAGAGCAGGAGGATTCCAACTCTCAGGATTTTCAATAGCCTCATGAGGTTCAGTAGATTCTAAGTCAGATTCAATAGCTCTAGAAGAGACTTCAGTTATGATTTTACAATCAATGGAAGAGAAAGAGCGTAACAAATTTGACATGTTTACAAACTATACCAGAGATTGACTAAAGCAACGTTTATCTACTCAGCAATTGTAGAACAAGAGCTTTTCAAAGGCTTCCTGGTTGGCTCTCCAGATCGGGATGAGGAAATGTTGAGGCGATTATGGAAAGGGCATTGATTATAAGGACAGGACAAGAGGAAATGACCGCAGGTATCAGGCCACCCTCCCAACAAACGAAATGAATACTCTATCAGATAAAAATTCAAGTGGCAGGGGTGGGAAAAGAGGCGTACAGATGATGGAGAGAAATGGCGGTGGTTATGTCAGGGGGAAAACGATGGTGAAGAAGTATAACAAGAAGGTGATGGGAGGAAAAGAAAATGAAAATGTGGATGGAGTGAAGGAGGAACGGCTTGAGGAGCAAGAGGAAAACAACACCAGGGTAATCTGCAAGCTTGGGTATGTGCAAACTGCCTTTCTCACCTTACTTGTTTTCCTTTTTATCACTATAATGAATAACAGTTAGTTGTGGGATGAGATGGGAGGTGGAAAGAGCCCTGGAAAATTGGGAAGGCCTCATGTTTTGTAGTATGAAGACAACTTGGAAAGATCCCAGGAAGGAGGGAGAAACTGCAGTCAAAGGCAGAGGTGGAGAAGTAATGAGGGAAAACAGAACGGGGCAGCCATGGATGGCAGCAAAGGAAAGATAGAAGCCGGAGAATTGTCGATGGACCCCCTAAAATGGTACCTGACCCGCAAGACAGAGGGAGCGCTTCACCCCCTGAACACGGAAAAGGATTATCATGAACAGAGCATAAAAAGGGAGGGGGAGAGTAGTATGAGGAAGGAAATTCCAAAGAGACAAGTGGTTTCCGATGCAGAGAATGAAACCGTTGTAAATCTAACACCTGTGATTGATGTGTGTGAACAGGAGGAGGTAGAAGCCAGGATGGCTCGATAGGGTCGAAGGCGTGGTCGAGGAGGAAGGGGCCACCCGAGACAAAGTAATCAGGGTGACAGGCCTGTGGAGGAACCCGAGAATCAACGTAGAGAGAGGCGGTCTGCCCGGACGGTTAGCCAAGAGGCAGCCCATGCCTACCATGAGGAAACGGACGAAGACATTCGCTGGATAATTCAGAATCTGGAAGAAAGAGTCCTTGAAGAACAGCCGGGCTTGGAAACGGAAGAATGGGCAGCTATAGTTAGTGACCCTGGCAATACAAGAGGGAGACAGACGCTGTATAGAATATCCCTGCACATCTATTGGGTTTTAAAGAGTCTTTTGGCAAAGGCCTTGGAACAATTTGCTAAAGAAATGGCTGAAATTGCCAATGGAATCCCGAATGTGCAGAAGGAAATGAAAAATTTCCAAACCATTATGATCAACCAGAACAATAAGCTGGCAGAGATATCTCAGACCCTGTCCAGGATAGCAAGCTTGGTCACAAGCCAGGAAGATCATGTGAATTTCCCCATGGAAACAAACAAAGATACTGCAACCAGAATGGGCTGATGCAGAGGACGATACACTAGAGGTTTTTTGTTTCTTGACAAATACTGTTTTATGTTGCATAGAAACTTATTAAGTAATTTCAGATGTTATGTTTATATAGCTAGTATGGACAGAATTACCAAATTTCGGTTTTGGAATGCCTACAGTAAACTGAGGTGGCCAACAGACCTGGTTTCCCCTAGGGGTAGGTTGAGACCACCATAACTGTGTATCTGGTCTTTATGTTTAATGTGAATAGAAAAGAAGATAACTACCTTAAATACAAAAAAAGAAGGCTTCCTGGTTGGCTTTAGACTCTGTTTGTAGTTTATAATAGGACTAGAACAGGGCTTTGATACCAAAATTATGATGGACTCAGTAACTTACTTGAATATCTGAAGAGTATGTTGAATTCCTCACACCATCCACCATGGGCACAGGAAATACAAGGACATACGACTCCCTCGATCTTCAACTCGCTTTACAATCCCAACTTAAGGCGATCTTGGAACAAACTGTCCTCAGACAGGCGGCCTAGCAGGCTTCAGAATTAATTCAAATAAAAATGTTAAATAGCAAGTTAAAACATTGTTAACCATGTTCAATTATGGTCAATCATGGCTAGTGATGGTCAACAGTGGTCGAACGTAACATTGTGACAAAGAGTCTCTTAGTATGAAAATCAATCATGGTCAACCATGGTCACATTGTCACAAGATTGTCTCTTGCTCCAACATCACAATGTGACAACCATGGTCATCCATGGTCAACCATGGTCGAATGTCGCATTGTGCCAAAGATTGCCTCAATATGAAAATCAACCATGATCAACCATGGTCCAACGTTGCATTGTGATAAAGATTGTGCCAATGTGAAAATCAACCATGGTCAATCATGTTTATTTTAGGTTTTATTATACTTATGTCAGGGTTTATATACCTTAGGTTTATAATATTAATCCCTTGGGCTTGATATTATTCCCTTGGGTTTATAATATTAATCCCTTGGGTTTGATATTATTCCCTTGGGTTTATAAGCTATAAATCCCTTAGGTTTATAAGCATGGTCAAGTATAGTAAACCATGGTCTAATGTCACATTGTGACAAAGATTGTCTCAATATGAAAATCAACCATGGTCAAGCATGGTCAACCATGATGCAACATCAAATTGTCACAAAGATGATCTCAATATGACAATCAATCATAGTCAACCATAATTAACTCTGGTCTAATGTCACATTCTGACAAATATTGTTTTTAATATGAAAATCAACCATGGCCAACCATGCTTATTTTACCATTTATAAAATTTATCATAGGGTTTATATACCTGGTTTTATAATATTTATCTTAGGTTTTATCCTAGGATTTTGTCAATATAAAAATCAACAATAGTCAACCATGGTCAATCATGGTCAACATGGGCGAAACATGGTCAATTACGATCAATCATAGTTAACAATGGTTGAACGAGACATTGTGACAAAGATTCTCTTAATATGAAAATCAAGCATGGTCAAGCATGGTCAATCATGGTCAACCATCGTCAATAACCATGGTCACATTGTGACAAATATTGTCTCTTATTCCAAAGCCACATTGTGACAACCATGGTCATCCATGTTCAACCATGGTCAAACGTCGCATTATGCCAAAGATTTCCTCAATATGAAAATCAATCACATTTAACCATGGTTCAACTTTGCATTCTGACAAAGATTGTGTCAATGTGAAAACCAACCATGGTTAACCATGTTTACTTTAGGGTTTATAATATTTATCTTAGGGTTTATATACCTTGGGTTTATAATATTAATCCCTTGGTTTTATAATATAAATCCCTTGGGTTTATTGATCTAAGGGTTCATATTCCTACGGTATACTATTATTCATAAGTTTTATAATATTAATCCTAGGGTTTAATATAAATACCATTAGTTTAGAATCATGGTCAATAATGGTTAACCATGGTCCAATGGTAAATTGTGATAAATATTGTCTCAATATGAACATCAATTATCATCAACCATGTTCCTATGTCACGTTGTGACAAAGATTGACTCAATCTAAAAATTAACCATGGCCAAGCATGGTCAACCATGGTGAAACACCACATTATGACAAAGATTGACTAAATATGGAAATAAATCATAGTCAACTATGGTTAACCCTGGTCCAATGTCACATTCTGACAAATATTGTCTCAATATGAAAATCAACCATGGTCAACCATGGCCAACCATGTTCATTTTATCGTTTATTATATTTATCATAGGGTTTATATACCTTGTTTTATAATATTTATCTTAGGGTTTATCATAGGATTTTGTTAATATGAAAATCAAGCAAAGTCAACCATGGTCAATCATGGTCAACATGGGCCAAACATGGTTGACCATGGTCAATTATAGTCAATCATGGTTAGTGATGGTCAACAATGGTTGAACGAACATTGTGACAAATATTCTCCTAGTAGGAAAATAAAACATGGTCAATAATGGTTAGTCATGGTCAACCATCGTCAATAACCATGGTCACATTGTGACAATAATTGTCTCTTGGTCCAACATCACATTGTGACAACCTTGGTAATCCATGGTCACGTCACATTATGCCAAAAATTGCCTCAATATGAAAATCAACCATGGTCCAACGTCACATTGTGACAAAGATTGTGTCAATGTGAAAATCAACCATAGTCAGCCAAATTTATTTTAGAATTTATTTTATTAATTAATTAATTAATAGTACTAAATAATTATATTATTAATAATAATATATAATTTATATAAAATAAATATATAATTTAGAAATTATTAATGTTAATATTTAATAAATATAAATTATTACTATTATTCCTATTATAATTATTTTTAAATATTAATATTAATAATATTATAATTATTTAATTTTAATATCAATAGTTATATTATTTTTAAATATCAAATATTAATATTAATATTAATATCTTTTATTAATTAGTTAATTAATAGTACTAAATCATAATACTATTAGTGGTAATATATAATTTATAAATAATAATAAATATCAATAGTAATATTAATAAATATATAACAATGCATGTGGTTTCTATATGCTTATCGATGTCATTTATTATTGTGGTTGTGTTAGTGTAAAATTTATGATGCTTCACCATTATCTTTTCTAAATAATTGTGTCTAAATGTATTTCTTTGAGAGTTAGTGCACATGGATGACACTGATGTTAGAAGTAATTAATTTATTTCTCCACGTATTGGTGCATATGGACGATATTGATGTTAAAAGTAATTATTTTTTTTAGTTGATGAGAGTGTTTGTGTTTGTGTTGAGTATGGAAATTTTACTATATTTATGCATAATATTATATTTGGTTATTAATATTATTGGTTATTATTAGGTAGAATTATAGATGGGAGGTTGTTCTAAACAAGTAGCTAGCTTCCTACATTGGTGTTTAATTGAGATGTTTTCTTAATTGAGTATCCAAAATAGTTTGTCATTTTATGTATTACTAGCCTAGCCGTATAAACTAAATGACTATTAAACATTGTAGATATCAATCCATGATGAGCATCAAACAAATTATTTTATGATACATCTAGCATTGCCAAGATTGAAAATCATAAATATAACCAAATTATAACTTTATTTTAAATTATTATTATTATTACTGAAAAATAATTAATATATGAGTTAAACACATATATATTTAAAATACATGTAATAATATTTACCCCACTTTACTATGGAGAGCCTTTGTTAAAATACCATAAAACAATATATAACTTTTTAATATTACATACCAAAAAAACCACATAACAATTATTTCTTTTATATATATATATATATATATATATATATAAAATTAATCAATCTAATTAAATGATAAAAACAAACATAATTACTTTTAAAATATATTTCAACCTTTTATTTAGACTATTATTAAAAATATTGTAAAATATTCAAGTACACTTATAGTAGACTTGAAATGCACATATCTAAACAAAATTGAGGAAAGGTTTAATGTTTAGTGATACAAATGTTATGTTATTTATATTCCACCGAGACACTTCAATTCCAATACAAATTAAGTTTGATATATCGAGATTTGATTGAATATTTAGGTTTTAAAGTAATTAGTAATTAGGTTTAGGTTTTGAAATAATTAGGTTTAAATTTAGGTTTAAGTTTTAAAATAATTAAGTTTATAATATTAATTAGGTTTATAATTTTTCTTTTAGGCCATAAACCTAAAATAATTAGGTTTATGATAATATAGGTTTTAAAGTGATTAAGCTTAGTTTTAAGTTACGGGTTTTAAAGTAATTAGGTGTAATTAAACTTATAATAATATTAAGTTTTATTATCTTACGTTTTAGATTTATAATAATAATAGGTTTTACTTTAAGTTTTAAAGTAATATCAAGTTTTACTGCTTTAGGTTTATAATAATATTACTTTGATATTAGATTTATAATAGGTCTAAATTTATATTAACTTTAATTTTTGTATTTTAGTAAAATAATGTTTCATACGGTTACATCTAATAGTAATTTTATATTTAATTTATAATTTTGTTTTTATTGCAAGTAATTTTTATAATAGTTTTAATGTTTATATTAAAGTAATGGTTAATAACATTATTATATATATAGAAACAAGTAGCTTTTTATATATATTAAAGATGGAAATAGACCATATTC
The DNA here is from genome assembly GCA_031772625.1 of Pinus tabuliformis. NCBI lineage: Eukaryota > Viridiplantae > Streptophyta > Pinopsida > Pinales > Pinaceae > Pinus > Pinus tabuliformis. The sequence continues at coordinate 288,929,162 of CM062813.1, forward strand.
TTTATATTCACATATTACTCTAGTTCAGTTTTTTTTTAAATTAGTTCAAAGGAGTACTTATAGCTACTCTGGCTAGTCACTACTATCCTTCTTACTACATTTAGACTATATTTTTGCCAAAAAAACTATAGAGTTTGAAAAAACAACAAAACATATCACAACTATTAAAAAAAAAGAACAACTATCTATTGTCTGCAAACTCCTCCAGTGGGTTGTCCTCCTGGACTGTGTGTTCACTAGTTCTAGCAAAGGTATGCATTTCTACCTAGTTGTGTTCATTTTCATCTTCCTTGCCAACTTGAGTATCAGATGGTGTCATTTATTTGAGCCTGAAGAATTCCTTCAGCACATCAACTATTTCTGCTTCCACCTTGACGTCCATGTTGTTAACTTTGATGTTCAGATGGTCCACAAACTTCTAGAAAAGCTCCAAATCCTTCCCTATTCCATTGAATTGGTTCATCATGACTATGAATTGGTCGTGAACTTCCTCGGTGATTTTCTCCCCATTTTCGCTACCATCACCACAATGTCCTTCTTAGTTAGTGGCCCCTATTGCTCCATGATGTTGCCTCTTCCATTAGTTCTAGAGGATGCAATTTTGAGTGCAATCCGTCCTTGGATATGAATAACCTTTAAATTTAACTGTTTCATTCAAATCCTTATATTGCTGAACTTCTCCTTATCAATTTTTGTGAACATAATATCACATTGAATGTGATTCCCTTGTCTCTAATCAATCTTGGCTCAAGCCTCCATCCCTGAAACAACAATTTTTTTCACAATGCATCTGTAGAATTAATTATACAACTTGAATGATGTACTACCTCTTCATTCGTTGGAGTTGACAATTAAAAATATTTCTTTCCCCTTCCACTTGTATGGTGTCATGATGCTAATTTTTTCCTGCCTCCATCTAGATATGTGATGTCCCAGCTACCTATCTTGCCTCGAAAGGAATGAGAGGAGGTAGTGGAATGTGAGGATTAAATTCCTAATTATTTCATTCCCTAGCTTTGGTCATGCTTCATATGTTTTCAATCACGGGTTGTGACATATTTGAGTTTGTGTTTGGTCTAAGGCCATTATTCCTTGTTCTATAATGACTCCCTTGTTGGCTTTTTCATCTTCCGACCGACTGTTCTCCCTTTTTCCATGGTAAAAATCATAACCATCCAGTCTATTTAGAAGTATCCCTATTTGCTGAAAAATGGCGGATAGCTCTTCTTCATTTTGTTGCTTGATCTTGATGCACCTTCGAATAATGATCATTAAATCCCCAATTATACTTATTTGATGCAAGCCTTTCAAGATAAAAATCTTTAATCCTTGCCAAAGTGCTAGATCCTCGACTTTATTATTTGAAGCGTTTCCCAGTCCCCAAGCATACCTTGTCTCTATTCTTCCATTGGGGTTGTACAAAACCCCTCCCAATCCTACCTCCCCCATTCTTAATATAATTTTAACATTAAATTTCATTAATATTAATATTAGCACTTATATAACATTAATAGCAATTATATAACACTAATATTAGTTATTAGTAATATTTTTCTTAAAAAAATATGAATAAGATTAATATTAATAACATTAATAATAATATTATTGGTAATTATAAAAAATGTTTCATTAATACTTTATTACAATAATAATATTATATTAATTATAATAACTTTTTGTTTTTTTTGCAATAATATCCCTAGGTGGGCCCACCTGAAGAGGCCTCATGCCTAGTTGACGCAACTAAAGGAGTTTGACTCGAATGGACTCGAAGAGGATCAAATTTGTGCCTTATGACAAAGGACCAATGACTTGGTAAGAGGGCTTCGGCCAACTAGGCTACCCATTCAGGTTAGTACATTAATTATAACATAAATAAATTATTAATGTAATAACTCATTTTTATATTAATATTAATGCTATTAATAAGGTTATTAGTAACATTTAATAAAATTAATATTAATACATATCATTATGAATAATAATAATAACGACAACAACAACATTCATATTAATATTAAAAACATCTTGATAATAATTTGTTTCCAATATAGTTTTTAATGGTCTCCAATAAGTCACAACCACACTATTTTTTGGGTTAAAAACCTATTTCTAAGTGTTAACCATGGAGGCCTATATTGGATGGCTAGGGTTAACCATAGTCAAACCATGGTTAACCATCAACAACCACCATTGCAATAGTAACCATAGTCAAATCATGGTCAACAATAGACAAACCATAGTCAAAATATGGTCAATCATAGTCAAACTGTATTAAAACCATGGTTAATTATAGTTAATCATATTCAACTGTGGTTGAATATAGTCAGACCATGGTCAAATTATAGGCAATCATAGTCAAACCATGTTCAACCATAACCAATCATGACCAACCCAAGTCAAACCATTGTCAACCATAGTCATACAATCATTAACCATACTCATCCATAGTCAAAACATAGTCAACGATATTTAAACATGCTAAAAATGGACAACTATAGTCAATTGTGCTCAACCATAGTTAAACAATTTTTAAACATAGCCATATTCACCCATGGTTAAACAAGTCATTTTTAGCCATGGTTAAACCATACTCACCCATAGTTAATGTTTAATTGAATTATTTAATAATATTAATATTAATATGGTTTAAAACAAATTGGTTTACTAATGTGGTTGACTATGTTTGTCTATGTTCGACTATGTTTAACATCCAACACTCTTCAACTTTGGTCAAACATAATCAACTATTATTATCATTGATTAATATTAATAGTCAAACATAGTTAACCACATTAGTCAAACATAGCCAAAAAAAGTCAATCTTTGTAGTCAATGTTTAAATAGTTGACCATGATCAAACTTGGTCAACCCTATGTTTACCATATTTGACAATAGTCAACCTTTTTCACTCATAATTGTCCTTAGTCAACATAACTAAACCATATTCAATTATAGTCAACCATGGTTGACTAAAGTCAAACATTGTTAACCTTAGTTAACTAAGGTCATCCTTGGTCGGTCAAACTCAAGATTTAAAAATGTTTAATAATAACAATATTAATATTAATAAAGTTGACTAATAGTAATAATATTGTGATGTTAAAATCGTATATAAATCTATCGAATGTCGCAATGTGATAACCATTGTTGTAATGTTACATTACATTGCAAGTTATCCAACATTGCAATGCGACATTACAAAATGTAGTCAACCACATTTAGTAATGTGGTTGACTACGTTTGATTATGTTTGGCAATCAACAATCTTCAACTTCATTCAAACATAATCGCTTATTAATATTATTAATTAATATTGATAATAAAAAATGTTGTGACATCAAAATGGTACAAAAATCTATCCAATGTCCCAATGTAATAAACATTGTCGCAATGTTGCATTACATTGAAGTTTGTCTAATGTCACAACGCAACATTACAAAATTAGTCAACCACATTTACTAATGTGGTTGACTATGTTTGACATTCAAGGCTCTTCAACTTCAATTAAACATAATTGCCTATTAATATTAATAATCATACATATTGAACCACATTAGTCAAACATAGTCAAGAAAAATCAACCTTTATAGTCAATGTTTAAATAGTTGACCATGAGCAAACATTGTCCACCCTATGTTTACCATATTTAACAATATTGAACTTTGACAACCACATGGTTAACAATGGTTGGTAATCATATTCAACCATTCTCAATGGTTAACCATGACCAACCATTATCAATAATTGATAATAGTCAACAATGGTCAAACAAAGTCAACATTTAAATTGTTAACCATGATCAAACTTGGTCAACCCTATATTTACCATATTTAACAATATTCAACCTTGACAACTACATGGTTGACAATGGTTGAAAACCATGGTCAATCAATGTGAGCCATTACCAATGGTTGAATATGGTCAACCATTGTTAATGAGAAATATGCCAACATCAACCATTGTCAACCATGGTCAACCATGATCAAGCATGGTCATATTTGGACAACCATAGTCAACATAGAACATTACATTCTCTATGACTCCATGGCCAACCTTGGTGAGAATGGTCGAACATGGTTAACCAAGGTACCTATGGTTGAATATGGTCAACCATAATGGTCAATCAAGATCTCTATTGTTGAATATGGTCAATAATGGTCAACTCTCTTCAACCATGGTTAACCCCATTAATGACCTCAATAATTAATGTAAAAAAATTGTAACATTCATGTAACATTAGAATAAGCATTAATGTAACCTTGACCATGGTCAACTTTGATCAACCTCAACAACCCTCATCATCCATGGTCAACCATGATTATTGAATTAAATCCACATACGTTAGCTATAAACATATTCAAAGGAAGATGAGATGCAAAGAGGCTAAGCATGATTGCATGTTTAGCCAACAACAATTAATGCCTTCATTTTGACGTAAGTTGTGATCATTGTCCATAATCAAAGATTGTCACTAGCTGTAACTAGCTATTAATTTTTCTGGTACTTATGAGATCACATTAGATCGTGAGGTTTCAAAATTAGAAGCAGTTGGAGGAAAATAATTTGTTGCGTGAGGAGGCACCGACCCACTTTACCACCATTGAGAACAACCTTGTGAAGAAGTCTAGTTGATGAGAATGCCCCTACCAAGGTGAGTAGCATAGAAGGTATTAATGTAGTCTGATCATATAATCGATTTTGGGGATTTTGGATTTTTTCATCCAGGGAAAAGCATATATCAAGATTTTTTGTTTTCAGATAGGAGAAATGATGTTACATAGAGTAGGAATGTGAATTCCATGGTAGGCATTCAAAGGAACCCCTTGTGTAAGACAAAAAAAGAGAAGTGTTGTCTTCACTGTGCAAGGTGAGACACCTATTGAAAGATACAAAATTAAAACAACCACCCCCTGTCATTGTGATAGAGGAACTCGAGTTTCTAGTAATGAGATACGCTCTAGAAGGACAAACCACAACACTAGATTCAACAACGAAAAAAGAGCCACCATATGGATTGTTTTGGCTAGATAAGAGGTTGCGGGTAGCAAGACAAGCTCATATAGTCCTATCAAGAGTATATTTGTGAGAAGATCTATACTAAGTTTGAGTCAAGATCCCATGCATTTGTGAGCCACCCATAGTATATGTTTAATGATGTTATTTTATGTTTTAGAGTTTTTGATTGAATTTCAGCTCAACAATTAGGTTAGAGTTTATGAGATGCCAATAGTATACATTTAATGATGGTCTTTAACTATTTTATGTTTTAGAGTTTTTAATTTAAATTCAACTAAACAATTAAGTTATATTGTTGATTATTTTTAAATCAAATTTTAAATATAAATGAATTTTGTACTCATACCAATCCCTTAAATTACTTAAATTACATAAAATTTAAGTATGAAATTTATATGCATAGTTCTCATATCAAACTTTTATAATGAAAACTAGCAACATTTTAAACAAGTTCAATACCATGTTTTAACAACGTTTTAAACAAATTCAATACCATATTTTATACCAAACATAAAACAATTACGCTATGACCATGTTTTATACTATGAACTAAAGGCGGCAACACAATTTCCATGAGAAAATAAGAAAGAACACTTGATAAGAGGCCACAGGTAGCAAGATAAGCTCATATCTTAGCAAGAGTTTCTGTGCTAGAAGAGATATACACCGTTTGAGCCAAGCTCATATGAGTTTATCCACATGATAATAGTCACGTGTGAAAAGCTATTGGTGGAAAAACTACAACTAGGAAGAAGAAGATTCTACCATATTTATGGTATTGTTTAATTATTTTATGTTTTTAGATTTTTATTAGAATTTAATAATCATATTCTATAAGTAAGTTCAACATTGTTATGTATAAATGAACAACATTCTATTCTTTTTCTTCTTTTTTTAACTTTTTTAATAAGAAACGAAAGTATATTGTGAATATATGAGCCATGATTCTAGAGTGTTTCAAGATCATATGAAGTTCAAAGGAATACCAACATAGCCCTATCAAATATGTATAAGAAGATTGATCATTTTTAATTGTAAAAATAAACTAGTAGATCATTACAAGAGGTAATAGATTTATATATAAAGAAAAATTATCTCAAAGGAAAAGAAAAAATAGAGAACAGAGCCCATAGAGGTTGATCTATCTCGATCATAGCAGAAGATAAAAGTCATATTCCTAAAAGAGAATAGTGCCCGAGACAACAAAGAATCCACGCTTGGAAAGTGCATCGTCTTCTTTGTTTTGCTCTTGAAAAATGTGAGTGAAAGAGATATTTTGGAAGGCCAAATTCAAAATCTTGATCCTATGTTTCCAATTGTGAAGAACCGGAGTTTAAAGTTCACTACACTCATTCACATAGTCGACCACTGACTTGGAATCCCCAAAAATGGAAATCTTCATCAATCCAAACCAATTAGCACAGTGAAGGACGCCACATAATGCCCGTAATTTAGCCCTGGTATTTGGCCCAAACCACTGTACCAATAAAATATGAAATGATGATTAGGTTCCAAGTATATCACCATGCCACTGGCACAGGAACCAAAAGAGTTGGCTCCATCAAAGAAAATGACAAAGAAGGAAGTCCACAAAACCTTGTGGGGATGAGGAGTACAAGGAGATTGAATGGTCGCAATGGAAAATTCCTTGTAGAATGCCACTATATAAGAGAATGTCCTGTTAACTTCTAGAAGAAAAGAATCAAAGACAAGGGTGTTGCAAGCCTGCAAAATGCCCCACAGGAGAAAGAAGGGTAGAAAATAATGATTCTTGTTGACAGCGAACCACGATTGGAGGAAATTTGTGATGTTTGACCAATCTAGAGTAGCTTTGAAGTCAAGTAGACTAAGCACTCATAACCATACTGATATGGAAAAAGGACAGTGTAAGAAAATATGTGAGATGTCTTCTCCATGATCCCTGCATATGCCACAATTCCCTATGCCCTGAAATTCCCTCTTTGTAAGGTTTTCCATAGTTAAAATCCGATGGTGAGCCCCGAGCCAAAGGAATAATTTGAGATTTTAAGGCACATTCCATCTCCACGTCCTGGACAACCAAGAGAGGGTCATTTCCAGGTACACAAGCTAATCTACGATGTTATAGAACTGTTTAACTATGATTTTCCCTTTGTGCAAACTTCCATTCCATTCTAGTTTATCCTCCAAAAGGGATAGCGAGATCCCAACTAGCTGAAATTTTAGAATATAATCCAACCCTTCTTGGACAAGATGATATGGAAGGTTGAGCATGTGGGCATCTTTCCAGTGTGATGTTAGTGAGGATGCAACATGAAAACAAGTATGCCTTTGAACACCTGAATTCACATTTGTTATAGACATTTTTGTGCCTCGCAGCATGGAGCATGAAATGTCAATAATTACAGGGATCCTCAGTCCCTAAACATGTTGTTCTTACCCCTAGAGGAACAAGGTCAGCAAACCACAGCACTTCCTATCAGTTCTCCACCTGAAAACACTCAAAAACAGGCTATTTTTGGATCATGTCAGCTGCTCCACTGAGCATCTACGCTGAATGTCAACTGCTCCTCCTTGTACCTGCACTGAAAGTCAAAACCAATGAAGGCTACCTGCGCTGGGCGAGATTGGCCAAGTGGCACAGTCATTCTGCAAGGTGTCAATTGCCCAGGAAGCTTCCAAACTGACACTTGGTTCGAGGAATTCGCCCTGTGATGAGTAAGAGGTACTTGATCTCCATGTGGAAGCAAGGATCTCCAAGTGGACTCAAGAACTGAAGTTTAACTGAAGAGGGAGAGGACACAAGGCAGCTTTATGTCAGTCTCAAGCTGACTCATCCTTTCTCCTTCTACCCTATATATAGAGCTCTTCTATGAGGTCTAGGGAGGCTGGAATTTTGTGCAAAGCAAGGAAGTGCTGTTGGTTTACAGTTAGAGCTATTGGGTGATTGCTTTTATAGAGGAGAAGAGGAGATTTCTTGCTGCTGGGGAGGTGCTGCTGGATTGGAGCCATTTATGGTTGTAACCTTCCCAGAACCTTTTTCTTCTATCAATAAAGCTTTGATGTTCTCCTATATACTTGTATTGCAATGATGTATTGTTTTTATCTGTATATTTGATCCATTCTAATCCATGCATCAGTTATGAGTACATGTTTCTTGTAGTTTCCCTCTCTTGTTTTTGCAGGATCTTTGTGTAGCTGGGCCGGCAAAGGGAGCAAGGAGCTGGGAACAAGAGGCAAAGAGAGAAGACAGGATCGACAAAAGTGAAAGACATCGGTTGGTCAATCTTTTCTTCCTTCTCTGTACTTTCATAAAGGAAAAATATCAAAGCTTTACTTTCAGTTGTTGCTAAGGAACTATCACCCTTAGAGTAGGGATAGGGTCATTCCGAGTCGGATACTTTTCCCCACAACAACATTCCATGCAAGAAAGATATCAGTGGAAAAAGAAGGGAATGTGAACCAACCATACCAGAGAAAATGTCAAGGCCTATTTTCGCAGTGGATCCTAGGCCAATTTCTAAGACAAATTTATGAGGAACCAATTTTTAGTTATGAAAATGCTTCTCAAAGATTGAGAAATCCTTGAAGGTGCTAGAGCACTTGCTCGAAACCACCCTTGAAGTTCCATATTGTTGATATATGTTGCTTTGATGATCCTACTCCGCAGAACTTTGTCACTGATAGCCCTGCAGTGGTTCTTAAGAAGTGATGCCAAGTTGAATTTTTCCATGTTTCTTAAACACCAACCACTGGCAGCAATAGGTCTTGACAACTTGTTTAGCCCGACAAGATGAAATTTCCTATTTTACCCACAGAAGATAACCCATAGGAAGTAGGAAAAGATATAATTAATATTTTTAAGGACTCCCTTGGGAATTTTGAAAATATGCATCTAGTAAATTGATATGCTTTGTAGGACAGAATTGGTTAGAATGAGCATGCCTCCTAAGGAAATCCATTTATGTAACCATAGAGAGAGTCGCTTATCAAACTTATTTATCAGCCAAGACCAGTATCCGTTGCCATATCCAATTGGTTTGAGGAAGAAACCTATATATTTGAAACCCCCTATAGAGGGACGAAGTGTACTTCAAACAGGGCAGTGGTTTTTTGCATTTTGTCCCCATCATGGTCCAGTGATATTAAAACTGACTTATCTTTGTTTATAATCAACCCTGTTACCTACCCAAAATTATAGAGTTTCTCAAAGATCATCATCCACTCTATAATACCTTACTTCCTAATGGCTAGGAAGTCATCAACGAAGATCAAGTGGGAGAGAGAGAGTTTTTAGTGATCTTCCATCCTGAGATTCTGCGATTTGCCCACGCTGCTAATATACTTATGTCAGGCTGTTAGTTACCAACAGGAAAAATATTGGAGAGATGACACAACCTTGTCAAAGGCCTCTCAATGCCGAGAAGAATTCTATAGGGCTTCCATTGATTAAGATGGAAATTTTGGCTAAAGTTATATTAGTCTTTATCCAATTTGTTATGTTCTAGCCAAGGTTGATTTATGTCAATATCATCCATAAATATTTCTAGTCAATGAATTCAAAGGATTTGGAGATGTTGATCCTCTTCATACATGCATCTATACCTCTAGATTTAATGGAGTGGATACACTCTTGTGGAATTCCAACTGTGTCATCGATTTTATGCTTCTTAAGAAATCCAAATTGTTTAGACAATGCGAATCTCGATAGGACTAGTTTGATCCAGTTGGATGTTGGGTGTGGAGCCTGATCATCTTCTTTATTCAAAGGTATTGCCGCATTGGACCCGAGTTTGTAATGGGGTGACAACACTACCCATTATTTGCACTACAAGGGGGGCCCAGGGGGGGCGACAACGATATTTAGGAGTCGCCCCCCCGACAGGGAATCGGGGGCAGTGCCCCTAAAACTAAAAATAAATGTAAAATTGCCTTGTAAAATGTTGTAATTTCGTAGTCAATCTAGGTTGTTCATTAGGCAGAAATATGATGGTAGAAGTTATGTTTAATTTAGGGTTTTTTGCCCTAGAATTTGACCCCTCGCTATATATGAGGGAATTGTATTGAGGCTATGTAGATGTGTATTGAGTGAGAATGAGAGAGGATATTGTGTGATAGCGAAGAGGGAATTACAGTGGATCTGTTGTAGGTTGTATCTCTTCATTTTGTTGGATAATATAAAAGGAAGGATTCGTCATTTCTTTGTGGACGTAACCCAAATTGGGTGAACCACGTATATCTATGTCTCTCTTGTTTTATGTGTTTTATTTGTTTATATTTCTGCAATATATTTTATGTGTTCCATTTCTCTATAATATATAATTTTCTAACATTGGAATTTGTTTTGGAGATTAGTTTATAGATGGTGTTGCATAATGAGATTGGACGAAAGTATGAGAAGGTATTTAGATCATTTTTATTTGGAATGAGGGCTATGAATGTGGAATTCACTACTCTAGAGACCCGACTAAGTCTCCTAGACTCCTCCACCATCTTTGTGACTTCTTCAATCATGATATCATAGAAGTGGAGAAACAATTCCATGGTCCAACCATCTAGGCTAGGGATCTTTCCCTTGCCATATTATTTAAGGGACACAAGTACCTTTTCTTTGTCAACCGAGTGTTCCAACAACATGCAAGTATCCAACAATTTGTGGGTAAAGTGACATGAATTCCCTGTATTTATGAACAGGTGAAACACCTCTTTCTCTGAGAGTAGATTGAAAATATTTGAATTCCTCTTCCTCAATGTCATGTTGTATACTTAAAGTTTACCCTATATCATTCTTTATTTTCCAAATTAAAATTTTCTTATGGTGTATGGACTCTTGTTTATGAAAGTATATTATGTTTTTGTCCCCAGTGTCGACCCACGTCTGAAGACTCTTCTATTTCCATTCTTCTGCTTGGTGCAACAAGATTTGTCTCTTTTTTTGTTTCCATATCAACTAAATTTTGTTTAGATAATTCAATGAAGTAGCCTTGTGCACAAGGGTCCTCAAGAAGCTTAATTTGTGCATCAATCTAAATAATTTCTCTTATCTTGGATTTTTTCTGGTTCCATGCCCATCTCTAAACCACTTCTTTGAGGTTTTTCAGATTAAGGCATATTTTGTCCATTGCTACGGTTCTAGTGTTCAAGTTATTTTTTAGCCAGAGCTCATGAACCAATGTAATGAATTTTGGTTCCTTCAACCAAATTGATTGAACTTAAAGGGAGTGACCTTCCATTTTGAGGTGCATGTCCAACCCAAAAATATAATGAAGTGATATGATATTTGTGATGGTAGAGTCCACGAGCACAAACTGGAGGGGCGGGTTGCAAGTCCATTTTTCACAAAGAAGTGATCTAGTCTTTTTGATATGCCTAGAGATCCCCAATGGTCGTTTCTCCATGTCAGGTCAACTAGATTAGGATTTATATCTTTAGGATATTTTTAGTGGAAGAGTTCCTTGAAGCATGATCCGAGAGAGTCTGGTATAATTTGTGCTCCCTAGACCTCAAAATGCTCTAGTGAAAGATTGAAATCTCTTGCCAATACCATTGGTTCCGAGCCTAGGATGCCACTATTTTCAACTCGAATCTAGAATTCCTTCCTATTCTAGTATGGGGCATATACATTGGTTATTCCCAGTCTAGAGGATAACCCTTTATGCACGATAACCTGTAAGGAGTATTCATGTTATGGACTTACAGCCATTGAAATGGAATGTATCAAGATTCCATAATGTTTCCATTCCTCATGACAATCCTGAGGTATGTGTGGCACAAACATGCCAATTAGCGTATATTTGTAAAAGGATTTCCCAGGTATTTTCCTTGTTAAGCATTGTCTCTTGTAAAAGGATGATATGCGGGTTATGTATCTGGATGATTCTTTTGAGGGATCTTCTTTTATTGAGAGACAAAATGGTCATTCTAGAGATGTCTGAATAAGTGAAATTACTCTAAGGACTTGAGACTTAGGAAGGGTGACATCAAGGTGTCCAACCTTGAAGTATGAAGGATTGATTAAAGGATATGCATTCCCCTCAAGGTGCTCTTTGATTTTATCCCAAAGATTTGAGGGAGACATAGTATAGTTAGAATTTTGTTTGTATTTGACTCCTCTTTTGTTCCATATGGTGACATGTTTCTGATTCACCAAGCTCTGATATGTTTTACCTTCAGTAAAGAAGGATTTCTTGATAGTGAGGGGTTTCAGGTTGCTCAAAGAGCCCTGAGCAAAAACCTCAAACTCAACATCTTCTGAGAACAGAGAGAAAGTATGACCTGAGGGTGCTCTGAATTTGATTGTGGAGTTGTAGTATTGCAAGGATGCCTCCTCTTCAGGAGTCCTGAAAACTCTATATTTTTTAACAGAGTTTTTGATGGGAGGGCGTTGACAATGTTGGACCCACCAACATGTCAGGGGATCTACCCGGTAAGAAGTCCCAATTAGACCTTAGACCATTTGGTGTAGGACTCCCAACAGTGGGTCATATGGTATTGCCTTGATCGCGGTTTCACACAGAGGCATGTCAGATGTCCATATATTGATAGCAAGGGTGTGACAACTTTTACGAGTCAAGGAAGGTGCATGAATGGTTCTAACACATGGAAAGTGGGGTGAGTCTGCCCCTTGGAAACCTGTGATAGCATGCAGCTTGGAAGGGAACACATAAGTGAAGATGCATCACAAACTGGAAAGCAAGTTAGCAAGCAATCCAAAGTGATGGTTAAACCAATCAACACATTTCAGTAAGATGCATGCATACGTATACAAAATAGTCCATACATGCATGCGTAAGAAAACAAATACATATATCAATTAGAGTAAACAAGATATTTGGAATACAATATGACATATGCATGAAACGTGTTGGCTCTGTTATATTAAGAAGTGTAAGTTCCAGTCATATAATACATCCATGTCCAACCACTAGTTCCAATAGCAGAACATTACAGTTACAACCGCCTGCTCCTCCAAAGAGATATACTAGATCTGCACAGTGGAGAATCCTTGGCTCGTTACAATACTGTAAATGTTTTCTCTAAGATACTCCTATTGGAAGCTTGGCAGACCAAAAACCCATACAATGAGTTATGAGGGACTATATATAGCAAAGGGTGGGGTGGCCCTTAACATTCCCTTTGTGACAGTTCATCTACCCTCATGACTCTTCATCTACTCTATGATTGTTACATCCAACTATCGACTCTTTAAATTACACTTGACAAGACATTACATACAATCTGCACATGTACCCATGTGAGACAAAATAGGCTTGAGCAAGCCATGTGAGACATCACTATGACTCGGAAAACTATGAGAAGACCAACTCTTTGACATCTTCATGGCGGTCGAGAATAGCGAACTAATCCCAAGCTCGGTAGTCTGCGATAGTGTCCATGTACTCTAAGGTGACATCTTTCTAGAAACGAACTCTTGCCTCCACAGCATCTGGGTACACTACTCGAGCTCCTCTATCTAACTCATCCAATAACATGTGCATCATTGTCTTGAGTGCAACCGAACCAAAAACATACTTGTGCCCGATGCCTGCACTGATCACCAAGTTTGGGATGGTGTCAATGCGCATCAGCTCGTCAAAGTACGAATCAAGCTCCAGTCAGACTTGTGCCTTTATCTTCGCCTAGGTGAGTGTCACAATAGATGGGATCGCATGTACACGCACAAAACATCCATACCCTTGAATACCCATGCATGGGAAACTTGTAGACTAGTGATGAGTTGCAGGAGATCTTCATAGTTCTGGATCTGGCTCCAGATGCATGCCTTCATCTCGACCGCTCTAGGCTTCATCATCTTAGGTAAGTGTAGCGAGGCTCCCTTGTATCTCATTGTCCATGTTTACATGTAATCAATAGCAGCAGGCACATTCGACAAGATATGTGTTGTCCTAGCACATCATTGTTGTTAACCATTGAGATGGACAACTACCTTATGCACGGTACCAAATTTTGAATACATCACCAACATGACTGTGTCAAGGGACAATACTTCATCCAGTATTACCTTCTTCAACTCTGCTCGAGTGGATGCTATAACCATTTCTCCTCCCTTCTTGTTCGTCTGTAACTCCTTAGCCATTCGCTCATTCTCATTTATCAAGAAGTGAACACTCGACCTAGTGGCTTTGGCATATGCTCTGGTAGCATTGGCTAATGTTGTTGGATGTTTGCGCACGTCAAACACGATCACTCGTTCCTCAAACTACGCAGGAGAAGTTTGATCATATAGAGTCCACACTTTGTGAGACTACACAACTCTATGTTGGGACTCATCGAATGAGATGTTGTGCATCTTCTCCTCTGGATTGTCTCCAAGGATCTCAGTGTCTCCTTGGTCGCTCGGGACATGCTCCTCTTCTGGATCCGGTGAAACTGGTGGTTCGACCTCTTGGTGGTGAGGCAAGAGGTAGATGTCTTGCTCTAACTCTTGTTGCTCCATTCTCATATCCAACTGCTCAAGTGCTTGTTCAATATGTTGAGAAAAGTCATGCTCCTGCAATGGCTCTTCCTGTCTGCCTAATGCTAGTTGTACGGATCAGTCGACTACCTGTACGAGCGCAGTTTCATCTGTCTGTACATATTTCTCCCCCTATTGTACATGTTCCTGTTGTGCTTCCTTCTCCTGTCTGCACAACTCCTATTTCTTCTGCAGTTGCTCCTTCAGCTCATGTAACTCCTTCTTTGTTTCCTTCATTATCCATTTTTCTCTCTGCCTTTGCACATTCCTCTTATTGCACTGTTTCCTCTATTGCCAAAGTTTCTTTCTGCACAAGTGGGTTTGCTTGAAAGATGCAGCTTTGTTACTCCTCCATGCTATCGACAATCTTACTCTTACCCTTGTCGCGCACTGGTATGTTTACCTCTACTATTGTTGTTGCTAGTGCTCTCCAAGATGTTGCTTCACGTTGTTTCGTTAACCATTCCACAGTGATGTTGATCGGTTAATTGGGTCTGGAGAAGATGTGAAAATATCTCCATGGGTCTTCCTCCAACCAATGACATGCCCCGTGGACCCACTGAAACTATACTCTCTGTTGGATACATATACCAATAGGTTTCATATTTCATGATTGGCCAAGGAGAATCCAAATATGCTCTGCTTTGGTATTACAAAGATCCCATATTTCCTACAGAACAAGAGGTGTGTAAAGTGTTTCAAATATTGATGACCTTATTGCAATTTGGATGGATGATTCAACAGTTTAACCTGGATCATGCCATGTTTCAATTTTGATGTTATAGAATAGAGAAAGAAGTCTGTCCAAACTGTTCAATCTTGGCAGACAAGTAGTTTAGGTAGAAAAGTAAAGGTTCCCAACAGTTTAATCTGGGACCTTGGAAGAGATAAGGCTAGAAGTAGATAGAAAAGAGTAAAGAAAAAGCCAAAGAAAAGAAAAGGCAAGTAAGGGTTTGCAAGTCCAAGTGCACCCTCCAAGGAGAAACAAAAAATGCTAGGAAAATAGCTGGGTAAGTAGCTGTGGTTGCAGAAAGGGTATTTTCACCATTTTACACATGTCAAGAGGTGTTTTGCCAAGGCAAAAAATCTGTCAATGGACAAAGTGGTTAATTCCATCAAATTATAGCAAGGAGCATAACTAACCTCCCTCTTCCCCTTCATTCCATTACTAACACTCCCTTTCTTTTAGCTAAGTTTATGGAGAGAGATCATGGTTTTATGGTGGTTCTAGTTCATTCAGAAGCCACATTTCTTGTCTAAGATCTTTTCATTTTGATCTACTCTCAAAACTAAATCAATTTCAGATAAACTCAGCAAAATCCCCTTCATTTGCTCCCCTCATTCATATTAACCTCTAATTCTACTATATAGCTCCCTTATCTTACCCTTCCCCTAATAATACTAACACTATGGTGTATAAAGCCCCAAAATCTTATAAATACTCCCTCCCCTTGGCATTATAGCCATATGTTCTTCAAAAGGAACCAAAGTGACCTCTAGTCACCTTGGTGAACCTATCACACCCCAATCCCCCTTGCTACAGGCAGCTTGCTCCTCAAACCACCCTTTGCATTGAATAAACCCTTATAAAACCTCTTTTGCCTTTAAATCCTTTGCAAAAAATTACCAAAGTCAAAAACCCGCCTCTGGCGCATTTCCAAAGGTTAGCGCATTATTTGTTAAATGGAAAACATTCAAAAAACCAATGAAAAAACCCACAAACCCAAAGTTTCTGCCGCGCATATAACCTAAGCAAGTTGCCGCTCCGCCCACCGTCGGATCAAGTCTCTGAGATCCGACGATCCACAGCGATATCGGAGCTGCCCCTGTAGCCGTCCTTTACCGCCCGAGAAGGTGACGTTGCGTCACGTCACGGGCAGGCCACGCGTCGAACGGCAAGGACTCTCGGAGCCGGGCCTGACACTTTCAGCGCCGTACCCAAGCCGCCCCGAGAAACCGTAGCGGTTAGCCTTAACCATAACCGCTACGGTCCTAACCGCCAACTGTTTTCCGCCAACGCATCGCCACGTCACGTTCGCTTGTACTCGCCCCTGCTATTCGTCCACCTGGCCACTGACATGGCTGCCACCTCATCGCCCCCTTCGACCAATAGTCTACCGCCACGTCACCCGATGACGTCAGCTGACGTCACCTCACCTTGACCCGCCAATGACGTCATGCTGACGTCATCACTAAAAAGCGCCAAAATGGTAAAAAAGTCCATATTAACCCAAAAAAGCCGTTTTTTTTCTCACTTTTCACTCCTGTCGCCACTGTGCTCTCTGCATGACCGTTTACGTTCGAATTTCCGCCAACCTGCTGAGTTAACCCGAGCGACTTCCTCAGCAGCAACCGTGCACGCCTGCGCAACCTCTGTTCGTCAATTAACAGGTATTTACCGTTGTTCTGCCCTCCATACGACTGTTGTTGAAATTTAAGTTGCTCAGAAGGCTAAGGAGACCATAAAAATTACATTTTCACCGGCCATTTCCCTCTGCACATCCACATTTGCAACTGTGAAGTCCAAAAGCATCGGCCGAGCCTTAATACCTGCAATTTCGCTCAAAAGCATCATTCACTGTATATTCCCAGCAAATTTCTTGTCAAACTCAATTCTCCCGATAAAAGAGGACACAGTGAGACCATAGAGAAGCCCTGCTCCCAAAACAAACAGTATTTCATCTACTGTTGTGTAAATTCCTCCTCTGGTACCTGAGATACAAACTGTTTTTACAAGAAAATCACTTCTATTCTGTGTTGCTTCCATTAAACAACCACCTGCAATTGTTGAACTTTGAAGAAGATCATGGAGACTCCCATTGCTCTCAACATCAAGCCCCTCAATGCCCCTCACCAGGAATTGGAGTGGAAAGCCCTGGGAGATATGGATTATCAAATGCTGGACTGGTTCCCTATGGGCTCCAAATACAATATCCAGATGATGAATGAGTTGAAGGCCCAGCACCTGAGTGGAGCAGACATCTTGGGGATTTGGGACTCAAACCTGCCAATCTACAACCTCCCCCAGGTAAATTCTATGCCAGAGTTGATACACAGCTGCCAGGAATGCTATGACCCAAACCAAAGAGCTGTCATTAGCCCCTCAGGCTTAGTTTTGTTCCACATCACCCCAGAGAGTATAAATGAAATGCTGCACTTCCATACTGCTAAGCAATTGACCCCACTCCATATTCAGAATTTGATAAAGAAAGGGAGCAAGCTGTCAAGTGACCAACTCATTAAAATTAATCAGCTGTTTGTAAGACCAGGCTCTGAATCTGTCAGAACTCTTCCTATTGGGTATCAATATTTAAATGAATTGGGCAGGATGTTAGTGGATTTAATCAGTTATGTCCTAGGATTCAGGGGGATGGAGGATGTGGATGAAACCATAGTAGCAATGCTGTCTCTATTCTCTCCTGGTAAGCCCCCAGCTGTGCATTATGATTATGCTACATACATTGCAGATAAAATCCATGAGCAGTTTATGAACTTGAAGAGGGAAAGACTATTCAGGTACACCTCATACATATACCACCTCTTCTTGTTTTATCAGCCAGCCACATTCTCTTTTCCTTTGAAGCAACTCAATGCCCAGGGAAATCCAAGGTCAGTTGTGTTCTGGACCTCTGTTTTCCATCGTACCTCTGTATCACCTTACACATACATTGAGTTTATTGACTTATTCATTTATCCAGTCATGACAGTATTGCATGGTGCTCCTCCTCCTAGACTAACTGATGATATGAGAAGAATTCTCCATTTGAATAAATCCTACAGCATTGGTAACTGGTACCTCTACCAGAACCACACAGTCATCAGAATATATGGCTGTGAGTTGACCCCTTTTAGGTTGCCAAGGTATGTCCCCATGAGGCTTTTTGCCTTGGAATATTTCAGACAGTTTGGGAACTCAGACTACCTCCATTTTCAGAGCAAGAACAAGAAGTCACAGCTAAAGGTGAGGAGCCAGCTGGGTCCTTTCCTATACAATAGAAAAGAGGAGGGATGGAAAGAGGCAAACACTATCCTGGAAGGCCTCAGACTGCAAACTAGTTTTGAATGGATACCCTATGATCCCAATCATTTTGTCTCCCTCAGGAGGATAAAATATAAATTGGGTAGTTATGCACACAAGAGACAACCTGAGATTGAACAGTATGCCAATGCATTAAGCTGGGAAGAGGGTACCTTAGAAGAAGAGATAACTGTTGAAGAGCTTCTAGAAAGAGAAGCTAGAAACATTCAAAAGGAAGCTGACTTAGAAACTTGTGGACAGGTTCCCCTCTCATACAAAAAGCGGCCTGGAGCAACTACTACAACATCAACAACACAGCAGCAAGCTGCCGGGAAAACACCACAAACAGCAAGCAAAGATAAAGGGAAGCAGGTGGAGCAGCCACCTCCATTAACAGAAGAGCAAGTGGAGACATTGGTGCAGCAGCAAGAAGAAATGGAGCAGCAGGAACAAGGGCAGCAACAAGAAGAGGTACAATATAGTGAACAGCAGCCCTTGCAGCAAGAAAAATGATTGACACTCCTAGTTCCACAGAGCAACAGGCTCAGACAATAGTGCCTCCTAGGGCAGAAACTACTGTTGATACCTCAGTCCTCCAAACCCCACAAAAGGAGGACTTAACCAGGAAAAGAGATAGAGAGACTCCCCTGACTTCATCCATCAATCGGGGAGAGAAAAGACAAAGACTAAATGACTTTCCAGAGGATGACATAGCAGTGAGGCAAGCAATGGGCATGGGCCCACCCAGTGGAGAAGTTTCAGCCAGTTCATTCCAGCATGAACATGATAGAGCTATGGGAGGAGAGGTCAGTTCCTCCAGCCAGCACAGAGAAGGACAGTCAAGCATCAAACAGCAATTTATTGACATTAAGAAGAGAAGTGATCCTATAAAAGTACAGCTGTACAATCATTTGCTGAACCTGGCTCCTACCAATCAGCAAAGACTCATGTCTGCCTTTGATGTAAGTGAAGGCAAGATGATCATGAGTCACTTCATGCCCACAACGCTGCATCCTCAATCTACCTCGGATTATCTAAGAACCAACATGGAGGTTATGGCCAAAGATATACACCCTATGGATAAAATCGAACTGCATAAACAAACTGGTGAAATGGTGTATGCCTCCTTGGCAGATGAAACATTGGAAAATTATAAATTGAAGAGCAGCCTTGATAACACAGCCTCTCAGCTGGAATTGGAGAGAGCATCATCACAAGCCAAGGATAACAGAATCAAATCTTTGGAGGAGGTAATTATAGAAATAGGACATGATCCTAAAGATGTTAAAGGTATCCAAGAACTCTTGAAGCTAAGGGATGCAGACATGGCGGCCTTAAGAAAGAAAATCAAGCTCCCAGCTACCATCCATCCTCAAACAGACGAAGTTGCCCAGCAAAGGCAGGAAAAGGATGCTACAGACCTACTGATATCCCTGTACAAGGAGCTGGTTCGGACTCAGGAGCAGCTAGGACAATCAGAAGCTGCAAAGGCAGCATTACAGACAGCATTGAAACAGAGAGAAGAGGGCCAAACTTCCCAGCCCCCTCCGGAAGTAATCAATCTTGAAGAAACTCCTCCAACAACTACTCTTCCTCCTCAGCAGACAGGAACTACAGCTCCATCTACAGCAACAACTACGCCAACAACAGAGCAGACTCCTAGTCTGGACATGCAGAGGCTGCAAGCTGAGATCCAAGTTCTTGAATCCCAAATGAAAGAGCTTGATGAAGTCAAAAGGTCTTTGACTAAGGTGAATGAAAGATTTGACAAAAGCAAGCAGAATGAGGCAGCAAAGGAAAGAGAGGTAAAAGCTCTAAAAAAGAGAATAGCTGAACTAGAAAAAGAGCTTGCACTAGAAAAAGTAACAGCAGAATTAAAAGCAGTCCTCTGGGGCAACATTGGTCGATCCATCACCAATCAATGGCAGTATATTGAGACTATGGATGAGCAAATAGCACTCATTACCAAGGCAAACAGGGAGGTACAGAGAGCTAGAGCAAGCCTGGGCCACATGCCAGATGCTGCCAGCAGAATGATCACTATTTTGAACAACAAAACTAGCTCTCAGCTGGCCACAATAGGAATTACCAACAGGACTGAAACAATGTCAGTAGCTAAAAGAGTCTTGACACTGAGAAACCTAGTTGGAACGCTGGAGAGAAGAACACAGGATATGCAGACCGAGATCAACAAATTCCTGGACAGATTTGTGGCATTACAAAACAGAGGCCTCCCCAGCATATTAAGCTGTGTAGGAAGGCTGCTTACCCTGGAAAATTACATCAAAAGGGTTGATGCACATGCTGCAGCACAAATAGCAAAACAGCCCAGTACCTCAGCAGAAACAGGGCCAGCATCAGGGCAGAATTTGTATGATAGGGTGGATAACCTGTTTTTCATTATGAATGAAATTGATCACCTGTTTGATACACCACCAAATTTCTTTAAGTATACAGAAGCAGATGAAACTCTAGGGGCAATCATAAGACACCAATTGCCCACACAGGAAGAATGGAGGAATTTGACACAGGTAATCTTATCAGGCCCGAACCTGTAGCGATAGTTTTCTCCAGTTTATGAACAGTCATGCACAGGCAGAATTTTGATGGATAAATCTACAAGGAAGAGACAGATGCTGAGCCAACTCAGCAGAGCTATTTACTCACCACAGCAGCAGTCACAATCACAGGTGACAAATCCAGAATACAGCGTACAAGCCATAAAGTCAGGTTCTCCAGCATTTAATCAAAGTATCTCGACCGACTCAGCAGATCCCAAAGGCCAAAATATCTTCTGACAGAACATTAAGATGCCTTTATTTTGTATTCAATGCTGTAATAAATTTCGGATAATAATATCTCAAAAGTTGGTGAGAATATTAAGTCTGAGATAACTTAGAACTCAGATATTTTGTAAACAATCGCAAGTATATATTCACCCCTGGCAGAAGCTCAGGAGGTTGTTGTTATTTTCATTTTGGGGATCTCATTTGCTGTAAAATTCTCAGAGAAATAATACAAAGGGTGAATGGAATTTCCGAAGCTTGGCGTGCCTTGATGCATTGTGATGAATGGTGAACGTTGCAGGATTCCAGAGTGCTTCATAAAACAATAAGTCTTTCTTAAGTCTCTGTGTTACATGTTTCGAGTCTTTTGTTCTCTTTGATTGTTTAAATGTTTTACACTTAATAGCTAAAGTAGAAGAATAGTCCCAGGATTTAATCACTGATTACCCTGGACTCAAACTGAGCTATTATCCATGTTTTCTTCAGATACAGTGTATGAAGTGTAATTCTTAACTGCTTCACTTTAAACTATATCTTTTGTAGTGATAGACATTCCCAGGGATTCAAGTTTTGCCCCTGAGACATCTGTCCGTTGTTCATGCCTAGTTTGGTGGAAATACTTAAATACCTTTAGTGAAAATTCTTGATT
Organism: Pinus tabuliformis; assembly: GCA_031772625.1. Taxonomy (NCBI): domain Eukaryota; kingdom Viridiplantae; phylum Streptophyta; class Pinopsida; order Pinales; family Pinaceae; genus Pinus; species Pinus tabuliformis. Next base: position 288,951,088 of record CM062813.1, read on the forward strand.
GCTTTCACTGGTGTTTTCCCCTGTTTGTGTTATAAATTAAAAATTTTGTTGTATGAAATATCCAAATGGCCCTGTAAGTTTCACCAGTTCACCTCAAGGTTTCTAGACACCTACAGCCATAGACTCCATTGCCCAATGATATTTGACTCTTTGAATACTACATCAAAGGACCTGAAAGAAACTCTTCAACCAAAACATAAACAAAACCAGTGCATAATACCTAGCCTAAAACCCTATCATAAACATATACAAATCATAAAGAGAGAGCCCTCTCTGATCACAGTTTGGCTAGAAACAGTGATCAAAAGATTGGTTAGTGGTTACCCCGGCCGTATTCCCTTGGGAGTCATAGGGAACAACCTGGGTGTTAACATAATTGGCGACTCCACTAGGGACTTCTTAAAGATTTTTCAATTACTATCTATCTTCCAAAGCTACCATCAAGCCTGAGATTAGCCAAGAGGCCTTAGGACTGTTTCTGTAATACAGGGACAGCTTTAGGGAAGAGCTAATTGGGGAATCTTCATCCTAGCTTTGGAACATATATAGCCATTCCAAAATTTTCATCCAGTCCTTGCATATACAGCAGCTTCCGGTACAAATTCAAAAGAAATTAGAAGCTGGCTCCCAAAAGAAACCCAAGGCACACTAGGGCAAACCCTGACCCTAATCAACCTATCATTGTTGATAATCCGAATACCATTCCAAAGAACATCAGGAGACAGCAAAAGCAGGAGAAGCCTGCTGATTCAGTCAGAAGTTCAGATCGACCTATCCTTATTCCTACTCCTTGCAAAGTTCTTTTCCGATCCATCACTAGTTCCCCTAGTTCATCATCAACACCTCAAAGCCCTCCTCTCCCATCTTCACCATCTGCACATACTCTCTCAACCAGTTCCACGCTTGTTACCCATACCATTAACCCTGTCACACCTGTAATCCCTGTTGTTCCATTTGCTCCTGTTAACCCTCTAAACCTCATAAACATGGCTAACAGGTATGCACCTCTGCAGATACCAGCTAATGCTCCAGCTCTACCCCAAGACTACCAAACCAAAATCTCATTTTTTGACTCACATGGCCCTTTGACAGCTGTCCAGCATGCTAAGAAGATGCAAGACCACTTTGAGACCTATGAAATAGATGATAACAGTGTCAGGATGAGAATTTTTGTTCAAAGTTTAACTGGGGATGTTAGAACTTGGTTCAGATCCCTCAATGCAAACTCCATTGCAACACCTGATCAGCTTTACGAAGCTTTTACTGAGAGATGGGAGAAGAAGAAAGATCCACTCCACATACTCGGTGAATATAACACTATTAAAAGAGGTCCCCAAGAAACAGTTTTGGAATATTGTGCTAGGTTTAACAATGTATATAATGCTATCCCCCAGAACTTAAGGCCCCCTCCTGATTTGGCCCTGTATAACTTCCCTGACGGTTTTGATTCTGATATGGCCTATCAGTTGAAAGAAAGAGATCCTCCAACCCTTGCAGAAGCTCAAAGGGTTGCAGTCACTGTAGAGGCTAACCTAATTGCCAAAAGAAACAGGGCAAAGTTGGAAAAGAAGGCTGGCTTCAGAGAAGAGCCCTCAGGCTTTGATCAAAAGCTGGATGCAATACTAAACAGTATGAAGAGATTGGGTGAAAGAGTGGAATCAGTGGAAACAAAATCATCATGGGAGGCATCACAAAGTAACCCTCCTAGAAACCCGAATTTTAGGAGAACTCAGAACCCAAACATAGGAAAAACAAGTGCTGACCAAGATATTAGACCCCCTTTTCAAGAAAACTATGCAGAAACTTCCACAGACAGCCAGCTCAATGAAGATCCTGAAATTAACTTAATGGGTTTGGATGGTAAAAGCCATGTCTTTTTAACACAAGAAGACCATGAGGAGGATGAAAGCAAAACATTCCAAACTAAATCAGGAGAATCCTTTGACTTTAAACAAGGGTATGATACTGCTGTCTATGAAGTCCATAAACAGTATAAACTCAGGAGTAGGACTGTGAATGTAAACCAGCCCGACAAGATAAATGATAAACAGAGGTCTAAAGAAACCATGGTCACAGAAACTAATGACAAAATAAACTTTCCTGCAGAAGAAATTGTAGTTGAGGAGGTTACTGAACTGCTGTCCCCACTACAACAGCCCATGGCAACTTCGTCCTCTCACCCTGATTCAAATTTTACCCCTCAAAACATGAGTAAAAGGGGCAGATCTCAAAATCAAGATGAAATCCAACAAGAAGATTTAATGAACAAAGAAAAGGCTGGTATCCGTGACCCTAAAACCCAAATTGACAAACCTTTTGACCTAGGCACAGAGATTGGCAAGCTAAAAATAGCCATTCCTCTCTCAGAGCTAGCCAAGCATGACATATACAAACAACAGATCAAAAAATCCCTTCAACTCACTACTAGCAAAGATGATGTAAATGTGCTAGATGACACTCCAGAATTACTGTTCGGCCCAGAGGTAGATGGAAAAACAGTAGTCACAGGGGTTTTACCTTTTTATGTCAGCCTGCATATTCATGATAAAGTACTGCATAATGCAATGTTCGACTCAGGTGCCTCTCACAACCTTATGCCAAAAGCAGTCATGGAAAGATTGAACTTGGATATAACAAGACCATACAAAGACCTGTTCTCTTTTGATTCCAGCCAAGTCAAATGTTTAGGCCTAATAAAAGATTTATGTGTGTCTCTGGTTCAATATCCCAACAAAACCATTCTAATGGATGTTGTAGTCGCTGATATCCCACCCAAGTATGGGATGCTGTTATCAAGATCATGGGGAGCCAAGCTCCAAGGCTCCCTGCAATTAGACATGTCATACGCCACTATCTCTGTTTTTGGGCAACCAAAAAGACTTTATAGGGAAACACTCATGAAGTATATGGTCAGCAGTGAAGAAAAGCCTCAAAATTTTCCAATATATGCTATCCATTCGGACATAGACTCCGTCATCCTCTTCAATGACAGCACAAGCCTCTCAAACAAGGACATTAGGACCGAAACACTCATACAAGAAAAAAACATTGATCAAACAAGTATCACCTGCCAAACATCAATCAGCCCAACAATACACAGTATCCCTCCTCTAGTTGTCAAAGATTGTCAAACAAGTGATGAAATTATCCTAGAAAACAAATGGAAGAAGAAACCCCAACTCATGCTCACATTACCATCCCATGAACAGAATTTTAAATCTCCTATTCAGCAAGACATCCTGTGGGTCCTAGAATTTGATGGCTCAGTTAACAAGCTAGGAGCAGGAGCTGGAGTGTGGATACATAACAAAGAGAAAGATTATGCAGAAGGCAGGGCTTACAGATTGAATTTTAGATGCACTAACAATATCGCAGAATACGAAGCTCTGTTGTTGGGCCTAAAGCTAGCAAAATCACTACAAGCTCCTAAACTTTCCATCATGGGAGACTCTGATCTAGTAATTCAACAAGTAAAAGGAAATTTTGTCACAAATGACAAAAGATTGAGGTCCTATAGATCTGCTGTAATTGAAATATTAGAGACCTTCTCTGAGTTTGTCATCACAAAAATTTCAAGGGGCCACAATCTCCATGCACACAGCTTGGCAACCTTTGCCAGTACCTTTAAATTCCCATTAGAACCTAATAACTGTTTCACAGCCGAGGTCAAATACAGACCCTCCACCCCAAACAATGTCAAAGAATGGCAAGTATTTGAGGATGACATGCAAATAAACAATTTTTTAACCTTGCAACAAGAATTCACAGGATTGAATATTGATATTGATGGAGCAAGTCAATCACAAATACTTGATGGAGCAAGTCCATCACAAATACAGTTTCAACAGTCTGCTCACCCAATGTCACCTAGAACAGCAAAACAATTACTGAGTCCAACCATTTTCAACAATGAAAACATTCAGCAAATTTACCTAATTGGTTGTGAAGAGATGAGCAGCGCTGAAGCTGAAATCATACAACTCAAAGACAATTTCCTTCCAATAGGCCTTACCCCATTAGAAGACATTTTTGATTCAAATGATGTCCCCAGGAAACCAAAGATGCAGCCATTAGATGCAGCAATTGAAGAATGCAACATTGGTACTGCAGACAAGCCTAAAATAATAAAACTATCTGCTGCTTTGCCCCCTGATCAAAAACCCAAATATATTGACCTCTTTAAAGAATTTCAAGATGTTTTTGCTTGGGGTTATGAGGATCTAAAGTCTTATGATACCTCTGTCATCCAGCATACCATTCCCCTCAAGCCTAATCAAAAACCATTCAAACAGAAATTGAGAAGAATCAATCCTGTGCTCCTTCCTTCCATTGAAAAAGAATTACAGAAAATGTTCAAAGCTGGTATCATAGCACCAATCAGGTTCTCTGAGTGGATTTCAAATTTGGTCCCTACAAGAAAGAAAACTGGTGAGATTAGACTCTGTGTAGACTTAAGGAATTTGAATCAAGTATCACTCAAAGATAACTACCCTTTACCCAAAATGGATCACATTCTTCAAAGAGTAGTAGGGGCTTCAAGGATATCATTACTTGATGGATTCTCAGGCTTCAACCAAATCCTAGTACACCCTGATGATCAAGACAAAACTGCATTTACAACCCCATGGGGAACTTTCAAGTATGTGAAAATGCCCTTTGGATTGAAAAACGCAGGGGCAACGTTTCAAAGAGCAATGGACATTGCTTTTGCAAAAGAGATCCATGACTTCTTAGTCATTTACTTAGATGATCTCACACCCTTTTCAAAATCTGACCAGGAACACTTGAAACATTTGAGACAGATTTTCATAACATGCAGGAAATATGGTATTTCCTTAAACCCCAAGAAATCATTATTTGGCTTGGAAGAAGGGAAACTCTTAGGACACATTATTTCAAAAGATGGCATAAGAATTGATCCAGATAGGATACAAGCTATCCTACAAATGCCTCATCCAAGGAATGTCAAGGAGTTGCAAGGATTCTTGGGGAAAATCAACTTTTTAAGAAGGTTTATCCCTAATTTAGCAGAATTAATCAGGTTACTAAACAATATGCTAAAGAAAGATTCAAAGGTCAAATGGACTGTTGAAGCAAAACAAGCCTTTGAAAGTATAAAATTGGCCTTGACTCAAACCCCAGTGTTAACCAATCCTCAGTTTGACAGAGACTTTATCATTTTCTCCTTTGCCTCCCAACATACCATCGCTGTTGTTTTATTACAGAAAGATGACCAAGGGAATGAGAAGCCTATTGCCTTTTTCAGCAGAGCTCTCAGAGATGCCCCTCTAAAGTACCAAATAATGGAGAAGCAAGCTTATGCTTTGATCAAAGCTATTAAAGACTTTAGGATTTACATCCTTTACTCCCATGTTGTGGCTTATGTACCAAGTCCTATTGTCAAAGACATTCTCACCCAAGAAAACTTAGAGGGCAGAAGAGGAAAGTGGATTGCCAATATTCTAGAATTTGACATAGAAATAAAACCTACAAAGCTGATAAAAGGGCAAGGTTTGGCCAAATTAATGACAGAAGCAAATTTCCAAGCCTTAGATATTAACCAACTGGACAGTGAAACAGAGCTGGCGACTCCAAAGATCAATGTGGCCTTTGAACAATCTCCTTGGTACTCCGACATCTGTTATGTGTTACAAAACCTGTGTGCTCCCCCAGGACTGTCCAGAACTAAGTGTAGGTTCCTAAAAATGAAAACATCTAGATTTTGTGTGATGGATGGAAATCTACTTTGGAAAAACCATGAAGGTATATTGCTGCACTGTCTAATAGAGAATGAAACTAACAATATCATGCAAGATTTCCATGCTGGAGAGTGTGGTGGACATTTGTACTGGAAGTCCACTGTGGACAAGATATTGAGGGCTGGTTATTACTGGCCCACCATGTTCACCGATGTTAAGAAATTCACAGCCTCATGCCACAAATGCCAACTGTTTGAAGGCAAAAGACAGTTGCTGCCACTTCCTTTGAAGCCCATTGCAACAGAGAGACCTTTTCAACAATGGGGCTTGGATTTCATTGGGGAAATTCATCCCTCATCTTCGGGACAACACAGATGGATTTTAACAGCAACAGACTACTTCACCAAGTGGATTGAAGCTGCCCCATGCAGACAAGCAAATGATTCAGTAATTATTCAGTTTTTGGAAAACAATATACTGGCTAGATTTGGCTGTCCAGACAAGATAATAACAGACAATGCTGCTGCTTTCAGATCCAAGAAAATGGTGAACTTCTGCCATAAGTTTCACATTACTTTGGGCCATTCTACAGCTTACTATCCTCAAGGAAATGGCCTTGCTGAATCATCAAACAAAAGTTTAATAAATATCATAAAGAAAGTGCTGGAGGAAAACAAAAAGAACTGGCATAAGAAACTAGTAAATGCTTTATGGGCAGATAGACTAACAACAAAAAGATCAATTGGGACCAGCCCATATGAGTTAGTCTATGGATTGGAAGCCAAATTTCCTTCATCACTAGGAGTGCCAGTTATGAAGCTTCTGCAAGAGAGCCAAGCAGAGCCAAATGATATGCAAAGGAGGATCAATCAGATAATCTGTTTACAGCAAACTAGAGAACAAGTTTTCAGCAGAGTGCAGATATTGCAAGAAAAATTGAAAAAAGCCTTTGATAGAAGAACCAAAGCAGAAGATTTCAATGTGGGGGACAAAGTCTTAAAGTGGGATGCAAGAAGAGAAGAGAAAGGAAAACATGGAAAGTTTGATTCTTTATGGAGAGGACCATTTACTGTCCAAGCAGTACAAGGTAACAATACCTACTTCCTCAAAAGTCTGACTGAAACTGACTTGGATGAGGGTCCTGTCAATGGCAGGATGCTGAAGCACTACTTTGACTATTCACCATGAGCAGAATCCAAGGGATTCATTGTATATATGCAGATGTACATATTGTTTTCTGTTTTAGATTGTAAAATACAGTTTTCCAAGTAATTCACCAACCGGCTAGAGGCAAATAGAATCAGAGGTTTTCCAAGAAAGAAGCACACAATTTTGACACATTTTGCAGCAAATTTCAAAGGTTAAGAAGGGCAGTCAAAGAATAAGGCAATCTGACCTGCTGTTCTTGGTCTTTCAAAAGAAAAACCATCCCCATGTGGAGCCACTGTTGGATACCTATACTAATAGGTTTCATATTTCATGATTGGCCAAGGAAAATCCAAATATGCTCTGCTTTGGTATTACAAAGATCCCATATTTCCTAGAGAACAAGAGGTGTGTAAAGTGTTTCAAATATTGATGACCTTATTCCAATTTGGATGGATGATTCAACAGTTTAACCTGGATCATGCCATGTTTCAATTTTGATGTTATAGAATAGAGAAAGAAGTCTGTCCAAACTGTTCAATCTTGGCAGACAAGTAGTTTAGGTAGAGAAGTAAAGGTTCCCAACAGTTTAATCTGGGACCTTGGAAGAGATAAGGCTAGAAGTAGATAGAAAAGAAAAAAGAAAAGCCAAAGAAAAGAAAAGGCAAGTAAGGGTTTGCAAGTCCAAGTGCACCCTCCAAGGAGAAACAAAAAATGCTAGGAAAATAGCTGGGTAAGTAGTTGTGGTTGCAGAAAGGGTATTTTCACCATTTTACACATGTCAAGAGGTGTTTTGCCAAGGCAAAAAATCTATCAATTCACAAAGTGGTTAATTCCATCAACTTACAGCAAGGAGCATAACTAACCTCCCTCTTCCCCTTCATTCCATTACTAACACTCCCTTTCTTTTAGCTGAGATTTATGGAGAGAGATCATGGTTTTATGGTGGTTCTAGTTCATTCAGAAGCCACATTTCTTGTCTAAGATCTTTTCATTTTGATCTACTCTCAAAACTAAATCAATTTCAGATAAACTCAGTAAAATCCCCTTCATTTGCTCCCCTCATTCATATTAACCTCTAATTCTACTATATAGCTCCCTTATCTTACCCTTCCCCTAATAATACTAACACTATGGTGTATAAAGCCCCAAAATCTTATAAATACTCCCTCCCCTTGGCATTATAGCCATATGTTCTTCAAAAGGAACCAAAGTGACCTCTGGTCACCTTGGTGAACCTATCACACCCCAATCCCCCTTGCTACAGGCAGCTTGCTCCTCAAACCACCCTTTGCATTGAATAAACCCTTATAAAACCTCTTTTGCCTTTAAATCCTTTGCAAAAATTACCAAAGTCAAAAACCCGCCTCTGGCGCATTTCCAAAGGTTAGCGCATTATTTGTTAAATGGAAAACATTCAAAAAACCAATGAAAAAACCCACAAACCCAAAGTTTCCGCCGCGCATATAACCTAAGCAAGTTGCCGCTCCGCCCACCGTCGGATCAAGTCTCTGAGATCCGACGATCCACAGCGATATCGGAGCTGCCCCTGTAGCCGTCCTTTACCGCCCGAGAAGGTGACGTTGCGTCACGTCACGGGCAGGCCACGCGTCGAACGGCAAGGACTCTCGGAGCCGGGCCTGACACTTTCAGCGCCGTACCCAAGCCGCCCCGAGAAACCGTAGCGGTTAGCCTTAACCATAACCGCTACGGTCCTAACCGCCAACTGTTTTCCGCCAACGCATCGCCACGTCACGTTCGCTTGTACTCGCCCCTGCTATTCGTCCACCTGGCCGCTGACATGGCTGCCACCTCATCGCCCCCTTGGACCAATAGTCTACCGCCACGTCACCCGATGACGTCAGCTGACGTCACCTCACCTTGACCCGCCAATGACGTCATGCTGACGTCATCACTAAAAAGCGCCAAAATGGTAAAAAAGTCCATATTAACCCAAAAAAGCCGTGTTTTTCTCACTTTTCACTCCTGTCGCCACTGTGCTCTCTGCATGACCGTTTACGTTCGAATTTCCGCCAACCTGTTGAGTTAACCCGAGCGACCTCCTCAGCAGCAACCGTGCACGCCTGCGCAACCTCTGTTCGTCAATTAACAGGTATTTACCGTTGTTCTGCCCTCCATACGACTGTTGTTGAAATTTAAGTTGCTCAGAAGGCTAAGGAGACCATAAAAATTACATTTTCACCGGCCATTTCCCTCTGCACATCCACATTTGCAACTGTGAAGTCCAAAAGCATCGGCCGAGCCTTAATACCTGCAATTTCGCTCAAAAGCATCATTCACTGTGTATTCCCGGCAAATTTCTTGTCAAACTCAATTCTCCCGATAAAAGAGGACACAGTGAGACCATAGAGAAGCCCTGCTCCCAAAACAAACAGTATTTCAACTGCTGTTGTGTAAATTCCTCCTCTGGTACCTGAGATACAAACTGTTTTTACAGAAAATCACTTCTATTCTGTGTTGCTTCCATTAAACAACCACCTGCAATTGTTGAACTTTGAAGAAGATCATGGAGACTCCCATTGCTCTCAACATCAAGCCCCTCAATGCCCCTCACCAGGAATTGGAGTGGAAAGCCCTGGGAGATATGGATTATCAAATGCTGGACTGGTTCCCTATGGGCTCCAAATACAATATCCAGATGATGAATGAGTTGAAGGCCCAGCACCTGAGTGGAGCAGACATCTTGGGGATTTGGGACTCAAACCTGCCAATCTACAACCTCCCCCAGGTAAATTCTATGCCAGAGTTGATACACAGCTGCCAGGAATGCTATGACCCAAACCAAAGAGCTGTCATTAGCCCCTCAGGCTTAGTTTTGTTCCACATCACCCCAGAGAGTATAAATGAAATGCTGCACTTCCATACTGCTAAGCAATTGACCCCACTCCATATTCAGAATTTGATAAAGAAAGGGAGCAAGCTGTCAAGTGACCAACTCATTAAAATCAATCAGCTGTTTGTAAGACCAGGCTCTGAATCTGTCAGAACTCTTCCTATTGGGTATCAATATTTAAATGAATTGGGCAGGATGTTAGTGGATTTAATCAGTTATGTCCTAGGATTCAGGGGGATGGAGGATGTGGATGAAACCATAGTAGCAATGCTGTCTCTATTCTCTCCTGGTAAGCCCCCAGCTGTGCATTATGATTATGCTACATACATTGCAGATAAAATCCATGAGCAGTTTATGAACTTGAAGAGGGAAAGACTATTCAGGTACACCTCATACATATACCACCTCTTCTTGTTTTATCAGCCAGCCACATTCTCTTTTCCTTTGAAGCAACTCAATGCCCAGGGAAATCCAAGGTCAGTTGTGTTCTGGACCTCTGTTTTCCATCGTACCTCTGTATCACCTTACACATACATTGAGTTTATTGACTTATTCATTTATCCAGTCATGACAGTATTGCATGGTACTCCTCCTCCTAGACTAACTGATGATATGAGAAGAATTCTCCATTTGAATAAATCCTACAGCATTGGTAACTGGTACCTCTACCAGAACCACACAGTCATCAGAATATATGGCTGTGAGTTGACCCCTTTTAGGTTGCCAAGGTATGTCCCCATGAGGCTTTTTGCCTTGGAATATTTCAGACAGTTTGGGAACTCAGACTACCTCCATTTTCAGAGCAAGAACAAGAAGTCACAGCTAAAGGTGAGGAGCCAGCTGGGTCCTTTCCTATACAATAGAAAAGAGGAGGGATGGAAAGAGGCAAACACTATCCTGGAAGGCCTCAGACTGCAAACTAGTTTTGAATGGATACCCTATGATCCCAATCATTTTGTCTCCCTCAGGAGGATAAAATATAAATTGGGTAGTTATGCACACAAGAGACAACCTGAGATTGAACAGTATGCCAATGCATTAAGCTGGGAAGAGGGTACCTTAGAAGAAGAAATAACTGTTGAAGAGCTTCTAGAAAGAGAAGCTAGAAACATTCAAAAGGAAGCTGACTTAGAAACTTGTGGACAGGTTCCCCTCTCATACAAAAAGCGGCCTGGAGCAACTACTACAACATCAACAACACAGCAGCAAGCTGCCGGGAAAACACCACAAACAGCAAGCAAAGATAAAGGGAAGCAGGTGGAGCAGCCACCTCCATTAACAGAAGAGCAAGTGGAGACATTGGTGCAGCAGCAAGAAGAAATGGAGCAGCAGGAACAAGGGCAGCAACAAGAAGAGGTACAATATAGTGAACAGCAGCCCTTGCAGCAAGAAAAAGTGATTGACACTCCTAGTTCCACAGAGCAACAGGCTCAGACAATAGTGCCTCCTAGGGCAGAAACTACTGTTGATACCTCAGTCCTCCAAACCCCACAAAAGGAGGACTTAACCAGGAAAAGAGATAGAGAGACTCCCCTGACTTCATCCATCAATCGGGGAGAGAAAAGACAAAGACTAAATGACTTTCCAGAGGATGACATAGCAGTGAGGCAAGCAATGGGCATGGGCCCACCCAGTGGAGAAGTTTCAGCCAGTTCATTCCAGCATGAACATGATAGAGCTATGGGAGGAGAGGTCAGTTCCTCCAGCCAGCACAGAGAAGGACAGTCAAGCATCAAACAGCAATTTATTGACATTAAGAAGAGAAGTGATCCTATAAAAGTACAGCTGTACAATCATTTGCTGAACCTGGCTCCTACCAATCAGCAAAGACTCATGTCTGCCTTTGATGTAAGTGAAGGCAAGATGATCATGAGTCACTTCATGCCCACAACGCTGCATCCTCAATCTACCTCGGATTATCTAAGAACCAACATGGAGGTTATGGCCAAAGATATACACCCTATGGATAAAATCGAACTGCATAAACAAACTGGTGAAATGGTGTATGCCTCCTTGGCAGATGAAACATTGGAAAATTATAAATTGAAGAGCAGCCTTGATAATACAGCATCTCAGCTGGAATTGGAGAGAGCATCATCACAAGCCAAGGATAACAGAATTAAGTCCTTGGAAGAGGTAATTATAGAAATAGGACATGATCCTAAAGATGTTAAAGGTATCCAAGAACTCTTGAAGCTAAGGGATGCAGACATGGCGGCCTTAAGAAAGAAAATCAAGCTCCCAGCTACCATCCATCCTCAAACAGACGAAGTTGCCCAGCAAAGGCAGGAAAAGGATGCTACAGACCTACTGATATCCCTGTACAAGGAGCTGGTTCGGACTCAGGAGCAGCTAGGACAATCAGAAGCTGCAAAGGCAGCATTACAGACAGCATTGAAACAGAGAGAAGAGGGCCAAACTTCCCAGCCCCCTCCGGAAGTAATCAATCTTGAAGAAACTCCTCCAACAACTACTCTTCCTCCTCAGCAGACAGGAACTACAGCTCCATCTACAGCAACAACTACGCCAACAACAGAGCAGACTCCTAGTCTGGACATGCAGAGGCTGCAAGCTGAGATCCAAGTTCTTGAATCCCAAATGAAAGAGCTTGATGAAGTCAAAAGGTCTTTGACTAAGGTGAATGAAAGATTTGACAAAAGCAAGCAGAATGAGGCAGCAAAGGAAAGAGAGGTAAAAGCTCTAAAAAAGAGAATAGCTGAACTAGAAAAAGAGCTTGCACTAGAAAAAGTAACAGCAGAATTAAAAGCAGTCCTCTGGGGCAACATTGGTCGATCCATCACCAATCAATGGCAGTATATTGAGACTATGGATGAGCAAATAGCACTCATTACCAAGGCAAACAGGGAGGTACAGAGAGCTAGAGCAAGCCTGGGCCACATGCCAGATGCTGCCAGCAGAATGATCACTATTTTGAACAACAAAACTAGCTCTCAGCTGGCCACAATAGGAATTACCAACAGGACTGAAACAATCTCAGTAGCTAAAAGAGTCTTGACACTGAGAAACCTAGTTGGAACGCTGGAGAGAAGAACACAGGATATGCAGACCGAGATCAACAAATTCCTGGACAGATTTGTGGCATTACAAAACAGAGGCCTCCCCAGCATATTAAGCAGTGTAGGAAGGCTGCTTACCCTGGAAAATTACATCAAAAGGGTTGATGCACATGCTGCAGCACAAATAGCAAAACAGCCCAGTACCTCAGCAGAAACAGGGCCAGCATCAGGGCAGAATTTGTATGATAGGGTGGATAACCTGTTTTTCATTATGAATGAAATTGATCACCTGTTTGATACACCACCAAATTTCTTTAAGTATACAGAAGCAGATGAAACTCTGGGGGCAATCATAAGACACCAATTGCCCACACAGGAAGAATGGAGGAATTTGACACAGGTAATCTTATCAGGCCCGAACCTGTAGCGATAGTTTTCTCCAGTTTATGAACAGTCATGCACAGGCAGAATTTTGATGGATAAATCTACAAGGAAGAGACAGATGCTGAGCCAACTCAGCAGAGCTATTTACTCACCACAGCAGCAGTCACAATCACAGGTGACAAACCCAGAATACAGCGTACAAGCCATAAAGTCGGGTTCTCCAGCATTTAATCAAAGTATCTCGACCGACTCAGCAGATCCCAAAGGCCAAAATATCTTCTGACAGAACATTAAGACGCCTTTATTTTGTATTCAATGCTGTAATAAATTTCGGATAATAATATCTCAAAAGTTGGTGAGAATATTAAGTCTGAGATAACTTAGAACTCAGATATTTTGTAAACAATCGCAAGTATATATTCACCCCTGGCAGAAGCTCAGGGGTTGTTGTTATTTTCATTTTGGGTATCTCATTTGCTGTAAAATTCTCAGAGAAATAATACAAAGGGTGAATGGAATTTCCGAAGCTTGGCGTGCTTTGATGCGTTGTGATGAATGGTGAATGTTGCAGGATTCCACAGTGCTTCATAAAACAATAAGTCTTTCTTAAGTCTCTGTGTTACATGTTTCGAGTCTTTTGTTCTCTTTGATTGTTTAAATGTTTTACACTTAATAGCTAAAGTAGAAGAATAGTCCCAGGATTTAATCACTGATTACCCTGGACTCAAACTGAGCTATTATCCATGTTTTCTTCAGATACAGTGTATGAAGTGTAATTCTTAACTGCTGCACTTTAAACTATATCTTTTGTAGTGATAGACATTCCCAGGGATTCAAGTTTTGCCCCTGAGACATCTGTCCGTTGTTCATGCCTAGTTTGGTGGAAATACTTAAATACCTTTAGTGAAAATTCTTGATTGCTTTCACTGGTGTTTTCACCTGTTTGTGTTATAAATCAAAAATTTTGTTGTATGAAATATCCAAATGGCCCTGTAAGTTTCACCAGTTCACCTCAAGGTTTCTAGACACCTACAGCCATAGACTCCATTGCCCAATGATATTTGACTCTTTGAATACTACATCATAAGACCTGAAAGAAACTCTTCAACCAAAACATAAACAAAACCTGTGCATAATACCTAGCCTAAAACCCTATCATAAACAGATACAAATCATAAAGAGAGAGCCCTCTCTGATCACAGTTTGGCTAGAAACAGTGATCAAAAGATTGGTTAGTGGTTACCCCGGCCGTATTCCCTTGGGAGTCATAGGGAACAACCTGGGTGTTAACATAATTGGCGACTCCACTGGGGACTTCTTAAAGATTTTTCAATTACTATCTATCTTCCAAAGCTACCATCAAGCCTGAGATTAGCCAAGAGGCCTTAGAACTGTTTCTGTAATACAGGGACAGCTTTAGGGAAGAGCTAATTGGGGAATCTTCATCCTAGCTTTGGAACATATATAGCCATTCCAAAATTTTCATCCAGTCCTTGCATATACAGCAGCTTCCGGTACAAATTCAAAAGAAATTAGAAGCTGGCTCCCAAAAGAAACCCAAGGCACACTAGGGCAAACCCTGACCCTAATCAACCTATCATTGTTGATAATCCGAATATCATTCCAAAGAACATTAGGAGACAGCAAAAGCAGGAGAAGCCTGCTGATTCAGTCAGAAGTTCAGATCGACCTATCCTTATTCCTACTCCTTGCAAAGTTCTTTTCCGATCCACCACTAGTTCCCCTAGTTCATCATCAACACCTCAAAGCCCTCCTCTCCCATCTTCACCATCTGCACATACTCTCTCAACCAGTTCCACGCTTGTTACCCATACCATTAACCCTGTCACACCTGTAATCCCTGTTGTTCCATTTGCTCCTGTTAACCCTCTAAACCTCATAAACATGGCTAACAGGTATGCACCTCTGCAGATACCAGCTAATGCTCCAGCTCTACCCCAAGACTACCAAACCAAAATCTCATTTTTTGACTCCCATGGCCCTTTGACAGCTGTCCAGCATGCTAAGAAGATGCAAGACCACTTTGAGACCTATGAAATAGATGATAACAGTGTCAGGATGAGAATTTTTGTTCAAAGTTTAACTGGGGATGTTAGAACTTGGTTCAGATCCCTCAATGCAAACTCCATTGCAACACCTGATCAGCTTTACGAAGCTTTTACTGAGAGATGGGAGAAGAAGAAAGATCCACTCCACATACTCGGTGAATATAACACTATTAAAAGAGGTCCCCAAGAAACAGTTTTGGAATATTGTGCTAGGTTTAACAATGTATATAATGCTATCCCCCAGAACTTAAGGCCCCCTCCTGATTTGGCCCTGTATAACTTCCCTGACGGTTTTGATTCTGATATGGCCTATCAGTTGAAAGAAAGAGATCCTCCAACCCTTGCAGAAGCTCAAAGGGTTGCAGTCACTGTAGAGGCTAACCTAATTGCCAAAAGAAACAGGGCAAAGTTGGAAAAGAAGGCTGGCTTCAGAGAAGAGCCCTCAGGCTTTGATCAAAAGCTGGATGCAATACTAAACAGTATGAAGAGATTGGGTGAAAGAGTGGAATCAGTGGAAAGAAAATCATCATGGGAGGCATCACAAAGTAACCCTCCTAGAAACCCGAATTTTAGGAGAACTCAGAACCCAAACATAGGAAAAACAAGTGCTGACCAAGATATTAGACCCCCTTTTCAAGAAAACTATGCAGAAACTTCCACAGACAGCCAGCTCAATGAAGATCCTGAAATTAACTTAATGGGTTTGGATGGTAAAAGCCATGTCTTTTTAACACAAGAAGACCATGAGGAGGATGAAAGCAAAACATTCCAAACTAAATCAGGAGAATCCTTTGACTTTAAACAAGGGTATGATACTGCTGTCTATGAAGTCCATAAACAGTATAAACTCAGGAGTAGGACTGTGAATGTAAACCAGCCCGACAAGATAAATGATAAACAGAGGTCTAAAGAAACCATGGTCACAGAAACTAATGACAAAATAAACTTTCCTGCAGAAGAAATTGTAGTTGAGGAGGTTACTGAACTGCTGTCCCCACTACAACAGCCCATGGCAACTTCGTCCTCTCACCCTGATTCAAATTTTACCCCTCAAAACATGAGTAAAAGGGGCAGATCTCAAAATCAAGATGAAATCCAACAAGAAGATTTAATGAACAAAGAAAAGGCTGGTATCCGTGACCCTAAAACCCAAATTGACAAACCTTTTGACCTAGGCACAGAGATTGGCAAGCTAAAAATAGCCATTCCTCTCTCAGAGCTAGCCAAGCATGACATATACAAACAACAGATCAAAAAATCCCTTCAACTCACTACTAGCAAAGATGATGTAAATGTGCTAGATGACACTCCAGAATTACTGTTCGGCCCAGAGGTAGATGGAAAAACAGTAGTCACAGGGGTTTTACCTTTTTATGTCAGCCTGCATATTCATGATAAAGTACTGCATAATGCAATGTTCGACTCAGGTGCCTCTCACAACCTTATGCCAAAAGCAGTCATGGAAAGATTGAACTTGGATATAACAAGACCATACAAAGACCTGTTCTCTTTTGATTCCAGCCAAGTCAAATGTTTAGGCCTAATAAAAGATTTATGTGTGTCTCTGGTTCAATATCCCAACAAAACCATTCTAATGGATGTTGTAGTCGCTGATATCCCACCCAAGTATGGGATGCTGTTATCAAGATCATGGGGAGCCAAGCTCCAAGGCTCCCTGCAATTAGACATGTCATATGCCACTATCTCTGTTTTTGGGCAACCAAAAAGACTTTATAGGGAAACACTCATGAAGTATATGGTCAGCAGTGAAGAAAAGCCTCAAAATTTTCCAATATATGCTATCCATTCGGACATAGACTCCTTCATCCTCTTCAATGACAGCACAAGCCTCTCAAACAAGGACATTAGGACCGAAACACTCATACAAGAACAAAACATTGATCAAACAAGTATCACCTGCCAAACATCAATCAGCCCAACAATACACAGTATCCCTCCTCTAGTTGTCAAAGATTGTCAAACAAGTGATGAAATTATCCTAGAAAACAAATGGGAAAAGAAACCCCAACTCATGCTCACATTACCATCCCATGAACAGAATTTTAAATCTCCTGTTCAGCAAGACATCCTGTGGGTCCTAGAATTTGATGGCTCAGTTAACAAGCTAGGAGCAGGAGCTGGAGTGTGGATACATAACAAAGAGAAAGATTATGCAGAAGGCAGGGCTTACAGATTGAATTTTAGATGCACTAACAATATGGCAGAATACGAAGCTCTGTTGCTGGGCCTAAAGCTAGCAAAATCACTACAAGCTCCTAAACTCTCCATCATGGGAGACTCTGATCTAGTAATTCAACAAGTAAAAGGAAATTTTGTCACCAATGACAAAAGATTGAGGTCCTATAGATCTGCTGTAATTGAAATATTAGAGACCTTCTCTGAGTTTGTCATCACAAAAATTTCAAGGGGCCACAATCTCCATGCACACAGCTTGGCAACCTTTGCCAGTACCTTTAAATTCCCATTAGAACCCAATAACTGTTTCACAGCCGAGGTCAAATACAGACCCTCCACCCCAAACAATGTCAAAGAATGGCAAGTATTTGAGGATGACATGCAAATAAACAATTTTTTAACCTTGCAACAAGAATTCACAGGATTAAATATTGATATTGATGGAGCAAGTCAATCACAAATACTTGATGGAGCAAGTCCATCACAAATACAGTTTCAACAGTCTGCTCACCCAATGTCACCTAGAACAGCAAAACAATTACTGAGTCCAACCATTTTCAACAATGAAAACATTCAGCAAATTCACCTAATTGGCTGTGAAGAGATGAGCAGCGCTGAAGCTGAAATCATACAACTCAAAGACAATTTCCTTCCAATAGGCCTTACCCCATTAGAAGACATTTTTGATTCAAATGATGTCCCCAGGAAACCAAAGATGCAGCCATTAGATGCAGCAATTGAAGAATGCAACATTGGTACTGCAGACAAGCCTAAAATAATAAAACTATCTGCTGCTTTGCCCCCTGATCAAAAACCCAAATATATTGACCTCTTTAAAGAATTTCAAGATGTTTTTGCTTGGGGTTATGAGGATCTAAAGTCTTATGATACCTCTGTCATCCAGCATACCATTCCCCTCAAGCCTAATCAAAAACCATTCAAACAGAAATTGAGAAGAATCAATCCTGTGCTCCTTCCTTCCATTGAAAAAGAATTACAGAAAATGTTCAAAGCTGGTATCATAGCACCAATCAGGTTCTCTGAGTGGATTTCAAATTTGGTCCCTACAAGAAAGAAAACTGGTGAGATTAGACTCTGTGTAGACTTAAGGAATTTGAATCAAGTATCACTCAAAGATAACTACCCTTTACCCAAAATGGATCACATTCTTCAAAGAGTAGTAGGGGCTTCAAGGATATCATTACTTGATGGATTCTCAGGCTTCAACCAAATCCTAGTACACCCTGATGATCAAGACAAAACTGCATTTACAACCCCATGGGGAACTTTCAAGTATGTGAAAATGCCCTTTGGATTGAAAAACGCAGGGGCAACGTTTCAAAGAGCAATGGACATTGCTTTTGCAAAAGAGATCCATGACTTCTTAGTCATTTACTTAGATGATCTCACACCCTTTTCAAAATCTGACCAGGAACACTTGAAACATTTGAGACAGATTTTCATAACATGCAGGAAATATGGTATTTCCTTAAACCCCAAGAAATCATTATTTGGCTTGGAAGAAGGGAAACTCTTAGGACACATTATTTCAAAAGATGGCATAAGAATTGATCCAGATAGGATACAAGCTATCCTACAAATGCCTCATCCAAGGAATGTCAAGGAGTTGCAAGGATTCTTGGGGAAAATCAACTTTTTAAGAAGGTTTATCCCTAATTTAGCAGAATTAATCAGGTTACTAAACAATATGCTAAAGAAAGATTCAAAGGTCAAATGGACTGTTGAAGCAAAACAAGCCTTTGAAAGTATAAAATTGGCCCTTACTCAAACCCCAGTGTTAACCAATCCTCAGTTTGACAGAGACTTTATCATTTTCTCCTTTGCCTCCCAACATACCATCGCTGCTGTTTTATTACAGAAAGATGACCAAGGGAATGAGAAGCCTATTGCCTTTTTCAGCAGAGCTCTCAGAGATGCCCCTCTAAAGTACCAAATAATGGAGAAGCAAGCTTATGCTTTGATCAAAGCTATTAAAGACTTTAGGATTTACATCCTTTACTCCCATGTTGTGGCTTATGTACCAAGTCCTATTGTCAAAGACATTCTCACCCAAGAAAACTTAGAGGGCAGAAGAGGAAAGTGGATTGCCAATATTCTAGAATTTGACATAGAAATAAAACCTACAAAGCTGATAAAAGGGCAAGGTTTGGCCAAATTAATGACAGAAGCAAATTTCCAAGCCTTAGATATTAACCAACTGGACAGTGAAACAGAGCTGGCGACTCCAAAGATCAATGTGGCCTTTAAACAATCTCCTTGGTACTCCGACATCTGTTATGTGTTACAAAACCTGTGTGCTCCCCCAGGACTGTCCAGAACTAAGTGTAGGTTCCTAAAAATGAAAACATCTAGATTTTGTGTGATGGATGGAAATCTACTTTGGAAAAACCATGAAGGTATATTGCTGCACTGTCTAATAGAGAATGAAACTAACAATATCATGCAAGATTTCCATGCTGGAGACTGTGGTGGACATTTGTACTGGAAGTCCACTGTGGACAAGATATTGAGGGCTGGTTATTACTGGCCCACCATGTTCACCGATGTTAAGAAATTCACAGCCTCATGCCACAAATGCCAACTGTTTGAAGGCAAAAGACAGTTGCTGCCACTTCCTTTGAAGCCCATTGCAACAGAGAGACCTTTTCAACAATGGGGATTGGATTTCATTGGGGAAATTCATCCCTCATCTTCGGGACAACACAGATGGATTTTAACAGCAACAGATTACTTCACCAAGTGGATTGAAGCTGCCCCATGCAGACAAGCAAATGATTCAGTAATTATTCAGTTTTTGGAAAACAATATACTGGCTAGATTTGGCTGTCCAGACAAGATAATAATAGACAATGCTGCTGCTTTCAGATCCAAGAAAATGGTGAACTTCTGCCATAAGTTTCACATTACTTTGGGCCATTCTACAGCTTACTATCCTCAAGGAAATGGCCTTGCTGAATCATCAAACAAAAGTTTAATAAATATCATAAAGAAAGTGCTGGAGGAAAACAAAAAGAACTGGCATAAGAAACTAGTAAATGCTTTATGGGCAGATAGACTAACAACAAAAAGATCAATTGGGACCAGCCCATATGAGTTAGTCTATGGATTGGAAGCCAAATTTCCTTCATCACTAGGAGTGCCAGTTATGAAGCTTCTGCAAGAGAGCCAAGCAGAGCCAAATGATATGCAAAGGAGGATCAATCAGATAATCTGTTTACAGCAAACTAGAGAACAAGTTTTCAGCAGAGTGCAGATATTGCAAGAAAAATTGAAAAAAGCCTTTGATAGAAGAACCAAAGCAGAAGATTTCAATGTGGGGGACAAAGTCTTAAAGTGGGATGCAAGAAGAGAAGAGAAAGGAAAACATGGAAAGTTTGATTCTTTATGGAGAGGACCATTTACTGTCCAAGCAGTACAAGGTAACAATACCTACTTCCTCAAAAGTCTGACTGAAACTGACTTGGATGAGGGTCCTGTCAATGGCAGGATGCTGAAGCACTACTTTGACTATTCACCATGAGCAGAATCCAAGGGATTCATTGTATATATGCAGATGTACATATTGTTTTCTGTTTTAGATTGTAAAATACAGTTTTCCAAGTAATTCACCAACCGGCAAGAGGCAAATAGAATCAGAGGTTTTCCAAGAAAGAAGCACACAATTTTGACACATTTTGCAGCAAATTTCAAAGGTTAAGAAGGGCAGTCAAAGAATAAGGCAATCTGACCTGCTGTTCTTGGTCTTTCAAAAGAAAAACCATCCCCATGTGGAGCCACTGTTGGATACCTATACCAATAGGTTTCATATTTCATGATTGGCCAAGGAGAATCCAAATATGCTCTGCTTTGGTATTACAAAGATCCCATATTTCCTACAGAACAAGAGGTGTGTAAAGTGTTTCAAATATTGATGACCTTATTCCAATTTGGATGGATGATTCAACAGTTTAACCTGGATCATGCCATGTTTCAATTTTGATGTTATAGAATAGAGAAAGAAGTCTGTCCAAACTGTTCAATCTTGGCAGACAAGTAGTTTAGGTAGAAAAGTAAAGGTTCCCAACAGTTTAATCTGGGACCTTGGAAGAGATAAGGCTAGAAGTAGATAGAAAAGAGTAAAGAAAAAGCCAAAGAAAAGAAAAGGAAAGTAAGGGTTTGCAAGTCCAAGTGCACCCTCCAAGGAGAAACAAAAAATGCTAGGAAAATAGCTGGGTAAGTAGCTGTGGTTGCAGAAAGGGTATTTTCACCATTTTACACATGTCAAGAGGTGTTTTGCCAAGGCAAAAAATCTGTCAATGGACAAAGTGGTTAATTCCATCAAATTACAGCAAGGAGCATAACTAACCTCCCTCTTCCCCTTCATTCCATTACTAACACTCCCTTTCTTTTAGCTAAGTTTATGGAGAGAGATCATGGTTTTATGGTGGTTCTAGTTCATTCAGAAGCCACATTTCTTGTCTAAGATCTTTTCATTTTGATCTACTCTCAAAACTAAATCAATTTCAGATAAACTCAGCAAAATCCCCTTCATTTGCTCCCCTCATTCATATTAACCTCTAATTCTACTATATAGCTCCCTTATCTTACCCTTCCCCTAATAATACTAACACTATGGTGTATAAAGCCCCAAAATCTTATAAATACTCCTCCCCTTGGCATTATAGCCATATGTTCTTCAAAAGGAACCAAAGTGACCTCTGGTCACCTTGGTGAACCTATCACACCCCAATCCCCCTTGCTACAGGCAGCTTGCTCCTCAAACCACCCTTTGCATTGAATAAACCCTTATAAAACCTCTTTTGCCTTTAAATCCTTTGCAAAAAATTACCAAAGTCAAAAACCCGCCTCTGGCGCATTTCCAAAGGTTAGCGCATTATTTGTTAAATGGAAAACATTCAAAAAACCAATGAAAAAACCCACAAACCCAAAGTTTCCGCCGCGCATATAACCTAAGCAAGTTGCCGCTCCGCCCACCGTCGGATCAAGTCTCTGAGATCCGACGATCCACAGCGATATCGGAGCTGCCCCTGTAGCCGTCCTTTACCGCCCGAGAAGGTGACGTTGCGTCACGTCACGGGCAGGCCACGTGTCGAACGGCAAGGACTCTCAGAGCCGGGCCTGACACTTTCAGCGCCGTACCCAAGCCACCCCGAGAAACCGTAGCGGTTAGCCTTAACCATAACCGCTACGGTCCTAACCGCCAACTGTTTTCCGCCAACGCATCGCCACGTCACGTTCGCTTGTACTCGCCCCTGCTATTCGTCCACCTGGCCGCTGACATGGCTGCCACCTCATCGCCCCCTTCGACCAATAGTCTACCGCCACGTCACCCGATGACGTCAGCTGACGTCACCTCACCTTGACCCGCCAATGACGTCATGCTGACGTCATCACTAAAAAGCGCCAAAATGGTAAAAAAGTCCATATTAACCCAAAAAAGCCGTGTTTTTCTCACTTTTCACTCCTGTCGCCACTGTGCTCTCTGCATGACCGTTTACGTTCGAATTTCCGCCAACCTGCTGAGTTAACCCGAGCGACTTCCTCAGCAGCAACCGTGCACGCCTGCGCAACCTCTGTTCGTCAATTAACAGGTATTTACCATTGTTCTGCCCTCCATACGACTGTTGTTGAAATTTAAGTTGCTCAGAAGGCTAAGGAGACCATAAAAATTACATTTTCACCGGCCATTTCCCTCTGCACATCCACATTTGCAACTGTGAAGTCCAAAAGCATCGGCCAAGCCTTAATACCTGCAATTTCGCTCAAAAGCATCATTCACTGTGTATTCCCGGCAAATTTCTTGTCAAACTCAATTCTCCCGATAAAAGAGGACACAGTGAGACCATAGAGAAGCCCTGCTCCCAAAACAAACAGTATTTCATCTGCTGTTGTGTAAATTCCTCCTCTGGTACCTGAGATACAAACTGTTTTTACAAGAAAATCACTTCTATTCTGTGTTGCTTCCATTAAACAACCACCTGCAATTATTGAACTTTGAAGAAGATCATGGAGACTCCCATTGCTCTCAACATCAAGCCCCTCAATGCCCCTCACCAGGAATTGGAGTGGAAAGCCCTGGGAGATATGGATTATCAAATGCTGGACTGGTTCCCTATGGGCTCCAAATACAATATCCAGATGATGAATGAGTTGAAGGCCCAGCACCTGAGTGGAGCAGACATCTTGGGGATTTGGGACTCAAACCTGCCAATCTACAACCTCCCCCAGGTAAATTCTATGCCAGAGTTGACACACAGCTGCCAGGAATGCTATGACCCAAACCAAAGAGCTGTCATTAGCCCCTCAGGCTCAGTTTTGTTCCACATCACCCCAGAGAGTATAAATGAAATGCTGCACTTCCATACTGCTAAGCAATTGACCCCACTCCATATTCAGAATTTGATAAAGAAAGGGAGCAAGCTGTCAAGTGACCAACTCATTAAAATTAATCAGGTGTTTGTAAGACCAGGCTCTGAATCTGTCAGAACTCTTCCTATTGGGTATCAATATTTAAATGAATTGGGCAGGATGTTAGTGGATTTAATCAGTTATGTCCTAGGATTCAGGGGGATGGAGGATGTGGATGAAACCATAGTAGCAATGCTGTCTCTATTCTCTCCTGGTAAGCCCCCAGCTGTGCATTATGATTATGCTACATACATTGCAGATAAAATCCATGAGCAGTTTATGAACTTGAAGAGGGAAAGACTATTCAGGTACACCTCATACATATACCACCTCTTCTTGTTTTATCAGCCAGCCACATTCTCTTTTCCTTTGAAGCAACTCAATGCCCAGGGAAATCCAAGGTCAGTTGTGTTCTGGACCTCTGTTTTCCATCGTACCTCTGTATCACCTTACACATACATTGAGTTTATTGACTTATTCATTTATCCAGTCATGACAGTATTGCATGGTGCTCCTCCTCCTAGACTAACTGATGATATGAGAAGAATTCTCCATTTGAATAAATCCTACAGCATTGGTAACTGGTACCTCTACCAGAACCACACAGTCATCAGAATATATGGCTGTGAGTTGACCCCTTTTAGGTTGCCAAGGTATGTCCCCATGAGGCTTTTTGCCTTGGAATATTTCAGACAGTTTGGGAACTCAGACTACCTCCATTTTCAGAGCAAGAACAAGAAGTCACAGCTAAAGGTGAGGAGCCAGCTGGGTCCTTTCCTATACAATAGAAAAGAGGAGGGATGGAAAGAGGCAAACACTATCCTGGAAGGCCTCAGACTGCAAACTAGTTTTGAATGGATACCCTATGATCCCAATCATTTTGTCTCCCTCAGGAGGATAAAATATAAATTGGGTAGTTATGCACACAAGAGACAACCTGAGATTGAACAGTATGCCAATGCATTAAGCTGGGAAGAGGGTACCTTAGAAGAAGAGATAACTGTTGAAGAGCTTCTAGAAAGAGAAGCTAGAAACATTCAAAAGGAAGCTGACTTAGAAACTTGTGGACAGGTTCCCCTCTCGTACAAAAAGTGGCCTGGAGCAACTACTACAACATCAACAACACAGCAGCAAGCTGCCGGGAAAACACCACAAACAGCAAGCAAAGATAAAGGGAAGCAGGTGGAGAATCCACCTCCATTAACAGAAGAGCAAGTGGAGACATTGGTGCAGCAGCAAGAAGAAATGGAGCAGCAGGAACAAGGGCAGCAACAAGAAGAGGTACAATATAGTGAACAGCAGCCCTTGCAGCAAGAAAAAATGATTGACACTCCTAGTTCCACAGAGCAACAGGCTCAGACAATAGTGCCTCCTAGGGCAGAAACTACTGTTGATACCTCAGTCCTCCAAACCCCACAAAAGGAGGACTTAACCAGGAAAAGAGATAGAGAGACTCCCCTGACTTCATCCATCAATCGGGGAGAGAAAAGACAAAGACTAAATGACTTTCCAGAGGATGACATAGCAGTGAGGCAAGCAATGGGCATGGGCCCACCCAGTGGAGAAGTTTCAGCCAGTTCATTCCAGCATGAACATGATAGAGCTATGGGAGGAGAGGTCAGTTCCTCCAGCCAGCACAGAGAAGGACAGTCAAGCATCAAACAGCAATTTATTGACATTAAGAAGAGAAGTGATCCTATAAAAGTACAGCTGTACAATCATTTGCTGAACCTGGCTCCTACCAATCAGCAAAGACTCATGTCTGCCTTTGATGTAAGTGAAGGCAAGATGATCATGAGTCACTTCATGCCCACAACGCTGCATCCTCAATCTACCTCGGATTATCTAAGAACCAACATGGAGGTTATGGCCAAAGATATACACCCTATGGATAAAATCGAACTGCATAAACAAACTGGTGAAATGGTGTATGCCTCCTTGGCAGATGAAACATTGGAAAATTATAAATTGAAGAGCAGCCTTGATAATACAGCATCTCAGCTGGAATTGGAGAGAGCATCATCACAAGCCAAGGATAACAGAATCAAATCTTTGGAGGAGGTAATTATAGAAATAGGACATGATCCTAAAGATGTTAAAGGTATCCAAGAACTCTTGAAGCTAAGGGATGCAGACATGGCGGCCTTAAGAAAGAAAATCAAGCTCCCAACTACCATCCATCCTCAAACAGACGAAGTTGCCCAGCAAAGGCAGGAAAAGGATGCTACAGACCTACTGATATCCCTGTACAAGGAGCTGGTTCGGACTCAGGAGCAGCTAGGACAATCAGAAGCTGCAAAGGCAGCATTACAGACAGCATTGAAACAGAGAGAAGAGGGCCCAAATTCCCAGCCCCCTCCGGAAGTAATCAATCTTGAAGAAACTCCTCCAACAACTACTCTTCCTCCTCAGCAGACAGGAACTACAGCTCCATCTACAGCAACAACTACGCCAACAACAGAGCAGACTCCTAGTCTGGACATGCAAAGGCTGCAAGCTGAGATCCAAGTTCTTGAATCCCAAATGAAAGAGCTTGATGAAGTCAAAAGGTCTTTGACTAAGGTGAATGAAAGATTTGACAAAAGCAAGCAGAATGAGGCAGCAAAGGAAAGAGAGGTAAAAGCTCTAAAAAAGAGAATAGCTGAACTAGAAAAAGAGCTTGCACTAGAAAAAGTAACAGCAGAATTAAAAGCAGTCCTCTGGGGCAACATTGGTCGATCCATCACCAATCAATGGCAGTATATTGAGACTATGGATGAGCAAATAGCACTCATTACCAAGGCAAACAGGGAGGTACAGAGAGCTAGAGCAAGCCTGGGCCACATGCCAAATGCTGCCAGCAGAATGATCACTATTTTGAACAACAAAACTAGCTCTTAGCTGGCCACAATAGGAATTACCAACAGGACTGAAACAATCTCAGTAGCTAAAAGAGTCTTGACACTGAGAAACCTAGTTGGAACGCTGGAGAGAAGAACACAGGATATGCAGACCGAGATCAACAAATTCCTGGACAGATTTGTGGCATTACAAAACAGAGGCCTCCCCAGCATATTAAGCAGTGTAGGAAGGCTGCTTACCCTGGAAAATTACATCAAAAGGGTTGATGCACATGCTGCAGCACAAATAGCAAAACAGCCCAGTACCTCAGCAGAAACAGGGCCAGCATCAGGGCAGAATTTGTATGATAGGGTGGATAACCTGTTTTTCATTATGAATGAAATTGATCACCTGTTTGATACACCACCAAATTTCTTTAAGTATACAGAAGCAGATGAAACTCTGGGGGCAATCATAAGACACCAATTGCCCACACAGGAAGAATGGAGGAATTTGACACAGGTAATCTTATCAGGCCCGAACCTGTAGCGATAGTTTTCTCCAGTTTATGAACAGTCATGCACAGGCAGAATTTTGATGGATAAATCTACAAGGAAGAGACAGATGCTGAGCCAACTCAGCAGAGCTATTTACTCACCACAGCAGCAGTCACAATCACAGGTGACAAACCCAGAATACAGCGTACAAGCCATAAAGTCGGGTTCTCCAGCATTTAATCAAAGTATCTCGACCGACTCAGCAGATCCCAAAGGCCAAAATATCTTCTGACAGAACATTAAGATGCCTTTATTTTGTATTCAATGCTGTAATAAATTTCGGATAATAATATCTCAAAAGTTGGTGAGAATATTAAGTCTGAGATAACTTAGAACTCAGATATTTTGTAAACAATCGCAAGTATATATTCACCCCTGGCAGAAGCTCAGGAGGTTGTTGTTATTTTCATTTTGGGGATCTCATTTGCTGTAAAATTCTCAGAGAAATAATACAAAGGGTGAATGGAATTTCCGAAGCTTGGCGTGCCTTGATGCATTGTGATGAATGGTGAACGTTGCAGGATTCCAGAGTGCTTCATAAAACAATAAGTCTTTCTTAAGTCTCTGTGTTACATGTTTCGAGTCTTTTGTTCTCTTTGATTGTTTAAATGTTTTACACTTAATAGCTAAAGTAGAAGAATAGTCCCAGGATTTAATCACTGATTACCCTGGACTCAAACTGAGCTATTATCCATGTTTTCTTCAGATACAGTGTATGAAGTGTAATTCTTAACTGCTGCACTTTAAACTATATCTTTTGTAGTGATAGACATTCCCAGGGATTCAAGTTTTGCCCCTGAGACATCTGTCCGTTGTTCATGCCTAGTTTGGTGGAAATACTTAAATACCTTTAGTGAAAATTCTTGATTGCTTTCACTGGTGTTTTCACCTGTTTGTGTTATAAATTAAAAATTTTGTTGTATGAAATATCCAAATGGCCCTGTAAGTTTCACCAGTTCACCTCAAGGTTTCTAGACACCTACAGCCATAGACTCCATTGCCCAATGATATTTGACTCTTTGAATACTACATCAAAGGACCTGAAAGAAACTCTTCAACCAAAACATAAACAAAACCAGTGCATAATACCTAGCCTAAAACCCTATCATAAATAGATACAAATCATAAAGAGAGAGCCCTCTCTGATCACAGTTTGGCTAGAAACAGTGATCAAAAGATTGGTTAGTGGTTACCCCGGCCGTATTCCCTTGGGAGTCATAGGGAACAACCTGGGTGTTAACACTCTCATGCAGTGATCTTTTACAAGAGAATGTGGGTCATACGGATTGTAGCTTCAAGCGTCAAATGGATATTTCTTGATCTCCTCTGCTTCAAAATATGCATGCTTAAAACTTTGTATCTTGTATAACCTGATACATAACGGAAGAGCGGACCAAGGTGCCTTCTTATTCTGGTACAACCTAGTTTTCAATCCTCCCGAGATGTGATATGATACTTCCTGCATAATGAGTTTGTCCAGGGAAAGCTTTGGTAGAACATGCGAAGGCTTCTCTATGTTGTACATCCGTATGAAGGTGTCAGACGGTGAGGCATACCAAGCCGCTATATCAATCAGTGCCTCAATGAATGCCTTCGACATGCAAGGTAGATCATGTTCAAATATCATCTTGTACACCGGGGTGACAAAATGATCGGAGAGTTGTGTGATAACTCCTATGAAGCTGCATTCAGACAACATCTTACAATAAGTGTTCATAGAGGTCTCCACCGATGTCCATGCCCACTTCAAACCCACCTACTCCTGATGGGCACAGATTGCATCCAAGATGTAAGAAAACATGTAGATTTCTGCTTACTAACCTTTGGGTGACTATTGAGCACTTGTTACTTGTTCCTTCAGCTGGTGAGCCAACATGTCAAACTAGTTGCATGCTTTTCCTTCTCTGGCTAGTTGGTCCAACGTGATCACCCAACTCTACGAGAAGGTTTCCGTGCTCTCTTGGCCATACAAGTGACATGCAAAGATGACCAAGTATTGATACACCTTCCATAGTATCTTTATCTTGTAGACATGGTTGGGTGTCATCCTAAATTTGGCTGGCTCCTTTGTCGAGTTCTTCATGATATCTATGGAGTTGCCATTGCTAGGTATGATGAAGGGTGTCTCCATGGTGATCACTAGCTTCAACATATGATACATTTGTTCATAATCCTGTGCCTTGAAGGTAGAAATATTCATCCACTGACACTACTAAATGTCATTGTCTCAGGATCGGTGTGCGAGACGATCCAATGTATCATGTCCGCGCATGGGAGCACAGGATACCTGCATGCAATCCGGGACAAGCAAGACCTGTGAATGTTCACATAGACTTGGAGTTCTTCGAGATCTTCCCAAAATGTGCCTGCAAATGCATCATTTACCTCTTTTCATTTCATCTTGATGTCCTTGTCTACAATCAGCTTGGTGTCTTCATAGATCGACAGACTTGTAGACACTCGCTCAACTGCAGCTCCAGTTGCACTTCCATTAGTGTCCTTTGATCCTACTCTCTTGGATGCAATTGATCTCAAACTGTTGAGAGGCGAATGAACACTTGCTAGATCTAGAGACATAGTGACATGCATGCCAACAAATCTGTCAGCTAAAACCAAAGAAAACTTGAGGAATGACATGCAACATACCTGGGGATTGACTGGCAAGGATTGCGCAATTTTTCCTGGGAGGCCAGGAGACTGGCTTCCAGAACTACTTAAAAGATAGTCTGAGCTATTGGGAGGCTATCTGGCTACTGAAATTGTGCAATACATAATCCAAACTTCCTTCTTGGCTACTGGAATTACGCAATGTGTAATTTCTGTTGGCAAAGGCTGTATGCCCAATGAATGCATTGTGCAATTTTTTGGGCCAGTAGTCACAACCCCTCAGAATTGTGCAATGCAAGATTGGAGGATAGTCACTAGGAAGAAATGCACATTTTTTGAGAGGAAGGTAGAGCCTTCCCTCTAAGGATTGCGCAATGTTTTCTTGCTGAGGCAAAGTTTGGGCCAAGGCTGTCCAGAGCCGCCGGAGGGCAACTGAAAGCAAATGTGAAGGTGACTGCATGGTGATACTAAGTGTAAGTAGGAGTGAATTATCATGCATGAAAACAGTGAATGAAATATTCAGAACGCGAAACAACATCCATGTGTTTGAAGCCAATCACCGAATCGGCGACTATTCGTGCAAAACAGTGTCATGCATGCGACAATAGTTACATGCTAATGAAAACTAAAATGGTGCTAGAACAAGTTAATATGCATGAAAACGACAACAAGTGCTCACAGAAATCAAGCAAAAAACACTCACACAAGCCAAAACACAAAAAGCGACAGAAATGTTGCAAAAGAAAAGTTAAGAGGACTTGCCTGTAAATAGTTGAGTTGGATGTGTCGAAGACTCCTGGATATGTTTTGGGATGTCAGAGCTCCAAGATCGATGTGAATAAGTGAGCTCTAAAGCATCGAATAGATAAGTTTGAGGCTCATGATGTGCATGCCACAAATCTAGGAAAAACCGACACTTGGAGGAAAGATTCTAAAACGATCCTTGCATGTAACCTCCAACTGCTAAAAATATCTCCCTAACATCTAGGGGCGCTTTTTGCATGTTGCTTTTTTTATTTCAGGAAAGATTTGCCCATACATTCAAGTTAATTTTTCTTGGTCCCGGGTGGAACCGGTCAACCCAATGACACATGCAACAACCTGCTTGACTAAGGGGAAAATTTGCGCATTTTTGAGAGGGAAATGGGATGGTTTCCCATATGGATTGCACAATTTCTGAGTTGAGCAGTTGACTGTTGCCCAGAATTGTGCAATTTATGGGCTGAGTAGTCCTGCTTGGAGAGATTGCGTAGTTTTTCTAGTGAAGGTTGACAGGTAGAATTGTGCAATTCTAGAGCCCAGCAGGCTGCCATACAAGATTGCGCAATTTCTGTAGAGAAGGTTGGTTCCCCTCCAGAATTGCGCAATTTCTTGAGGTAGCTGCTTAACCTACAGTTGGACCAAGTCTGGAGAAACAACCTGTGAGGAGGATGCAACAAGCTATCATGCACAAGTTGGCAATCTGCTAGAAAACCATTGAAGCTTATGTACTTGAAAATGAAAGACATGCTGCTAAGGATGGTTGGTAGGGAGGCTCCAAAACGAAGCTAAGGAAAAATTTTGGAGGGTGGTTGTAGCCACTACAAAACTTGGTAATATTGGTAGAACTCCAGCTCTCTGAATGGACCTTATTCATGGGAAGCAAGTCTAACGCCTCTAGAAGTATTGTCCAATTCTCATTTCGTCCTGTCTTCCACACTTGCTTGATTGTAAGATGTAGCATCTGCCAAGCTCTTGGTTGGTCAACACACATTCCAAGCCAAGCCAACACAGTTGTTTCAATTGGGGTTGAGGGGTATATTGGTGGATGACTAGTATAGTTTTTAGAGTCTTAGTTTCATCTCTGGTGTTGCCAATATTCCTGGACACTATCCCGGTGGAGTCACGCAGTAACACAAGCATCGCTCTACTGCTAGCGAGCCTGGTCAGTACCCCGACGGAGTTACTTGTATTACCTCCCTGAGCAGGAGGCCTTTCTTTTCTTTCGCAATATTCATTTTGAAATTTTGAAATTTTTCACTTTTCATTTTTTTCATTTTTGATAACTGTGCATAGCACTTATTCA
Source organism: Pinus tabuliformis (assembly GCA_031772625.1). Classification (NCBI taxonomy): domain Eukaryota; kingdom Viridiplantae; phylum Streptophyta; class Pinopsida; order Pinales; family Pinaceae; genus Pinus; species Pinus tabuliformis. The sequence continues at coordinate 288,982,931 of CM062813.1, forward strand.
TTTTAGAGGCAGAATAGGGATCTTAACTTATTGAGAGAAAAAAAGGTTGGTCCTTCATAGAATTAGTTTATATTTATACCTAAGACGTGTCGGTTAAGGATTTCCCCCTCACCTTACTCTACTTGACTGAGCTGCCATTAGTTAACCCAAAAACAATCAACTAGAGTAGGTGAGACTAGTTAGCGCGCAAGCATTGTGTTTCACCAAGGTTCACTTCGAACAGTATGTATTTTCCATTGATGTATCACAAACCAAAGATAACAAGTTCTTAATAAGAGAGAAGACAACAGATAACCAAATGTTGATAGTTGTTCAAGTCCTCTTGTACTTTACAGAGCTTGTTTCAAGAGTCACACATAGTTTCATGCGAAACTAACCTATGAGCGCAAAACATGAAAAAAAACATCAAACAAGCGAAAGAAGAAGTAAATGTGAAAGAAAATCAGGTAAGCAAGAAAACGAACAAACATGCAAGGTAAGTAAGAAAACAAGCAAGAAAGAAAACAACCAAAAGAAAACACTACTCCTACTCCTAAGCTAACGGCGAATGGGCCTGATCACTTGAAGTGATACTTCCAATGCAGCCCCTGGCGCATTGGTTGACCCATGTTAGTGAAGTCATGGTTCGTGAGTAACCCAGTTGTGTGAACCAACAAACAAGAAAGATATAGCAATGAAGACAAACACACTGTGTGTTTCAATGTGTCCACAGAACATAAGTGATGGCAAGTACATGACATGCAGTCTATGGAATGTCATGGTGATGTGCAACACTATGTGCATCTGTTAATCATACGCATACTCTTAACTGTGACACACAATCAAACGAAAGAAACAAAGACAACTTGCGTCATGCACGTCTGCTTGCAATGTAGGATTTCTCCAAGGCATGAGTGATTGGATCGTGCAGTTCGAGTGGAGGAAGTATGATCTATGTGTGATATTGATCTTCAATGCATACTGATGAGAGATGAGGAGCCTTGGGTGTTTCAACAATTTCCTGATTGGAAGTGAAACCAACCTCAAGACAATGAATTCCTTTCATAACCATCGGCTCGGGCTAAAGTGCCTTGACAGTCTAGGGAGTTTCAACTTCATCGACAGATAGATCATCATAAATAGGTGGATTTGAAAAATCAACTACAATAGAATCATCATCATGATCAAATACGAGAGAAAATAGATCACGACAGCTACGATCAGCAAAATCAATGATTTCATTGGCATCCTCATGATATGATGAATCAAACAGAGGGGTAGATGAGAAGTGGACAAATTCATTCTCGGTGTTTCCAGACAAGGGAGATGAAAAGTCAAGTATATTTTCAATGAATAATTTATCCTCTCCATTTTCAGGTGATGGACTGACATCCAGTGTGTCTTGCAAGTGATCAACAATGGGTGCATCCATAGATGGAGATACACATGCGAAATCATGGATGGCAGGTTCACCAAAGAGGTTAGGGAAGAACAGAGGAGGCTCAGACAGAAAGGAGTCATCCTTCGCCGAGTGTTGATGCTCAAGCTCCCAGTCATACTCTTCATTAATGACGGCGCATGTTGGATGTGAAACACCAACTCCATCAATCGCTTGATACTCATTCACAATAGGTGTAGAGTCTGGAATGGAAGAACACAAGATAGTATCATCCAGAGGATCATCCAAGTAGGAAGACAGAGGTTGTGGTACAAAATACATGTGACAACTCGATGAACACACAACCAAATCTACACGAAAATTAAGTGAAGTGATGTTGGGAGGATGTGACAGTTGAATAGATGTGTGTGCATGTTCTCCCACATCACTCTGCAGTGGTGGAGTTGTTTGATGAGGGGACGACGGATAGTCACTTGTGACAGTGACCGTATCCATCTGTGATTGAACAACTCCATCACAGAAGTATGTTGAGCGAGGCTTGGGCTCAAACTTCTTCTTGGGATGGACTAATTTGTTAAGATAATACTCGAATCTATCCCAAATATAAGGAAATTTCATCTAGATTTTTGGAGCTTGAAACTACAAATCACGGAAGCGCTGCCAAAAATCCATAGGCGATTCATGCAGAGCCTTCTGTTGTTGTAACAATTTTTGTTCAAGATGTTCTGGATCAAAATGATGAAATTAACTTCAATGAGATCACATAAATGCTCAAGTGAATGCACACTATCAGCCGGTAGGTTGTAGCACCATCGTCATGGGGATTCACAAAGTGCGTGTGCAAGCAGCAGGCTGGCTTGTTTGTCAAAACATCCATCTTCCTCATCAAGCATAGCCAGGAATTCATGTAAGAACACAAGCCGGTCCACTTCGCCTTCACCATCATACGTGAATTCAAACAAGAGATCTTTGAACTCCCTCGTGATGTGGAGAGGTTCGACATGTGAAAGACATTGTGGAGGGATGAGTGTAGTAGCATCCATTATAAATGTGGAAATGTTCAAAACAGGATGAGAGGACACAACGTTTCATCTGGCCCTCCTTCTAGCACCAGAAATGTTGACGCTGTTGGACCCACCAACATGTCAGGGGATCTCCCCTATAAGAAGTCCCAATTAGACCTCAAACCATTTGGTGTAGGAGTCCCAATAGTGGGTCGTACGGTATCGCCTTGACCACGTTTCACACAAAGGTAAGTAAGATGTCCCAGTTGGTAGCAAGGGTGTGACAGCTGCGGCAAGTCAAGGAAGGTGCATGAATAGTTCTAACACATGGAAACTTGGGTGAGTGCACCCCTTTGAAACCTGTGATAGCATGGAGATTGGAAGGGAACACATGAGTGAAGATGCATTTAAAATTGGAAAGAAAGTTAACGAGCAATCCAAATTGATGGTTAAACCAATCAACACATTTCAGTAAGAAAACAATACATAGTTATACATAATAATCCATACATGCATGCGTAAGAAAACAAATACATATATCTTTTAGAGTAAACAAGATATTTGGAATACAATATGACATATGCATGAAACATGCTGGCTCTATTATATTAAAAGAGTAATTTCCAGTCATTCAATACATCCATGTCCAACCACTAGTTCCGATAGCAGAATGTTATAGTCACAACTGCCTGCTCCTCCAAAGAGATATACTATCTCTGCACAATGGAGAAGCCTTGGCTCATTACAATATTGTAAGTGCTTTCTCTAATATACTCCTATCGGAAGCTTGGTTGACCAAAAACCCATACAATGAGTTATGAGGGATTATATATAGCAAAGGGCCGGGTGGCCCTTGATATTCCCATTTGTGACAGTTCATCTACCCTCATGACTCTTCATTTACTCTATGATTGCTACATCCAACTATTGACTCTTGAACTTACATTTGACAAGAGATCACATACAATCTGCACATGTACCCATGTGAGACAAAATAGGGCTGAGCAAGCCATGCAAGACATCACTATGACTCAAACAACTGTGAGAAGACCAACTTTTCGACATCCTCATGGTGGTCGATAGTAGCGAACTGATGCCAAGCTCAGTAGTCTATGATGGTTTCTATGTACTCTAAGGTGACATCTTTCTGGAAACGAAACCTTGCCTCCATAGCATCCAGGTACATTGCTCAAGCTCCTCTGTCCAACTCATCTGATAGCATGCACATAACTATCTTGAGTTCGGCCAGACCATCAACATACTTGTGCATGATGTCTGCACTGATCACCAAGACTGGGCAAGTGGCTATGCGCATCAACTCGTCAAAGTATGAGTCAAGCTCCAGTCAGACCTGTGCCTTTGTCCTTTCCTGGGTGAGTGTCCTAATAGATGGGATCACAGGTGCATGCACAACAATATCCATACTCCTGAATACCCGTGCATGGGAAGTTTATAGATTAGTGATGAGCTGCGGGAGATCTTCATAGTTTTGGATCTGACTCCGGATTCATGCCTTCAACTCGACCGCTCTGGGCTTCATCATCTTAGGAAAGTGTAGTGGGGCTCCCTTGTATCTCATTTCCATGTTTGCATGTAATAAACAATAGCATGCACGTTCGACAAGATATGTGCTCTCTTAGCACATCGCTACTGCTAACTGTTGAAACAGACAACTACTATATGCACGGTACCAAATTTGGAATACAACGCCTGCATGACTGTGTCAAGGGACAATACTTCATCCAGTATTTCCTTCTTCAACTCTACTCGGGTAGATGTTGTAACCAGTTCTCCTCCTTGCTTGGCCATCTATAACTCGTTAGCCATTCACTAGCTCTCATCTATCAGGAAGTGAACACTCAAGCTAGTGGCTTCAGCATATGCTCTGGTAACATCAGCCAATGTTGTTGGATGTTTGCGCACGTCATACACGATCACTCGTTCCTCAAATTTCACCGTAGATGTGTGATCATCCAGAGTCGACACTCTGCAAGACTACACAACTCTATGTTGGGACTCGTCGAATGAGATGTTGTGCATCTCCTCCTCCGGATTGTCTCCAAGGATCTCAGCCTCTCCTTGGTCGCTTGGGACATGCTCTGCTTCTGGATCCGGTGAAACTGGTGGGTCGACCTCTTGGTGGTGAGGGATGAGGTCGATGTCTTTCTCTAACTCCTATTTCTCCATGTCTGTATCCATCTGCTCAAGTGGTTGTTCAATCTCTTCAGCAAAGTCCTGCTCCTGCGATGGCTCACCCTATCTGTCTGATGCCAACTATTCGGATGAGTAAACTACCCATACGGGTGCAGTTTCATATGTTTGTACATGTTGCACCCCCTACTATATCTATTCTTGTTACACTTCTTTCTCCTATTTGCGCAACTCCTGTTCCTTTCGGTGTTGCTCCTTCAACTCATGCAACTCCTTCTTTGTTTCCTTCGTTCTCTGTTTTTCTCTCTTCCTTTGCATGTTCCTCGTATCGCGTTGTTGCCTCTTCGCCTCTATTGCAAAAGCTGCTTTGTGCACAAGTGGGTCTGCTCAGAACTTGCAGTTTTGTTCCTCCTCCATGTTATTGACAATCTTCCTCTTGCCCTTGTTGCGCACTAGTATGTTTACCTCTCCTATTGGTGCTCTCTGAGATGTTGCTTCACGATGTTTCATTAACCACTCCACAGTGATGTTGACCGGTTCATTAGGTCTGGAGAAGCTGTGACAATATCTCCATGGGTCTTCCTCCGCCCAATGACATGCCCTGTGGATCCACTAAAATTGTACTCTTGTGTAGTGATATTTTACAAGATAATGCAGGTGATACGGATTGTAGCTTAGGGCATCGAATGGATATTTCTTGATATCCTCTGCTTCGACATCTGCACTCTTAAAACTTGGTATCTCGTATAACCCGATCCACAATGAAAGAGCGGCCCAAGGTTCCTTCTTCTTCTAGTGCAGCCTAGCTGTCAATCCTGTTGAGATGTGATATGATACTTCCTGCATGACGAGTTTTCCCAAGGCAAACTTCGGTAGAACATGAGGAGACTTCTCCATGATGTACATCCGTATGAAGGTGTCAGACGGTGAGGCATACCAATCTGCTATATCAATCAGTGCCTCCATGGCTGCCTTCGACATGCAGGATGGATCCTATTCAAATATCATCTTGTACATCGGGGTGAGAAAATGATTAGACAGTTGTGTGATAACTCCTCTGAAGCTGCATTCAGAAAACATCTTACAATAAGTGTTCACAGAGGTCTTCATCGATATACATGCCCACTTCAAGCTTGACAACTCCTCATGGGCACATATTGCATCCAAGATGTAGGCGAACATGTAGATTTCTACTTGCTGGCCTTTAGGCAACTATCGAGCACTTGTTACTTATTCCTTCAGCTGATGAGCCAACATGTCGGACCAGTTGCATGCTTTTCCTTCTCTGGCAAGTTCATCCAAAGCGATCACCCAACTCTACGGGAAGGCTTTCATGCTTTCATGGTGTTACACAGCATTTTGTCACTGTACCTGTACTCCCCATTCCTTGATTCTGGAGGACCTCTATAATGAACCCCGCATGCTTTGCATTCATGAAGAAACTCCCATTGTGTCCCTCTTCATGAGCAAATCGATTCCCCTTTGCACCATTTCCCCTGAAACTTCTATTTTGCCCAGTTCACAAGACCGAAGCTAATGACCTTTATCTCCCCTGCACTGATGTGCAGAGATTAGCTCTATCCCTCGCGCCGACTGAAGCGACTGAGCTGTGTTCCAATTGTGCCAGTCCTATTTTGGAAAAAAATTTAAATTAGGAGCCAAAGCTTCGTAATGGAAGTCTGGTAAATGGTTTGGCCGGATGGGATCGAAGATGTCAGTTTGGGCTCCTTTCCCCTATAGTGATGGAACTACCTCAAGGGATAAGCCTTTCTCCCATGAGAAGAGGATCCATTTCCCATCCATTCATCCTATGTAAACCTTCCTTCTTCCCAAGCACAAGCTACTGTTGATATTGGTGTGCTTATGCTATTTTGGTTTGGAGTAGACAGCAAGCTATTACTAGTTGTATCTATCTACTTGTGTGAGGGAAAAGTGTGATTTGGTTTGCAGTGAAGCCTAAAGGAAAGAGCCTTAAAACTATTGTTAATTGAGACCATCATGGAATGCTAGCAGAAGTGTGTGGGAACCTGGTCTTGTCAGAGGAGGATTGCAATGTCAAGACAAATGGTTGTAAATTCTCTTTGATATTAATATATGCAACTATCGATTGATTTCCTACATGTTTTTTCATCTTACATATTCATGGCTTAATGTTTCTTGACTTGTTAAGTAGGTTGAATTACAATTTGTCTATTGTCACGTTTGTTGTTTATTGTTGTTTACTTGTTTCAGGTGCTTGAAGAAGGAAGCGAGAGATAGCTGGAGCGATCAAGCAAGGACGTCATCAAACAGGATAAGTGGACTAAGAGGTAGGACCTCTTAATTGGTTCTAACCTAAGGAAATCTTCCATAGAATTTATCTGTTGTGGCTAGACTGACCATTGGGCTAGAGGAATTCATTCATGTCCACACTTATAATTTTACTTCACCACAAATTAGTGACTCAGCTGGGATCCCAATCCCTTTGTTTGTCTTGGATTTCATGATTTCGTGAGAACTTTTCTAGTTCCACTTTTTCCCTTTGGTTCTATTTTGTTTCTCCTGCTCACTGGTCTGAGTCTAAAATTCATAGTATCAGATCTGGTCCCTGTTTCAAGAATTTTTTATCTTTTCCTTAGCTCCCTTGATTAGCACGCTTAATTCACTGATAGTCACGCCAATCAGCATGAGTTGCTGAGAAACAGGCACGCCGACCAGCCTCTGGCACTTGTTTCTAGTTAGGCAGTCACGTCGATGCCTATATGTGAAGATTAGGGCCTAACCCCAATCTTGGCCAGTGTGTTCTGCTCTTGTGGTTTTGACCCCGTAAGCTTTTTTGGACCATCTTCTCCCTAATTAGAAAGCTACTTTTCATTTGGTTTTGATTATTTGTTGGTTTATCATCTTTCTTCTTGGTTGATTGAGTCATTGAGTGGCCAACGACACTAGGGCATCTAGCTGGTCGTCCATTCAGCAATTTGCGAACTCAGTAAGTCAAGTTGTAGGTGTACTTACTCTTTGCATTTTTTTGGGTACTTTTATGACTTTGACCTCTTTTACACAAGTTTCAAAAGTTTTCGTTTGCTTTCCTAAACGTTTCTTTTCCGGCATGGATTACATTGTTTGTCTTGTGATTGGTAAAGTCGATGTTTCATCAGTCTGAATGAGTTTCTCTTTTCATGTGTTCATTTGTTGAAAGAGCTTATTGTCTCGAGAACTTTTTTCACTGAAAGATTATATGCGAAAAGTTTTGTTTTGTTGTTTCATGAAAAAGTGTGAAATTATAGCTTGTTGCATCATTATGTTACGATAACTTGCATAATTAAAAGACTAAGATTGCACCGACATTTGAAAAAAGGAAGAGAACTTGTTTGCTTTTGAAAGGACTAATAGATAAGTGCTTATCAGGAAATTAGGAATTGGAATGCATTTTTCATTAGTTTATTTTTTGAAAAAGTAAGGTAGTGAAAGATCATTTCGTTTTCAGTTGCTTGATTGTTTGCATTTGATTGAGTAGTTTCTACCCTGTTAGTGGCTAGATTTACCTCATGCTGAAAAGGCAGGATCTAGAACCAACATCAAACCACGCTCAGCCTCATAGCTAGCCCTATGAGGACAGGAGAGGGCTCTCTCCGGGTCAATCTCAGAAAATGATGATCTATGGGGCTTGAGATGACTGAAATATCTTTTAATGTTAGGCTAGATATGAAGTGCAAGGATTTGATTTGATTTTTTGGGAGTTTTGTTGGAATCAAGGGAAAGGAAAATTTGGGTCCAGGGATGAAGGCCAATTTTGCAGATTTCTGATTGGGGCAAGAAAGGAAATAGTTTTGATGCTTTGATTTGTAAAGGTGGAGGGTTCAGACCGGTAAGAAGCTGAAGAGGGCAAGAGGGTATCAAGGATCCTCTTAAAACTGAAGAAAACATTGAAAATTAAACAAAACTAACAGGCAGAGCATAACAAGCTAATGAATTCTACTTTTATCACTCATTTGTTTAATTTCAGAAGAAAAATAGAAAAGGAAATGATGCACATAAATATCAATTAACTCACAAATTACATAGAGAGGAACATCATCAAAACACAGAGCCACAGGAATCCCAAAAAGTGCTGCAAAACCCTGGTCTTTTCCTTTGCCAAAAATGCAGAAATCAGATGTACAATGGAGTGCCAAGCAATCCCAAGTGTCCAAAACTCTACCAAAATCCAACCCCTACACTTGCAATTCATAAAATATATACATTTTCTCATCCTTGTACTAAGGGATTGAGCTCAACCATTTTCTTCAAAATAGAATTAGTTACATTAAACTTGGGCCGAATTTCTGAAAATAGGTGTTGAAGATGAACTCGTATCTCCTAAACCATAGCACCTGTTACAAAACTGAAAGACGATTTTGTATATAAGGTCATTTTGGAGAAAAACCTCTCTCAAATTTGGGAAATTCGTTTCCAGTAGCTCGCAATCTGTTCCACAAAATTATCTCTAAAACAGAAAATCATTAAAAATTTAAATCTGTGAAAATGAGTTGTAAATATCTAGTCACATATCCCAATCCATGACACCTGTGAATAAACTGAAAGAGGTTTTTGTTATATGGCTCGTTCTTAACAAAAAAATCCTTGGGTTTTGCAAAATTACTTTCCATCTGTTGTAAAATGGCCCCATACTAAAATGACTAAAACAGTAAAAAATATGAAAAATTTGTTTTGTTTTAATGTAGGCTCCAAATATCACTGTATATCTCCCACATAGTAGCACCTGTGCATAAAATGAAGGAGGTTTTTGTTATTTAGTATGTGATGAACAAAAACCTCTTTAATTTTTGAAAAATTCCTTACCATTCTTTCACAAACTGATTTTTTACTAAACTTGTCATTATGTGCAGCAACTGACCTTAAAACATGCATAACCAAGAATCACTCATTCATTTTGATCATATCTTCTAATCGAGGAGCCGGTTATGGGAGTGTGGTATACCATTGGAGATATTTTTCCGAGCTTCTTTTGATGGGCACACTTGTGACATGTTTTGTGCTGAACATCATGCGCAAAACATCTAACCCAACCAAACATAGTAAGAGCTCATGTTGATCCCTGGTGACAGGCTGTGAAGACTGGAACTAACATACCCTATCTAGTGTAGGAATTTCATCGAATTGAAAGTGTTTTGTCTCATTTAGTTGCATTTAAGGTTTTTTGAGTCGCATCGCTAAGACCTAAAAACTTAAACATAACTCAAGATCAACTTTAAAATGAATTCAATTAACCTAAGGCGCATTTGACATTAACGATCATATCTAGAAGGTCTAGGCTAGAGACGTGTTCCGACGTCTTTAAACCTAGCAGTTGTCGTTAGCTTTGGCATTAGACAATGCTAGTATAGATTTATGCTCCCCATACCATCAAGTATATAATGGGAGACCCCACTAGGCTGCAATCCTTTTATCCTTAGGAATTCGAGTCGTACGCCTTGCAAACATGATACACCGAACACAACATTCAAGGAGATTTCGTGCTCATACTTCTTGGTTCGTTGGGAGGTATTTTACAGTTCATAGTTTCCTGGTAATCCTATTTACCTAGATCATCCAAAGAAGTCATTTGATCTTTTTGACTCATTAAACTTAAAACATCATTCAAGCACTTGTCCTTTCGATCTCGTTTCCAATCGAAAGCGATAGAGTTATCTTTGTTTCTTTATCGACTCTTAAAAAATAAAAGAGCACCAGTCTTTTGTGCATATTAATAATTGATTGCCCATGATCCAAAACACCCTGTTAGTATTTTCTGAGACCAAATCGTGAGTTTCCCTTAAAAGAACATTTTAAATCCTTGAATTTAATTGTTCTGTAAACTAAGACAAGGTCATCGTGGCTGAACCATCTGGTTCACCCAATTCCTCGTCCTCTCCTCCATTAAAAGATTGTTTTAGGATCCATTTCCTAAGTACCAAAAGTTACTCGAGGACCAAGATGTTGAACTCGCAATTGTTCTAAGAATTCAACCTTTGTCATCTCATCCTCTGCCTACTTTCGATACTGGGTCATCTACTGATCTTGGCCTGGAATCTCCAGACAATCCCGTTCAAACTCCAAAGAACTCGTCGACCACTGACAGTCAGCTTGGACTAGTTATCTACCCTTTGAACCCTCTGTTTGACCCTGTTGTGATATCACCACAGCATCCTTACAGTCTGTACAACCAACCAGGTGTTCCTTTGGAACTATCCCCTCGTACTCATTCAACCATTCGTCATCGTTTGTTTTCAGACATGGAACGCGAAGGTGATGCTCCAGTCACATCTCCAGATGAGTCTGAAGTTTCTACTCCACACACTATTGAGGGGGAAGAATTGCAGTTTCCTCTTGAGGGTTTCCCATTTTCAGAAGGTATTCCCACCAGTTTGCCACCCAACTATGTGTCTTTGGCGCAGTTGGTTTCAGGTACACCTAGTGCCTCATCACTTTACCATAATCCTGTATGGGCGTCAGGCACCAAGCCTACTTTAGGTCTATTCGTTACAAACACGACTTCCCAATAGGCTATTACTTCAGTCTCGATGCAACCTATCTTTCCAAATACCCTTGAATCGTCAATCCCAGTTACCCATTAGGCACAACTGGTAGTTTCAAAGAATGTCTCTGTCAGTTCCTCTCTCCCTCTAGTCATTGGCCAAGTTGTGCCACCGCCTTGGAGGAAGAACCTGAGTGTTTCTATGGTGTCAGGTGCCACTAATGTGAGTGGCTCACAAGCTCACATGCTTGGTATAAACCATCCTTCTTCTGGTATTATTCATAACCCTGCTGATCCTAGTGGATCAAGCAATGTCTTGTACAACCAGGTTCAGAATCCCATTGTTCCATCTGGATTGAGCAATGTTCAGTATCAGCAGCCCTATGGGGCTCAGGTCCAATACTAAAAGCCTTACGTTCCATATGGTTCTCAAGGAATGCTTAATAAACCTTACACCCTCCAATCTGGGCAGTACATCCAACCTGGCTATGGCTAAATTCAGTTCAATAATTTCCCAGGCACTGTTCAAGTACCCTTGCAATAGCAAGGACAACCTCTACAACAACAAGGGCAACCTTTATTACTGCAAGGGCAACCTTTGTTGCAGAAAGGGCACTTCGTGCAATAGTAAGAGCAAATGATCCCACAGCAAGGTCAATTGCAACAACTGCAAGGTCAACCCTTGCAACACTTGCAGCAAACCGCGCAGTAGCAGATGCAATATGCTCTGCACACCTCTCAACCCATGTCCTCACAGGGCCAACCTCTATAGCTCCATGGACAAATCTTGCAACCACAAGGTCAACCCTTGCAACAACAAAACCAACCAGGGCAGCAGCAACCCTTGTATAAATATCAAAAAGCTCAACCCTTACAGGGACAGGGTTAAGGTCAAGTCCTGCAGCAGCAGGCTCAAAATACTCATGTCCTAGGTCAACAGGTTCAGAATCCTGCTAGCCAAGGGCTTCATGTACAGAATCCCTATGTCCAAGGACAACAAGTGTATCAACCTTATGCCCAAGGACTGCAGGTCCAAAACCCTCTTGTTCAGGGACAACAGGTTCATCAGTCGTATGTTCAAGGACAACAGGTCCCATATCCATATGTCCAAGGTCAACAAGCTCAACATCCTTTTAACTCGTATGTTACTTATCAACAACCTATGGCTGGATAGTTCCAAGGTATTCAAGGTCAAAATCCTCCTTATGGTCAAGGTAATCCGCAATGGGGGTAGCCTCAGATGCCATATGGCCAAAATCCCCCACTGTGGGGCCAAACTCATTACCAGTAGGGATGGGTTCCTCCCTATGGGCCCGCTTATCGACCTCCCATGCCTTTTAACACCCAATTTCCTTTCTTGGCTACACTTGAGTTTCCAGATGTATCTCATCTTATGAATTATCCAATCCTTCATTTGGCGTACTAGACTCTGGTGTCATATAAGATACCAAGTGATTGCCCAAAGTTCGATGGGAAAGCTAAAGAAGATCCTCAGGCCCATGTGATGACATATCACCTCTGGTGCTCATCGAACTCGTACGTGGACGATTCCATTCATCTCTATCTTTTCCAATGAACCCTCACGGGTGCTACAGCAAAGTGGTACATCAAACTACCTCGAAGTACTTACCATGACTTTAACTCTTTAGCCATGGCTTTCCTCATGCATTTTCAGCTACTGGTTCACTATGAAACTGGCACCTATTTGCTCACGTCGCTTAAGCAAGATACTGTGACACACATCTTCGATCACATCCATGAATGGAGATGTAGGCGTCACCTGATCAAATTAGAGATTGTTGATCAGTTTCTCACTTAATGGTTTACCAAATCATTCGTGGCCCCAATTGCTCGTGATATAGCTATGTGTGGATGCGTCATTGAAGAGCAAGCCATCGCTCGTGCCAAGTACTTGGATCTATTTTACTCTCAGTCTGGCACTTTGTACGAGTTATTATCCAATGCTTTGCAGCCATCATCCGATCCCGTAGCATCAAAGTCACCAGTTGTTCCTCCCGTCGACGGAGTTATTGGTTCAGTATCCCAAACCCCAGCTAAAACTTCTTCCAAACGGAAGTTGGTCTCAAATGATATTCCTAATAGTTCATCCCAAAATCCACCTGGCCTTGGTAAAACCTTAGAGGTCCACGCTGTCCAGTCTGCCACAGAGAACAAATCCTCGAAAGGAAAGAATAAAGGCAAAGGCAAAGCTAAAGTCGATGCCCTGAAACAGGGTCCTCCCAAATTGTCTGTTGGTGAATCTTCGCAATGGAAAACTAAGTATCCATGCCTCATTTGTGAGGAAGATCACTACACTAAGGATTGTCCCCGATGATCTGAAGTTAGTCGCCTGCTCAAAGGGACCCCTACAGTCCTCAAAGAGTCATTTCCATCTCAATAGACCCAAATGGTAGACCAACCCCAATCTGCTTCCTCTGGATCTCAAGTGTTCATGACGAGTACGCCTATTAATGTGGCTACTAGGTAAAAAGACTATCAAACACCAGCTCCAGCAATTGGGAAATAGAAAGAAGTTGCACCTTCTTCTTCTACCCCAAGTTCTGGCCCTTTCCATATTGAGCGCCCTAACCCTAATTCTGCTATGTGGCCACACTCTCGAGGTGTACTATGGAAATCCTCGTATAATACCAACGCCCAAGCTGCTCAGCACTACAATATTGTTGAGGATTTGTCTTAGACGTCTTGAACCATGTCGGCTCTCAAGGTACTCCAAAGCTGCCCATCGCAGTGGAAATCTTTGTTGTCAGCTATCTGGGTCATCGATCCCACCGATTCCAATTTGATATGTTTTGATCTAGAGAACCATGTTCTGCAGCTCCCTCATCAAATTTCCTTTCTTATTCAGGTAATCATCAATTATAAGACCATCCACTAAACTGCCATCAATGAAGGTGCTTCCACCTGCATCATGTCAACCGCATGTTGGAAGGCTATTAGTTCTCTTCTACTGAACCAATCTCTGAACACTTTGGAAGCTTTCGATGGGCGCGATTTGCGACCCTTCAGTGTCTTACCTAACCTTGCCATCACCCTGGAAGGCAATACAGTGCAAGTCAAAGTAGAAAATCTTGACGCCAATCTCAATTGTAATCTTCTACTCGGCCGAAGTTGGACTCATGCCATGGCCTCCTCTTTATTTCACGTGATTCATTTTCCCCATCAACGGAATATTGTCACTGCTGACCAACTTTCTTTCTTTGCCTCTTCCTCCTCAGATGGTAATGTTTTGTACGTCAAGCACACTGATGCTCCCTATAAGAGTGTGGGGGCAAGTCTTTTCAAAGATTCTTCCTTAATGGGAAATTTTCCACTTCCACCTCCTCATTTTGCCTTTGTCAACATGATCTCGGTCAAGTCTGATCCTTGGGTCATACCTGCACTGGATCTTGTTGATACTTGGGGCGAGGTTATGCTGCTTAGTCTTGCCAAAGTCAATACCGGGGAAATTGTTTCGGCTTCGAACTCTGCATCCTTTGATTCTGATATGTCGAAGACCTCTTTCCATATGTACTCTCAATCCTCATGGCTTGGCACTTTGGAATCACCTGATCCGTTAGCTGAGACCTTCCTTTCTGATGAAGGTATCATGGAAGTCATGTCTCTCGAGGAACTACCTTAGATTGATACTCATCATCACTCCTCGTTCCTACCTCGCCTAGTGGTCATGTCTACCATTTTTGAAAAGTCCTCTTCTCCTTTTCTGCCACCGATTGTTACTCATGAAGTATGGTCAGAACGAACTCTGGGTAATATTACCAAAACGATTCCGATTGACATCTCTATCAAACCCAGTATAGTTGAACACGTTCATATTGGGGTATCTTGTTCTCTGAATGAGATCAAGACATATACTTGTCTATTTCAGGAATTTTGTGATGTGTTTGCATGGTCCTACGAAGAAATTCCTAGCATTGGTCCTAGCATTGTGGTGCCGAAATACCATTGTATCCACATGCAAAGCCCATTCACCAATGGCTTCATCCGGTGCACCCTAGGAAGGCTGCAACTATTAAGGGTGAAGTGGAAAAGCTTCTCAAAGCTGGGTTCATCTATCCCATCCCCCTTACAGACTGGGTGTTTAATATTGTCTCGGTGACTAAAAAGCAGGGCATGATCTGCGTTTGTGTGGATTATCAAGATCTCAATCATGCATGTCCTAAAGAAAACTATCCTACTCCCTTCATTGATAAAATCATTGATGAATGTGCCAAGAATGAAATCTTTTCCTTTATGGATGGTTTTTCTGGTTATAACCAGATCAACATCGCACTGACCGATCAAGAAAAGAAAGCCTTTATCTGTCCATGGGGTACGTTCGCGTACAAGAAGCTCCCTTTCGGCCTCAAAAATGTTGGAGCCACGTTTCAACAAGAAATGTCCTATGTGTTTCATGACATTCGCAACATTTTCCAGCCTTACTTGAATGACCTTCCCACTCATTCTCATAAGCACCAGGAGCACCCAGACCATCTTCGATATATTTTTTTGCGCTACAGGCACTATAACATTTGGTTAAACCCACACAAATGTGTTTTCTGCATAGAATCAAGATGACTCCTCGACTTCATCATTTCCAAAGACAATATTCACCTAGATCCACTAAAAGTCGAGGTCATTGTAAATTTACCTCGTCCATCCTCACTGCACCAACTCCAAAGCTTGCAAGGAAAGGCCAACTTTCTTCGTCATTTTATACCCAGCTATGTCGGGCTAGCCATAGGATTTACCCGGTTGCTCAAACAAGGAACATCCTTTGTACGGGACGAGGAGGCCCAAAAATCTTTTGACGATATCAAGGTTGTCCTCGTAAATGCTCCTCTGTTGCATCCACTGGACTATTATCGAGATTACTTCCTTTACCTAGCCGCAGTCCCTAGCACCATTTCTATGGTCTTAGTCCAAGACGACAATGAAGGCAACGGACATGTAATCTACTACCTTAGTTGGAATCTCCTCGACACTGAAACACATTATGCACATGTCGAGAAGTTATCTTTGGCTGTCGTTCAAGCTGTTAACCGCTTTCGGCACCATATCCCTTTGTGCACGACTACAGTGATTTCTGAATGCAACCCTATGACCTATATCCTGACTCGTTAGTTGCTAGGGGGCAAGTATTCTAAATGGATCATGATCCTACAATAATTCGACTTGGTATTCACTACAGCCAAATCTAAGAAGTCACTTGTTTTTGCCAAATTGATTTGTTCCCTTCCCTCCAAGGCTCTCCCTGTTGGTATAGATGAACAACTTCTAGATGAGACCCTTTTCCTGATTAGCACCCTTGATCTGTGGTACAGTGATATCATCGTGTATCTCCAGACGTCCACATTCCAATCCGTGTTGACCAAGGATGATCGCCGAAGGATTTGGCATCACTCCCAACCCTTCCGTATTATTGGAGATACTTTGTACCGTGTCAATGTCAATTCAGTTCTTCGTCGATGTCTTACGATTGAGGACCCTGAAAGAGTAATTAATGATTGCCACTCTGGGGCATGTGGTGGTCATATGTATGGTTATGCTACAGCTCAAAAAATCCTTCGCACTGGTTTTTTCTGGCCGTCTATCTTCAAGGATTTCATTCTTGGTGTTCGCAAGTGCCATGAATGCCAAATTAACCAACACAAGATGCACGCCCCACCCGCTCACCTACACCCCGTCATTACCATTGGTCCTTTTTCTAAATGGGGCATCGATTATATGACATGTAAACCTCATTCGGTCGGGGCGCATGGCTATATTATAGTCATTGTGGATTATTTCACCAAATGTGTCGAGGCAAGGCCTACATATTCTGCAGATGGTAAGATGGCGGCTCAATTCCTTTTCAACCATGTTATTTCCAGGGTCAGCATACCCCAAGCCATTGTCACAGACAATGGCTCCCATTTCAGAGATTACATGATGGCTGAGCTGACATCTGCATTGGGATTGCACCAAAATGGATCGACCCCATATTACCTTCAAGCCAACGGCCAAGTTGAAGCAATGAACAAGGTCTTGGTCACAATGCTTCAGCGTACTATTGGGATGCACAAGTCAAATTGGCATCTCATGCTCTTTTCAGCTTTGTGGGCCTACCGAACCTCAACCAAAGACACAACTATTTTTAAACCATTCCAGATGGTCTATGGTATGAAAGAAACATTGTTGATTGAATTCGAGATTCCTTCACTCAAGTTAGCTATTGAACTTCTCCCTGAAACGTCACCTCAAGAGGAACGGATCTTATACTTAGAACGACTGGACGAGACTCGCCGTCTCGCAGCCTTCATCATCGAAGCACAAAAGAAACGGGTCAAATCCCATTTCAATCGATCGATCTCCCCTCGCTCGTTCTCTTAGGGTGATTTGGTCTTACTATATGACCAATCTAATGATAAGCTAGTGGAAGGCAAGTTCAAACCTATGTGGCATGGGCCCTACATCGTGAAACGTGTTTTGCAAAAAGGAGCCTATGAGCTTATTGATTATGAAGGAAATCCTCTCAATAAGCCCTGAAACGGGCTTTACTTCAAAAAGTACTATGCTTAGGTCATCTTGCATGGTTACTTATGTACATTAGTGTGTCATTCATTTTTGTGTAGCATGGTTTTGTGTCATAGTTTTCAAACAACTTTCCTGTTTACTATGATTTTCTATCTTTGCGAGTGTCTGCGACTCCCCATGTTTGTTTCGTTGATGGTGCTTGTCATACTACCCACAGCCTATCATCCACAGCATGGGCTATTTATGACCTTGAAGGTGAGTTGATTGACCTTCAAGGTATCTGTCCAGGTCGCACAACCAACAACATTGCTAAATACAGTGTGGTCACAGAACTGTTATCAGAAGCCATTGCTTTGGGCATCAGAGAATTGGTTGTCAACCTGGATTCACCACTTGTCTTCCTTCAACTCAACCGGAAATATTCCGTTCGTAACCCTCAAATATTGAGAATGTATCTCTGTATTCATTTATTGGAAAGGCATTTTGATTACATAACATATCATCATATTCCTAGACACATGAATACATTAACAGATTCATTAGCTAATCATGTGTTTGATAGACATTTACGAAACATGTAAAAGATAAAACAAACCATTTGTACCATAGTAGACAGGAAAATACAATATATATATATATATGGTGATAATTTTTTATATATCAAAACCCCAAAAAATAATATGTGTCTAAAATAACATCGGTGGCTCGCAGGCCTCATATATTTGTGGCACGCAGGCCTCAAACTATATGTAAGTGCTAGACCTAGGAACTAATCAACAATTTGATCATGATAGCATGATACGGATCATGCAACACAGTTCAGCAATCGGTGAATCTGCTCCGAGACTCCCACCCACCATGTGTCTCTGGTACTGACGAGGAATGTCTCCTACTTGAGCATACTCTGGGATACCATGAGTCATTCCCTCAAGGTTCCTTGTGATCTCCTCCTCATTGTCACTCCCTTCCTGATAAGGGGTGACAACATCAAGAGGGCGGGGGACATGCCTAGCTATTGGGGACATCCCAGCAGGGCACTCTGGTCCAACGTCTCCATTAACAAGAGAAATGTTATAAGAACATATATACCAAAAACAATTAAAAAATATCAAAATTAAAAATTTTGGTTTTTAACCTTCGTAAGGGCATGTCTGGATCTACACAGAAATCAATGTCACTATATGGCCAATCCTCCATGACAATCTTATGTCATCGTATCCATGAAAAAAATGTAGGTTGGTATGACATGTGCTGACCCCAGTGATCTTGGGCATCAAACGGCTCCAGTAGGCCATCCGCGGATCGCGTGGCATAGGAGGATCTACCTCAGTCAGCTGATACTGGAATAGTGGTACTTGTTCCACGAAGAAGGTCACAAGCACCGATCTGAAGCCAAATTTCTTTAGATTCCCCACCTTAGCTTTGGACAGTTGGTGCTTGATGTTCATCTTCATGGCCTCTGCCCAGTTGAAGACCTTAGGAATTGTGCAGTCAATAGCATAAAGGAACTTCGACTTGTTAGTCTCATGTTCCGCCTGGTACCCCGCCACTCTGTTGATAGTCAACAGAAGCACCCTCAGTGTCAGATCCTGCACATTGGAAATCTCTATCTTCCCACTCTTGGATTTCATAGCCTCAGGGAAATGTTTGGCAAGCCTCCTCAAAAATCTATAAAAAAATGGTTAAAAGCATAAATAAAGAACATGAAAATGGAGCTCAGGGCTTCAGTTGTTACTTGGAACTATCGGCTCGTTGACTGACCTCCCAGATCTCCCACAATCTTCCAGGGAACAATTAGGGCAAAAGTGAGTAAAAAGTATTCACAACAAAGGTAAAATGGTAAATGGTAAAGTTATATTTACTTTTCCCCTTTTTATTCATTTTTTCATGAAAATATCAGGTTTTTGTAAATATTTTGACCTGTTTTGCCTCAAGGACTCGATAATACACTTTACTTTACTTGTGCAATGACAGGTGATGGATGTTCGATGATGATGATGAGTCACGTTTCAGATCTTTTCTTGACTTGTTAAACTCGTATGAATAGATTGCCGAATATTTTTTCCTTTTTTGACTCATTAAATAAAATAAAATGGGGGTCCGCTTTCAGCTCTTTTCCGATCCTTTAAAAGCGAAAATATCGTTGAGCCCTTATCATTTCGAACTCCTTAATGAATGTGAAACATCGTGGGCCCAGTATAAGTTTACCCCTTTTTCGGGCTGGGAGGCACTATTTACGAAAAAGGTACTCCTTGACTGAAATAGTCAAGTGGTTCTCTCAAGTATTTTTTTCTACCTTTTTAGGCTCAAGAGACACAAACATACGAAAAGGGACCATGTGGAGTTTTCTTTTACGTGTCTTTTTCAAACTCTCTAAACATGAAAAAGATACCGAGTTACACCTTTGTGAGACTCATTAAACTATTAAACAGCATTGGATTCGTCACCATGACGAACGTGAGCTTCTCCTTGCTAGGGCTTGTTAAACTTACTAGGTCGGATTCGTCGGAAGGATGAACTTACAGTGCAACCATATGCTATCCCCTTCAATCTTGCGAGTAAAAGATAATTGGGGTACCTACCAGAAATGGTGGGGGAAAATTTGGAAATCTATCAGTTGTGTCGGCAACTCACTCTTGAACATGACACTTTCTACTACATGTCAGTTTGGGACATCCTCCTTTGTATCATTGACCTTCTTGGGTTGGGCCATTCATTTTTTCCTTCCATTTGATCTTTGCCACGTCATCATGACCATGGATCCTATGGATCCAAAAGCTACCAAACTTCCAGTTGTGTCGCCGATATGTTCAAGAGTTATCCTTCTACAGTTACACTTACCTTTGATTCTCTGTATCATCCAAAATCATCTTGCATCCTCTCGTCTCGCGTCGATGATGTGGGATTCATTATGGTGCTCCTTCAACACGGTCGCTTTCCATCGACTTCAACTCATTATCTGGGAAGTTGACCGAGAAACTCCCTTCCAGTAACTTAGAGATTGCATGCCCTAATGGCAAGTTCTTTGCACTCGACAACAAGTTCACATCACTGGCTTCCGATCGAGTGATTTCACAGGTGTTCGACTTTAGTTCCTCTATTCACATTCTGTGGATTGTGTTGATAGTACCTTGAGGACCATTGTCATTATTGGTGGTTTCTCTTGCACTTGTTAACAGTTTACATCATTGAATGGTAATCAAGCAACTTTCTAGCATGTTCGACATCAACACCTTTATTCACATGTTAGAATCTACACTTTGATCGGTTTGTGTTGGAGCGCAAGACCCTAGACTCAGATCACAAAAGTCCAGGTTGTGAAGTGGTGTGACATGGTTATGATGATATGCAAGTCTCCATCAGATGGTTGGATGCGACCAGACCATGAGTTATCATATGTGATCCTTCTCATTATTGGATGGTTGTGACCATATCGTGGTTTCGTTATGATCCTCTTTGACGGATGGTTGCACCCATACCTGGATCGATTTACATTATCATTCTCGGGATGGCTACATCCATGCCATGATTCATGTATCATTTGATAGAGATCTCAGTTTATGTATATGTATATGTACTTCCTTGTCGGTTTTCTGATGGCAGACCGGTTCCCCTCACTAATTTATAACGCATTTCATCTCTCACTCCAGCTCAGCCTTCACGCTTTAGGGGGCATTTGTTACACAACATTTTTTCACTGTCCCTGTACTCCCCTTTCCTTGATTCTGGAAGACCTCTACAGTGACCCCCACATGCTTTGCATTCATGAAGAAACTCCCATTGTGTCCCTCTTCATGAGCAGATCGATTCCCTTTTGCACCATTTCCCCTGAAACTTCTGTTTTGCCCAGTTTACAAGACCGACGTTAATGACCTTTGTCTCCCCCACGCTGATGTGCAGAGATTAGCACTATCCCTCATGCTGACTGGAGTGACTTAGCTGTGTTCCAGTCATGCCGGTCCTATTTTGGAAAGTTTTTTAAATTAGGAGCTGAAGCTTCCAGCTCTAGAAGCTTCGTAACGGAAGTCTGGTAAATGGTTTGGCCGGATGGTGTTGAAGATGTCAGTTTGGGCTCCTTTCCCCTATAATGATGTAACTACCTCAAGGGATAAGCCTTTCTCCCATGAGAAGAGGATCCATTCCCCATCCATTCATCCTATATAAACCTCCCTTCTTCCCAATCACAAGCTAGTGTTGATATTGGTGTGCTTATGCTATTTTGGTTTGGAGTAGACACCAAGTTATTACTAGTTGAGCTATCTAGTTGTGTGAGGGAGAAGTGTGATTTGGTTTGGAGTGAAGCCTAAAGGGAAGAGCCTTAAAACTATTATTGATTGAGGCCATCATGGAACTGCTAGCAGAAGTGTGTGGGAACCTAGTCTTGTCGTAGGAGGACTGCAACATCAAGACAAATGGTTGTAATCTCTCTTTTATATTAATATATGCAACTGTCGATTCATTTCCTACATGTTTTTTTATCTTACATATTCATGGCTTAATGTTTATTGACTTATTAAGTAGGTTGAATTACAATTTTTCTATTATCACGTTTGTTGTTTGTTGTTGTTTACTTGTTCCAGGTGCTTGAAGAAGGAAGAGAGATAGCTGGAGTGAGCAAGTAAAGACATCATCAAACAGGATAAGCGCACTAAGAGGTAGGCCCTTTTAATTGGTTCTAACCTAAGGAAATATTCGATAGAATGTATCTGTTGTGGCTAGACCCATCATCAGGCTAGAGGAATTCGTTTGTGTCCGCACTTGTAACTTTACTTCACCACACTTAACCATACAAATGACATGAAAATATGACAAAGTATTGATCCACCTTCCATAGTATCTTCATATTATAGACCTGGTTGGGTGTCATCCTGAATTTGGCCGACTACTTCACCTAGTTCTTCAAGATATCTCTGGTGTTGGCATTGTTGGGTATGCCAAAGGGTGTCTCCATGGTGATCATTGGCTTTGACATATGATACATCTATTCATAATACTGTGACCTGAAGGTAGAAATCTTCATCCCACTGACATAGCTCAATGTCATCATCTCAGGATCAGTGTGCAAGATGATCCAATGCATCATGTCCGTGCATGGGAGCACGGGATACTTGCATGCAATCCGATACAAGCCAGACTTGTGAATGTTCACATAGACTTGGCGGCCTTCGATATCTTCCCCAAATGTGCCTGCAAATGCATCATTAACCTCTTGCCATTTCAACTTGATGTCCTTGTCTATAATATACTTGGTGTCTTCATAGATAGCCAAACTTGTAAACACTCACTCAACTACTACTCCAGTTGCACTTCTGTTAGTGTCCTTTGATCCTACTCTCTTGGATGCCATTGATCCTGAACTGTTGAGAAGTGTATGAACACCAAGTAGATCTGGAGACATAGTGACATGCATGGCAATAAATCTGTGAGCTTAAACCAAAAAAAAATTGAGGAACAACATGCAACATACCTGGGGATTGATTGGCAAGGATTGTGCAATTTTTCCTGGGAGGTCAGGAGACTAGCTGCCAGAACTGCACAAAAGGAAGTCTGGGCTGCTAGGAGGCTGGCTAGCTACTAGAATTGTGTAATGTGCAATCCAAACTGGCATGCTGGCTACTGGAATTGCACAATGCACAATTTCTACTGGAAATTTTTGCAGGCCCAGTGACTGCATTGAGTAATTTTCTGGGCCAGCAATCATTACCCCTTAGAATTACACAATGCAAGACTGGAGGACAGTCACTGGTAGAAATGCACATTTTCTGAGAGGAAGGCAGAGCCTTCCCTCTCAGGATTGCGTAATGATGTCTTGGTGAGTCAGAGTCTGGGCTAAGGCTTCCCGGACCCGCCAATGGGCAACTCAAAAGAAAATGTGAAGCTGAATGCATGGTGATATTGAGTGTAAGCAAGAGCGAATGATCATGCATGCAAACAATGAATGAAAGATTCAGAACATAGAACAACATGTGTTGGGCATCGGATCCCCCCACAGTATGTTTTGGGTCAAATGCCTTGTAAGACTCCACGAATTGCGGGAGCGAAGCGCGAAGTATAGGTTCAGTCATAGGGCTGTCCGCCCTAAATTTTGTAATATAATGTAAAGTCATGTTGGCCTACCCATGGTCTGTGGACCATGGGATTGTATAAATAGAGCGAGGCTCTAATTTGTAAAGATAGAGAAGGAGAAGAAGATAGAGGAGCACGAATGGTTCGAGCATAAAGTAAGAGTCTACGTGCCTTGGGTCGTAGCAGTAGGAAGAGGCTCTGTAGTTGAGTGCGCAGAGGCCTAGTAGAGTCTGCAGCTAAGTGCGCGGACCCCTGTAGCTGAGTGCACAGGGCAGTGTCAGGTCTGTAACCTTGAACGAGGAATAATAAAGAGAAGTTTAATCCAAATGTTGTGTATCTACTTTTGTATTACGTTCTGTGCATTTATATTGTTTTTTTTATCGTGCACCTTTATATGAATGATGGATATACTGTTAATTATCTCTCAACTTACCTAGATAAGCTAAGTAACCAACTAATAATAGGTTAATAGTAAGGAACTAAGGTGATAATACGTATCATGCGCCAAGTAGGGTTGTGCGAAGGCAGCCTCACAGGTTGCGAAGGACTAATAGATGTGTGTAGCGACATGTGCGCAAGGTCGAACCACTGACCACTTGATACCATCAAACATTCCTAGGGTACAGAAACCTGGTTCTATCACCCTCCCATACTACTTCCGGTGAGACCTCAGACTGCGTTCCATGCACTGTTGTCGAAATGGCCAGTAGTACCAGGATTTGTCTAGCTAAATCACCTCTGAACCTGGGTCAGGTCCATACAATCCAACAAATAGTTCCGTTGTCAATACCGGGATCTGCATAAGGGATGTCTGATGTCGTGCCACTGGAATCCAACAAAGAAAGAAATTGAAGGGTGGTTGGACAAGAAGATTCATGAGTTCGTGGCGCAGGAAAACATAAATCCGCAAGTATCAAAGGAACTGTGGTTGGAGCGCTACTTATATACAGAAATCCACAAAATTTTCTTTGCATCCTTCCCCTCTGAGTTGTTAGGATATTCCAACACATAGGAAATAGTTAAGTACAACTTGGTCTAGTATAGAGTTAGGTAAAGTGTGTTTCTTTACCTTGTACATTTTGTAACTTACAATCTGACGGTCACGATATGTAGTGATCCGACGGTTCATTCTCTCCTCGGTATTACCGACACTTGATCCGTGGCTTAACACCCGATTGGTCCATGATTTCTATTTAAAGCGCATGGAGGGTCATTTGTAGGGTAATCCGTCTATGAGAGAAGCATATGTAAATTTTCATTCTTTTATTAATAAATTGCCTGAAGTGGCCGCGTTGGCTCAGGCCGTGGACTGTTTCCCTCTTTGAGGGTTTTAACCATGTCAAAATACAGGTGTATTGATCTGTGATCTATTTGTGAGCGGTGTCCTTTGGTGTTTTGTCTGAGGAACTTACCCTGTAAATTCCTACATGAGTTGTATGAGTGGATCACGAAGCTAGCAGACAGTCAGGGAAGGTTTAGGCTCGACAAACCAATTGTGTGGACTCCTAAATTGGTACGCAGACTAGAAGTGTCAGAAGAGAAGATCGCACATGCTGTGGACCACTGGCTCGATCAAATTATAGGAGGATTTATCACCGAGTTCGCGGTAGACACGACATTCAGTTACAGTGAGGTGGGACGGCGTTTCCTCAAAGGACCGCGAGGTAAGTACATTAAGTCTTTGAACACTTGGATTATAATGCTACTGTGTGAAAAAAGGGTTATGCAAATAAATTGATGTTTAGGGCAATGCGAAGTGGGAGGATCTATAGAAACGAAAGTAACGAATAATGACAAACTAGTCCCTTGATTTAACCTCCGCGGGAAAGCGAGGAGGAGCTCGCAAGAGTTTCATCGAGAAGCGTGATCAGTCTGATAATACAGCGACTTCCGTGCATACCACCCCCACCTACACTGCCACCGGTTTCACCATATTCACCTCCAACTTAGCCCACACCACCTCCACCACCACCATAGTTTAATATGGCGAGCGCAATAAAGTTGTTAGTATTCAGGGGAGTAGGAAATGAGGATCCAGACCAATTTTAGTTCGTGGTAAAAGCAGTATGGGAAGCGTAAGGAGTCACAGATGATAATATCAAGAAGGCAACGCTGGTTAGAAAATTGCAGGATCGCGCATTGACATGGTACATTAAGCATTCTAATGACCATCCAAATGTAGGGATAACAGATATTCAGAACTCGCTGAACAGGGAATTTAGCAGGCCAAAGTTGGAAACACAATCAATCATCAGGTTTAAGGGGATCACGATGCTCCCGGGCAAGACCCCCTAGGATCTGGACCAAATACTGAAGGGTATGATTCGCAAAACCAACATGACATTGACGGATAGACAGCACTGCGCATGGTTTGTAGCGTCACTAACACCACACTTAAGGACAGCGTTGTCACAACAAAAACTTTCCACCCAGGCCGAAGCTTTGGATATGGAAATGAGATTGCATGAGACCCCTATACAAGACCTTGGCCTGGGAGTCCAACAAATCCACACGCAACTGCAAAATCTGTTTCTGGAGATACAGATCTTAAAAAAGTACAGGACACAACGACCACAGGCACGCGAGGAGGTATGGTGCATAAAATGCAAAGGCCAAGGGCATGACAAGGACCATTGTCCCGTCTTCGTGAACTACTTGGCAGGAGGAGGGCTGATGCCATTAAGACTAGAGGAACATGCAGGACCGAGCGTGGCACCTGCATTATGGTGCACGATCTGTCAGATAGGAGGAAAACACACTACAGATAATTGTCATCTATTGCAGAAGTATACATAGACATCCCAACAATTGTTTTGTAATTTCTACAGGTCGGTAGGCCATGATGAACGCACCTGCAGAAGCTATGAACTAATGATGGATCAGACTCATGCCTATAGGGTGCAAACCGAAACACGAGCCCTCAATCCAAATGCAGGAATGATGCGCGCTAGATTTCAGGGGCGCGGTCGAGGTCGAGGTGGAATGGGACCAGGAAGGGGTCGTGGACAACTAATTTGTTACAATTGTGGAGGGCCAAGACATAGTACCTATGATTGTACAAACCCAACAAGGACATCATGTTTGTATTGTACTCAGTTTGATCATGAGGTAGAAGACTATCCTACATTGATAGCAAGACTGCGCAAAAAAGGGGTACTTCAGCCCCCTCCAACTCAGAATTTGCAGATGATGAGGTCTGAGCCGCGCGAAGAGGACCCAAATGTAAACATGATGCTCAAGAGTGATATGACCACTAGGGATGATAAAGGTAACAAGTCAGAAGAAAGTGCGTGGGTTCGCAAGGCTCCTACAAAGGAACCTGAATTTGATTTAGAGCATGCGAAGGAGACATTCATGGAAGCTAAGAAGAGCTTCACGGAGGCCTCCACTTCAGGTAGTAAGGATAAACTAGAACCAGGGATGGATCCTTTAATGCTCACTACCTTTCTGGAGACATGCATGAAATTGCTACACGACAACAAGGCAGTTAAAGGGCTAAAGGAACTTATCAATAGGTGCATGGGGTTAGGAGAATCGTGTGTGGTCTAGAAACCTAGAAAGCATGCCTTGCACACAGGAAGGGAAACAATGAAAATTTTAAGAACCACCCTAAATTTATATGTATAATAAATGGGCTAATCCCCATGATACATAGGAAAAATGGGAGGCGATTTTATCAATAATATAATATGTATATATAATTTTTTTGGCGAATCTCTCACAAAATTATATTATCTTGTACAGTGATGGAGAATCTTTCACTGAATTATAAAATCTTGTAAGATCTTGGCAAATCTTTTACTGAATAATAAAACATTGTGAATTCTTGGTGAATGTTTTGTTAAAGTATGAAACCATAGATAATAATAAGAAAATATATTCATTAAACTGTAATATACTAACATACATGTTTGGAAAAAATAAACATAATTTTCTCTTCCTACAAACAATGTTCCAAGTTTTAGTGGTCGTGTTTGTCAAGGTTCTTACAATACACTCTTTCATATCCTTCTATTAGTTTTGATAATATTCCACAACAAAGTTCTTGTAGGTGTTGATATTTACAACGAGTTCTATCAAGGTAGGAGAGTAATCTTTTCTCTACAACTTTTGTCAAGCTACCACTTCTTTCAAGTTATCAAATTTCTTTCTTATTCCATAGACTCCAACTGCGAGATTAAAAAAACACATCACGTTTGTTTACCCCGACACGCCAACAAGTAGCAAGCCCCAACTATATTATATAAGAAAGTATTAGGCATCCCACAGGCTTGAAGGGGATCTAATTGAAGAATTGACCATTGTGAGAATCCTTCCAATCAATATATGAATATATAAATGTAGATTTATTATTATTTTAATTGGAAATATTCAATTAAATAATAAAATTTAATTACATCTCTCCCAATCTAAATTGCTTATTAGCATAATTCACTACCCTCATAGGTCTCGCATTTTTTAACAGCATTGTAACATGTAGATTAATTTTCTTTTTGGTGAACAATCTCCACCTTTTAGGAAAATATGGTGCAATGGCTCCAACCCCTACATATCATTAGGACAAACTAAGAATAGCACAAAAGATGAAAGGTTGTACAAACCAGCTTATTTTTCAAATAACTAATCCAACATCAGTACCTAAACTTTTTCATGAAGATATCATATTGAGAATGTTTGAAAAATGGTGAGAAATCTTCTGCGAGGGTGATGCGGAAAGAGTGATAAGGTTTCATTGTTTTGAATTTTTTTTGTTAAATCATAAAAAGTTAAAAACCAATATTAATGGAGATATTGGTATTTTTTACTAAATTTTGTGAAGTGACTAAATGTAGCTTTAACCATTCACCTTAAGATGTTTTTACAATATAATTTCCTAAGTCTATTTAATATCTTCATTATCATAAAAACCAACCTATATCCATCTTAACTCCACATCTACCACTCTTAGGGGGATGAAATCTATTTATCCCTCTGAGCACTTGGTAGACCTAAAATTAAGATGGATCTAAGATGATAGAATTTCCCCTTTAAATAGTCTATGCTTACATGAATACCATGGGTCAATACCATGGGTTATCATAAACCTGGAGCTTAAAAATTAATTTATAAAAATTAATAAAATTAATAATTGATTTTTATTTTATTTTTTATTTTAACCAAGTTAAAATGTTTAACATACATTAAATTACAACATCCATTTTTACTCTTGATCCACCAAGCCCCGAGAAGGATCAAATATTTTTTCACTCTATGTTAGTTTGCATATCACGATATTTGATCCCTCTCGGGGCTTAGCAGATCCAAAGTAAAGATGGATCTATGCTAGTTTAATTCTCCCATTTAAATAGGCTACATTCCACGTGATTACCATGGGCCAATACCATGTGCCATTTTTATTTTTATTAATAATATTAGGGTTAATAATATTTTTTTTGCATGGTATTAATAATAATCTAGCCCATTCCCCCATTTAAATGGGCTACATTCCACGTGAATACCATGGGTCAATACCTTGTGCCATTTTTATTTTTATTAATACTAATATTAGGGTTAATAACATTTTTTTGCATGGTATTAATAATAATCTAGCCCATGGTATTTGGCCCATAGTATTTTGCCCATATGTTTCACCTAAATATAACGCATTTTTTGAGTGTCCTTAAATATAAGGTGACTTACGAAGTAAATATAAAAAAATGTTTTATTTGTTTACCATACTTCTCGTTTATTTATATTTTTATTAATTTACCATACTTCTTTTACAAATATGGTATTTGGCCCATAGGATTCACTTAAATAAAACCTCTTTTTTGAGTCTTCATAAATAGAAAGAGGGTTATGGACTAAATATAAAAAAAGGTTTTATTTATTTACCATACGTCTAGTTTATTTATATTTTTATTTATTTACCATACCTTTTAAGTATAAAAAGAGGTTTTATTTGTTTACCATACCTCCACTTTATCGATATTTTTATTTGTTTACACCCTTGCATGTATATAAGGTGACTTATGGAGTAAATATAAAAAATGTTTTATTTATTTACCATACCTCTCATTTATCTATATTTTTTTAATTTACCATACCTCTTTTATAAATATGGTATTTGGCCCATAGGATTCACTTAAATAAAACCTATTCTTGAAAATTAGGGCGAATGGAAGGTTGTAACTCCTAATTTCAAGGGCTAAATTTACCTTTTTTACCATCTCCCTTAAAATAAGGTGGGATATTTGTGGCGATTTGTAAAAATGTACTATGATACAAAATATTCACCTACTAAAAATTTAAAACCCCTTAATTTCACCAAAGGGCGAACATTCGCCCCTAAAATTTTCCATGAAGGAAAATGAGGTTGACTGCGCAAATCGGCGAGTATGAAATGGATCAAGTAATCATGGATCTCGGATCGAACGTGAATGTACTGCCAAAACAAACATGGGAATGCATGAGCATACCCGTGCTACAATTGTCTCCTATTCAATTACGAATGGTGAACCAACAGAAGATATTACCCGTGGGAAGATTGCAAGGGGTGATAGTAGATATTGAAGGAGTGAGCGCGCAAGCAGATTTTGAAGTGATAGAGATTGTCGATGACAGTAATCCCTACCCCACACTACTAGGAATAGACTGGGCCACCGATATGAACGGAGTCATAAATCTGAAGAAGCACAAAATGATCTTTGAAAACAAGTCACTACGCGTAGTAGTACCACTAGATCCAACCGAAGGAGCGCGATACACTGAACCGGTGCACTACAATGATAGTGATGACGATCTCGACTGTATTTACAAGATAACCACGTGAGAAGAGGATTGGGTGAATCCGACAGCAGATGGTAGGATTTCGTGGGAGCGCAACAGCTCTTGCACTTTGGATTCGGACGAAGAAGTAGAACGATGGAAGAACCGGTTACACGAGGTAACCACATTCAATTGCAACATGATGATAAGATCACTACATTGTGTAACAACAGAAGCAAGGGGTCTGCCTATGTATGATGGGTTGACAGCGATGGATGAATTCCTGAACAGATTCGAAAGCGCAGTGCCAGAACAGTAGCGGCTCGGTGCTCTGAAGTGGGCACTACACGCAATGCCTGCACGATGTTCAGGTATGCATCAAGGAAATTTTGAGGACTGGTGCGGATGCAGAAGGATGAAGCACCTACGATTTGGAAAATCCTAGCTCAAGATGAGAACCAGTCACTAGGGGCGAAACAACTTGCGCGCCCACCTTTCCTGATGGGTATGGACATATGCCATACAGCCTACACTAGGCACACCACTCCACGAATAGAGAATCAGGACAAAATGCAGCAACAGAAAAGGTGACATGCATTACCAATTATCCATGAAGAAGCATTCAATAGGGTGTGCGAAGTACTAAACAGGGTTCACCAAGCGAGACGCACTGATTGCGACCTACGCGTACCAGCGGTTCGATGGGCCTATAGGACCATCCGCAAAACCCTAACTACGGAAACAATTCCAAAGGTGTGGAACAGAGTAGGGACTGTATTTTCTGGAGAGAATGAAAAAGGGAATCCACACATAATAGCGCTCGCAGATGTGATAGTGCATGAAACCCAGGACGAAGAAATCACACAACTACGCGAGGTTGAACACGTAAGGCTTCAGGAAGCCATTCAGCGAGGGAACCTTAGACTTCGCGAACTCGAAAAAGACCGGGTACGACTGAGGAAGAAAAGCATTTTGATGGACGCAGAGGTCAAGAGGCTGGAAAATGAGATCAAGCAAGCATGTCATGTCGATAGACCAAGGATGACAAGGCAAGGTGCGGATGATCATACCACTGAATTAAAAGACTATCGCCAAGAATTTATGACTCTGCTACCATGGCTATGACCGCATCTCACCAAATGCAGTAACCAGGGGAGCACACTACATACGATAGAACGTGCAGTGCCAACTGTCACAAGGGCAATTGAGGACTTTCCGCAGACTATACTGGAAGGCAAGTTGAAGCCTCGCATAGATGGTGTGACCACTTGACTAACCGGACAAAGCACACTCTTTGCGACCCGAGGAGTCGGGCCAAGGCGCGAGACTATGAACACACGCAGCAGATGTCGGTACCAAGGTAAGGACATAATTCAGACATAGATGATTCAGACACCAGAATGCAGCGGGTTCAGCAAGCAGTAGCTCAATGTCCTGCAGACACCAAGAGCATTTGAGACCAGTTGGAGGGACTGCGCGGTAAGAACACCGTACCAATAGAGTGACTCGAGGGCAAGTCACGATGTTTGTGTTGGGTGCCTATTAGGCATCAGATCCCCCCACAGCACTTTTTGGGGCTCAAATCCCAAGTTTTGGGTCAAATGTATTGTAAGACTCCGTGAATTCCGAGCGCAGAGCGCGAAGTATAGGTTGAGTCATAGGGTTTTCCGCCTTACGTTTTGTAATATAATGTAAAGTCATGTCAGCCTACCCATGGTCTGTGGACCATGGGATTGTATAAATAGAGCGAGGCTATAAGTTGTAAAGATAGCGAAGGAGAAGAAGATAGAGGAGCATGAATAGTTCCAGCATAGAGTAAGAGTCTAAGTGCCTTGGGTCATAGTAGGAAGAGGCTTTGCAGCTGAGTGCGTAGAGGCCTAGTAGAGTCCGCAGCTAAGTGTGCGAACCCCTGCAGTTGAATGCAGAGGGCGGTGTTGGGTCTGTAACCTTGAACAAAGAATAATAAAGAGAAGTTGAATCCAAATGTTGTGTATCTGCTTTTGTATTACGTTCTGTGCATTTATACTGTTTTGTTTATTGTGCACCTTTATATGAATGCTGGATATACTGTTAATTATCTCTAAACTTACCCAAATAAGCTAAGTAATCGACTAATAACAGGTTAATAGTAAGGAACTAGGGTGATAATATGGATCGTGCCCCAAGTATGGTTGCGCGAAGGCGGCCTCATGGGTTGCGAAGGACTAATAGAATCGCGTAGCGACATGCACGTAGGGTCAAACCGCGAACCACTTGATACCATTAGACATTCCCAAGGTGTGGAAACCTGGTTCTAGCACCCTCCCATACTAATTCAAGTGAGACCTCAATTCGCGCTCCACGGACAGTTGCTGAAAGGGCCAGTAGTACCAGGATTTCTTTGGCTAAATCACCTCTGAACCTAGGTCAGGCCCATACAAGCCAACAACATGCATGTGTGTGAAGTGAGTCACTGAATTGGTGACTATTTGTGCAAAACAGTGTCATGCATGCGACATCAATGAGATACTAATGAAAACTGAAAGGGTGCTAGTAAAAGCTAATATGCATGCAAATGACAACAAGCGCTCATGGAAATCAAGCAAACAACACTCACACAAGTCAAAGCACAAAAAGCGATGGAAATGCCTGCAAAAGACAAGTTAAGTGGACTTTCTCGTAAATAGTTGAGTTGGATGTGTTTAAGACTCCTAAATGCGCTTTGGGATGTCAAAGCTCCAAGATCGATGTGAATAAGTGAGCTCTGAATCATCGAATAAATAAGTTTGAGGCCCATGGCATGCATGCCACAAATCTAGGAAGAAGCGACACTTGGAGGAAAGATTCTAAAACAATATTTGCATGTAACCTACAGCTACTAAAAATAGCTCCCTAAAATATCAAGATGATTTTTGCATGTTTCCTTTTCCTATTTCTGGAAAAAGCAACCCATGCATGCAAGTCAAGTTTTCTCGATCCTGGGTGGAACCAGTCAACCAAATGGCACATGCAATAGCCTGCTTGACTAAGGGTAAAATTTGCACATTTCTACGAGGGTGTTGGGTTGGCTACCCAGAAGGATTGCGCAATTTTTGGGCTGAGTAATTAACTGTTGCCCATAATTGCCCAATTATTAGGCTGAGCAGTCATGGCAGGAGAGATTCTGCAATTTGTTTAGTGAAGGTTGATAGGAATAATTGCGCAATTCTAGAGCCCAACAGGCTGCCAGATAAGATTGTGCAATTTATGGAGGGAAGGTCAGTTCCCCTCCATAATTATGCAATTTCTTGAGGGAGTTTCTCAGCTTGCATTTGGACCAAGTCCGATGAAACATCCTGTGAGGAGGATGCAACAAGCTATCATGCACAGGCTGGAAATCTACTAGAAAACCACTGAAGCTTGTGTACTTAACAATGCAAGACATGGTGCTGAGGATGGTTGGTAGGGAGGCTCAAAAATGAAGCTAAGGAAAATTTTTGGAGGGTGATTGTAGCCGCTACAACAGAGGGCTCTTAAGAGAAGCAATCATGAGTGAGATTGGAGTTTGTGTAACCTTGGTTGATGATTTAAAAATGTTGTTGGAGCGATGTGTGGTAGGATTGGTCTGGATAGTAAGAATGGAATAGATAAGGCTACCATCTTCTTTCTTAACCTTAACACCTTCCAAGAGAAGTCTAAGGGTCTTGAACTTTGACAAAAAATCTTCAGTGGAACTCATTTTCGAGTTGGTGGGCTCTAATTTCATTTTTAATTCCAAAAACTTTAGTGAGTTGTTTCATTGCTTCATTAGGGGTATCAAGTTCTGCGATATGAAATCTAAGGTCTGGAGAAATAGACATCCCTATCAACCCACGTGCTTGATCTTGCCTATTTTCCCATTTTGCTACCTTATCTTCATCTTTAGGTTTAGTTTCTTGGCCTGAGGCTATTCTGTAAAGACCTTTACTTTTGAGTAAATCCACAATGTAGGATGACCAATGAAAGTAGTTGGTGTTGTCAATAATAACTTAGCATGGACTTTCCATTTTAATAGCAACTAAAGTTGTACATGCTAAAACTAAGTGTTCCAATGGAAATATCTCGAAAAATTAGGCTGATTAAAAAAAACGGCTCTGAAAATGGCTTCCGGATGAAGAAGTTATGGCTTTTTGAAGATGCTGACGAAATGTGTGAATGTGCGGAACTGAATGATAATGTTATATTTAAAAAAAATTCCCCCCCCCGCCCCCCCCACCCCCTCCCCACGCCACCCTTTCCAAACTTAATCTAATTAGTTCACTTTAAAAAAAAAAAGATTTTATGTGACCCACTTTTATAAATAAGTGAAAGTCACTTTTACAATGGTACTTTATGGTCTAGTCACTAAATTGTACCTTAAATAAAAGATAAAGAGACTTTAGAATTATAAGTGACTCACTTTTTATAATAGGTGAGAACACTTTTACATAAAGTAACTTTAAAACATAAGTTACATGTGCTTTTTGAAAAAGTAACTCAACAAAAAGAAAGACTTGAACCCAAGACCTCTATTTTCATAAAGCAACTTTGGACCAAGTGAGCTAGTTTAAAAGGTTAGTAATTTTTTGAAAAGAGGAAGGAGTATTTTTTATTTTTTTTAGTCACTTAAGCTTTGGGGTGCGTGCTTACTTGAAAAAGCTCTTTACACAACCCAACACAGACATGCAAAAAAAAACCAAACCTTATGGCTTGAAGTTAGCTTTCACCGGAAACTAAATATTCTCCTCAATGTTTCCGATTTTCTGACATCACACTAAGGCGCAGTGGAAAAGAGCATACGCATGGAAAAAATCCTTTCTTTATGTTTCTGATTTTCTTAGATTGCATAGATTTGCAGGTAAAAGAGCATACACAAAAATGAAAGGTATAGATCCAATAATAAAAAACCATAGAGCTAAATAAATCGAAATAAATAGAGAGATGAATAACTAGAACTACAAAAAAAATTGTATACCTCCAGATCTTAAAATTGACGTAGCTAAGGCTACCGGAAACCTTTTCACGTGAAATGAAAGGGTTTCCTCACTGGAACAGATGCTCCTAACACAATAGATCAGTCCTCTCGGCCCGAAAACAGTTAGAAACAATAGATTTAGGAAACGACAATCGGATGCAGTTGTACTGGCTTCAGATTTGGATCACCAACGGATGCAACCCTCAAATATCTCTGATACCATGTAGGAATTTACAAGGTAAATTCCTTAGAGAGAAAACCAAAGTACATTGCTAACAAACATATCACAGATCAATACACCAGTATTCTTGACGTGGTTAAAACCCTCAAAGAGGGAAACATTCCACGCCCTGAGCCAATGCGGCCACTTCAGGAAATTTATTAATAAAAGGAAAGAAAATTTACATAAGCTTCTTTGATGAAAGGTCACACTACAAATGACCCTCCATTCTCTTTAAGTAGATATCACGGACCAATCGGGTGTGAAGCCACGGATCAAGTGTCAGTAGTACCGAGGAGAGAATGAACCGTCGGATCACTTCATGTCTAGAACATATCGTGACTGTTGGATTATAAGTTACAAATGTTCATAGTAAAGAAACACACTTTACCTAACTCTACACTAGACAAAGTTATACTTAACTATTTCCTATGTGTTGGAATATCCTAACATCAGCTGACATAGCTATTACAGTAACTAAGGACCCTCCATATCCACAAAGATTATCAGAAACTAGGATGACTTCACAGCCTGACTCCGATTTTTTCAGAGAGTTAAAAAATATACACATCAGGATTCCCCTACTACAAGCTATCAAGGATGTTCCCATATATGTGAAAACAGTAAGGGACCTGTGTGTTAAAAGACTTGGAAGAAAGCCTAAAGACCCTGTCACTATCCATGTGATAGGGAAATTATTAGAATTAATGACTAGTCAGCCTCCGTTGATTAAATATAATGATCCACGGAATCCTAAAGTTACCATTTACATTGATGAGACGCTCATCCTAAATACACTAATTTATTTAAGGGAAATAATTAACTTAATGACTAAAGAAGTCTTTACCATCCTAGGTTTTCACGGGCTAAGACAAACACCCATCGTACTTGAATTAGCAAATTGTTCCCATGTTAAACCAAAATGGATATTAGAAAACATAGTTATTACATTGGATTCTTGGAGATATCCAACATATTTTCTTATCTTGCAACCCAAGTCAAATTTAGGGGGGCACCCCTTGATCCTGGGAAGACCCTAGTTGGCCACTGTAGATGCATTTATAGGTTGTAGGTCAGGTTGTATAACAATTTCAGATGGTTAGGCTACGAAAAAACTCAGCCTTTATCCCCTTGCAAATCCAAGTAGGGAGTTGGAAAGCCCCTTGTGGGATGAGTTCAAACCCAAATCAGATAATTCCCAGCAACTTCTTACCCAAATCCCAGTACTTTAAGGATGAGATAGAAAATGATATTATAAATGGTGTTATCAGTAATCCTCTTTTCGTTACTTCTATTGAGGACTTAGGGGAGGAAGAGGAAGTGGAGGATTTGTGCTTTAAACATATGAAGACCACTCCAAACATCAAGAGTAGCCCAGTTAAAATAGAACCATTTAAATATATGAATGTTAACCCAAACTAGACTCCCGAACAAAACAAAATGATGTTACAGTTTTTACAGAAGTATAAAAGGGCATTTGTGTGGGATTACACATATATGAAAGGAATGCATACTAGCATTTGCGCCCACCTATCTACTTAAAAGAGTGTTATAATCCAGTTAGACAGCCACAACGACGTATGAACCCAGAACTTAAGGAGGTAATCAAAGAAGAATAGAAAAAACTCCTAAATGCTAACTTCATTTATCCAATTTCTAATAGTCAATGGGTATCCCCACTTTTCATTGTCCCTAAAAAGAATGGAAAGTGGAAAGCATGTGTAGACTATAGAGAACTTAACAAGGCCACCCAAAAGGACCATTTCCATTTTCCACTCATAGACCAGGTCCTTGATACCTTGTCTGGAAATAAATTCTTTTCATTTCTAGATGGGTTTGATGGTTACAATCAGATACAAATTACTTTAGAGGATCAAGATAAAACCACCTTTACTTGCCCTTGGGGAATCTTTGAATACATAGTTCTTCTTTTTGGACTCTGTAATGTGCCAACAAATTTTGAAAGGGAGATATTGGGAATATTTTCAAATTTGTACATGATTGTTCAGAAGTATTCATGGATGACTTTACACCTTATGGTGAAGCCTTTGAAACAAAATTAGTTAGTCTTGAAAAAGTACTACAATGATGTGTACAAACTAATGTTGCTTTAAGTACAGACAAATAGTTAATTCTGAAAATTCTAGTTCCCAAAACACAAAAATAGGTACGCAATTTTTTTGGACATGCAGGGTATTATAGAAGGTTCATAAAAAAAAATTCAAGAATTGCATCCCCTTTATTTTCTCTACTTGTTAAAGATGTGGAATTTGTTTGGATAGGGAAATGCGAGCAAGCCTTTATAGAATTGAAAAAATGTGTATCAGCAACCCCTATTTTGCGAGGACCAAACTGGATTTTGTCATTTCATATAGCCATAGATGCATCTAATATTGTTGTGGGAGCTATGTTGGGTCAGCTGGAGGACAGAAAACCTTATGCCATCTATTACATAAGAAAGAATTTGACCCCAGCTAAACTAAATTACACGGTGACAGAAAAATAATTTCTTGCAATAGTGCATTCCATCAACAAATTTCGACACTACATTATGAGATATCAAGTGTTTGTACACACTGACCACTCTTCCATTTGTTTTCTAATGAATAAACCAATCACTAATGGTAGGGTTATGTGTTGGTTATTGCTGTTACAAAAATTTGATATAACAATCCTAGATACACCTAGGAAAGACAATGTAGTGGCTGATTTTTTTTCTAGGTTTACTATTGGTGATGAATGCATGTCTGTTGAAGATTCTTTTCATCATGAATATATTTTTTCTATTTCAACTCACTCACCTGGTATGCAAACATAGCTAATTATCTTGCTGAAAGATGACTCCCACAACATCTATCCTCACACGACAAGAAAATAGTTGTTCATCAAAGTGCAAGATAATCTTGGATCGAAGGAAACCTCTACCACACTAGGTCAGATCATCAGATCAGGTGTTGTGGGAGGGAGGATGAAATATTTGATATCCTTAAAGCTTGTCATGAAGAACCTTGTTGGGGGAAATTTACAGATAAAAGGATATGGTATTAGGTTCTTTCAACAGGGTACTATTGGCCTACTATATTTCAAGATATAAAGAAATTTGTGAAAGGATGTAACAACTGTCAGAGAATGGGTCAACCTCTCCAGTCATATGAGATGTCGTTACACCCTCAGATAGTTTGAAAAGCATTTGAGAAGTGGGCCTTGTATTTTGTAGGTCCAGTTAATCCTCCATCTCAACAAAAGCCCTACATCTTGGTCTACATAGATTATGTCACAAAGTGGGTTGAAGCAAAGGCACTAACTAGAGCCACAGAACAGGTTGTTTCAAACTTTTTCTTTGAATACATTTTTTTCACTTTGGGGTTCCTTGGGAAATAGTGACAGACAAAGGGCTGCAATTCACATCTCATTTGATTTAGTAGCTAGTTGAGAAATACAAAATATTTCATAAGATTACTTCACCTTATCATCCACAGGAAAATGGCCAAGTGGAAAGCACTAATAAGGTTATTGAGGGAATTATTACCAAGATTGTGGCCAACCACTAGAGGAATTGGGTTGATAAACTGCCATAAGCGTTGTGGGCATACAGGACTACATGGAGGAACATTACGATATTCTCACCATATGAATTATCGTATGGTAAAAATCATTTATTTCCCATAGACATACAAATAAAGACACTGAGAACAACACTACAAGTGAATCTAGATTTGGCTACAGCACAGAAACAGTGGTTAAATCAGCTAAATGAACTTGATGAAAAGAGGTTGGCTTCCATTCAAAAAATAGATATCACCTAGAGACAGAGGGCTAAGTGGCATGACAAATTCATCAAATATAAGGTGTTTCAGAAAGGAGATTGGGCTCTACTATATGATTTGCGATTGAAGGATTTCGAGGGTAAGCTCTGCACCAGATGGATAGGTCCTTATGAAGTTGATACAATATTTGACAATGGGACTGTGAATTTAGTCACCATCAACAATGCTAGGACACCATTACTTGTTAATGGGCATCGCCTTCAGTTATATCACAAACCAGCTTCAAAGGATTCATTTGTCAACATTGTCTCGGAATCTGATCTTCAAATTATAGGAGCAAGGGAAATTTCTCCTGCGTTACCAAATTTTTAATCCTCAATAAGTGTAACAACTGAAAACCAACTCTGTTGGCAGTTGATACACAAAAATTATATATATCTATATATATATATATATATATATATATATATATATATATATATATATAATCTGTCTGTTAAAACCTCTTATACGGGCGCAAGCATATAATGGTAACAGTTGAAAACCACTATGTGGCGTTTGTTACACATTTTTTTCCCTGTAATAGCATCAGCTATTTCATACATGTTATATTATGTTGTTGCATGCTTAAGTCTTTTCCTTATTTCTTTAAAAGTTTTTCAGAGTATTATAAAGAAGAGTTTTGTTGTAAAGAGTAGCATTAGCAATTACATCTGTCATTACGCCTGTAACAACCAACAATCTGCAGCAGTGAATTGGGCACAATCGTCTGCCTTAAAAAATGATATCACCAGCATGTTGCCACTACAATAAATGACCTAATTAGCATGTTGTCATCGGAATCAATCATTTCACCAATACTTTTCTGCCACATCATCACCGCTGAGCCATTCGAAAGTTATATTTCTTTTCTTTATTTAACGATTATCAAAATTAATATGATGTTCCATCTTACGGTCAAGGACGTCCATCACATTAAAACTCGGGGGGAGGGTGAATCATTTCGTAATCACTAATTTAAATCGGACTTAAAGTGACAGACCTTGTAATCATTGACAAATCCTACAATCATTATCATGTTTTTATGTCAAGCGTGCTATAGGTTTAAATTACATTTAAGACAGATTTCCACAACCCCAGCTTAATAATGAGACCATAACGTATATCATATGATCCCATGATCTGAAATCCTTTCTTTTACTACCCAATATCTATCCCAACAAAGCATTGCATCTCCATTTCACAAAATTCTCAGAAGAGAAAGTAGATAGAGCACAAAGGGTATTCTCGGAATTAGAGATGGGAGGAGCATCGGTAAGGCACCAATCCAATTCAAAAGAGGCATTGGAGAATTTCCTGGAGGTATGCCAAAGTTTTAAATAGAAAGGATGGTTCAAATTATTCGAACGAGTCAAAGGGTCAGAAGAAATTGTTGCCCAAAAGTTTGCCAAGAATTTGAACAGGAATCAGATGGAGGTAATAGGGTTGAAGTTAGAAGTCATTGAAGAAGTAATTTCCAAAGTATCAGCATTGAAATTTAAAGGAAAAAAATGGTTTAGCCGGAAACTCTGTTAGGTAAAATTGACTCTGGGTTTGAGTCAAGGTTGACCTGGTTAAACAGGAGTGGTTTTGGGCACATGGTATAGTGTACCCATCGTATTATGGTCCACGGTATTGCATGTAATTGAGCCTATAAAAGGCAGGGAATACTTTATTGTAATGTAGGCCTAGAGGTGAGCAGTGCAGGCTCACTTGGTCGGATTGGCCAGGGATTTGGCCAATAATAATGAGATCTCATTGGGTTGGGTTTTTCCCCGAATTTGGGGTTTTCCTGGATAAGTATTATGTGTATAATATTTATGTGTCTTTTTTTTGGTTGTTTTATTATTCCTCTCAGTAAATCTCGGTAAATATCAGTAATAATTTATCTCTCTGCCGTAAATTTCTTAACAACTGGTATCAAATCTAAGTTAGCTTCAAAAGGACATTTTTTGTTGCCAAGGGTTTGTCTTAGCTTGGTAGATAGAGATATAATTGAGTTTTCCTTGCAGATATAGATCAAAACCCATATAATATGAAGCAAAGCTTCACATTATTGGGTCATGAGTGATTCAGTGGATCAGGAGGATATGTGCACGTGGATTAATTAATTGATGAACCATGTACCTGAAAAGAACGCCTAGATAACTAGCGGTTATAGCAGCTAGTGACCCATGTAATTTGGTAGATGGGTTCTTTTTATATGGACATTGATTTCATATGTACAAAGACAGAAACAAGGGTAAATATATATCTATATATATATATATATATATATATATATATATATAGAGA
Organism: Pinus tabuliformis; assembly: GCA_031772625.1. Classification (NCBI taxonomy): domain Eukaryota; kingdom Viridiplantae; phylum Streptophyta; class Pinopsida; order Pinales; family Pinaceae; genus Pinus; species Pinus tabuliformis. The sequence goes on from CM062813.1 coordinate 289,024,558, forward strand.
GAGAGAGAGAGAGAGAGATAATGGAGTGAAATTTTTAATTTGCATGTAAATGGGCATATTGTTGTAAGATCTAGTAAGGCATGCATACCCCTAGGCAATTATCGGTAAAGTCTGGGTTAGACCCAGGTAATAGGGGGATGTCGGGTTAACAAATGCTGGGTAAAAACTTTGAAGGGGGTAAGGGCTAGAGTGAGCGGAATTGTCTCACTTAGCAGGTTTTGGCTGGATTTAGTCAAGGAACCCCAAGTCAAGTTTAAGGGGGGAATTATTAGGTAAAATTGACTCAGGGTTTGAGTCAAGGTTGACCTGGTTAAATAGTAGTGATTTTGGGCACATGGTATAGTGTACCCATGGTATTATGGTCCGTGATATTGCATGTAATTAAGCCTATAAAAGGTAGGTAATACTTCATTGTAATGTAGGCCTAGAGGTGAGCGGTAAAGGCTCACTTGCCCAGATTGGACAAGGTTTTGGCCAATGCTAATAAAAGATCTCATTGGGTTGGGATTTTCCCCAGATTTGGGGTTTTCCTAGATAAATATTATGTGTATAATATTTATGTGCCTTGTTGTTGGTTATTTTATTATTCCTCTCTGTAAATCTCGGTAAATCGCAGTAATAATTTATCTCTCTACCATAACTTTCTTAACAAAATCAATGATCCTTCCCTCAAGGCAGAATTTTTGCAAGGGGAGGAACAAATTGAGAAGAAGGGTACAGGAATTGACTGATTGTCGCTTCCTCGACCATGGGGAGATGTTGCCTTATACATTATAAAATACATTACTTGTGAAGGATGGGCAAAAATAATGTTTAATTATCATTTCTCATTGTTAAACCATCTCTGACACAGGAAATTAGTTAACCTTCCATATTTCTTGTTGGAGAACCTGAAGCATATGTTTGCTGTTATGAAGGTTGCTTCGCATCTGGAAACTTGTGTCACCAATCACGACCTTATAAAATTAATCATAATAGACACCCTGGAACACCAAGGCCGGAGTTGGGAAGATTTTATGATCAGAAAGATGAGTACTTAACACAGGAAGCAAGCTGAAACCCCCATTGACACTCCAAAGGAAGCTAGGGTGACTGAAGAGCAAGGGAAATCCTCTAGAAGCAGAATCAAGAAAAGATCACTAGAAAATCCAATAGGTGGCAGGACACCAAAAAGGAGGGTTAGAGTCAGCACCCAGCCAAAGCCCCTGCATCCATCTAGAAGAGGTCAAGTAAGCATAAGGACACAGGGGAGAAAAAAGAAAAAAAACAGGCCCATCCTGAAGAGTTTCCTTTACCAGGTAAGCAAGAGACCCAAATCATGTTGCGTAAAATTGCAAAATTAGAAAAATAAAATAAAGAATTAAGGCAACAATTAAGTGATAGTAAAGTAGAAACAAGGGTCCCGGGTCTGGAAACTTTGGCATAGGTTGTTGATAATATGAGAATAGAAACTACACCAAGTTTCCTATGTACAACATGTGCTAAGAATTTAGCAACAGCAAGGAATAAAGTTTGTGCTACAAGTACCATCTCGATAGAAACCCAAACTGAACCTTGGGAAGTTGTTACACAAGAACCCATTGACGATGTTGTTGTTACATAAGAACCAACAATTGAAATAGAGCATCCCATGGTGATTGACTTGGAAGCCAAGACACAAGAACCTATCGATGATACTGTTGTTACACAAGAACTAACAGTTGAGGTAGAGGTCCCTCAGGAAGAAGAAGTAAGAGTTAATCCACAAGAACCTATTGATGAAGCTATTGTTACACAAGAACTAGCAGCCAAAGTAGAACAACTTGAATCTCGAGATGTTGTTACACCCCCTATTGATGTTGCATGTGAGAGAACATGAGATCCTGAAGCAGGATGGTGTTCAGAAAAACTTTTGTTGATATCAGAATTACAGAAATGGAAGCAACTAGCACTCTCTTTGCAAAAGGGAGTGATCTCACTGGAGGAGCATCGAAAAGTTGTAAATACTCTCAAAGAACAGTGGGATAAGAGGAAGTTGACAGAAGAGTGGACAAGATGGGAAAGGAAGAAAACTGAGAAGGAAAAGGAGGAACGAGTGCAGTAGTTACACCAGGAAGTTCAGAACATAACAAATGATAAAAATAAGTTGTACGAACTCCCCCTGAACCTATTGGGGTGTAAAGGGCCTTCCCCATCCTATCCAATCTTTCTTTGGTAAATATTTTATTTGTTTCAATGAAAAACTGTATATGACAATAGAGCTTATCTCGGTAATTCTACCCTAACTTTTTTAGATGTTTTCCATGCATGTGATTTTGATGATCAAAGCTTACTTTGTGAGCTTTTTCTACATAATATGATTTTTGAATATGCTATCCTACATATGATTGTATTCATTTTCTCATACATGGGGACTTACAGTTGCATGCCTTCATCTCTTTCATGAGAAATCAAGTAGAATGGCATCTGGCCATGAAGTCATCTGACACCAATGAAGAGAAGGTAGCCTTGTGGATAAGAGAAGAACCAGGCATGGCTACTGAATTGAGGAGTGAATTTAGGAAGTTTCTGAGTACCCCTGATATGAGGGAACAATTAGCCATCTACAAGAGGAGGATTGTCAAATTTTTCCTCAACCTCTTTACACAGCTGAAGGTTCGAGCATTGACTGGATGTCTTAAATATACAAAGGCTTGTAGTGCAAGTTTACAAGAGTGTGACCCTTTTGGGTTTCCTAATTTTGTGGTTGTTGTTACACGAGTTCCACAATATGGCCAGATTGTGAATTCAATGGGAGCCTTCTAGATAGGGCTTAGATTTAAGTATCCCTTGATTTGGCTTCCAGTTGAAGAATACTAGCCCCATTACCGATTATGTGATTATGAAGAGGAATCATGGCCGCATCAGTTGATGGGTACTCAGGTCTACAGACCAGTTGACGAAGATACTGTGGGTGCTTACAACTTGAGATATTTACAGCAACGATACAACAACAATACCTGAGGATTCTGCATGAGGACATGCAGTTGCTTCAGTTGGGGGGAGATGTTGGGTGCAATTTTTAATCATATCTTAGACACCTATTTCCCCATTTTTTATCATTCTCTCTCTATAAACCTATGAACTTTATGTCCCAATTACCATTTTCCCTAGTTATAAGAGCAATCCTTTCTCAACATATTATTTTTCCATATTTCGTTAAATATCGAATGAAGTGATGTCTTTTTGAGATGGCTAACCAAGGTAATTGTGGAAGAATTTTTCTGGTTATTTTTCTTTAAGGTGTTGTCTATAACTGAGGACTAAGGATGAGTAGTTGTTGTTGTTACTTGTTGTTACACTCCGAGCATTTGTTGTTACGGTCCAAAGTTTGGTTGTTACACCTTGAGTTGTTGTTACACCACAACTGCCAAACAACATGGTTGTTATCTTCAAAGATAGTTGTCAAGAATCATGAATTATATACAAATGATCAAAGGATCTCAGCGGTTATGATTGTGGAGATGGTGGAACTTGAATTCGTTTTTTATTAGGAAACTATTTGTAATGCTTTTTATTTTTCTCTTAATATTGATCAGCATGAGAATTGTGAGATTTTCATGACTGATCTGTTCCCTAATTTTTGGGGCTTGTAAACTTTATAAAAAGGTTCGGTTCCATGAAAAGGTAATGGCAACACAAGAACATCATCGACAATTTTATCTTGTAATTTTCATTCATTTTGAATGTAAAATACTTCTGGTGATGTTCATACAAATTTTGTGTTGAGTTTTTAACTAGTTTCCATTTCATCCCTGCGCCCTGCTATGGAGGAAGGGCCCTCCTCTTTAGCAGGGATTGTAGTAGTAGTAGATTAGTTGTTTTGGTCTATCTTTTTTTTAAGTGTGATTCATTAATGTTTTTGTATGAATTGTAGTACTGATGCACTTCTGTTTTCAGATTCATTATATGTTGTTACACAGGATTGGTTAGAACTATAATATTTAATCAGCTGATACAATTTTATTAATGATGTGTGGCACACCTGTTCTTTGAGAAAAACATGAAGTGTGATGAGTGAATTTCATTCCTGTAGAATGTCTTTTTAATTTTTGCATGAGTTCTTTAAGTTTTGCAATTGTGTTCAACGACATTTTCTTTCATTTCTTTCCCTAGTTGTTATGTATCGACACAAATAGTGCAAACACCTTTGAAATAAATAGACCTGCACTGGTTGACGATTAAATGCTTGTGGTTTAGTCAAACTAAACAATGATTAAACTGACACAACAACATTTATACCCCTTAATCATGTGTTGCTCATGATGACTTGGACATCTTGTCTAGTTTAGTCCAATGGCCGCTATTAAGAAGTTATTTGAGGCTTAGAGTGGGCCATGTGTTGGTTGGATTCTTTATGAGTTGATCATATTATTGGTTGAATTTTTTCATTCAGGGGAATTTCATAAAATGTTGAATAAATAATGTAAATGAAGGGACATCCTAGTAGATCGACAATTGTAGCAGTTAGGTACCAATGCATTTTGGTGGATGGTTGTTCCTTTATATTTACTTAGATGGCATTGACTATGTTTGCATGATGGGGGTATGAGGTGAAAGTTCCAGGTTGGAATAGAGATAAACTTGTTGAGTAGGATTTTATTCAAGTCACAGTGAAGCATTTGTTGTAGAGGAGAAGATGTCAAAGACCTCAGTTGATGAAGATTAAGACAAGTAGTTATGACGGGGGAGTGTTGGAGTATGTAACTTGTCCTATGTGTGTGATCTTATTTGATTATTAAGATCATTGGTCATTGTTAGGTAGAGTTCTATTCTCTATGAGAGAGATTCTATTCTTAGTGTGTAGGAAGTTTTTGGAACTAGTCAATTTCAGAGATTCTTACTCTAGCTTATGTGGTGTTACAATGAATAACGTGGATGAGCTGATAAGATTGGAAGTGGGCTTGATCTTGGCCTCCCACCTTTGATATCAAAGAATCATAATAGTGGGGGAGTCACGCATCATCATAGATATGGTACAAAGGATTATCAATGGATCTCCCCCTGATCAGGTGCTCAAAATTATGCTCAAAATTCAAAGTGGTAGAATTTTGTTACATTCATCTTCAAATCAAAGAGCTCATCATTATGATTCCAATAGTGCAAATGACACTCAAATCCAAGCTCGTATGCAGAAGTTAGAGCAAGTCAAAGTTCAAGTTTGACTTGTCTAGGTGGCAGGAGGAAATTACACGGCAAAGGTCTCAGTGAATGGGGAAACGCCAAGTGGCAAGTTTCCATTGGGTCCCACATATCATATATCAAAGAAAAAGGAAGAACCGGCTTAACGAATTGAAACCCCAACATTACCGATTTACGATTGCGATATCACATATCGCATATCGGAGGTGTACAAGCAGTTATGAATTGGCCCCCGGCAGAGCTTAGTTGCGATGTGATATATCGTATATCACAAGCACAAAAGGGTTTGGTGTTTGAAAAGCGGCCCAGGTTGTAACAGCAGATTTCAATTTATGATAGGGTGCCAGACACGATATTGTTATATGTTGAGTTTTATAATCCTAGTGGGTCCATCTTATCGCAGAACGCCTCTATGTCGATGGTTTCATTGATTGTGATTGCGATTTGCAATGGAGCCTGCTGGAACCATCGACTAAACCACTGGATCTAAGCACTATAGGACCATTCAGACTTAACTGCGAGACAGGTAGGGAAGTCGACGGGACCGCCAATTTCGGCAGAACTACCAGAATTAGCTCCAGATAATGAATTTAACTGGAAGTTAGCTAGATTTGGAGGAGAAAATTGTAGGACAACTGGGAGAGGTAATAACTTATTCAGTTCGTATCCAAATTGGGTGCAAAAAGAGTCAATTCCAGCAGTTTTGGCAATTTTGAACTCATTGCGACAGGTTTCAGAGGCATTTGAACATTGTAAACACACTTTTGTTGTAATTTTGAGCATAATAGAGAGGCCCAAGCATTGGAAGCTGGACCAAGGAGATGTATCCCAGGAGGGGTGAACTCCTCATCAAATCTCTATGTTGTGTGTTTTATTTTGATGTTCTTTGTTGCTATTTTGCTGTTGTTCAGCATTTGTTTTATGTTAAATTGTTTATAACATTTACATAAAAAAAATCTCATGGGAATAAGTTAATTAAGAAAACATGGTGAATCCTTAAGCACTTGATAAGAAAATGATAAGATCTTGCGTTTTATTATGAATAGGGAATTAGCACAGCATTACTAATCTGCTCCATTTTAGATCAAGTTGGTATCAAAGCTCTGGTTTTTTCTTACTAGATTTTCTTATGCAAAGGAGTATTGTTTTCTAGTTTTGTGTCATGCTAACAAGGTTAAAACTCAAAAGAGGTGAAGGAAATCTGGTTGGAATCCCTAAGGGGAGGAAGAGAAAGGTTGCCACAATATCCAACATCAGTTCAGCCTCAATTTGTAGTTAAGACTCCAAAGATAATGTCTCATGAAGGAGAACCTACAAACATCATAGAAGATGAGAAGACCTTCAGAAAGGATTTCTTTGATATGACAGAGATGGTGAAGGTCCTCTATGAAGAGAGGAATAGCAAGTTGCAAAGAGAAAGTTCCAAACCTCCCAATGGAGAAGGTTCTTCATGAGAAGGTAATGGAAAAATAGGTAATGGAAAAGGAGGTAATGGGAATGGAGACAAACCTCCACCCTCTCCACCATATTCTTCATCTTCTTCTTCACAAGTATCTTCACACTCTTCCACTAATACAACCCTTACTCGTACTCATCATCATTCTTCAAAAGAAGCTGGAAAATCACCTCTACTTAAACTAGATGTTAAATTCAAGTTGCCCATGTATAATGGTGAAGTGAATGCAGAGAAGCTTGATAATTGGATTCGTCAGATGGAGGTGTACTGTAGAATTCAAAACCTTCAAGAGGATGATATCAAAATTGAGTTGGCTTCATTGAGAATGGAGAGTGTAGCACTCATTTGGTGGGAAGAAAGGACTCAAGACGAGATCAAAAAAACATGATAAGATCTCTATCACTTGGTCTCATTTCATTGCTACTATACAAATACAATTCTACCCTTTAGCTCATATGAAAAAGGATATCATGAATTGGAAAAATTTCAAACAGTTAAAAGGTCAAAATGTGCAAGATTATACTCAGGAGATTCGGAGAAGAGCTCTTATGTTAGGAGTAGACTTGCAGTCACAAGATCTTTGTTGAAATACATAGGAAATTTGCATAGCTATCTTCAACACCATTCTTATGTTTAATCCCACGAATCTTGATGAGGTTTGTGTTCAACCTACACACCTCAAATCAAGAGGGAAAAATGTACAAGAAGCAGGTAAGAAGAAGTCATTCCATAGTGGTGAAAAAGGAAATAAATCTAAAGGAAAGCAGAATAAAAATTATTATGTTAAGTAAGAAGGAGAGAAACCCGTGTCCAAGAATTGTTCCAAAAAGGGCCATGATGAAGCACATTGCTGGAAGATTCATCCTTAAGACCGAAGAAATTTAACAATAAAGGGAAATAGAAGACAAACATTGTTGTACAACCAGATTTGTGTTCTGACTCAGGTGATGAAATAGAGATTGCAGTCACAATCACTAAAGGAAAAGTCGTGGCAAAAACAAGCAAAGAGGAATCTGTGGCAAGCACCAACGCAGCACATAACTCCAACAATGCTTCAAATGAAGAAAATAGAATTGAGTTGTTCTATATCAGAGTTATTTCCAAACACACCAAGATTGATACGTTGTTTGATAGTGGATCCTAGGCAAATTTAATTTCTACAAATTTGGTCAAGAAGTTGAATTTGGAAACTGTACCTCATCATAAGTCGTATCCGTTGGGTTGGAAAACCAAGGATGAAAATATTCAGGTCACAAGGAAATGTGTTTTTAGGTTTGCTATTACTGTCAATTTCCTTGATGAATTCAAATTATATGTAGTGACACTGGATATTTTTGGAATTGTGTTGGGAAGCACGAATCTGTATCAGACCAGAAAGCCATTTTCCATAGATTTGAGAAAAAATATCATGTTTTCAAAGATGGATTGGAGTATATTGTGAGAGCCCATCGTATAAATCTTAATCTGTCTTTAGCAAGCTCAGGGAAAATGAAGCGATTTGTCAATTCCAACAAGAATCTCATGCTCCTTATGATAAAGCAGAAGAATGACATGGAGCGTGAATCCTTTGTAGGTGGTGATGTGAAGTTGAAAGCTGAACTGTTTGATGTGGTCAATTAGTATGGAGAAGTGTTTCAAGAACCAAAGGGATTGCCACCAAAAAGGGGAATTTAGCACGAAATTCAGCTAGAACAAGACTGTCCACTCCCAAATATCGTTATGTATCGAATGTCAATTCTCGAAGGTTTAGAAATTAAGAAACAAGTCCAGGAATTTTCAAATAAAGGTGTAATTCATCCCTCTACTTTGCCATGTGGTTCACCAATTGTTTTGGTACCCAAGAAATATGGAACCTAGCGCATGTGTGTAGATTATCAAGCTTTGAATAAAATTACTATAAAGAATTGATACCCACTGCGCAAAATAGATGATTTGCTAGATCATTTGAAGAATGCAAGATATTTCACTAAATTAGACTTGAGAAGTGGATATCATCAAGTTACAATAGCTGAGGAGGATATTTGGAAGACTACTTTTAAAACCAAACAGGGATTGTTTGAGTGGTTGGTTATACCTTTCGGTCTTTGCAACGCTCCAACTACATTCATGAGAGTTATGAATGATGTTTTAAGACCCTTTCTTAATGAGTTTGTAATTTTCTATTTAGATGATATTTTGATATTCAACAAATCACGAGAAGAGCATGTCAAGCATGTGAGGAAAGTGTTGGATGTCTTAAAAAAAGAACAGTTATTTCTAAAGATTTCTAAATGTGAATTCGAGAAAACTTCCTTAACGTATTTGGGCCACATACTTGGAGGAGGTGAGATGAATATTGACCCCTCTAAAGTTTCGATCATTTTGAGTTGACCAATACCCAAATCAGTCACAGAAGTAAGGAGTTTTCTGGGAGCAACACAGTAGTAGAGGAAGTTCATTTCCAATTTCTCTTCCATAGCAGCTCCATTACATTCTTTGACCAGCGTGAAGTTTGTCTTCCAGTGGGGAGGCAAATAGGAAAAAGCATTTGATGCTTTAAAACAAAAGATTAGTTCAACCCCAGTTTTAGAATTTTTGGATTTGAAACAACCGTTTGAAATACAAACAGATACAAGTGACTACGTCATGGGTGTAGCTATTTTACAACATGGTAAGCCCATTTCATTTCATTCTGAGATTTTTAATGGTGATGTTATTAACTATCCTACATATGATAAAGAGCTTTACACATTGGTGCAAAGTGTGAAGACATGAAAGCATTATTTAATGGGAAAAGAAACCATTATTCACACTGATCATCAACCTTTACAATATCTGCAATCTCAAACTAAATTGCAGCAATCAAGGCACTTTCGTTGGATGGGATTCTTACATCAATTCCACTTGGTAATCAAGACTTATAGGAAAGGTATTTATAACATAGTTGTTGATATTATTTCTAGACCGATTGTTAATGTAGCCATTTTACTCAAGAATCATTTTGTTTTTCCTAAAAGTTATGTTGAACAATATGCACATGATGCTGACTTTCAAGAGGTATATTCAAACTTGAGTCAAGGCCACCAAGTTTAGGAATTAGAATACCACGTACAAGATAATATGTTGTGTCATTTGGGAAAACATTATGTTCCGTAGGGAGATAGAGTAAATGTCACAAGGGAAGCGCACACTTCTTTTATTGTTGGACATTTCGGTGTAAGTAAAATAGTGGCCAATCTTCAGAGGTATTTTTACCGGCCTTGTATGCTTGAAATTGTCTCACGTTTTATCAGAGGTTGTTCATTGTGTGCAGTTGGTAAGCCTAATAATAGGAAACTAGGATTATACACACCACTTCCAGTGCCTTCACATCCATGGGAGATTGTTTCCATGGATTTCGTAGGAGGTCTTCCTTTATCAAGAAAGGGTCATGATTATTTGTACGTAGTTGTGGATAGGTTCAGCAATATGTGCATATTAATTCCTTGTAAAAAACAAATTACATCTGAACAAACAGCTCAACTTTTCTCTCAATATGTATGAGTTCATTTTGGATTACCTAATTCTATTGTAAGTGATCGTGATTCCCAACTGGTTGGGAATTTTTAGTCAAATTTATGGAACTTTATGGACACCAAGTTGAAGAAAAGTATAGCCTTCCATCCACAAACAGATGGTCAAATTGAAGTGGTTAACAGGATAGTTATTCATTTTCTAAGAGGATATTGTAGCAAACATCCTAAGTTGTGGGATGAACAGTTGCATTATATTCAGCATGCTTACAACCGATCAAAACATTCTTCTACTCTAACTTTTCCTTTTGAGGCATGCCTTGGTTATTTGCCCTAACCGCCTTTGGATTTCATCTTTGAGACATATGTAGTTGTAGATGGACATAGCAACATAGATAAAGAAAATAAATTCAATGAGAAAATTCAGTTGATTCACCAAACAGTTCATGAACAGCTAGAAAAGAGTCAAGGCAAGTATAAGGCAAGGCATGATAAGCATCATGTGGATCATCAGTTTTAAGTAGGTGATGAAGTTTGGCTTTACATTAGCAAGGAAAGGCTTCAAGTTGAAGCTAAAAATCTGAAACCAATCCATTATGGTCCATTTAAAATCCTGGAAAAGATTGGTAATAATGCTTTCAAGCTTGATTTTCCTTCATATATGAAAATTTATTTCGTTGCTAATGTTGAAAATTTGAGATTGTATGAGCCTCCCTTGATTGAATATCAAGGAGAAAGTGTACAGATTCCATCAATTGAAGATTTTTTTCTCCAGAATTTCTTGATGAGCTTCAGCGAGACACCATACTTAATAGAAAAACGAGGTCATCAAAGAGGGGAAATGTTGATTATCTTCGAGTGGGTCTCAAAGGTACAAATCCACCAAAGGCCAAATTGATTGAAGAGGGGAAGGTGAGGGAACAGTACCCTCAACTGTTCAATAACTGAATATAATATTTTGGGGTCCAAAAGCTTCCAGTGGGGAGGAGTGATTAGGTGCTCAAAATTATGCTCAAAAATCAAAGTGGAAAAATTTTATTAGAGTTAGCTTCAGATCAAAGAGCTCGTTATTTTGATTCCAACGATGTGAACGGCACTCAAATCCGAGCTCGTATGTAGACGTTAGAGCAAGTCAAAGTTCAAGTTTGACTTGTCCAAGTGGCAGGAGGAGATGATATGGCAAAGGTCTCAACAAATGGGGAAATTCCAAGTGGCAAGTTGCCATTGGGTCCCACATATCACATATTAGAGCAAAAGGAATAAGTGGCTTAAGAAATCAGCCCCCAACATTGTCGATTTGTGATTGCGATATCACATATCGCACATTGGAGGTGGACAAGTGGTTATGAATCGGCCCCCGGCAGAGCTTAGTTGTGATGCAATACATAGCATATGGCAATCGTAAAAGTGGCTAGTGTTTACAAAGTGGCCCCGACTATAACTGCCTATTGCTATTTGTGATAGGGCACTGGATGTGATATTTTTATATGTTGAGTTTTATAATCCCGACATGTCCATCTTATCACAGAATGCTTGTGCGCCAATGGTTCCAACGATTATGATTGTGATTTGCGATGGAGCCTGCCAGAACCGTCGCCTAAACCACTAGATCTAACCACTATGTGACAAATCGACCTTAACCGCGAGATAGGAGGGGAAGTTGGCGGGACCTCCAATTTCGACAGAACTACCAGAATTAGCTCTAGATAATGAATTTAACTAGTAGTTAGCCAGATTTGGAGGAGAAAATTGTGGGAGAACTGGGAGAGGTCATAACTTCTTCATTCTTATCCAAATTAGGTGCAAAAGGAGTCAATTATAGCATTTTTAGCAATTTTGAACTCATTGAGACATGTTTCAGAGGCATTTAGGCATTTTAAACACACTTTTGTTGTAATTTTGAGCATAATAGAGAGGCCCAAACATTGTAAGGTGGACCAAGGAGACGTAGCCCACGAGGGGTGAAATCCTCATCAAATCTTTGTGTTGTGTGTTGTATTTTGATGTTCTTTGTTGTTATTTGTTGTTGTTCATCATATGTTTTATGTTAAATTGTTTATAACATTTACATAATAAACTCTCATGGGAATCAGTTAATTAATAAAACATGGAGAATACTTAAGCACTTGATAAGAAAATGATAAGCATCTTGGGTTTTATTCTGAATGGGGAGTTAGCACAACATTACTAATCTACTCCATTTTAGATCACCCCCCCAAAAGGAGGTTAGGAGCTGGAGACTGGAATCTCAACTTTCTCGCATCCAACAATCCCTGGAAAAATTTGAATACATCAGTACCATTCATGTACTCTGGGAAGGAAATAAAGTCATAAACTTGCTGGCCAACTGTGGGGCAAACTCGTCGCATAAAAAGTTTAGGGTGGCTTGGTTAGATTTTCACACCAAAGAGGACCTAGACCCTAGGGAAATGCAAAATCTTCAAAAACTAATACATAAGGATCTAGAAGACCCCGATGGAGGTGTCCAATCAAGGAGGCAGGTGGATGCGGATTGGAGCATGGAGCCAGTTGGGCCTCCACGTGCAACACACCTGATTTAATGACTATTGGGAGTCGAGCTCTCTCACGAGTGTTACTTAATGCATGAAGGAGGCAGCAGGGTGGTCATTTGCAACGAGAGGGCAATGAGGAGGGAGTGTTGGGTGAGGGAGAGCAATAAGGTATTGGCATCCTGGCTCAGGTAGAGGCTTGGGGCGATGGTGTTGGATGGGTTCGAGATTGAAGGGTATGTGGGGGACTGGAACTAGCAAGATCTTTGGCCGTGTGATCCAAGAGAGCACAGGACAAACTATAGCAATGGGAATTGCAGTCTCGGGACTGGTGTGAGTGGAAGGTGGGCTCTTGCTTCCCCTGCCTCACTCTGGGTCTTCTTCTGACAAGGAATGTCTCCTCTGGAGCGGCAATTAGGTAGAGAACATTGGGCGTGGCTCTTCCCCAAGAGTGGTTGGTCTACCTTTATGACCTATAATGCGCCACCCATCTCGCAGGTAGACAGTGGGGAGGTACACGAGAATTGCACTAGGAAATCTGAGAATTTTTATGTGGGGGAATTAAGCCGTGTTTTTATGTTTGGTTCGTTTTCAATTGTTGTGGTGGATTTCTCAGGGCAACCTGGTTCATGTAATGGGTGGAGAAAGTCGAGTGCATGTAGTGGCAGTGAGGTCATTCCCGTAGAGGAGGAGTTGGTCACCGTATGGAGACTTGTTCACCACAGGACATACCTAGCTTAGGCTTGGAGTTGACCAAGATCTACCACTCTAATGCAGTGGTAGCCATATCCCCATATCGCTCCCAAGGCCACATAGAGGCCCCGACTACCTTGGACTCCATAGCAGCTCAACTGAACACTCTCCATCTAAGCATGCAAACTCTGAGGGAGAAGTGTTATGATGATCGGAATGAATTTGCGGTCTACATCAACACCCTCCAACACATGAAGAATGAACTCCTAGACTCTCTAGAAGGCCTTCGACAACAACTTTGACAAACAAATGACCACCTCCATGTGTTGGAGACCTAGGTAGAGCATATCGACTACCACACGCCTGAGAGTGTAATGTTCTTGGTAGCCCCACCACCATTTTCCTGAAACCCTCCTCTATAATGTGTAATTCTATAAAATTCTCTTCTTGTGCTACTTTTGTTTCAGAAATAACCAAAGACACGAGTTGTCTTGGCTTCCTTACAGGCTCAATATTGTTCATAGCAACTCCCTTGTTAGCTCTTAAGTCTATTACTTTTCCTGGTGTGGCAACAATACATTTCAACTATTGATGTACAATGTTTTTGAAATTTTGATAATATAATACAGTTACCTTAACCAACAAAAAAAAACGTTAAAGGAAGAAATAAATAAACTGTTGCCAGAATTTGGGTGTCTACACAAGAGAATGAACAAAATCATGAGAAACAATTGAAGTAATTGATATAACTTGAAAGTTCAACACATCATATTATCGAATTGGAGAAACTAATCAGGGAGGTAAAATAGGAAGATAAGATGATTCTAAGACCTGCTAGGCATCTTGTCAAATTCTCTTAGTGTTGTAGCAAAGCACATAAAATAGAATTCCCCTTTACCTTCTAAGGAGAGGCTGCATTTTGCTAGGATTTGATCTTGGATCTATTGAAGAAAGTGGTCTAGCATTTTTTTTAATCCCCATCACGGTGTCATATCCCAAAGTTGTGACCTCCAAGAAATTTATATACTTTTTCCTTGCTAACCCAAGCCCCCCTCTCTAGCATGCAATCTAGAACCTCAAATAGTTGCCCACGATTGCACATTATTTGCACCATGGAGGAGTTCAAAATAGTAGCAGCTAGCTATAATGCACACATTGAACATGTGCAGAGGTGATTACCTCACATCATAGGAGAAGAAACATCTTCAAAAAGGAGTGCACACACAAATTAGATACATTAAGGAGGTACTCAAGTACAACGAAAGCTAATGGGGAATGAAAACACCAAAAATATTTTTGAGTCCATAGTAGTGTAGTGTCTTCTAATGAGTCCCTAGTAGTGTAGTGTCCTCTACTTTGTAGAACATCCTAGAAACCATGCTCCACCCTTTTTTAACCTCCACACATATCAACTTACATATAGGGAACTCTCCATTAACAATCCTTGCTCTAGACCAAGAGTGAACTTTACTTAAAACTAAAATATTAAAGCAATGTAATGTTGACCCTACTGTCGCTACCACATCCAGTGTTTTATGTGTTGCATTAAAACCAAATCTTTGTCAAGCATAATGGGAGCATCCTGGTAGCTCGTTTTCTTGTGATCTCCGAGCATTCATTTGCACTGGCTTCAGAGTCCATAGTCATGTAGTACCTTCTACTTTGTGGGGCATACCTGGATGATAACTCCTCTGACTATTTAAAGACATAAAGATTTTAGTGCAATACCTGGAGGGCACCATGAAAATCAAGCATATTCCAATGGTTTCCTTGGCTCGCGTCATGATATTTGGTCTGTAAAACTCCCTAGATGTCGCCATGGCCTTGTAGCAAGCCACCAAAACGGGCTCCGTCGCTCAAGGAGAAATCAATCTTTGGGTCTTCTTGTTGCATCCTCTCATGCTCAACGGCCCTACCCTGGGCTTCTACTATCTACCAGATTCCCTGACCTCCCTCCTGTCAAGCTGATGGCCAGCTGTTTCTGTTCAAATTTTTTAATTCAGTTACCAAGCTAGTGGATCACTAACCATGGCACCTTTTTATTGGAAGTTTACACAAAATTATAGAGAAACAAAACGCATTGTAGTTTCCGGATCGACATCATAACACTATAAGTAAAATTTGAAGAAAATCTGACCCTTCATAGAGGAATCGTTCCAGTTAATTTATGATTGTCTGCTAAATAAAGTTTGTTTGTGATGGATTTGGATAATCCACACAAGCTATGCTTGTCTTTGTTTATGTGTTGCTCCCATTTTTTCATGAAGTAGGTATCGTGCTTGTGACTCTCACAGAACTGTATCCCGTAGCCCATGATACTTCTCCGCAGTGAGTTTCTCTTTATCCACCTTATTCCAGCAATCAACAACATATCTAGGGCCACTGCTAGCTTTGACAATCACTCTGCAATAAGGCTCTACCTTACTGTGTTGGTAACTGAATGTGATCTATGTTTGTTTTTAGCGCCAATCCTCCATGGACAATACATTCTTGAAATTTAAATGGAGTGGGAAAATGATATTCATAAGTCAAAGCATTTTAATGGGAAGCGTCCAAAATTTTATCATAATGTAATATTTTCAAAAGAAATGTAGAAACATGTTGAGTTTGCAAGTTGTTATGGCCTAAATATACATAAGGCTAAGAAAGGCAAGATCTAGGGTAACATCAAACCATGCTTAACCTGGTAGCTAGCCCTACCAAGTCGGGAGAGCGCTCTCTCCTTGTCAATCTCAGAAAATATGGCCAATGAAGCTTGATATGACTTGATGTAATGACTTATTTTAGGCTAGGTATGTGTATAGAGGTGTTTTGTTGAATTTAAGATAGGTTTGTTGGCTCAATTGTGAAAGGTAGCTTTGGGTGTGGGGAATGGACACAATTTTGCAGAGATCTCTATGGGGCGAGGTAGGCAAATGGTTTAGCACTTCAAATTTGAGTGAGATGGAGAGCTTTTAGACTGGTGAGAAGTTGGAGAGGGCATGAAAGACTCAGGGATCCTCTTCAATAGCTGAAAACATAAATAACTAAACAAACCCTAGGTAGAGCACTGCAATTTCAATGTATTCTACCTTTATCCTTGTTTGATTTAGTTAAGATGAAGCAAAGAGAGATAATGGCATACATAAATCACATGTAAAACTTGCAATTACAGAAGAAAACACAATACCAAATCAAGATTCCACAAGAATCCCATAAAGTGCTGCAAACCCTAGTCAATTCCTTTGCCAAACTGCTGAAAATGAATGTACAATAATGCTCAAAGCATTCACAAGAGTCCAACCTTTCTCAATGACTGAAAAACTACTAGATATAGGCATCAAACAACTCATGCTAGGCTTTAGGGGTCGAGTTCATGAGTTTAGGAGCTATTTCAACAAGATCTAAACTAAGAACTGAAAAGTAGGCAGTGGAACAACATGCCTCTAAAACCTAGGAAACTGATTCATTCAATTGCAAACTACTTTTTCATGATGAATCTACCTCTATGAGAGAAAAGTTAGCATAATTACATCAAAATCCATCAAGTCACATTAAATTACATCATGAGTTTAACTATTATAAATAGAAAAGTCAAAATGTGAAGAAACTAGGCGAAAAACAAAGTTTTTTGGCCAAAATGAGCAAATTTCACCCTATGCGCCGCGCTGATTTCCCTATGCGTAGTGCCTTTTTGCAGCTGATTTTGGAGGCCTTCCCGTGCACCACATTTTCTCCAAGTGGGCTTGTTGGAAAGGTCTTCCTGTCTACTTTCCAAAAAAAGTGGAATTCCTGAATTTGGTATCCATTTTCCCATCCAAAATTGAGTTCTCCAAACACTGCTTCCTGTGTGTCCAAAAAGGGGCAGAAAGGTCATTTTTGAAGTGTTTTTGACCTTCTTGGAAGCTCAAAACCTGTCAAATTTCTTGGCCATGTGAGGGAATTAATATTTTTTCATGCAAAATCCAAAAATGTTGATTTTTCCTCAAAAGGAGGTCTCTAGCAAAAGCGCGCACCAAGTGGCACGATGCATTGGGCAGAAAAACCTGTTTTTAGGCCAAAAATTTCAAAATTGCAAAAAGTTTCCCAAATTTCTTGAAATTTGGGCTGAGTGTTCCTCATCAAGTGTTGTGTTGGGATAAGGAAGCCTCAGCCAAGGTCTAGAGTCTATTTTTCTCCTTTCTCTTCCTCATGGCTTTCTTCAATTTGGCCTTCAAATTCTTGATTCTTGCTTTGCACACCATATTTCTTGACAAGTATTCATCAACATGTTTTTCTCGTTGTTGGCCTTCTCTAGCATCATTTCTAGGTGCATGTTTGTCCTCTCAATCCAAGATTCATGGTCAGCTTTAATTTCTTGCTCAAGTGTGGTCACTTTTATTTTCCTCCTCTTTGCAGCTTGTCGGTTTGCCCTTATGTTTTGGAGCTCCATGATGATTTGCTGATCTTCTAGATGTTTGTTCCTCTGCTCCAAATAATTAATGATCCACTTGGCTCTTTCTAGGTTGAGAGACAAATGTTGAATGTCATCTTGCTGCTCCTGAATGATCTCTTTAAGCTTTGAGCTTTGTGAGCCCAAATCAGTGTCCTCATCCTGAATGAGGATGAAATTTGTCTCATGACCTCCTGAAGGTCCCTCATCATGCAAGGGCTGCTTAACCTTGTCCTATACTTGCTTTGCTGATGGAGGAAACGAGACCCCTTCCACCCCGGGTGGAGATAGTACTTGTTTTGTTGCTGCAAACAACCTTCTAGTGCCCTTTTGATATGTGACAAACACTGGCACACTAGCGGTTTGTGTCTCATGAATCTCCTGCTGATGTGAAGGCCCTCCTGCCTCATGAAAAACTACTGGGGGTACTTGAGGACCTGTAAAGACCTCATGTGCAATGAAATCCTCCCATGAGATGTTCAGTAAACCAAGCTAATGCAAGACCACAATTTTGATTAGTGCAAAATGATATATGTTGTTATACTGTTGCTGAGGAGGCTTCTTTTGCACTAAGGTGGTCATCTTCTCAATGTTCTAGCAAATGAAATAAGGGAGGTTCATCATCCTCACCCTAGTAAAGTGCATCAACAATCTGATATGATAGGCATACAAACGAGAAAATCTGCCCTCACAGCTGAAATATTTAATTATGAGTTTCATCAAGGGAGCATATGTGTCCTAAAGATACTTGAAAGGAAAAACTCTACTGATATGTCTCTGAAAACTAGCCTTGATGTAAGGCTCATAATGATCTTTGTCTATTAGCTGCCTCTTATTCCATTTCTCACCTACATTTGGAATGTCGGTTGCTTGAGCAATAGTCTCAGGTGTCAAGGTGAATGTCACACCTGCCAAAGTGACTTGGCCATTATGAATATGGAGCACAAATAATTTGGCCAGCTCATGATGATACTTGACTCTCTCCACCATCTCACAGAACTGATAACAAGATTGATGTTGAAAGCATGTGACAGCAAGAGGACAGGCCAACAGCTCGGCAAATGAAGTAGGCTCCTCCTGGTTATGTTTTCCACCCTAGTGAAGCCTCCTTGGTGCATGCATTTCTCTAGAAGAATCATTGACTGTCTCCTCATCTCTGTCATAGGAAGAACCTGACTAAATCTTTCCCAATGTTTGAGTTTTCTTAGATGAGTATGAAGAGATTTTATGGTGTCTTTCGGTTTTTGCTGCCAAGGATATGAATGTATGAGAGACTGTGGAGGGAGTGTGCATGAGGGATTTAGGAATGTTGCTAACAGGTTTTTGAGGAATAGAAGGGTTTAAGGGATGATTTTTAGAGTTTGGGAATAGCAATTAGGGTTTGGGATAATGGGATTAGGGATTTAGGGTTAGTTGTTTAGGGATATGAGAAATATGGAATGGGTAGATGAGAATGTAAAGAGGGATAAAATGAGGTGAGGGAATGAGGGAATGAAGGAGTGAGGGAGTGAGAAATGCTTAGGAGTGGAATTAGCAGTAAGAAATACAATTTATAAACCCTATGCAATTGTTTTTGACAAAAAATTCAAGGAGGTAGGGTTTCAATTTTTTCCCATTAAATCACCATAAGCACCAAGATAAACTCATTCATTGGTCATGGAGGAATGTTAACTTACTTGGACAAGTTAGGATTTAGCAATTTTGAAATTTTGGAAGAGGTATTGAGTGAAATCGGCCTTGTAGCCCTATGCCCCACGCCACCTCACAGGGGCGTCGTGCCCGTTATGGATTTACACTGCAGAACGCTGCCCAATGCGCCACGCTCCAAACCTAGTGCGCCGCACCAGTGAGAATGCCAGACTTGCTACAATTTTTTCCTCTTTTTCTTCAACACGATCTTTCCATTGCTCACTCTTTCTCCCTTGGATACAAATGAACTCTTTAAACATGAAAAATGGTTTATATACATATAGTTTTTATTTTTCATTTACAAAACCCATTCTTCTAATGTTTGCTTTTGACTTGATTTTAAAACTTTGTTTTCAGGCAATTTGCTTTATTTTTGCCTTTGGTGGACTGAATGCTTTGACTTTTTGTTTTGCTTGGCAAGTGGTGAAGTTGCAGAGGCTTGGCAAGGTGATCAGGGCTGCCTCTGAAGTTATTACATATGGAACAAATGAAATTACATCAAATTTGTACATGAAAACATAAAAAGCTCTATTTTTCCTCAAAAGAGGGTTTTGAGGAAAAATCAATCACCAAGCATGTGATTATGGAAATTATTGTTGTTGAAACTTTATTTGACCTCCTCATGTGCCTGCTGACCGTTATTGAGCATTTTGAAGACTTGATTGACGAAACCCTAGACCTAATGAGACCTAAAACCCTAACAATGACTTTTGTAAATTTAAAGACAACAATTGACTGCAAATGATCTAGATGTATGAAAATGGGCCAGCGGGTAAAGGACATGGGGAAAATGTATAATATACTGCTACCATTAGATGATCCATGACCCTAATGGAATGAAGTTGATTGAGTGAGACACCTAACATGCAATGCAACAAGAGAATTTGATCACTGATGGAGGGATGAAGATACCGACACTAACATTGGCTCTAATGGGGATGGTAGCTCCTTGGAGGTGCCAAGAACTACAGACCTGTTATCACAAAATCGTGTACTAAGGGCTGCTACTTAGCAAGATTATGTGTAACTATTTCAAACCTAGCTTTAGACTAAGGTTTAGCCTCCTTAGTCAGAGAGGGCTCTCTCACAGATTTTTGATATGCATTAAGGGCAAGAAAAGATGGCTAACTCTTTAAACAGTAGATGAAATATAAGCTGGTTGGAAATACAAAACAACACTTCTTCCATTGGGCTCATGGAGTCATACACTTCTGCAGTAAACTATTGATCACTTAATCATAGAAGCCAAGGCATATAACGTTTAACACTCAAAACATCTCTCCAAAAAACTCAACTCATAAATAAGCACAGGAAGTCTGAGCACTAGGTGAATTCAGAGTGATTGCATATTTAGTGAGTTGTAAAATACATAAAAGATAATGACAAAACCACACATGTTCTGAGCCATAAACATATAATGAATCTTGGGAAGAAAAAGTAACTCTTGTATTACTGTCAAAGTCTTCTTACACAAGCTGATAAAAACTCTGTTTTTTTATAAAATCTCCAACCCCTATTACATCCTAATCTGATCCCTTTATAGGAATCTATTCCTCCTTCTCTAGAATGGGCTTGAAGGCCCTATTAACTACTCCTACATGCTATTAAACTAATTCATTAATTACAAACATGCTGAGTTGTAATTACACAAAATCCTAATCACACTAAAACACTAATTTCATTCTCCTCGTATGCTTGATTCTTCTTGGATCCTTGACAGCTGTCCTCCTTCAGTTAGGCTGAGATGGCTGAGCTACAGATGCAAGGAATGCTGACTTTGGATGCTTGAAAGCGCTGATGGCTCATTAATTGACCAAAAGATATGCTCTATTTTAACAGTCTCTGTCTCCCAACATTCTCCGAAAGTGTAGCAGTATGTTCCCAAATCTTTTAATAACCCCAGGTATGGAATGCTGCCATGTTTCTAATGTGCTGTAGGTGGTATTGATAAACAGGTGTTTCAACTCCCACTCACAGTATCACAATAGCTGCTCTGCGCTTAAAAACATCACCTACAGCAGTTTCGTAGCGCGCTACGAAACTGCTGTGTAATTTCAAAAACACAGTCTTCTTCCCTGCCTTTAAAAATTCACCATGCCTAATTGATGCTTTGGACAAGGTTATGAGAACAACCTGTAAATGAGTATGGTTAATAGCCTCAACCTTTCTGCACAGTGTTTAACACATTTACAGTTAGTGCAAGGGCAGCTGGTGAAGTTTTTTGCTTGATTTGCTCTGTCATGATGATGGTACTGCTTAAAACATTTCACATGCTACCCTACCTTTAGGGTTCATCTATTCTTCCTTTAGTGCAGTCTCACAGCCACACTCTGTACTGTCTTCATTTTTTGCCTTCATAGATCTGTTCTTTGTAATCTCCATCTTTCTTTCAAAAGGGAGGGCTATTATTGACAAGATTTTCCTTTGGCTAGTGCTTAAATACAATGAAGACATTACTATCAAAACAAATCGAAAACAGAAATATGCTTATCATAGAAAATTCTGCTTCATGCACATGGATGTCATTGTCCATCTCTCTTGGATGTATAAGCAAAATTGGTTTTCTGGCATCATCTTGAAAAGTTGACCAGCCAATGTTCTTAACAACAGAACACGAGCTCAAATGCTAAGGGTCCCCTATATTTCTTGGATCCATCCATTGCGCCATAGCTGGTCTCATATTATCCTAATGAATGGCAGCATCCACCAGAACAGAGTTGTTTACAGCAGTAGGCATAAAGCCTCTGACATAAAAAACATTCGGGGGCATTAAATAAGAATTAAAACCAGGTCTGTTATCAAAGAAATTCTTGTTTCCAAACTGAATGCTATTGACATAGGATCCATGTATTCCCAAATCTTCTAACACTGACATAATTGCCTCTGTGGGAGGAACCTCTGAAAGAAAAGGCCAATATTGGCTCTCTGGATAAGGTACATGTTGATAAATAGAGCCTGGATGTTGTTAGTTCCTTTTCAATCATGGACTTTGGCACATTGTACATAGCTAACCTCGTTTTTGAAACATGAAAATTCGGACTTCCAAGTTTTATAGCCTTTTTCTGTATTTTCTTTTGCCTTCTGATTAGCTGTTGTTTTGTCCATGGCCCTAAAGACTGTCAATGGTCTGCCTTTCATTATTATCCCGGAATCTGCCAAACCATGTTTTATTTCAGCTGCAGATATAGCAGCTTCAGCTGCAGATATAGCAGCTTCAGCTGCTTCTATTGTTGCAAATTCAATAAACGTTGTCTCAAAAACTATCGACCTCATCAAGAAATATGATAGCAGATTAAAGCTTCTGCGCAAGTATGAACACACCAGTCACAAGTTTCTGAGAATTCCCAAAACATTTGCTCCTTAGATTGGCTACCCTTACGTTGATGAAAACAACCCCTGATCTTCTTGCCATTGCCTTTGCAAGTAATGTTTTCCCATTTGGAGGGCTGAGGAGCTTACACTATCCAAACGATTTCTTTGTTAGGATCGAGATGCTTGAACCCTATAACAAGAAACAGACAACTTACGGCAGCTCTAATGGCGTATAATATCAATTTCTGTGTACATGAAGCCTGCTTGCGCGCCATGCTGCCAAACTATCTACGAAGAAATGCAGGGTTTTATATGATAAGAACTGCTGCGTAGCTGTAAATAGATATATAGTCTCATTACAACAGCAGTAACTATCAACCTCCCCTGCCACCATACTTGGAGCTGGATTGTCTTCTGAAAAAGAAATAATGGCCAAGCTAAGCTGTTCTATTCTATAGAAAGGAGACAAGTGGGTGTCGAAAAAGGATGAAGCGGAACAGTGTTTACATCTTCTGCCAAAGCTATTTTCTTGAACCGTGGCTTTTAAATAAGCGCCAGAAATTATATGACAATCCTCCTTTTCTAAGCCAACAGTTGGAGCATGTAACCGGCACGGTTACCACGTTTGTAGAAGACAACATCAAAATAATACAGTCCACCTTGACTGAGGAAACTTGTCTATTTCGAGCTCTGCCATTTGCTTCCTTGTCTCTACGACAGCGATTTTTCCTCTCTGTCATCGACATTTGATTATGAAGATGATTTGAAAAATTAATGCCAAACAGAGATTATTTGGAGTGTTCAGATCAAGAAACCCTGAATTGATAGTATCTTTCGTAGGAATTGCACCATCCTTCTTTTGTTTTTATTCAATGCGCACTCATCTTTTAATGACACCAGTTAACATAATTCCAGCTCTTGTGCCACATTTCTATCCCGGTGTCACTAATAATGGCGGCCTTGTGGCGATCAAATCCTTATAAAAACTACTTGACACTTGGCGTTTAATCACTGCATTCCATAAGAGCACTTTCATGTCTTCAATATGTGCATTAATAATGAACCAACGTGCTTGATAAGATTCACGACATTTTCAACTTTCTTCCTTCGCCTGCGCTGCAAAATCCGGTGCCTGTGAACTTTATCTATTAAAGGGGAAGATCTTGCTGTAAATGCCTTCACAGCTTGCTGCTCATCCTTCCATGGCTTTCTTGCTTGAATATCTTCAAGTAAGTAGTCGTATTTGGAAGCCCAACATAAAAGTTCTCTAATCCGCAATTCAAGCCATTGGCAACGCCATTCAATATGGTGTCTATAATCTTTCCACTTCAGGTGTCAATGCCTTCTTCCTCTTCATTAATCCACTTGCATCAACTTCTACAGAAGTTACAGCTCCATTACCATTACGCAACTCTGATTCTACTTCAGAAGCATCACACATTCCAGAGCCTGGACCATCATTATCACTGTCAAATTCGATGTCTCCAAACGAACTTGAACACGCAGTGGCCTGCTCAACAGGATTGAATCTGATTTCATCTCCGGTGCATTTTAAAATTTCCACCATTGACTCATCTGTTTGTACTTGTAGATTAGCCTCAGACATATTATCAAATATAGTCTCAGTGTTTGATCTGTTCTCCTCCAGTTCTTCAACATAGACCATATTTTGCCAGAAATAGAGGGCATCTCGTGCTTTGATTGCATCTCCAATATTTGATATAGGAAACTCCATCCTTTTTACTTTCTGAAGGGGAACCATCATCCTTGGTAGCCAGCCGACCATCAGACCACCCTAAATATCTGTCATTTCCCAATTTCGTAGCGCAGCCATTGCAAGGTCAGTGTTTTCGCTACGAAATCACTAAAACATATGGCGCTGCGAAACTGCTAACAGATTTATGCGCTGCGAAAACACCCTGTCTTTAAGCTATGCTAAAAAAAATTTGACAACAGACTTTTCAGTGATAACAGCGGCTCCACTTGGGATAGTGTGCCCTTGTGGTGCACTAAGAACCTGCAGTTCCAGTGCCCTAGAGAATTTATTTAACAAACAGAAATTTGCTTGACCAGCATGACTGTAGGAGAAAGAAAGCTATTTCTACTGAAAAAATAAATTCTCAGTTAACCTTGAGCTTATTTGCATTTACCTCTACCTACCTACCCTAACAATTTCAATTTCCTTCTGCTCAATCAATAGTAAATTTCCAATGTAGCCAATCCTCTGTTTTATCTAACATTTGAGTCCTTTGGCTGTGCTTGAAACAAAAATAAGCCAGATACTGAAGTAACCGAGGCAGCATGAGGTGTAACTGTTCTTCAACATGAAAATATAACTGGAAGCCGCCTGAACAGCAAATCTTTTCCATGTATTCAGCTATAGGGTCAAAAAACACATGGTTAGTTTGCTGATTCTCAAAACTTTCTGTATCTTTAGAGAACTTATCTTCAGCCACACCAAATTCATTTGATATGCTATCCAACTGCCTTTCTGAATGATGCTCACAAACAATGTAATTTTCCTCACTACTATGATCATTATTTGAAGTAAGCTGCTGCAAGGAATTACAAAATTGAGCAAGCTTTTCCTCTGCCTGAGGGTCATAGAAAATTTCCTCCAATATTTCTTCTTGCTGGGTGCAATCAATTTCATCTTCATCATGATCTGAAGCCGGACCAATCTGCTGCATCTCTACATCAATATCAAAGGATGAAACATGGGTTTCACAACTAAACTCCTACTGCTCCTCATGCTGTGTTTCATGAGATGTTATACCCTCTCCTTGGTGCTGGAATGCATTGTTATGGAGAGCCTCTAAAATTTCTTCATCCATAAATTCATCATCACCATAACAATCCTCCAAGTACTGAATAAGATTTAAAGGATGCCCACAGCAATCTTTGAGCAACAACAAAGAAGGATAACATTATTTATACATTTCACAGAACACATCATGAAAACTAGCAAGCGAATAGATTGAACCATTTTCCAGACTTTTATACCAAGACCATGCTTTTCCTTCTAAAGTGGCCATAAACATCCTCATGAGACAATCCTCAGGAAAGTGAACCTTAAGACTGCGTACATGCATATGAAACCTAACCAAATGAAGAGCAGCATTGTCCTTCTTTTCATCTTTGAATATTGGAAGATCATCTAACCAATCAACCTTTGGCATAGGATTTGGAAAACTAGGGATATGAGACCGATCCATAGGAGCATACCTGGCATTCATTCTTGCAGTAGAATCCATCTTGAGACTTCATCAAGCTACTGATCTTCTAGCAGTGGAGTCACCTTCTAATTTGTTATTTGCTGTGTGGAGTCGCCAAGGTAGTTTTGCAGCCTCAAATTGATGTCTGAGCTCCTGCTACCTTCAGAAGTTCAACCATTGATTTCGGGAATGAATAGACTTCAGGCTCCCGGCAGACGCACCAAAATGTTATAACAAAATCGTGTACTAAGGGCTGCTACTTAGCAAGATTATGTGTAACTATTTCAAACCTAGCTTTAGACTAAGGTTTAGCCTCCTTAGTCAGAGAGGGCTCTCTCACAGATTTTTGATATGCATTAAGGGCAAGAAAAGATGGCTAACTCTTTAAACAGTAGATGAAATATAAGCTGGTTGGAAATACAAAACAACACTTCTTCCATTGGGCTCATGGAGTCATACACTTCTGCAGTAAACTATTGATCACTTAATCATAGAAGCCAAGGCATATAACGTTTAGCACTCAAAACATCTCTCCAAAAAACTCAACTCATAAATAAGCACAGGAAGTCTGAGCACTAGGTGAATTCAGAGTGATTGCATATTTAGTGAGTTGTAAAATACATAAAAGATAATGACAAAACCACACATGTTCTGAGCCATAAACATATAATGAATCTTGGGAAGAAAAAGTAACTCTTGTATTACTGTCAAAGTCTTCTTACACAAGCTGATAAAAACTCTGTTTTTTTTATAAAATCTCCAACCCCTATTACATCCTAATCTGATCCCTTTATAGGAATCTATTCCTCCTTCTCTAGAATGGGCTCGAAGGCCCTATTAACTACTCCTACATGCTATTAAACTAATTCATTAATTACAAACATGCTGAGCTGTAATTACATAAAATCCTAATCACACTAAAACACTAATTTCATTCTCCTCGTATGCTTGATTCTTCTTGGATCCTTGACAGCTGTCCTCCTTCAGTTAGGCTGAGATGGCTGAGCTACAGATGCAAGGAATGCTGACTTTGGATGCTTGAAAGCGCTGATGGCTCATTAATTGACCAAAAGATATGCTCTATTTTAACGATCTCTGTCTCCCAACATTCTCCGAAAGTGTAGCAGTATGTTCCCAAATCTTTTAATAACCCCAGGTATGGAATGTTGCCATGTTTCTGATGTGCTGTAGGTGGTATTGATAAACAGGTGTTTCAACTCCCGCTCACAGTATCACAATAGCTGCTCTGCGCTTAAAAACATCACCTACAGCAGTTTCGTAGTGCGCTACGAAACTGCTGTGTAATTTCAAAAACACAGTCTTCTTCCCTGCCTTTAAAAATTCACCTTGCCTAATTGATGCTTTGGACAAGGTTATGAGAACAACCTGTAAATGAGTATGGTTAATAGCCTCAACCTTTCTGCACAGTGTTTAACACATTTACAGTTAGTGCAAGGGCAGCTAGTGAAGTTTTTTGCTTGATTTGCTCTGTCATGATGATGGTACTGCTTAAAACATTTCACATGCTACCCTACCTTTAGGGTTCATCTATTCTTCCTTTAGTGCAGTCTCACAGCCACACTCTGTACTGTCTTCATTTTTTGCCTTCATAGATCTGTTCTTTGTAATCTCCATCTTTCTTTCAAAAGGGAGGGCTATTATTGACAAGATTTTCCTTTGGCTAGTGCTTAAATACAATGAAGACATTACTATCAAAACAAATCGAAAACAGAAATATGCTTATCATAGAAAATTCTGCTTCATGCACATGGATGTCATTGTCCATCTCTCTTGGATGTATAAGCAAAATTGGTTTTCTGGCATCATCTTGAAAAGTTGACCAGCCAATGTTCTTAACAACAGAACACGAGCTCAAATGCTAAGGGTCCCCTATATTTCTTGGATCCATCCATTGCGCCATAGCTGGTCTCATATTATCCTAATGAATGGCAGCATCCACCAGAACAGAGTTGTTTACAGCAGTAGGCATAAAGCCTCTGACATAAAAAACATTCGGGGGCATTAAATAAGAATTAAAACTAGGTCTGTTATCAAAGAAATTCTTGTTTCCAAACTGAATGCTATTGACATAGGATCCATGTATTCCCAAATCTTCTAACACTGACATAATTGCCTCTGTGGGAGGAACCTCTGAAAGAAAAGGCCAATATTGGCTCTCTGGATAAGGTACATGTTGATAAATAGAGCCTGGATGTTGTTAGTTCCTTTTCAGTCATGGATTTTGGCACATTGTACATAGCTAACCTCGTTTTTGAAACATGAAAATTCGGACTTCCAAGTTTTATAGCCTTTTTCTATATTTTCTTTTGCCTTCTGATTAGCTGTTGTTTTGTCCATGGCCCTAAAGACTGTCAATGGTCTGCCTTTCATTATTATCCCGGAATCTGCCAAACCATGTTTTATTTCAGCTGCAGATATAGTAGCTTCAGCTGCTTCTATTGTTGCAAATTCAATAAACGTTGTCTCAAAAACTATCGACCTCATCAAGAAATATGATAGCAGATTAAAGCTTCTGCGCAAGTATGAACACAGCAGTCACAAGTTTCTGAGAATTCCCAAAACATTTGCTCCTTAGATTGGCTACCCTTACGTTGATGAAAACAACCCCTGATCTTCTTGCCATTGCCTTTGCAAGTAATGTTTTCCCATTTGGAGGGCTGAGGAGCTTTCACTATCCAAACGATTTCTTTGTTAGGATCGAGATGCTTGAACCCTATAACAAGAACCAGACAACTTACGGCAGCTCTAATGGCGTATAATATCAATTTCTGTGTACATGAAGCCTGCTTGCGCGCCATGCTGCCAAACTATCTACGAAGAAATGCAGGGTTTTATATGATAAGAACTGCTGCGTAGCTGTAAATAGATATATAGTCTCATTACAACAGCAGTAACTATCAACCTCCCCTGAAACCATACTTGGAGCTGGATTGTCTTCTGAAAAAGAAATAATGGCCAAGCTAAGCTGTTCTATTCTATAGAAAGGAGACAAGTGGGTGTCGAAAAAGGATGAAGCGGAACAGTGTTTACATCTTCTGCCAAAGCTATTTTCTTGAACCGTGGCTTTTAAATAAGCGCCAGAAATTATATGACAATCCTCCTTTTCTAAGCCAACAGCTGGAGCATGTAACCGGCACGGTTACCACGTTTGTAGAAGACAACATCAAAATAATACAGTCCACCTTGACTGAGGAAACTTGTCTATTTCGAGCTCTGCCATTTGCTTCCTTGTCTCTACGACAGCGATTTTTCCTCTCTGTCATCAACATTTGATTATGAAGATGATTTGAAAAATTAATGCCAAACAGAGATTATTTGGAGTGTTCAGATCAAGAAACCCTGAATTGATAGTATCTTTCGTAGGAATTGCGCCATCCTTCTTTTGTTTTTATTCAATGCGCACTCATCTTTTAATGACACCAGTTAACATAATTCCAGCTCTTGTGCCACATTTCTATCCCGGTGTCACTAATAATGGCGGCCTTGTGGCGATCAAATCCTTATAAAAACTACTTGACACTTGGCGTTTAATCACTGCATTCCATAAGAGCACTTTCATGTCTTCAATATGTGCATTAATAATGAACCAACGTGCTTGATAAGATTCATGACATTTTCAACTTTCTTCCTTCGCCTGCGCTGCAAAATCCGGTGCCTGTGAACTTTATCTATTAAAGGGGAAGATCTTGCTGTAAATGCCTTCACAGCTTGTTGCTCATCCTTCCATGGCTTTCTTGCTTGAATGTCTTCAAGTAAGTAGTCGTATTTGGAAGCCCAACATAAAAGTTCTCTAATCCGCAATTCAAGCCATTGGCAACGCCATTCAATATGGTGTCTATAATCTTTCCACTTCAGGTGTCAATGCCTTCTTCCTCTTCATTAATCCACTTGCATCAACTTCTACAGAAGTTACAGCTCCATTACCATTACGCAACTCTGATTCTACTTCAGAAGCATCACACATTCCAGAGCCTGGACCATCATTATCACTGTCAAATTCGATGTCTCCAAACGAACTTGAACACGCAGTGGCCTGCTCAACAGGATTGAATCTGATTTCATCTCCGGTGCATTTTAAAATTTCCACCATTGACTCATCTGTTTGTACTTGTAGATTAGCCTCAGACATATTATCAAATATAGTCTCAGTGTTTGATCTGTTCTCCTCCAGTTCTTCAACATAGACCATATTTTGCCAGAAATAGAGGGCATCTCGTGCTTTGATTGCATCTCCAATATTTGATATAGGAAACTCCATCCTTTTTACTTTCTGAAGGGGAACCATCATCCTTGGTAGCCAGCCGACCATCAGACCACCCTAAATATCTGTCATTTCCCAGTTTCGCAGCGCAGCCATTGCAAGGTCAGTGTTTTCGCTATGAAATCACTAAAACATATGGCGCTGCGAAAACACCCTGTCTTTAAGCTATGCTAAAAATTTTTTGACAACAGACTTTTCAGTGATAACAAGACCTATGGAAAGCAGACAGTGCCTTCTTCCATTGGGCTATGGAGTCAATAACTTCGACAAACCAAAACCAATATTTGAATCAATTTTAGGACTGAAATCCGACTCAAAACTGACTCAATTTCAAGACTGAAATCCGACTCAAAACTAACTCAAACAATCCGAACCAAAACTGAAATCAAACCTTTAGTTTTATAGCCTTCACTTCGGGCCCCAAACTGAAGGAGTGATTATAGTACACACTTGCAATGAAGGAAATAAAATGGTATATACAGTGATACATATGACAGTAAAAGATATTTCAAATATGGTACCGTTTCAGCAGCCGACCATTGACCAGCCCACCAGGACAATCTTCTCCATCCATTCTTTCAGCAAGAAAGCATTCTGACCTTAGTATGTAGCAGTTCTGAAAGGTCCTTTCCACAGGTTCTCGAATTTGTCGTGTTTCCTTTTGTCTTTGTTTCCAGCATCCCATTTCAGCACCATGTCTTCAATTTGAAACTTGTCCGCCTTTGCCTTTCAATCATACATCTTTTTTATTCTCTCTTGCAGCTTGAAGGTATTCTGAAAAACCTCCTCTCTAGTCTGTTGTAAATGGATCATTTGATTGATTCTCCACTGCAAATGATCTTCCTCACTAACAACTTCCTGCAGAAGTTTAACAACCAAAACTGCAAGAGATGTAGGGAAAACCATGTCCACACCATACACGATCTCGAAGGGGGACATGCCTATTGACTTTTTTTTACTCATTCTATCCACCCATAATGCATTGACCAATTTCTTGTGCCAGCTCTTCTTTTTTGTTTCCAGCAGCTTTTTGATGATGTTGACTAAAGATTTATTCAAGGGTTCCGCCAAAACATTACCTTGTGGATAGTTTGCAGTTGAGTAGCCCAAGGTAATTTGATATTTATTACAAAAATAAATCATCTTTTTAGATTTAAAAGTTGTTGCATTATCTGTAATCAGCTTATTAGGACAACCAAAACCTGACAAAATATTGTTCTCAAGAAACTGAATTATTACTGTATCAGTGGCCTACCGAGTAGGAATCGCCTCTATCCATTTAGTGGAGTAGTCTGTCACCATAAGGATCCATTTATGTTGTGCTGATGAAGTAGGATGGATCTCACTAATAAAATCTAAACCCCACTGCTGAAAAGGAGCACTTACTTCAACCGGTTTGAGTGGTAAAGGCTGTAATTTTCTCTTACCTTGAAAAATCTGACATTCGTGGCAGCTTGTAACAGTTTTGTACACATCAGAAAAGAGAGTTGGCCAATAATATCCCGCTCTCAAAATTTTATTGGTTGTTGTCTTCCAAAATAGATGACCTCCACAATCTCCTTTGTGAAAATCATCTGTGACCTGTTTTGTTTCTTCTTCAACCAAACAATTCAATAAGACACCAGCGGGATCTTTCCAATAGAGTGTATTATTCATTATACAAAACTCTGCAACCTTTAATTTTAGGGTCCTACTTTTGTTTTTAGCCAATTCGGGTGGCGGTGACAGATGTTGGAGCACATAAACAATATCCGAGTACCAAGGCGAAAGTAAAAACATTTCAGCTACCTTAACAAGAGAACTTTCCTCATCTTCTTCGAACATAGCAGCAATGAGATTTATGTCCAAGGCATGAAAATTAGATTCCACCATCAGTTTGGCCAGCCCCTGTCCTTTGATGATCTTCGTTGGTTTGATCTCCACATCATATTATAACAAATCATCGATCCATTTTCCTCGTCTCCCTTTTGGATCTGTTTGCACTAAGACATCTTTAACGGCAGTGTTAGGAACATAGGCAAGGATATGAGAATGCACAATATAAACTCAGAAATCTTTCAATGCCTTTACCAAAGCAAGGGCTTTCTTTTCAATAATATTGTACTTTAAAGTTGCATCTCTTATCGTTCTACTGAAAAAATAAATTGGTTTCTCAAGTTGGTCTCTTTTCTACATTAAGACCGCTGGCATAGTATGATCCGAAGCAAATGAAAACAAAATAAAATCTTGGGAATAATCCGGGCTGATCAAAATTAGAGCTGAAGAGAGGGCTAGTTTTACCAAATTAAAAGACTTGATGGCTTCCTCGGTCCACTTCACAACACTATCTTTCTTTAACATGTTTGTGATCTCCCTCAAATGTTCTGCAAGATTTGGCACGAAACGACGTAAGAAATTCATCTTACCATTAAATGACTGGATCTCCTTTTCACTTCATGGAAAATCAATTTTCTGAATGGCCTCCACTCGAGCTGGATCAATGTGGATGCCCTCCTTGGATATGATA
Source organism: Pinus tabuliformis (assembly GCA_031772625.1). Classification (NCBI taxonomy): domain Eukaryota; kingdom Viridiplantae; phylum Streptophyta; class Pinopsida; order Pinales; family Pinaceae; genus Pinus; species Pinus tabuliformis. The sequence goes on from CM062813.1 coordinate 289,057,283, forward strand.
TGACTGAGAAGCTTGCCTTAATCCATGGCAAACAAGCTTTTCTTTGGATTGACCCATGCCTAAAGAAATCGAATCCAACAGGAAATTTAATCAAAGCCAAGAAATCATGGAAAAATTCTTTCTTCTTTTGGCAAACGCCATGTCAAAATCGAATCCAACAGGAAATTTAATCAAAGCCAAGCCCATAGGTGGATTTATATCAGCAAGAATTGCGTTGTAAACAGTATTGAATCTGACACAATAATCTTGGACACTCCCACCAACATTCCTCTTGATGTTCTCATATTCAGGAAGAATTTGAAGAGGGTTTTTCTTTACCTCCTAGCGATCCAAGAATTGTCTCTGAAGATTTGTTAATGTAGTGATACTTGCAGCCGGCAAAGCTCTGAACCACTTCCACACTTCACCTCCAAAAGTTTGCACAAATAATCTCATTGTCACATTTTTGGCATCAATCTCATGAAGGTCAAAGAAATCTGTCATCCTATCCACATGTTGCTGAGCTGTAATGCTTTGAGGAGTGCCATCAAACAATGGGATCTTGCTTTGGTAGTCAGCGGGCATGGCATCCAAATTTTGAGGCAACACAAGGGGTGCATATCGGGCAGCCATTGCTCTAGGTGGATTTACAACTGGCCTTGGAGATGTAGGAGGAGTCAGAACAATGATAGCAGTTGACGATGTATTTGGTGTATGAGGTGTCGATGGAGGGGATGAAATACGAGATGTTTGAGGTGTTGATGGGGTTGATGGGGGAGAAGAGACAGGAGGTCTCTGATCTGATTTAGTGGGCTGCATGGGAATGGTGGGAATGAATGGAGTTTTAGTAGGAATTCCTGAACTAGATGCAATTGCGAATGAACCAAGAGTTGCTGATGTGGATTCTAAGAACTCGAGAATATTTGAAGCCACAATGGAAGTCTGAAGATTCAAGATGTAACTATGAATTGATCTATTTTCCCTTTCAGTTTCAAGATCGTTGACAAACTCTGGATTTAAAACAGTGGAACCAACAGAACTTTCAGATTTAGTCTCAAACAATGACAGATCAAAACGTTCATCAAATTCAAGATCTTAAAGATATTCAAAAACAACAGGACATGAATGAGATTTAAACACGGGAATCACAGAACTTTCTTGTCGAATAATTCTTGGGATGAGATTTGGATTTTCATACACATGAGGAGGATCAGGATCAGGATTGGCTCTGGTGTATCGTCTGGAAGCCAGTGTGTTGAATTAATCCCTAAAATCAAATGAACAAAATCAACTTGTTCAGCCTATAAAATTCTAAACTCATCATCAAAATTCTAGAATTGCTTAATGATACTAAGGTAATCATTTAGATCAGATGTTCAATTTATAAACTAGACCAGAGATTGACTAAAGTAGCATTCATCTACTTTCGATAATGAAAAGAAGGAGCATTTCGAAGGCTACCTGGCTAACTTCAGGCTCCGTATGTAGTCTATAAAGAAAAACAATGATAATAAACTTTCATTCAACAGTGGATTCGCCACTATATTATGGCCTAAATCTACCTCAGGCTGAGAAAGGCAAGATCTAGGGTAACATCAAACCACGCTTAACTTGGTAGCTAGCCCTACCAAGTCGGGAGAGGGCTCTCTCCTTATCAATCTCAGAAAATATGGCCAATGAAGCTTGAGATGACTTGATGTAATGACTGATTTTAGGCTAGGTATGTGTATAGAGGTGTTTGATTGAATTTAAGATAGGTTTGTTGGCTAAAATGTGAAAGGCAACTTTGGGTGCAAGGAATGGACACAGTTTTGCAAAGATCTCTATGGGGCGAGGTAGGCAAATGGTTTAGCACTTCAAATTTGAGTGAGATGGAGAGCTTTTAGACTGGTGAGAAGTTGGAGAGGGCATGAAATACTCAGGGATCCTCTTCAACAGCTGAAAACATAAATAACTAAACAAACCCTAGGTAGAGCACTGCAATTACAATGTATTCTACCTTTATCCTTGTTTTATTTAGTTAAGATGAAGCAAAGAGAGATAATGGCATACATAAATCACATGTAAAACTTGCAATTACAGAAGAAAACACAATACCAAATCAAGATGCCACAATAATCCCATAAAGTGCTACAAACCCTGGTCAATTCCTTTGTCAAACTATTGAAAATGAATGTACAATAATGCTCAAAGCATTCACAAGAGTCCAACCTTTCTCAATGACTGAAAAACTACTAGATATAGGCATCAAAAAACTCATGCTAGGCTTTAGGGGTCGATTTCATGAGTTTAGGAGTTGTTTCAACAAGATCTAAACTAAGAACTAAAAAGTAGGCATTGGAACAGCATGCCTCTAAAACCTAGGAAACTGATTCATTCAGTTGCAAACTACTTTTTCATGATGAATCTACCTCTATGAGTGAAAATTTAGCATAATTACATCAAAATCCATCAAGTCACATTAAATTACATCATGAGTTTGACTATTAGAAAGAGAAAAGTCAAACTGTGAAGAAATTAGGAGAAAAACAGAGTTTTTTTTGGCCAAAATTAGCAAATTTCACCCTATGCGTCGCGCTGATTTCCCTATGTGTAGCGCCTTTTTGTAGCTGATCTTGGAGGCCTTCCCGTGCACCAAATTTTCTCCAAGTGAGTTTTTTGGAAATTTCTATATGTCTTCTTTCCAAAACAAGTGGAATTTCTGAATTTGGCCTCTATTTGCCCATCCAAAATTGAGTTCTCCCAACACTGCTTCCTGTGTGTCCAAAAAGGGGCAGAAAGGTCATTTTTGAGGTGTTTTTGACATTTTTGGAACCTCAAAACCTATCAAAATTTCTTGGCCATGTGAATGAATTCATATTTTTCCATGAAAAATCCAAAAATGCTGAGTTTTCCTCAAAAGGAGGTCTCTAGAAAAAGCGCACACCAAGTGGCGTGACGCATTGGGCAGAAAAACCTGTTTTTTAGGCCAAAAATTTCAAAATTGCAAAAAGTTTCCAAAATTTCCTAAAATTTGCGCTGAGTGTTCCTCATCAGGTGCTGTGTCGAGCTAAGGAGGCCTTAGCCAAGATCTAGAGTCTATTTTTCTCCTTTCTCTTCCTCATGGCTTTCTTCAATTTGGCCTTCAAATTCCTTATTCTTGCTTTGCACACCATATTTCTTGACAAGTAGTGGTATGCCATGTTCCTCAACATGTTTTTCTCATTGTTGGCCTTCTCTAGAATCCTTTCTAGGTGCATGTTTGTCCTCTCAATCCAAGATTCATGATCAGCTTGAATTTCTTGCTCAAGTGTGGTCAATTTGATTTTCCTCCTCTTGAAAGCTTGCCGGTTTTCCCTTATGTTTTGGAGTTCCATGATGGTTTTTTGATCTTCTAGCTGTTTGTTCCTCTTCTCCAAATAATTAATGATCCACTTGGCTCTTTCCAGGTTGAGAGACAAATGTTGAATGTCATCTTGCTGCTCCTAAATGAACTCTTTAAGCTTTGAGCTTTGAGAGCCCAAATCAGTGTCCTCAGCTTGAATGAGGATGAAATCTGTCTCATGACCTCCTGAAGGTCCCTCATCATGCAAGGGCTGCTTACCCTTGTCCTATACCTACTCTGCTAATGGATGAAACGAGACTCCTTCCACCCCGGGTGGAGATAGTACTCGTTTTACTGCTGCAAACAACCTTCTAGTGCCCTTTTGATATGTGACAAACACTGGCACACTAGCGGTTTGTGTCTCATGAATCTCCTGCTGATGTGAAGGCCCTCCCGCCTCATGAAAAACTACTGGGGGTACTTGAGGACCTGTAAAGACCTCATGTGCAATGAAATCCTCCCATGAGATGTTCAGTAAACCAAGCTAATGCAAGACCACAATTTTGATTAGTGCAAAATGATATATGTTGTTATACTGCTACTGAGGAGGCTTCTTTTGCACTAAGGTGGTCATCTTCTCAATGTTCCGGCAAATGAAATAAGGGAGGTTCATCATCCTCACCCTAGTAAAGTGCATCAACAATCTGATATGATAGGCATACAGATGAGAAAATCTACCCTCACAGCTGAAATATTTAATTATGAGTTTCATCAAGGGAGCATATGTGTCTTGAAGATACTTGAAAGGAAAAACTCTACTGATATGTCTCTGAAAACCAGCCTTGATGTAAGGCTCATAATGATCTCTATCTATTAGCTACCTCTTATTCCATTGCTCACCTACATTTGGAATGTCGGTTGCTTGAGCAATAGTCTCAGGTGTCAAGGTGAATGTCACACCTGCCAAAGTGACTTGGCCATTATGAAGATGGAGCACAAATAATCTGGCCAGCTCATGATGGTACTTGACTCTCTCCACCATCTCACAGAACTGATAACAAGATTGGTGTTGAAAGCATGTGACAGCAAGAGGACAGGCCAACAGCTTGGCAAGTGAAGTAGGCTCCTCCCGGTTATATTTTCCACACTTGTGAGGCCTCCTTGGTGCATGCATTTCTCTAGAAGAATCACTGACTGTCTCCTCATCTCTGTCATAGGAAGAATCTGACTCCATGTTTGCCAATGTTTGAGTTTTCTTAGATGAGTATGAAGAGATTTTATGGTGTCTTTAGGTTTTTGCTACCAAGGATATGAATGTATGAGGGACTATGGAGGGAGTGTGCATGAGGGATTTAGGAATGTTGCTGACAGGTTTTTGAGGAATAGAAGGGTTTAGGGGATGATTTTTAGAGTTTGGGAATATCAATTAGGGTTTGGGATAATGGGATTAGGGATTTAGGGTTAGTTGTTTAGGGATATGAGAAATATGGAATGGGTAGATGAGAATGTAAAGAGAGGGAGAAAATGAAGTGAGGGAATGAAGGAGTGAGGGAGTGAGAAATGCTTAGGAGTGGAATTAGCAGCAAGAAATACAATTTATAAACCCTATGCAATTGTTTTTGATAAAAAATGCAAGGAGGTAGGCTTTCACTTTTTTCCCATTAAATCACCATAAACACCAAGATAAATGCATTCATTGGTCATGGAGGAATGTTAACTTACTTGGACAAGTGAGGATTTAGCAATTTTGCAATTTTGGAAGAGGTTGTGAGTGAAATTGGCCTTGTAGCCCTATGCACCACGCCACCTCACAGGTGTGCCACGCCCTTTCAATGCATCACACCCGTTATGGATTTACACTGCAGAATGTTGCCTAATGTGCTACGCTCCAAATCCAGTGTGCCGCGCCAGTGAGAATGCCAGACTTGCTATGATTTTTTCCTCTTTTGCTTCAACATGACCTTTTTATTACTCACTCTTTCTCCCTTGGATACAAATGAACTCTTTAAACATGAAAAATGGTTTATATACATATATTTTTCATTTTTCATTTACAAAAACCCATTCTTCTAATGTTTTCTTTTGACTTGCTTTTAAAACTTTGTTTTCAGGCAGTTTGCTTTATTTTTGCCTTTGATGGACTGAATGCTTTGACTTTTTGTTTTGCTTTGCAGGTGGTGAAGTTGCAGAGGCTTGGCAAGGTGACCAGGGCTACCTCTGAAGTTATTACATATGGAACAAATGAAATTACATTAAATTTGTACATGAAAACATAAAAAACTTTGTTTTTCCTCAAAACCCTGTTTTGAGGAAAAATCAATCACTAAGCATGTGATTATGGAAATTATTGTTGTTGAAACTTTATTTGACCTCCTCATGCAGCTGCTGACCGTTATTGAGCGTTTTGAAGACCTAATTGACGAAACCTTAGACCTAATGAGACCTAAAACCCTAACAATGACTTTTGTAAATTTAAAGACAAAAATTGACTGCAAATGATCTAGATGTATGAAAATGTGCCAGCGGGTAAAGGACATGAGGGAAAATGTATAATATAACGCTACCATCAGATGATCCATGACCCTAATGGAATGTAGCTGATCGAGTGAGACACCTAACATGCAACGCAACAAGAGAATTTGATCACTAATGGATGGATGAAGATACCGACACTAACACAAGCCACTTTTCTTCTCATTTTTTTTCATTTTTTTCATTGTATATGAGTAATCTAGATCCATCTTAAATTCAGATTTACCAAATTCCTAGAGGGATCAAATCTTTTTTCACTTTAAAAGAGGTTTATACCTCAAGATATTTCATTCCTACCTCTAGGTGCTTGGTATATCTAGAGTTAAGATGGATCTAGATTGATTTAATTATTAATTATAATTGTAATTATTAATTTTATGTTTTTATTTTTTTAAATTTTATTTTATTTTGACGGAGTCAAAATATTAAAGAGGACATTACAAAATCTCTACCATGTGAGAGGAATTCAACACTGGAGAAACCCTAGAGGCCCACACAAAAATTGCAAGCGGAGAAAGGGTCGTGGAGTTTCAGACTAGAGCAAGGCATAGTTTTGACGAAGAGTGAAGAGACTCTAGACAATGTTATTCTTTGATATCCTTGTCAAAACACAAAATAAATTAAATGGTAACCATGAGTTTTTTTATCGACATGATATATATTTTTTGAGTACAGAGATGGCCACCATGATAAACCTTTGAAGACACACAACTACTCATCAAATATGTTTTTCACATGAGATGTTGGTTGCTTACTATTGGACCCACATGGAGGACACGATTACTGTCGGTTAATGTTTACTAATCCCCTATCACTTGTAAGTTTGGATTGCCAAAGTGACACAATTAAAATGATTATCATAAACTACTAATTCATATTATTGTAGTACTTGTTAGGTAGTCGTATTTTTGTTCTTAGACTAAATTACTCATTCATGTTAGTCATTTTTAGTTGTATCCCTTAATAGCTAGTCGTATATTTTAACCCAGGACTAAATTAGTCATTTATGGTAGTCATTTTTAATTGGGTCACTTAATATTGCTCATTTTTTGTAGTATTTTACTTGGAAAAGCTATGGTGACTAAGTTTTTAGTCACCTAGTCACTAATTTCATCATTTTCTACTAGTGCATCATGCAAGTAGTAGGTATAGAAGGATTATTCTAGTCAAACCAAAAGGAAATTCATATACAGGTTATCAAGAGGATCTTTAAATATTTTCAAGGAACACTGGATTTTTGTCTATGACACCCCAAAGATACAAATTTCAAACTAAAGTCCTATACTAATTTTGATTGGGCGGGTAGTGTTGATAATAAGAAAAGTACTATTGGTAGTGAATTATTCTTAGGAAGATGTATTCTCTCTTGGCTTAGCAAGAAATAGACTTATATTTCATTATCCATTATAGAAGAAAAATATAGTATCACAACATAATGTTGTACCCAATTTATATGGAAGATGCAAAATCTCAAGTACATTCAGGTAAATTATGCTTAATACCTATTTCATGTGACAATTCTAGTGCTATTAATATATCTCAAAATCCATTTATGCACTCCAAAACGAAGCACATTCTTATCAAAAATCACTTTCTTTGAGAGCGAGTAATGGATGAAATTTTCAAGTTGGAATTTGTATCTACTAAGGAGAAAGTTTTAGATATTTTTACCAAGCCACTTCTTAGATAACCTTTTGAATATCTTAGGGAAAGGTTCAAAGTGATATCCTCTTCACTTACATGGTAAAAGGAGCACAATGCATTTGTAGTTGACCACATCGTTCCTTTCTCAAAAGGCGCCCCATAGAAGATATACATGTTGTTCATATATAAGCTTGTCACAGGGGGAGCAATCCTTTATCAGCTCCAAGAAAAGTTTGGTTGTCATTATGAGAGGTCAAAGTGTATTAGCACAAGGGAAATATCAATAAGTCATCAAATAAATCATGTCCATAGGAGGAATCATATGTCCTAGGGAAGCCTAGTTGCAGACATAAGGAGAAGCATGGTGAAGTGTAAAGGTTCCAAGATTTACATCATTGATCTCAACATATACATCCATTCACGGGGAGATTTTCTACTAAGCAGAAAGCATGTGTCCAAGGGGATATTATTTACATACATTAAAATAGCTCATAGATAGAGGGTGTCTCATGTAGTAATCAGTGAAAAATAAAGCACAAAGGAAGCATATGCCCAAGGGGGGGTGGTTCCAAAAAAGGAGAAACATCCATTTAAAATTAGATTATTCCATTTTCATTGATGTCAAATGGTGAGACAGAAGCATACATGATAAGAATTAGCAAGGACAATGAAGTAGATAGTGGAATCTCTCAACTAATAAACATCAATGATTGGATTATGTCTAGTAGTGTTATAATCAATGTCAAAGTGGGATATTGTTAGGTCCCTATAATACTAGTGATTCCCCCATTAATATTGTCATTGTATCCCTTGTTGTTATTATTGTGCCCATATTGTCCCCATATTATTATTATTGTGCCCCATAGAAGCCCACTATTGTTATTTTTGTGCCCTTATATTATTATTGTTGGGTCGGCCTTAGTTATATTATGACCCCTTAGACTCTTATATATAGAAAGGAGGTTTTGTCATTTGTATCATCCAACAATTGTTCATTTGTGTTATGTAAAGGAGTTGCCCCCTCGAAGAGGCTGATTTCTAAGTCGTTGATCTATATTTTCTATCTTTTTGTGAGCTGGTTTCAACATTTGGTATTAAAGCTTTGGATTCTAGGGTTTTCGGAATGCCAAACATGTCATCGTGGAATTTTCCATATAACATTTTTTTCTACAAATTTTAGGAAGCTACAAAAAAAACCCATTTGAACCGAAAGCGTTCTGAACCTCGGGTTCGAATTTTGGATCTTTTCTCGCTACCGTTTCGGAGATATGATCTTAGGAATTTATGGTTTTTGCAAGCTCCAGAATTGCATCTCAAAAAGGTCATCGTGGAATTTTCACTATAATTTGTTTTTTATGAAGGTTCAGACATTAAAATAAAAAACCGTTTGAGCCAAATTCAGGATGAACCTGGGGCCCAAATTTCAAATCCTGTTCCACTACATTTTTAGAGAAATAGTCCAAGACATGTAGGGTTTCTGCAGGCTCCTGAATTACATCCCAAACAGGTGACTTGGCGAAAATCGTCATAACTTTCTCTCTAAGCATTAGCTTGTAATTTCGTAAGAAGCTATAGAAAGAGGACAAACTGTAATTTTCTGTGTATTTTTTTTAAGTCCGAGGGTTGAAACAGTAACACGTGGCACTTCATACAAGTTCGCTCTACTGAAAAAATATATAAGTAGGTCATCTTGGGAGGTGGGGCATAACGCTTTCTTGGAGAATCCAATTTCGATCATACTGGTGGCATGAGAAAGAGGGAATAGAGGGATACCACATGTCACAATTTTAGACCTTTCAGATCCGAAATTACAGAGTTACAGTCGTTTCAATATAGAGCTCCTACAAAGTGAAAAAAAGGTGTGTAGTTTTTTTAAATTTTTGCATAAGTTTGGTTTGAAAAATTAGTTTGAAGGAATTCAAAGGGCATGGTGAAGAATTATTATCAGTAATTGATGCCCCAAAGAAAGAAAATGGAAACACCTAGTAAGAAACCTGAAAGATCTAGCATGACTCATGAAGAAGAGGAAGAAATGCAACATGATATATCAAAATTATGAGACCAAGTGCAACAACTTTCACTCGCACAAAAAGTAACAAAAGCTAAGATGGATGGTTTAAAGAGAGACGTAGAAGCTAAGATGTATGGCATGGAAGCTAAGATGGATGGTTTAAATAAAGGCATAGAAGCTAAGATGGATGGTTTAAAGAAAGGCGTAGAAGATAAGATGAATGACGTGGAAGCTAAGATGGATGGCGTGGAAGCTAAGATGGATGATTTAAAGAAAGTCGTGGAAGATAATATGGAAGATTTGAAGATAGATTTGAGAAAATTTCTACAAGAAATGCTTACTAATGGTGAAAGGGTAGTAAAGGAAACTCATGATGAGAACAAAATAAATGTAATCATGATTTCATAGACTCTAACGTTGGATCAAAGAACCACCATGTTCCAAAGATCGATATGAGGAAGTTTGATGGCAAGGATCCCGCAACATGGATACTATAGATGGAGAAATTTTTTGATCTCCATAATGTCCAAAACACACAAAAGGTACGCATTGCAACTTTATATTTGGAACCAAATCAATTTGTATGGTATCGAAGGCTTTGCTCTCGTAAACAAATTGTCACTTGGGCTATTTTTATGGATGAAATCATAGCACATTATGAGGATACAAAAAGCAACACTTTTTTTAGCCAATTGATAAATCTCAAACAAAAGCGTTAAATGATGGAGCACATTGAGGACTTCCAAAAATTGAATATAAGGGTAAAATATATTCCAGAGGAGCATAGGATTGATGTGTTCATAGGGACTTTAAAGGATAACATCCAACATGAGGTTTTCCTTTGGGAACCTGATTCATTGGAGAAGGAGTTCAGGTTGGCAAGAAAAATGGAAATCAAAATTATGGCAACAAGGAAGCCTACTATTCACAATAATAAATATGGAAGTGTTGTTTCCCCTAGCCATCCATAACCTACAAGGTTGACACCACAACAATTGGAAGAAAAAAGAGGAAAAGGGCTTTGTTACAGTTGTGATAGAAAATGCACTAAAGGTCATAAGTGTGCTGAGAATAAATTATTTTACATAGATTGTGAAGAGGAGGAAGAAAAGGAACAAGAAATGAAAAAGGAAGAGGATATACACCAATAAAAAACCCTAGAGAAAGAAGGAATGAATCCGACCATATTTTGTAATGCATTGCCTAGAATTATCACTCATCAAACTATTAATATAGAAGGGCATATCAAGAAGAAAAAGGTAATAGTGTTGATTGATTCAGGCAGTACCCATAATTTTATTCATTGTAAGATAGCCAAGGAATTGAATTGCTTCCTATATCCAACACCAGAGTGTCAATTGATGGTTGCAAGTGTAGGAAACATAAATTGCTCCAGAAAGTGCCATAATATCAAGCTATCCATGGGAGAATATGTATTGAATAGCCCAATGCCTTCCATTCCAATGGGTGGTGCTGATGTTGTACTAGGAGTCCAATGGCTACAATCCTTGGGTACACTAGCTTTTAATTTTCAAGAACTTTTCATGAAATTTTCTTTAGAAGGCAAGGAAGTTGAATTAAGGGGTATCACAGGGAAATCAGGAAAGATAATCATCTCTAATGGAATAACAAAGCTTCTAAAGAAAGAACAACGAGGAATAATTGCACAATTATGTTCACCAGAGGTTCCCACATCGAAAACATCTATTTCTCCATATCTCCAAAAAGTCTTGGACAATCATTCCAAGGTATTTGAGACTCCCAAAGGCCTCCCACCTATTCGTGATCATGATCATGCTATTCATTTGATTCCAGGAAGTGTTCCTCTAAACATCGGGCCTTACAGATATCCCTATGCCCAAAAGAGTAAAATTGAACGTATGGTTGCAGAAATGCTAGAGGCTAGTATAATTCAACCTAGTCAAATTTCTTTCTCTACTCCAGTAGTATTGGTTCACAAGAAGGATGGATCATGGTGCATGTGTCCAAATTATAGGGAGCTCAACAAGCTCACTATTAAAGATAAATGTCCCATTCTTGTCGTTGATGAATTATTGGATGAATTGCATGGATCAATTTACTCCACCAAGTTGGATCTTCGTTCAGGATATCATCAAATCAAAATGAAGATAGAAGACATTCCAAAAACAGCATTTAGAACTCATGAGGGTCATTATGAATTTTTGGTCATGCCTTTTGGCCTTACGAATGCACCTTCTACATTTCAAGGTTTGATGAATTCCATTTTCGAACCCTTCCTTAGAAAATTTGTATTAGTATTTTTTGATGATATACTAATCTACAAAAAGTCTTGGAAGGATCATGTTCAACATTTTGACAAGGTGCTCAAACTATTGGAGGAGAAACAATTATTTGCAAAAAGCTCCAAATGTTTCTTTGGAGTACAAGAGGTGGAATATCTGGGTCATATTGTATCTCATGAAGGTGTTAAGGTAGACCCCGGCAAAATTAAAACCATTAAGGAATGGAAAATCCCCACATCCATAAAGTATCTACAAGGATTTCTTAGGTTGACAAGGTATTATTGCAAGTTTGTTAAGAATTATGGGAGAATAGCAGCACCTCTAACAACATTATTGAAGAAAGATGCATTTTCATGGACTCTGGAAGCAACAAAGGCCTTTGAACATCTTAAAGAGGAAATGTGCCAAGCACCAGTCTTAGCTACACCAAAAACCTTTATTGTGGAATGTGATGCCTAAGGAAATGGAATTCGTGATGTTTTAATGCAAGAAGAAAGACCCATTGCTTTCGAAAGTTGCCTAATCGAAGGAAAGTATTTACACAAAGCTATTTATGAGAAGGAAATGTTGGCAATAATACATGCACTTAAGAAATGGCGACCCTGCCTAATGGGAAGACACTTCAAGGTAAAAACAGATCATGATAGTCTTAAATACTTTTTAGCACAAAGATTATCTTCAAAAGAGCAGCAAAAATGGGTCACAAAGATGTTGGGTTATGACTTTGAAATCATCTACAAAAAATGGAAGCAAAATGTTATGGAAGATGCACTCTCAAGAAAGGATGAGGATGTGGAATCATTTATTTATGCCATTTCTATTATCCAACCAGATTGGATAAATGAAGCAAGGGATGAATGGAAGAATGACGAAGAAGTGTGGGAACTCATTCAAAAGTTACAACAAGATCCCAATACATCTGATACATTTAGCTGGAAAAATGATTCATTATGGTACAAAGATCGGTTATACCTATGTAAGAATTCCCAACTCAAACAAAATATTCTTAGGGAATTGCGCACCTCTCCCATAGGAGGGCACTTAGGATTTCTAAAAACTTACCATGGGGTTAAGAAGGAATTTTTTGGGATGGCCTTTAATCGGATATTCAAAAGTTTGTGGAAAAATGTTTGGTTTGCCAACAAAATAAAGTTGAAACAATTAAGACCCTGGGTCTATTAAAGCCTTTATCCATTCCAAGCCAACGTTGGGAGGAGGTTTCAATGGATTTTATCACAGGTTTAACCAAGTCCAAAGGAAAGAGTGTTATCATGGTGGTAGTTGACAGACTTACCAAGTATGCACAATTTTGTGCATTATCTCATCCATTTAAAGCAAGTGCAGTTTATACTGCATTTATGGAAACAATTCAAAATCTACATGGAAACCCAAAGATTATTGCAATTGACAGAGATCCCATTTTCACTGGAAATTTTTGGACAAAATTATTTTCTTGTCTTTGTACTCAGTTAGTTCATAGCTCATCTTATCATCTTCAATCTGATGGGAAAGCTGAGATAGTAAACAAATGTTTGGAAGGATATCTTCGTTGCATTGTATCTTATAAACATACACAATGGGTTAGATGGTTTCCTCTGGCTGAATGGTGTTCTAACACTTCCTTCCATACTGCAACAAAAATGACCACATTTATGACACTTTATGAATATCATCCACCATCCATCACATCATATTCAAGAGAAAATTCTAAGGTTCAAGTAGTGGAAAATCACATCGAGCATCAATAACAAGTTCTCCAACTCTTAAAGGATAGCCTCACCTTGGCACAGAATGGAATGAAACAACAGGTAGATCAACATCACAATGAAATAAGTTTTGATGTAGGTGATTGCGTATTCCTACAACTACAACCATATAAACAAATGTCCCTCAAGCAAGCTAAGAATGATAATAAATTATCACCAAAGTATTATGTTCCGTACAAGGTGTTGCAAAAGATAGGTACTATGGCATATAAATTGGAGCTTCCTGCAGCTTCCCAAGTGCACCCAGTTTTCCATGTGTCATGCTTAAAGAAGGTTATAGGTGACAAGATCCCAGTTCAAACAATATTGCTAGAACTTGATGAGGAAGTAAAATTCATATTGGAACCTGAAGCAGTCAAAGAAACAAGAACTCGACAACTACGAAATCGATCAATTTCAGAGTATCTCATCAAGTGGAAGAACTTACCCGTTGAAGATTCCACATGGGAGGATAAGAATTTTATACAGAAGCATCCAGAACTACTCAAGCATTGAGGACAACACTTTTTTTAAGGAGAGGGGCATGTTAGGTCCCTATAATACTAGTGATTACCCCATTACTATTGTCATTGTATCCCTTATTGTTATTGTTGTGCCCCTATTGTCCCCATATTGTTATTTTTGTGCCCCATAGAAGCCCACTATTGTTATTTTTGTTCCCTTATATTATTATTGTTCGGTCAGTTTGGTTATATTGTGACCCCTTAGACTCCTATATATGGAAAAGAGGTTTTGTCATTTATATCATCCAAGATTTGTTCATTTGTGTAATGTAAAGGAGGCTGCCCCCTCCAAGAGGCTAATGTCTAAGTCGTTGATCTATCTTTTCTATCCTTTTGTGAGCTGGTTTCATAAAATATATTGTTGTATGTGTTATCATTGATGTCAAAGGAAGCTCGAGAGGAGCCCCAAAAAGATCAAGAAATCGATGGCGATAGTCAAGGGCATAGCAGGTAGGATCTTAGACTGACAAAATACTACTCACATGGATGGATGAAGTTTGAGTAGAAAAATACCAAGTAGGATGGGAAAGGAATTGAATGAGAATCAGTGTTCCACAGATCAAACCTTGGTGTTTCAACAATGATTAAATGTGATAAACTCAATAATTATATTTGTCTCAGACATGAAGATTAATGGTTCTAATTTGTATCAAGCTCACAACATAAGAATATTTTAAAATTCACTTGTGTGCATGATAGATCCTGTTAGTGCCTAGATTTGCCTCAGGCTGAAAAGACAAGGTTCTAGGTCCACATCAAACCACGCTCAGCCTCGTAGCTAGCCCTACGAGGACAAGAGAGGGCTCTCTTCGGGTCAATCTCAGTGAAAGATGATCTATGGGGCTTGAGATGACTGAAATATAAACTAAATTTAGGCGAGGTATGAAGTACAAGGATTTGTTTTGAGTTTTTTGGGGGTTTTGTTGGAAAAAAGGGAAAGGCAAATTTGGGTCCGGGGATGAGGCCAAATTTTTGCAGAGTTCAGGTAGGGGCAAGATAGGGAGTAGTTTTAATGGCTTGGATTGAATGAATGGATGGATCAGAATGGTGAGGAGCCAAGGAGGGAAAGAAGGTCTCAAGAGTCCTCCTCAAACAGATGAAACCATGAAGAATTAAACAAAATATCAAGGCAGAGCATAGCAGTCCAATGAATTCTACCTTAATCACTGATTTGTTTAATTGCAGAAGACAAGAGAAGGGAAAATGATACACATAAACATCAGTGAACTTACAAATACATAGAGAAATACACCATCAAAACATAGAGCCACATGGATTCCAACAAGTGCTGCAAAACCCTGGTCTTTCCTTTGCCAAAATTGCAGAAATGAAATGTACAATAGAGTGCCAAGCAATCCCAAGTATCCAACTCTAAAAATGACTGATAAATTACATGATATAGACAAGCCTAACTCCTTTCAATGCCTCTAGGGGTCGAGCTCATCATTCTAGGAGTTGTTTGAACCAATTCTAAACAAGGAACTGAAATCTAGGTAGTCAAACAACTTACCCCTATATGCTAGGAAACTTATTCATTCATTTAATTTTCACCTTTTAGTGAATGAATCCTCTAGAAAAAGTAAAAATGTGCCAATATTACATCATGGTTATCAAATTACATCATGAAAGGTCAATTGTAACATCAAAAAGAAAAATTGGTCAAAACTGGGCGAATTTCTGAGCTGAACAATGAAAAATAGGCAAAAAAATCCTCTATGCATGCGCCTGATTCTCTATGCGTCGTGCCACTTTGGAGCTGATTTTGAGGCACCTCCTAGAGTCAAAATTGAGCCCAAGTGTGCTTGTTGGAAAGCCCTACCTATCTACTTTCCAACCTAAGTGGAATTTCTAAATTTGGATGTCATTTTCCCCTCAAAAACTTCAATCTCCCAAGACTGCTTCCGGTGGGTCAAAATAGGGGCAGTGAGGTCATTTTTTGAGTGTTTTTGACCTCCTAAGGACTCAAAACTTGCCCAAATTTCTTGGACATGCACCAACAACCATAATTTATCATGAAAAATCCAAAAATGCAAATTTTTTTGGATTTGGAGACCTCTAGAAAAAGCGAGCGCCACATGGCGCGACGCATAGGGAGGCAAAAACCTGTTTTTTAGTGCAAAAAATTTCAAAATGCCAAAATTGCTCCAAATTTCTTGAAATTTGGGCTGGGCCTTTTCCATTAAGTGTCATGCTAGGCTAAAGAGGCTTCGACCAATATCCGAAGACGGTCATGCTCCTTTTACCTCTTTTGCTTCCTTATTTCCTTCTTTAATTTTGCATTTAGATTCCTTATTCGTGCCTTGCAAACCTTGTTCCGCGCCATGTAGTGGAAAGCCATGTGTCTCAGCAATGCTTTGTCTCTGTCAGGCTTGTCTAGTAGTCCCTCTAAGTGGATGTTGACTCTCTCGAGCCAAGACTCCTGATCATCATTAATCTCTTGCTCCAATGAAGAGAGTTCAATTCTCCTCCTTTGAGCAACTTGACGATTCTCCCTGATGTTTTGTAATTCCATAATCACCTGCTGATCTTCAAGCTGCTTATTTCTTTGCTCCAAGTATTTAATATTCCACTTAGCCCTCTCCAAGTCGAGGGACAAGGCTTTGATCTCTATCTGCTGCTCCTGGATGATATCTCTAAGTTTGGCACTTTCTAGGCCCATATCTGTATCATCATCATGAATGAGAATGAAGTCGGTCTCTCGTTCACCTGAAGGCCCCTCATCCTGCATTGGCCTCTTGCCCGTGTCCTGTACCTATGGTGCTGATGTCGGAAGCGAGGCCCCTTCCACACCGGGTGGAGATAACACTCGCTTCGCTGCTACAAACAAATGTCTAGTGCCTCTCTGATATGTGATGAATACCGGCACACTAACAGTCTCATGGCGCTCATATTGATGAGAAGGTCCACCTGTCTCATGCCCAACCTCTGAAAGCCCCTACGAAGCTCTGAAGAAATCATGGGAGATATCATCCCAAGCGATGCCCTGTAATCCAAGCTGATGAACCACCAAAATCTTAATAAGAGCAAAATGATAAACACTGTTAAGTTGCTGCTGAGGGGTTTTGTGTTGCACAAGGGTGGTCATCCTCTCTATGTTCCGGAATATGAAATATAGAATGTTCATCATCCGTACCCTGGTGAAATGCATGAGCAACCTCATGTGATAAGCATATAAGCGAGAGAACCGTCCCTCACAGCTGAAATACTTCATGATTAATTTCATTAGTGGAGCATATTCATCTTTAAGATATCGGAATGGAAACACTCTCTTGAGCTGCCTCAAGAAACCGGTTTTAATATATGGCTCATAATGTTGCTGGTCAATCTTCTTCCTCTTGTTCCATGATTCTCCAATGTTGGGTATGCCGATTGCCAGTGAGATAGATTCTAGTGTAAGTGTGAAGGTGACACCAGCCAAAGTAACCTGATCTCCATATAAATGCAGTACAAATAGACAAGCCAACTCATGATGAAATTGGACATTAGCCACCTTCTCACAAAACTCATAACATGACTGATGCTGAAAACAGAAAATGGCTAGAGGGCAGGCCTGTAATTCAGTGAGGGTGATTGGTTCTTCTCTGATATGTCTGCCTCCTCTATGAGGCCTCCGGGGTGCATGTTCCTCCATGGGTGAGTCACTGTGGGTTTCCATTCCATAATCAGATGAATGCTCAGATGCCATGACTGTTGTACAAAATGCCTTGGAGAAAAAGATGCTGGTGTATGAAAACTGTGTTGGACTGCTCTTTTAGTGATGTGCCTAAACTCTGCCACCAAGGGGAAAACAGTGAAACAGGGACTGTTAGGAAGGGGAAAAATAGTAAGGGATTAGGGACTATTGGGACAAATTTTGTTAGGGAAATGTAGGAGGGTTTGAGGGGTTTTATGTATAGGGTTAGGAGAGTTTTTGTAGGGTTAGGGTTTGGGTTTTGGAATTTGAGAATTTGGGACAGAGAATTTGGGATAGGGGTTTGATGATTTTAGGGAGTAGGGAAACTTAGGAATGATGAAAATAAGGGAGAAATGGGATGGGGGAATGAATTTGGTGACAAACAATAAATTTGAAACCCTAAACAGCAATCTTCATGTGAGGATTTTGACATGGTAGGGTTTGAGTTTTTGTTTAGGCATTCACCACATCAAACATAATATACACCTTAAACTTGGATGGATGAACAGTAAAGGTGGAGCTCAACCTACTTGAAATCAAGAGAATGCATGCAATTTTGGCAATTGGAGACTGTTCTGGAACTTTTTGGGCCAGGCAGCTGTACGCACCGCACATCTTTCCCAACACACTGTGCCTTCCCGGTGCACCGCACCCGTGTTATTTTACACTGAATGGTTGCGCCCAGTGCGCCGCGCCACCTGCTCTATGCGCCGCGCCGGCTTTGAACACAGCTTTGGCTTGAAAATTTACAATTTCGCCCTCTCACCACTAGACTTCGACCCTCTTTGATCTCTTGGATGCAAATGAATGTTTTAAAACAATGAGAACATCTTATAGTGATGGATTTGATTTTTGTTTCTCACAAACCCACTTTGTAATGTTTTGACTTGGCACTTTTTCCACAATTAATACAACTCTGTCTTTTTTGTTTCCTCTTTGATTTTTTGGCTTGAATGATGTTTTCTTTTGGAAATTTTTGTAGGGATAGTAGCATGTCTTGACAAAGGAAGACTAGGGCTACACCTGGAGAATTCAACAACTGAAAAACTTTTGAAAATTACATGGGAATTTATTACAAAACGAAATGACGAATTTTCTTCAAAATAGAGTTTTGAAGAAAAGTCATAGTCGAGCATATGATGATGAAAATATTAAAAATGAAAACTTATTAAGGACCTCCCTCATGGGTCTGCTGGCATTGTTGGACATTGTTGAAGACCAAATCAACTAACCCTAGACCTAGTGACTGAAATGACTTTTGCTGATCAAGAGACTAAAACAGGACTGTAAGTGACTTTAAAACTTGATTTTGATGAACAGACTTGAGCCAGCAATGGATAAGGCATGAGGGGTAATGAATGACAAGATCCTTTGGCATGCCCCTAGCGGAATGCAACTGAGTGAATCGAGCGAGACACCTAAAAATGAAATGCAATAAGAGAAATGATCTCTGACGGAGGGATGACCAGACCGACTCTAACATTGGCTCCAATGGGGATGGTAGCTCCAAGGAGGTGCCAAGAATGGCAGATCTCTGGAAGAGCTAGATAGTGCCTTTGTCCATTGGGCTATGGAGTCCATTATTTCGACAAACAACACAAGACTTTGACTCATTTATTGACTGAAACCTGACTCAAACCGACTCAATTGTGAAACTGAAATGACTAAAAAATCTGACTCGACAAACTAAACTCAAAACTGAAATCTTTCTTCAGAATTATAGCCTTCACTTCGGGCCCCAGACTGAAGAAAAGATCACAGCACAAACTTGTAATGAAACTGAAATAAAAATGGTATTTACAGTGACAATGTAAATAAAAATGGTATTTACAGTGAAATAACTTAGAAATGATACCGCTTGAGCAGTCGGCCATTGACCAGCCCTCCTGGACAATCTTCCCCGTTCATCTCCTTCAGAAGAAAGGCATTCTGACCTCGATATGCTGCAATCTAAAAGGGACCTTTCCATACATTTTCAAATTTATCGTGCTTGCCCTTTTCCTCATTCCTTGCATCCCACTTCAGCACCACATCATCCAACTGAAATTTGTTCGCCTTTGCTTTTCTGTCATAAATTTTCTTAATTCTCTCCTACAACTTGAACGTGTTTTGAAAAACTTATTCTCGTGTCTGCTGCAAATGGATCATTTGATTTAGTATTCTCTGCATTGGATCATCTTCACTACCAACCTCCTGAATAAGTTTGACTACCGAAGCTGTGAGAGAGGTAGGAAACACTGTATCAACTCCATAAACTAGCTCAAAGGGGGACATACCAATGGATTTCTTCTGACTCACTCGATCTGCCCAAAGTGCATGGACCAACTTCTTATGCCAACTCTTCTTGTTTATTTCCAGCAACTTTTTAATGATGTTAACCAAAGATTTGTTGGAAGACTCCGCCAATCCATTGCCTTGTGGATGATAGGCGGTTGAGTGCCCCAAAGTAATGTGATATTTATTACAAAACTCAACCATCCTTTTTGATTTGAAAGCTGCTGCATTATCAGTGATTAGCTTATTCGGGCAACCAAAACGGGACAAAAGATTATTCTCAAGGAATGAAATAGCATCAGTAGCTTGCCTAGTGGGAATTGCTTCGATCCACTTCGTGAAATAATCTGTCACCGTGAGGATCCATCTATGCTGACCTGAAGAAGCAGGATGAATTTCACCAATGAAATCCAACCCCCACTGCTGAAAAGGAGCACTCACCTCAATGGGCTTAAGCGGCAAAGGCTGTAATTTCTGCTTTCCTTCAAAAATCTAACAATTATGACAGCTCTTGACAGTCTTGAACACATTAGCAAACAATGTCAGCCAATAGTATCCAGCTCTCAGAATTTTATTTACCGTTGTTTTCCAAAAAAAGGTGACCGCCACAATCTCCATTATGGAAATCCTCCATGACCTGCTTCGCTTCTTCTTCCACCAAACAATTTAACAAAATGCCACCGGGATCTTTCCAATAAAGTGCAGAATTCAAAATACAAAACTTAGCAACCTTTAACTTAAGAGTTCTAGCTTTGTTTCTAGCCATGCCAGGTGGCGAGGACAAATTCTGAAGCACATATATGATATCTAAATACCACGGAGAAAGAACAAAGATTTCAGCTACCTGAATTGACGGACATTCCTCGTTTTCATCGGACATAGCAGCAATCATATTTATGTCTAAGACGTGTAGATTTGATTCAGCCATTAACTTTGCCAATCCCTGTCCTTTAACAAGCTTTGTGGGTTTTATCTCCACATCATACTCCAGCAAAGCTGCAATCCACTTGCTTCGTCTTTCTTCTGGGTCTGTTTGTACCAAAATATCTTTGACAGCAGCTTTAGCAACATAAGCCAAAATATGGGAATGCAGAATATATACGCGAAAATCTTTCAATGTTTTTACAAGTGCAAGGGCTTACTTCTCAATAATGTTGTATTTAAAAGCAACATCTCTTATAGTTCGGCTGAAGAAAGCAATGGGTCTTTCGTGCTCATCTTTTTTCTGCATTAATACAGCTACCATAGTATGCTCCGAAGCAAATGAAAACAATATAAAATCTTGAGTGTAATCCGGGCTGATTAGAACTGGAGTTGAAGAAAGAGCCAATTTTACTAGATCGAAAGATTTTATAGCCTCTTCGGTCCATTTCACTTGGCTGTCCTTTTTAAGCATGTTTGTAATTTCTCTTATGTGTTCAGCAAGATTAGGTACAAAGCGGCGTAAAAAATTCATCTTATCATTAAAACACTGAATCTCCTTCTTGTTCCGGGGAAGATCAATTTCCTGAATCGCTTCTACACGTGCTGGATCAATAAGAATTCCATCTTTTGATATGATGTGTCCAATTAGTTTGCCTTCATCCATGGCGAACAAGCTCTTCTTCAGATTCAGCGACACACCATATTTTCTATACTTTTGAAAGACAGTTTTCAAATGATACATGTGTTCTTCATCTGAATTAGAAAACACTGTCAAATCATCAAGGTACACCACCAAAAAGACATCCTTCTCATTTGCAAAAGCCATATCCATTGCCCGCTGAAATGTGGCACCTGCATTCTTCAAACCGAAAGGAATTTTAGCGTAATGAAAAGTCCCCCACGGAGTGGTGAACGTGTTAGCTCCTAAATCTGCCTTAGGCTGAAGAAGGCAAAAATTAGGGTAACCACAAACCACACTCAGTCTCGTAGCTAGCCCTACGAGAGAAGGAGAGGGCTCTCTCTGAGTCAGACTCAGCGAATGGATAAGAAAAATATTCTGAGATAACTTACAA
The DNA here is from genome assembly GCA_031772625.1 of Pinus tabuliformis. NCBI lineage: Eukaryota > Viridiplantae > Streptophyta > Pinopsida > Pinales > Pinaceae > Pinus > Pinus tabuliformis. The sequence continues at coordinate 289,079,230 of CM062813.1, forward strand.
TACGATGTTTACCTTAGGCTAGTAAGTGAAAAAGGATTTTGGAAAAGATTTTTGAAAGTGACTGAACTTTTGAGATGTATATGGAACTAGCGCTTAGCAAAGAACAGAGAATTGAGAATGAAGGCACGAATTATTCCGTGAGGCAAGGTAGGTGGGAAGCGCAGCAATTTTAACTTAAGGTGACGCAGAACGGAAAGATCGCCGAAGATAGTGAAAAGGGCATGGTCGCATGAATCCTTTTCAACAGAAGAGTAACACTGCACATGAAATTTTCCCACAGGCAGAGCAATATAAATTGAATTCTACCTAATCTCACTTAGAAAATTTCACTGAAATGAAACATGGAATGAATTATGAAACATAAAAAAATACATATGGAACATAAGAACACATTTGCTACACTCACAACCACAAGAATCTCATGAAACAGAGCCGATGCCTTTCATTAAACTCTCTGTCAAAAATACACAGTGCAGAAACAGAGTTTCTTTCCAACAGTCTCTCAGAAGTTACAAGCCATCCAACCCTTTGCAAATAAAATTTATACAAAATATAGAATATGTGGAGAAGATATGGAACTCCCAGGGGTTGGGAAGTTACTCAAATTATTTAGAAATGGAGATGGAGAGCCAACCATCAGCTACAGGTGTAGCGCTCTCAAGCGTGACATTTGGCTATGGTGACCCTTTGCATTCTTTGCCACTTGGATAGATGCCCACCTGGAGAGAAAACTCTTTAAAAGCCGCCTTTTGTGCCAAAAAACCGAAGAGTGGATGACCGGGCCCACTTGGAGAAGTCGCGACCCGAAATTTCGCGAAACGGGAGCAAACTGGGCAAAATTTCCTCTGTGCGCCGCGCGCTTTTCTCTGTGCATCGCACTAATTTGGGGCCTGTTTTGGGCCATTTTTAGGTGTCCAAAATGTGCCCAAGTGGGCTTGTTGGAAAGCTTAGCTTGTCTACTTTTTAACCCCACTAGAATTTCTGAATTTGAAGCTCATTTACCCCTCCAAAACTTCATTCTCCCAAGACTGCTTTCTGTGTGTCCAAAAAGTGGCAGAGAGGCCATTTTTGGGTGTTTTTTGACCTTTAGGAGACCCAAAACTTATCAAAATTTCTAGCCCGGACACCAGTAGATGTATTTTTCGATGCTGAATCCAAAAATGCAAGTCGTTCCTCGATTAGAGTGCTATAATTCTAGCGCCGCGCACAGGGAGAAAATCCCTGTTTTTCGCCTAAAAAATTTCACTGTGACCAAAATTTGCCCAAACTTTTTGAGATTTGGGCTGGAAGTTCTCTATGGGGTGCCTTGCTGAGCCAAGGAAACCTCAACCAAGATTCTAATTCTATCTTGCTCTTTTGCCCTTTTTTCCCTTCTTGTGGCCTTCCTCAATTTTTCTTTCAAACTCCTTATTCGGGCTCTCAAACTCAAGTTCCGTGCCCTGTAATGACGAGCCATGTGTCTCAGCAGTGTGTTGTCTTTGTTGGCCTTGTTCAACATGTTGTCCAGGTGCATGTTGACTCTCTCAAGAACAGACTCACAATCATCAATAACCTGTCACTCCAATGAAGTGAATTCAATCCTCCTCTGTTGAGCAGTTAGGCGATCCTCACGGATGTTCTGCAGCTCCATGATCACATGCTGGTCTTCTAGCTGTTTGGTCCTTTGCTTCAAATACCTGATGTTCCATTTGGCCATCTCCAACTGAGTGTCAAGGAGTGAATCTCTGTCTCTTGCTCCTGGAAGATATCTTTCAGATGTGCACTTTGTGGACTTGTATCTGTATCATCATCATCACGAAGGAGAATGAGTCTGGTCTTTCGTTCACCTGGTGGCACACCTGAAAGCCCCTCCTCATGCTTGGGCTTCTTTCCCTTGTCCTGTACCTGTATTTCCGATGTAGGAAGCGAGGCCCCTTCCACCCTGGGTGGAGATAACACTCGCTTTTCTGCTGCAAACAAAGGCCTAGTGCCTTTCGGATAGCCTCTCTGATAAGTGATGGAAAATGGCACCACAGTGGTCTCATGGTGCTCATGATGATGAGAAGAACCACCTGTCTCATGTTTTTCCTCTGATACTACCTGTGGGGCGCTGAAGAAGTCACGGGAGATGAAGTCCTCCCAAGAAATGCCCTGCAATCCCAACTGATGGTCCACCAAAATCTGGATAAGCGCAAAGTGATATACGTTGTTGAGCTGCTGTCGAGGGGTCTTGTGCTGCATGAATTTTCTCATCCTCTCTATGTTTGGGAGGTTCATCATTCGCACCCTGGTAAAGTGCATGAGCAACCTGATGTGATATGCATAAAGGCGAGAAAACCTCCCCTCACAACTGAAGTATTTCATGATCAATTTCATGAGCGGAGCATACTCATCTCTCATAAACCTAAATGGGAAAACTCTAGTGAGATGACTCAAACAACTGGCCTTAATGTAAGGCTCATAAAGTTCCCTCTCCACCTTCATCTTCTTGTGCCACTATTCTCCAACATTCGGTATGCCTGTTGACACTGATATGGTTTCAGGTGTTAATGTGAAAGTGACCCCTGCCAAGATAGATTGTCCTCCATGCAGGTGAAGTGCAAAAAGACGGGCCAACTCATGATGAATCCTGACATTTGCCACCCTCTGACAAAATTCGAAACATGCTAAGTGCTGGAAACAAGACATAGCGAGGGGGCATGCCTGCAACTCAGTGAGGGTGTTTTGTTCATCCCTGACATGTCTGCCACTCCTAGGTCTCCGGGGAGCCTGTTCTCCTGAAGCTGTGTCACTGTGAGTTTCCCCCTCATAATCTGATGAAACTTCTGACGCCATTACTACTGTTTATACCCTGAATTTCTTTGCTGCCCTCTGAATCCAATGACACTGATGAATGCTCTGAAAATCTGTTACCAAGGGGACAATAAAACAGGGGAGTGTTAGGAGGGGAATGATGAAAAGGGGGATAGGGGTTTAAAGGGGAAATTTATCAGGGATTTGGGAGTGTTTGGGGTGTGGTTTTGATGGGGTAGGGTTAAGGCACTTTTGAGCTATATGAGTAAAGGGGACAAAGGGATAGGATTGCACTGTAGCTAGGGTAACCATTAGGGGAAAATGCTCCAGAGGAATTAGCTGACAGAGGTAGGGTAGGAGCATAATTGATAATTAAGTTACTGTAGCAAAACCCTAGCTATTTTGCCATTCTTTGTGCCATTTTGTGTCTGCTTGATAGAAGTTTTCCTTTGATTTCATGGCCACCAAGATATATTTTTCCTTGAGTTAAGGATCAATGATGAAAAGGTTTATGGGAAATTTTGCAATGTTGAGAGCCAATTTACAAAAATTTGAGAGATTTGGTGCCTTTTTAGGCTCACAGGCCTGTGCGTCGCGCACTTTTCCCAGTGCGCTGCGCCGGGTATGCGCCACGCCAGTGTAAAGTTAACACTGTGGCCGGGCTCCCAGTGCGCCGTGCACCCTGAGTGCACCACGCCACATTGTGTGTGCGCCGCGCGCAGTCAAACGACACAATTTGCTTGGAAAAACAGGGGATGGGTCTTAGTGGAGGTTTTTAAGGGGTTTTCTTAGGAGATATGGGGGATATGGAGGTGAAAACGATGAGGAGTGAGAGGAAAAGGAGAGGGGAAACAAAACCTTGGTGGATTCTTCAAATTTACAAACCCCCATTATCATTTTTGCTTTGAGGATGATTGGCATGGATGGCCAATATGTTTTGGATCTCACTTGACATCTTAGAAACAGCTAAACATTGACCAAATTGATTGGAGGAGAGGTGTTATAAAGCCTACCTCGTGATTTGATAGCTTTCGCAAAGATTTGAAATGGTTTGGCACTGTTTTGGGCCGTTGAACTGTGTGTGCTGTGCGCAATTCCCAGTGCGTCGCGCGCCTTATATGCGTCGCGCCCTTGCAAATTTTCCACTGCGAGATGGCTGCCAGTGTGCCGCGCGCTATGTGTGCACCTCGCTCCCTAGTGTATGCGTCGCGCTCTCTGTAATCGCCTCCCAACTCACTCAAACCCTCATGAATTTGCTCCTTTACCTCTGTAATTTCTTTCCAAGCTTGCCAAAGCAAAAATGATTTTTGTTTTGGGCTAAAACATGTATATATAGGCTTTGGGAGAGTTGGGTTTAATTTTTTTCTTCTTTTAAACCCTCTTTCTAATGTTTGAGTTGTGCACTTTTTATTGACTTTAAAACACTCTGCTTTTTGATTTTTCTTCGAAATTATGGATCTCTTGATGAAATTTTTCGGCATTTCTTTGCGAGGACTGTGTGACTAGGCCTCTAGCTTTGAAATCCATGGCTGCATCTGAAAATGTCAACTGTCGATTTTTTGAAAATTTTGTCATAGTTGACCTTGTTTGACTGTTCTTCAAAACAGAGTTTTGAAGAAGAGTCGATGTCTCTTGCGGTGATGATGAAGCTTTCTGCACTGTAGGTGTATAAGGTCTCCCTCTGGCCTGCATGGCTTGTTCTGGACATGTTTTCAGAGACCAAACTGATGAATTTCTAGACCCAAACCATAAAAAATGACTCTGTCCTGTAACAGGACCAGACCTTGACTATCATGAATTTGATTGATTTTGGACCAAGACCTGAACCAGCAGAGGCTAGACATGAGGGAAAATGAGTAGCATGACTTTCTCCGTCAGATCATGACATGTCCCTAGCGAAATGCAACTGAGTGGATGAAGCGGGACACCTAAAATTGAAATGCACAAAGAGCTTTGATCTCTGACGGAGGGCTGACCAAACCGACTCTAACATTGGCTCCAATGGGGGATGGTAGCTCCTTGGAGGTGCCAAGAACAGCAGATCTCTAGAGGAGCTAGACAGTGCCTCTTGGTCCATTGGGCTATGGAGTCATCATTTTGATAAACAGCACAAGACTCTGACTTATTTACAAAACTGGAGTAACCAAGAAATTGACTCAAACTTGACAATTGGAATAACTCAAAAACTGACTGTACATACTGAAACCAAACTGAAATAAAAATGGTATTTACAATGACAGTGGAAGCAGCGTTAATAGATCAACAATGATACTACTTGAGCAGCCGACCATTGATCGGCCCTCCAGTACAGTCTTCCCCATTCATTTCTTTAAGAAGAAATGCGTTTTGACCCCTGTATGCTGCGATCTTGAAAGGACCTTTCCACAAGTTTTCGAACTTTTCGTGCTTACCTTTCTATTCATTACTTGCATCCCACTTCAGCACCACATCATCCAACTGAAATTTGTCCGCTTTAGCTTTTCTCTCATAAATTTTCTTTATCTTCTCCTGCAACTTGGATGTGTTTTGGAAAACATCTTCTCTTGTTTGTTGCAAGTGGATCATTTGATTCAGCCTTCTCTGCATGGGATCTTCTTCGCTACCTGCCTCTTGAAGAAGTTTGACCACCGAGGCAGCAAGAGAAGCAGGAAATACCATGTCCACTCTGTAAACTAGCTCAAATGGTGACATACCAATAGATTTTTTCTGACTGATTCGATCTGCCCAAAGTGCATGGACCAACCTCTTGTTCTAGCTCTTCTTATTAATTTCCAGCAGCTTTTTGATGATGTTGACCAAAGATTTATTCAAAGATTCCGCCAATCCATTGCCTTGCGGATGATAGGCAGTTGAATGACCCAAAATTATATGATATCTATGACAAAATTCCACCATCCTTTTCGATTTAAAAGTTGTTGCATTATCAGTGATTATTTTGTTTGGACAACCAAAGCGAGACAAGATGTTATTTTCGAGAAATGAGATGATTACCGTGTCTGTCGCTTGTCTGGTAGGTGTTGCCTCAATCCATTTTGTGAAGTAGTCCGTGGCTGTAAGGATCCACCTATGATGTCCGGAAGAGGCGGGATGAATTTCCCCAATGAAATCCAACCCCCACCGCTGAAATGGAGCACTCACTTCGATAGGCTTAAGTGGCAAAGGCTGTAATTTCTGTTTCCCTTCGAAAATTTGACACTAATGACAGCACTTTACCATCTTATGCCCATCAGCAAACAAAGTAGGCTAGTAGTACCCCGCTCTCAAGATTTTGTTCATTGTTGACTTCCAAAAAAGATGTCCACCACACTCTCCTCCATGGAAATATTCCATGGCTTTCTTTGCCTCCTCTTCCACCAGAAAGTTTAACAAAATTCCACCAGGATCTTTCCAATACAATGCAGAATTCAAAATACAAAACTTGGTAGCTTTCAATTTAAGTGTTCTCGCTTTGTTCCTAGCCATGCCGGGCGGTGGTGATAGATTTTTCAGCACATATATTATATCAGAATACCATGGGGACAAAGCAAACATTTCGGATACCTAAACTAAAGTTTCTTCATCCTTCTCATCGGACAAGGCAGCGATCAGATTTATGTCCAACGCATGCAAATTTGACTCAGCCATTAGCTTCGCCAATCCATGTCCTTTGACCAGCTTTGTAGGCTTTATCTCCACATCGTATTCTAGCAAGGCTACGATCCATTTGCCTCTTCTTCCTTCCATATCAATCTGCACTAAAACATCTTTCACAGCAGTATTAGGAACATAGGCTAGAATGTGAGAATGTAAGATATACACCCGGAAATCCTTCAGTGCCTTCACCAATGCTAGAGCTTGCTTCTTAATGATGTTGTACTTTAACGCTGCATCTCTTATCACTCTGCTGAAGAATGCAATGGGTCTTTCATGATCATCCCTTTTCTGCAATAATACTGCTGCCATAGTGTGTTCAAAAGCGAATGAAAACAAGATGAAATCTTGAGTGTAATCCGGGCTTACTAGAACTGGAGCTGAAGAAAGGGCCAATTTGACCAAGTTGAAAGATTTTACAGCCTCATCCGTCCATTTCACCTGGTTGTCCTTCTTAAGCATGTTGGTCATTTATTTCAAGTGTTCCGCAAGATTAGGTACAAAGCGATGCAGAAAATTCATCTTACCGTTGAATGACTGTATCTCCTTTTTGTTCCTAAGAAGATCAATTTGTTGAATGGCTTGCACACATGTCAGGTCTATGCGGATGCCATCTTTTGAAATGATATGCCCAAGTAATTTGCCTTCCTCCATGGCGAACAAGCTCTTCTTAGGATTCAGCGATAAACCATATTTCCTGCATTTTTGAAAGACAATTTTTAGGTGATGCATGTTCTATTCATCTGATTTTGAAAACACCGTCAAGTCATCCAAGTACACCACCAAAAACACATCCTTCTCATTTGCAAACGCCAAGTCCATAGCACGCTGAAATGTGGCACCTGCATTCTTCAAACCGAATGGCATTTTGGCATAGTGAAATTTTCCCCATGGAGTTGTGAATGTTGTCTTATCTCTATCATCTTCATGGACAGAAATTTGGTTATATCCGGAATAACCATCAAGCAGCGACATACGAGATGCCCCCACCACTCGCTGAAGTATATGGTCCATCTTGGGCAGCGGATAGTTGTACTTCAATGAGACCTTGTTTAGATTTCTGAAATCAATGCAAAGGCGGATCTCACCGGACATCTTTCGTACAGGCACTAAGTTAGATATCCAATCTGAAAGCTGATAGGCACAATGATACCTGACTTGTACAACCTATTTACCTCTTTTTCGATGGATGGCAGAAACTTTGGATTGATCCTTCTTAGCTTTTGTCTAAATGGCTTTTGATTGGGCTTGATAGGTATGGTGTGCTTAATGATGTTTGTATCATAAGTCTTCAAATCAGAATAATCCCAAGCAAATACATCTGCAAATGAAGCCATCAAACTAATATATTTGTCCTTGATTTTTGGCAGTAATGCTTTGGACAATTTCACCAATTTTGGATTTGCAGCTGTACCAATGTTGACTTCTTCCACACCCTTTTCCGTTGGTTGCAATTTTGGCTTGCGGGCTACATCATCCTGATCAAAAAGTTCTTCTAGGGGTATCAAGCCTTTAGGAATGATGTTATTCTTCAGCTGTAATACGTCCATTTGATTGATCTGCACTTCTTCTATACCATTCCCTTTGTTTTCATCATTTTCCGCATCAATTAAGGTTTCTTTGAACTTGCCTTGGTTGAGCAAAAAATCCTTAATCTCTTCATCATCTTGGAACACTTGCCAATGTCGTTGATTGTCTGGAATGGTTGGACGGTGCTTGACATGGATTTCAAATTTGTTGCTGGAGTTCATGGGGATCTTCAAGCTGCTCGCTGCCTTGGCAAGAGCATCAGCAATACTATTTTGTATTCGTGGCACACATGTCAAGGTGTATTCGGAAAATAGCTTCAAGATGTCCAAAACTACATTTCGATAGGCCCGCATCCTAGGATGTTTTGCTTGATATTCACCTCTGACCTGTTTTATTACCAACTCGGAGTCGCCATATATTGAAATCCTCTTTACATTCAACTTTCTAAGGATTTTTAGGCCAGCAATCAGAGCTTCATATTCCGCTTCATTATTGGAACATTCGAAGGCCAGCTTGTAGGAGCAAACTCTCATGCTGCTAGGTACTTTGTTTGGGGCGGAGAAAGGACTGCGTACCCAAATACCAATACCAGCTCCATCATTCCCTACCACTCCATCAAAATCCATGGTCCATAAGCCTTCTTCTTCTTCTTGCAAGTGTTGAAACTCTTTTTGCTATCCATTGCTTGTTTGTTGTCCATTGTTTTCAACTCATTGCCCAATCTTTTGTTTCTTTTCTTGTCTTTCTTTCTTCAAAATATCTCTAAAATTTTTTGTTATCTCTGGAATGTCATCTACTTCTACTATCTGACTACCTATTTCATTTAAACTATCTGAAAACAAAACAAAAGACTCTACATCTGTATGTACATAGTTTATAGGATGATTGATCGGTTTCTCCTTGCTTGTGATCATATACTTCATCTTTTGTTCCCGATATAGTTTCCTCATTTGTCCAAACACCAGGATTGTTGCATAGGAGAAATCCAGCTGTAGTGTCCCCTTCAATTTTTCCACCCAAGACCTAGAAAGAAGCATGCCAAACCTTGGAGGAATGTCTGCTACCACTACATCCATCAGAACATTTTTCATAGGACGCTGATCTAAACTCACAACTAAGTCTTTAATGAGCCCTATACACCTTACTCTGCTGGAATCGAATGAATAGAGATCATGATATTGCCGAGTGATGTCCAAACCAAGCTTATCCATGATAGACTTGGGCATGAGATTGTGAGAGGCTCCCGAATCGAACATGGCGTTGTGTAGCACAAAGTCATGTAATCGTAAACTGATGTAGAAGGGTGGCACCTCGCTCTCGAGAGACTCGCCATTCGTTGCTGGCCCAAAAATCATTTCAGGCTGATCATCTTCCACATTTACCATGTCGGACGTTGGGTCCAAGTTCAACATTTTGGAAATCTGTCCTCTATAACTGCTGTTTTTCATGATTTCAGTCAAAGGGATGGATACCTTTAGCTTAGAAATCTCATTCTCTAGGCTGAAAGCGGGAGTTTTTTCTACCTCTTTGACCGAGATCTCTTTTCTTTCCTTCTCTTTTGATGTGGTTGATGGTTGTGATTGTTCTGCTGATTTCAATTTGCTGCTCTCCGGGACAACCGCCTCCTTTCCCTTTCTTTGTGTAGCTAATGGATCTTTCTTTGTTGTTTCATCCTCCTTCTTTTTCTGAATTGATTTGGCCGGCACATCTCTATTCCTCAGTGAATATCGCTGCTGTTGGGCGGATAGAGCATTCATATAGCCTCTTTGGTATTCTTCTGACTCTTCTTCCAACACGGTTTCATTAGCTAGAATAAAATCAGTGTCTCGGTGTGTAGCTGAATTTACTGCACATTCTTCTTCTTCGGTGATGTAAGTAGGCAGCTCATCTGGAGTGAAGAGGTGATTTTCCTCGCCTATTACATTCCCTTCCTCATCTGATTCCCTTCCATGCACAAAATTATGCTGCAAAGGTGTCTATATGGGCTGTTGCGCTGCCTGCTCTTGGTTTCGCTGATCTCTTTGTCTTATCCTATATTGTGGCTGCTGCTGCTGGCCACAAAAGTTAGGATTCCTAACTTGTGGCTCAGGCTTGTCAATTTTCACTCTTTCAAGCATCTGTTCTACCTTCTTGAGCAGCTGATCCATGGAAGAAGATTCTTCTTTCACCGTAGTTTTCTTCTCTGCTTTCGCTCTTGCTCTTTTGGACAACAGGTTAGCCTCAACGCTGACTGCAATTTTCTGCATATCTTCCATTGTAGCCGGTTCTCTCTCTCTCAATTGGTACGCCATGTCAACATCGAAACCATCCGGAAACTTCATCATTGCTAGTCCCACAGGTGGCTTTAGATGGTCTGGGATGTCGTTGTAGACTGCATTAAATCTAACACAATAATCTTGGACCGACTCACCTGCATTCCTTTTGATTTGCTCATACTCGGCCAGAATTTGAAGGGGATTCTTTTTCACTTCCCACCTGTTCAAAAATTGTCTTTGTAGCTCAGCCAAGGTGGTGATACTTGCAACTGTCAAACCTCTGAACCATTTTCTCACATCACCTGCAAATGTTTGTACAAAGAGCCTCATTGCCACGTTCTCCGCATCGATCTCATGAACTTCATAGGAATATGTCATTTTATCCACATGTTGTTGAGCTGTAATACCATTAGGAGTGCCATCAAAAAACATAATTTTACTTTGATAATCATTTGGCATGTCATCTAGGACTTGGGGCAGAACAAGAGAAGCAAAACGAGCAGCCATCATTCTAGGTGGATTTGGCCTTGGAGGTGTTGGAGGAGTGTGCACAGTCCGTAAGGGGCTTGCACTTGGAGTTTGGGGCTATGTGGCAATGTAATTATCAATTAATCTATTAGCTCTTTCCGTCTCAAGGTCTACAAGAAATTCTGGATCGGGGACGGTGTAATAAACAGCCTTTTCGGATTTAGATTCAAACAGTGATATCTCAAATCGTTCGTCAAAGTCAAGTTCTTCAAGATACTCAAAAATATCGGGACATGAAGGGGATTTGAACACGGAGTTATGGTGCTTTCTTGACGAAGGAGTCTTGGGATCAAATTGGGATTTTTGTAAATGTGAGGAGGATCCAGGTCCGGATTCGCTCTGGTATATCGTCTTGAAGCTAGCGTGCTATTGAGAGGAATTACAGGACACAAACAACTTACTCAACCTTTCCAATCCTAAGCCCATCATCCGAGAGCCTAGAATTATTATGAAACAAGGGGATTTGGTTTTCAACTTAAGTTCCCCAGTATGGTCGCCACTATGTTAGCACCTAAATCTGCCTTAGGCTGAAGAAGGCAAAAATTAGGGTAAGCACAAACCACGCTGAGTCATGTAGCTAGCCCTACGAGAGCAGGAGAGGGCTCTCTCCGAGTCTGACTCAGCGAATGGATAAGCAAAATAGTCTGAGATGACTTACAATACGAAGTTTACCTTAGGCTAGTAAGTGAAAAAGGATTTTGGAAAATATTTTTGAAAGTGACTGAACTTCTGATATGTATATGGGACTGGCGCTTAGCAAAGAACAGAGAATTGAGAATGAAGGCACGGATTATTCCATGAGGCAAGGTAGGTGGGAAGCGCAGCAATTTTAACTTAAGGTGACGCGGAACGGAAAGATCGTCGAAGATAGTGAAAATGGCATGGTCGCATGAATCCTTTTCAACAGAAGAGTAACACTGCACATGAAATTTTCCCACAGGCAGAGCAATATAAATTGAATTCTACCTAATCTCACTTAGAAATTTTCACTGAAATGAAACATGGAATGAATTATGAAACATAACAAGATACATATGGAACATAAGAACACATTTGCTACACTCACAACCACAAGAATCTCATGAAACAGAGCCGCTGCCTTTCATTAAACTCTCTGTCAAAAATACACAGTACAGAAATAGAGTTTCTTTCCCACAGTCTCTCAGAAGTTACAAGCCAGCCAACCCTTTGCAAATAAAATGTATACAATATATAGAATATGTGGAGAAGAGATGGAACGCCCAGGGGTTGGGAAGTTACTCAAATTATTTTGAAATGGAGATGGAGAGCCAACCATCAGCTACAGGTGTAGCGCTCTCAAGCGTGACATTTGGCTATGGTGACCCTTTGCATTCTTTGCCACTTGGATAGATGCCCACCTGGAGAGAAAACTCTTTAAAAGCCGCCTTTGGTGCCAAAAAACTGAATAGTGGATGACCAGGCCCACTTGGAGAAGTCGCGACCCGAAATTTCGCGAAACGGGAGCAAACTGGGCAAAATTTCCTCTGTGCGCCGCGCGCTTTTCTCTGTGTGTCGTGCTACTTTGGGGCCTGTTTTGGGGCACTTGCAGGTGTCCAAAATGTGCCCAAGTGGGCTTGTTGGAAATCTTGGCCTGTCTACTTTCTAACCCCACTATAATTTCTGAATTTGAAGCTCATTTTCCCCTCCAAAACTTCATTCTCCCAAGACTGCTTTCTGTGTGTCCAAAAAGTGGCAGAGAGGCCATTTTTGGGTGTTTTTTGACCTTTAGGAGACCCAAAACTTATCAAAATTTCTAGCCTGGATACCAGTAGACGTATTTTTCGATGTTGAATCCAAAAATGCAAGTCGTTCCTCGATTAGAGTGCTATAATTTTAGTGCCGCGCAGGGTGCGCAACGCACAGGGAGAAAATCCCTGTTTTTCGCCTAAAAAATTTCCCTGTGACCAAAATTTGCCCAAACTTTTTGAGATTTGCGTTGGAAATTCTCTATGGGGTGCCTTGCTGAGCCAAGGAAGCCTCAGCCAAGATTCTGAGCCTATCTTGATCTTTTTCCCTTCTTGTGGCCTTCCTCAATTTTGCTTTCAAACTCCTTATTCGGGCTCTCAAACTCAAGTTCCATGCCCTGTAATGACGATCCATGTGTCTCAAAAGTGTGTTTTCTTCATCGGCCTTGTTCAACATGTTGTCCAGGTGCATGTTGACTCTCTCGAGAACAGACTCATGATCATCAATAACCTGTCGCTCCAATGAATTGAATTCAATCCACCTCTGTTGAGCAGTTAGGCGATCCTCACGGATGTTCTGCAGCTCCATGATCACATGCTGGTCTTCCAGTTGTTTGTTCCTGTTGTTGGGAAAAGTATCCAATACGGAATGACCCTATCCCACTCTAAGGGTGATAGTACCTCAGCAACAACCGAATGCAAAGCTGTTCAAGATTACTTCTTTATGAGATGTAAGAGAGGGGAGAAAGAGATCCACTAACCATTGTCTTCCGCTAATGTTTGATCCAATCTTCTCTCCTTGCTGCTTGCTCCCAGCTCCTTGCTCTTTCACTGGCCCAGCTACACAAAGATCCTGCAAAAGCACAAGAAAGGGAAACTACAAGAAGCATACATCCATAATTGATTCAAGGATTAGAATAAATCAAATATACAAGCATCAATACGCCACAAAGACACATGCATATAGAAGAACCTCAAATGCTTTATTAATGGAAGAAGTAAAGTTCTGAGAGTGTTACAACCATAAGAGGCCCAATCCAGCAACACCTCCCAGCAGAAAGAAATCTCCTCTTCACCTCCTTCAAAGCAATCACCCAATAGTTCTATACTCAAACCAACAGCACTTCCTTACATTCACCAGATTCCAGCCTCCCTAGACCTCATGAGAGAGCTCTATATATAGGAGTTTTGGAGAAAGGATGAGTCAGCTTGAGTTTGGCATGAAGCTGACTAGTGTCCTCTCCCACTTCAGTTATACTTCAGTTCTTGAGTCCACTTGGAGTTTCTTGCTTCCACTTGGAGATCTAGATCCTCTTACTCATCACAAGGCGAATTCCCTGATCCAAGTGTCATTTTGGAAGCTTCCTGGGAATTTGACACCTTGCAGAATGACTGTGCCACTTGGCCAATCTCGCCCAGTGCAGGTAGCCTTCATTAGATTTGACATTCAGCGCAGGTACAGAGTGGAGCAGTTGACATTCAGCGCAGATGCTCAGTGGAGTAGTTGACATGATCCAGAATTAGCTTGTTTTTTAGTGTTTTCAGGTGGAGAACTGATTTTTAGTGCTATGGTTTGCTGACCTTGTTCCTCTAGGGGTAGGAACAACATGTTTAGGGAGTTTGGATCCCTCGGATTATCGACATTTCATGCTTCATGCTGTAAGGCACAAAAATGTCTATAACAGTTGCCCCCTAAAGTATGAGGTCGTTTATCGGGTGAAATGCTTTATCAGGAGGATCCGAAGTTCATTCAATCGCTGAGAGGTGCCCTGTAATAAAATACAATACAATACATTATTTTTTCATTCTGCTTTCATGATCTAGCTGAGGCGGGCATTCCCATGCTCAGCTTTATAAATTCATTTTGGTACATAGAACAGACGATCGTCTGATGGTAGGCTGATAATTCTCTGCTGAAATTATCATCCTTTGAGTAGGATGATCATCTGCTGCAATGATGTACATATCAAATGTCTTTATATTTCATGAATATATATCGCAGCCTAGATGGATGAAACTAGATCCGGGGTCTTCAAACTCGTTCGATCTTCACTCTAAGTACAAGTCGATCCATGTGAGAATTGCGTTGAAGTCGAACATGGAAAGACATCGCTTGATTACTGGTCAATGATGTAAACCATTAACAAGCGCGAGAGGAATCACCAATAATGACAATGACCCTCAAGGTACTGCAGTACAATTCACGTGGTGTGAATAAAGGACTTGGCGTCGAACACCACGCAAAATCTTCTGGTCGAAGGTCATTGACGTATACCTGCCGCCGGAAGTGAGAAACTTGCCATTGAGGCATGCAAGCTTCAAAGTACTGAGGGGGTTGTTCCTAGATCAACTTCTTAGATAATGAGCTGAAGTCAACAAGAAGCGATCCGTCAAAGGAGGGCCTTAATGAATCCCACATCAGTGACACGGAACAGAGCTAATGATTTTAGTGGAGATGAAAACAATCTGTGAAATATGATTCAGGGTGGCGATCATGGGTGGATGAAGGATAATGTATGGCAGTGGATGGGACACGGTTGACTCTTTCTGAACAACATCTGTTGAACATATAACGACACTGATGTGATGGATCGGTAGCATTACCCCAAATGCGGATGGTTTGGCGAGGACCATGGTGATGAGACCGGTGAATGAAACAACCCAACCCGATGTGATACGGAGGACAAAGTGTCATGTTCAAGAGCGACTTGCTACCATTAAAGCTTTGAGGTTCTCCCAATTTTTCCCCAGTCATTTCTGACCAGTACCTCTTTATTTTTGTCAAGCTTGAGGAGGATAACATATGCTTGTTCTATAACTTGCCCTTCGGGCAAGCCCATCGCTATGTTTTAACGAGCTTAGCGATAGGGAAACTCGTTCTCGTCTAAAGACAAGTTTGTCGCTATTTAATCATTTTAACGAGTCTAACGACAAGGAAAACTCGGTCCTTTTCAATTTTAGAGAGTCTGAAAAGGTACAGAAAGTTAACTCCATAATTCCTTTTTCGTCATCTAATCCTTTAAGTCCGAAAAAGTATAAAACAATACAGAAGGGATGAGTTTTCGATAACTTTAACGAGCCGAATAAAACAAGCGCTCGACCTTTTTGTGTAATAATCCCTCAGGTCCAAAAAGATTAAAATCTAGAGGAGGGATAGCTCTCCCAGTCACTTTAACGAGCTGGAAGGCCAAAACTCGGCAAACTTTTCATATTTTACGAGTCAGATGAAAAGAGCTCAAAGAAGACTCGTCTTTTGAGGAACGAGTGATAAACAGGGATAGCAGCAGATTCCAAGTACAGGTTGGAATTTTCCAATTACGGCAGTGTCATAAGGATGGTTAGGTGAAATCACTCTTTGCTGTTGTTCCTCAAAATAGGTAAACAATCATATGGAGGTGAACGATTGGCCAAATGGAATGGAGGTGGCGGGTGCAAACACGACCAAGGCTTTTTATGGCTAATAAATTTACGGTCACAATGGTTATTTACCGGGACTGGGTTCATTTTTTAAAGAGCTTGAATGCGCCAAAACACTGCTCAATGCTTATGTTTATTTTTTAACGAGCATGAATTCCGCGTTAAAACTGCTCGGATCTCGCTTTTCTATTTTTTAACGAGCATAAATTCCGCGGTAAAACTGCTCGATAATACCAGTCATAAGATAAGAAATGTCTCCTGTGAGATAGCTATTTTTTATGGAGCTTTATCTCACGAAGCTATGCTCCTCATATCCTTTCTTTATGCAAGTTTGGAAACGGCTAATCCTACGAGTTTAAAGGGTTAGACCTACAGGTTTAAAGGGAGGACCTAAAAATTTAAAAAAATAAATAGTCGTCCCTTGCTTGCACTCCAAAAGGTTGCATGCCCCCAGGTGTAAGGTATAATTTCAAGGCTGCCCCTACTTATCCGATAAAACATTTGTTTTAAAGGGTGAGGCTTGCCTCTTTCTGGTTACCCAAAGATTGTTTTGTTAACACCATCAAACGAAAACATCTCCTCGGCACTGTCTACCGAAGTAGACAATGGTGAATGACCCTGTTCCGTCAAACACATAACCTTGACAAAAGAATCCTGTTCTAGAACAACCCCTCTTCCATCCACGGACGGGGTACGGACTAGTCATATTCTCCCGCGGAAATTCTACCTTATACCCAAAGTTTCCTCTGCCCGAAGCAGACCAGGATGCATGCCCCCTGGGTTCTAGTCCCATCTTTCCGAATCACTCGCACTCATCGGGAAGGAGGACTGGGGGTGGAGACATTTCTTGGGTGAATAGACCATTGAGGGTTGGTATGTGACTATTTGCGATGCGTGATCCCGGAAATGAAAGTTGGTCTACGAGCTTGACCATTCTTCCTTCGTGTGGAAAACACATTACTCTAAAGAGTGAGGAGACTATAGCTCCCATGCAATATATATAGTCTCGTCCAAGGAGTAGGTTATAATCCAAGGGTCCTTGAACGACCATCACGTTCATTTGAACGGTCTTCCCTTTCAATGTAACAGGCACATTGGGGAGGATCCCTAATGGTCGACTGGTTCCTTTATCAAAACCCGAGAGATTTCTTATCTCAGGCAAAAGCTCCGGGGAACCCAGTGCTTTCCAAGCAATAGAGGAAAGGATACTCACAGATGCCCCTTCATCAATGATAGTTCCAGCCATTACCATCCTGTAAATTTGGACGATGATTCTGAATGGTATACTGGCTGGTAACCGGGGTCTGCCTAGTTGGTTCCAATCAAAGGACACAACCAGGTTGCTTGGTGGTGGGACCGAATACACGGCCGGATATGACCCTGACGATGTTCCTTCCTGCGATAAAGGAATGGGCGCATTGCCCTGATGCTCATTAGAATCTGTGTTGATGAAAAGAATCTAGATGGTGTCATCCTTATTCTCTTCGGTGAGGGTGTCATTTGAAGATGAATCTTCATTGACGGTGTCATTTGAAGATGAAGCCTCTGAAGGCGGAACCAGGTCAACTGCCGTATTGACCTTTAGACTTTCGTCTGGTCTGGATTCAGTAGGTTCATTTTCAATGACTGACACTTCAGCTGACCACTTGAGTGGGGCAGCTGTATTTTCAACCAACGAAGGACTTGGCACGAGTTTTTTGTATCCAGGAGGAAGCATTACCGGTGAAACCGGACGATCTTCCAAAACTCTCTTCGCTTCGTCTAAGAAGGGACAACGGTGGATGGCGTGATCGCCTTCACACAGTCTGCAGGGGGATCTTGCTCCCCCTCTTTGTTTTGAACCTTCACCTTCGCTGGTTGACGGTAAGCAATCAACATGGCTATCAGAGGTTGATGCCCCCGAATTGTGCAAACGAGGGGACCAGTCCCTTAGTATCCGGGGAATACAGGGACAATCTCTATGGAAGTGGTCTCCTCTACATATGACACATGGCGATTTAGGCCCGGTCTGTGCTGTGTGTGGATTTTTGTCAGATGTCTTTTGCTTGCCCCCAGTCGCCTTAGGCTCCTTCTTCTTCTTCTCCTTCTTCTTTTTCTCCTTCTTCCCCATGGGAGCTTGGCTTTTGTCGGCTCTACCTTGCGAAGATGAAGGATTAGAGGAAGAGTTATAGGAAGTAGAAGGCTGGTGGGCAGCTCTAGACTGATCTAATTGTTGACTCGACTGTTCAGGAACCATGGTGTTCTGAACTACATTGGTTGAGAATAGCCAGATTGGCAGGCCAATTGTCAGTCCTGGAAGCGACAATGTGGCCATGTGGGGCGCACCAACTTCTCCCCAAGAGGAGAAAGGACTAGGATTTCCATCCTGTGGAATTCCTTGGTTGGGGCGTTCCATGTTCTCAACCTACAGATCAACGCAGGAATTGGAGGTGATTATGTTCCGTTTAAAATAAATTTTATAACGACGCTTTAGACACAACTTGCTTTTTCAATTTTTAAGAGTCGAGAAAAAGCTAAAGATGACTCTAGTCTCCTTCGATGTTTTAACGAGCCCGAAGTGACAAATGCTCGGATGGACTTTTTCAGTTATAGAGTTTGAAAAAGGCCAAAAGAAACTGCTCTGGAGTTCTAGGCAGAGGGTGTGCCAAACTTTTCGCAAAACCACAGAATACGTTTTACGGTACGAGTGGTCGATCTTCGTGAATGCTGTGTTCACTGCATTGCGATCAGTAGGGCGGCCGACACGGTTTCCTATTGGATAAAGGCTTTGTTCCTATAGGGGTCTCCCAATATATACGTGACAGTACATGGGAGCACAAGTCTGTATTGATACTTATCGCTTCACCATGGAGGAATCACCCAACCACTCAACGCTAAGATATCACGTTTAACGACGCCGGAACACGTCTCTAGCTTAGACCTCTATGTGTTTGCGTTATGTTTCAATGCGTTGTTATGTAAATTCAATTTATTTTAAGGTTGATCTTGTTTAGCAGTTTGCCTTTATGGATCACCACGAGATGTATGACAACACTCCTAAATGCAGTCTAAGATGATAAGCAAGCTTTTCAATCTTTCAACTTTGAAAATCTTAACTACTGAGGGAAAAGAAAGATAACATCTTTTCACACAGATCATAGAGCACACACTAATGCACTTTTTCCTAAATCCACATGCAAACTGTCATAATGCACATGCACAATGCAAGTATTTCTTTTCTCTTTCTTAATGTTTGTGCGACACAAAAAGAAAGCTGTTGTATAACTTTGAATTCAATTTCAAGTGAAAGCAAACAAGCTTGTCCAAAATCGAAAGACACCTTAAGATTTACTTGTTTCGACACTAGAAATATATAAATTCAAACCAAATGACGAAAGTAAAATCTCAATCAGCTATGAACAGCCAACAAACTAACTCTTAAGATCAAAACGACACTTTATCACAGGTCTAGATCTAAGAGGTCACAGCAAGACTAGTTCACTTTCGTTATGGGAAACTGTAAATGATACAAGAAATACACAAAGAACAAACACAGTTTCTTTATACAACCGAGGCGGAATAGTGGCAAGGAAAGTTGGTTTCAGATAGGCACATTGACTGGTAACAGGCAGCAAAAACAAGGGTGAAAACAGGGCAAGAAACAGCAGGAAACCCCAGTAGCACAAGGCAAGACTGGTCCAGCGCAGGTGGGACACTGTCTGTTTGACCTTCAGCGCAGGTAGCCCCTTCAGGAACTGCGATGAAATGCAGACAGCCTTCACAGCAGTTGCACTGAAGAACGAAACTTTCGTTTCTCTTTGTTTCCGGGTCACAGATTGCTCAAAAATTCACAGTTTTTGGCCAAATCAGAAGCTATCAGTCAAGTACACACTAAGGGATGACAAGGAGGATGAAAAGCTATCACTAAGAGCTTATTAGAGTCTTGTGGATCAGCTCTTCAAATCATAAACTTGCTCAGAAACTGAGCTAGAGTAGCTGCCCTCTACTTTGCATTTGAAAGATCCAAATGCAGTTCGATTCGGTACTCCCTTTGTTTATGAAATGAATAGCAAAAAAACACAAACAACCAACAAGATACGATCCCCAGTGGAGTCGCCAATTTGTTGTTGGGAAAAGTATCCAATACGGAATGACCCTATCCCACTCTAATGGTGATAGTACCTCAGCAACAATCGAATGCAAAGCTATTCAAGATTACTTCTTTATGAGATGTAAGAGAGGGGAGAAAGAGATCCACTAATCGTTGTCTTCCGCTAATGTTTGATCCAATCTTCTCTCCTTGCTGCTTGCTCCCAGCTCCTTGCTCTTTCACTGGCCCAGCTACACAAAGATCTTGCAAAAGCACAAGAAAGGGAAACTACAAGAAGCATACATCCATAATTGATTCAAGGATTAGAATAAATCAAATATACAAGCATCAATACGCCACAAAGACACATGCATATAGAAGAACCTCAAATGCTTTATTAATGGAAGAAGTAAAGTTCTGAGAGTGTTACAACCATAAGAGGCCCAATCCAGCAACACCTCCCAGCAGAAAGAAATCTCCACTTCACCTCCTTCAAAGCAATCACCCAATAATTCTATACTCAAACCAACAGCACTTCCTTACATTCACCAGATTCCAGCCTCCCTAGACCTCATGAGAGAGCTATATAGGAGTTTTGGAGAAAGGATGAGTCAGCTTGAGTTTGGCATGAAGCTGACTAGTGTCCTCTCCCACTTCAGTTATACTTCAGTTCTTGAGTCCACTTGGAGTTTCTTGCTTCCACTTGGAGATCTAGATCCTCTTACTCATCACAAGGCGAATTCCCTGATCCAAGTGTCATTTTGGAAGCTTCCTGGGCATTTGACACCTTGCAGAATGACTGTGCCACTTGGCCAATCTCGCCCAGCGCAGGTAGCCTTCATTAGATTTGACATTCAGCGTAGGTACAGAGTGGAGCAGTTGACATTCAGCGCAGATGCTCAGTGGAGCAGTTGACATGATCCAGAATTAGCTTGTTTTTGAGTGTTTTCAGGTGGAGGACTGATTTTTAGTGCTGTGCTTTGTTGACCTTGTTCCTCTAGGGGTAGGAACAACATGTTTAGGGACTTTGGATCCCTCAGATTATCGACATTTCATGCTTCATGCTGTAAGGCACAAGAATGTCTATAACAGTTCCTCTGTTCCAAATACCTGATGTTCCATTTGGCCATCTCCAACTTGAGTGTCAAGGAGTGAATCTTTGTCTCTTGCTCCTGGAAGATCTCTTTCAGTTGTGCACTTTGTGGACTTGTATCTGTATCATCATCATCACGAAGGATAATGAGTCTGGTCTTTTGTTCACCTAGTGGCACACCTGAAGTCCCCTCCTCATGCTTGGGCTTCTTGCCCTTGTCCTGTACCTGTATTTCCGATGTAGGAAGCGAGGCCCCTTCCACCCCGGGTGGAGATAACACTCGCTTTGCTGCTGCAAAAAAAGGCCTGGCTCCTTTCGGATAGCCTCTCTGATAAGTGATGGAAAATGGCACCACAGTGGTCTCATGGTGCTCATGCTGATGAGAAGGACCACCTGTCTCATGTTTTGCCTCTGATACTACCTGTGGGGCACTGAAGAAGTCACGGGAGATGAAGTCCTCCCAAGCAATGCCCTGTAATCCCAAATGATGGTCCACCAAAATCTGGATAAGAGCAAAGTGATATACGTTGTTGATCTGCTACCGAGGGGTCTTGTGCTACTGAATTTTCTCATCCTCTTTATGTTCCCGCAAATGAAAAATGGGAGGTTCATCATCCGCACCCTGGTAAAGTGCATGAGCAACCTGATGTGATATGAATAAAGGCGAGAAAACCTCCCCTCACAACTGAAGTATTTCATGATCAATTTCATCAGCGGAGCATACTCATCTCTCAGAAACCTGAATGGGAAAAATCTAGTGAGATGACTCAAACAACTGGCCTTAATGTAAGGCTCATAAAGTTCCCTCTCCACCTTCATCTTCTTGTGCCACTGTTCTCTAACATTCAGTATGCCTGTTGCCACTAATATGGTTTCGGGTGTCAATGTGAAAGTGACCCCTGCCAAGATAGATTGTCCTCCATGCAGGTGAAGTGCAAAAAGATAGGCCAACTCATGATGAATCCTGACATTTGCCACCCTCTGACAAAATTCGAAACATGCTAAGTGCTGGAAACAAGACATAGCGAGGGGGCATGCCTGCAACTCAGTGAGGGTGTTTGGTTCATCCCTGACATGTCTGCCACTCCTAGGTCTCAGGGGAGCCTGTTCTCCTGAAGTTGTGTCACTATGAGTTTCCCCCTCATAATCTGATGAAACTTCTGACGCCATTACTGTTGTTTATACCCTGAATTTCTTTGCTGCCCTCTGAATCCAATGACACTGATGAATGCTCTAAAAATATGTTACCAAGGGGACAATAAAACAGGGGAGTGTTAGGAGGGGGATGATGAAAAAGGGGATAGGGGTTTAAACGGGAAATTTATCAGGAATTTGGGAGTGTTTGAGGTGTGGTTTTGATGGGGTAGGGTTAAGGCACTTTTGAGCTATATGAGTAAAGTGGACAAAGGGATAGGATTGCACTGTAGCTAGGGTAACCATTAGCGGAAAATGCTCCAGAGGAATTAGCTGACAGATGTAGGGTAGGAGCATAATTGATAATTAAGTTACTGTAGCAAAACCCTAGCTATTTTTCCATTCTTTGTGCCATTTTGTGTCTGCTTGATAGAAATTTTTCTTTGATTTCATGGCCACCAAGATATATTTTTCCTTGAGTTAAGGATCAATGATGAAAAGGTTTATGGGCAATTTTGCAATGTTGAGAGCCAATTTACAAAAATTTGAGAGATTTGGTGCCTTTTTAGGCTCACAGGCATGTGTGCCGCATGCTTTTCCCAGCGCGTCGCGCGCCGGGTATGCGTCGTGCCAGTGTAAAGTTAACACTGTGGCCGGGCTCCCAGTGCGCCAGCCCTGAGTGCGCCGCGCCACATTGTGTGTGCGCCGCGCGTAGTCAAACAACACAATTTGCTTGGAAAAACAGGGGATGGGTCTTAGTGGAGGTTTTTAAAGGGGTTTTGTTAGGATATATGGGGGATATGGAGGTGAAAACGATGAGGAGTGAGAGGAAAAGGAGAGGGGAAACAAAACCTTGGTGGATTCTTCAAATTTACAAACCCCCATTATCATTTTTGCTTTGAGGATGATTGGAATGGATGGTCAATATGTTTTGGATCTCACTTGACATCTTAGAAACAGCTAAACAACCAAATTGATTGGAGGAGAGGTGTTATAAAGCCTACCTTGTGATTTGATAGCTTTCGCAAAGATTTGAAATGGTTTGGCACTATTTTGGGCCGCTGAACTGTGTGCGCTGCGCGCAATTCCCAGTGCGCCGCGCGCCTTATATGCATCGCGCCCTTGCAAATTTTCCACTGTGAGCTGGCTTCCAGTGTGTCGCGCGCTGTGTGTGCGCCTCGCTCCCTAGTGTATGCGCCGCGCTCTCTGTAATTGCCTCCCAACTCACTCAAACCCTCATGAATTTGCTCCTTTACCTCTGTAATTTCTTTCCAAGCTTGCCAAAGCACAAATGATTTTTTTTTGGGCTAAAACATGTATATATAGGCTTTGGGAGAGTTGGGTTTAATTTTTTCTTCTTTGAAACCCTCTTTCTAATGTTTGAGTTGTGCACTTTTTATTGACTTTAAAACACTCTGCTTTTCCATTTTTCTTCGAAATTATGGCTCTCTTGATGAAATTTTTCGGCATTTCTTTGTGAGGACTGTGTGACTGGGCCTCTGGCTTTGAAATCCATGACTGCATCTGAAAATTTCAACTGTCGTTTTTTGGCAAATTTTGTCATAGTTGACCTTGTTTGATTGTTCTTCAAAACAGAGTTTTGAAGAAGAGTCGATGTCTCTTGCGGTGATGATGAGCTTTCTGCACTGTAGGTGTATAAGGTCTCCCTCTGGCCTGCATGGCTTGTTCTTGACATGCTTTCAGAGACCAAACTGATGAATTTCTAGACCCAAACCATAAAAAAATGACTCTGTCCTGTAACAGGACCAGACCTTGACTATCATGAATTTGATTGATTTTGGAGCAAGACCTGAACCAGCAGAGGCTATACATGAGGGAAAATGAGTAGCATGACTTTCTCCGTCAGATCATGACATGTCCCTAGCGAAATGCAACTGAGTGGATGAAGCAAGACACCTAAAATTGAAATGCACAAAGAGCTTTGATCTCTGACGGAGGGCTGACCAGACCGAATCTAATAGAACGTTGTTTTGTCTCGGTCATCTTCATGGACCAAAATTTGGTTATATCTAGAATAACCATCAAGTAGTGACGTACGAGATGCTCCAACTACTCGCTAAAGTATGTGATCCATTTTTGGCAGCGGATAATTATCCTTCAATGAAACTTTATTGAGATTCCTAAAATCAATTAACAAACGAATCTCCCCTGTCTTCTTTCGTACGAGCACCAAATTAGATATCCAATCAGAAAATCTGATGGGAACGATGATTCCTGATTTGTACAACCTGTTTACCTCCTTCTCAATTGATGGCAGCAATTTTGGATTAAGCCTTCTTAATTTTTGTCTGAAATGTTTCTGATTATGCTTAATAGGAATTGTGTGCTGAATTATATTGGTATCATATGTCTTCAAGTCGGAATAGTCCCAAGAAAACACATGAGCAAAGAATGACAACAAACTGATATATTTGGCCTTTACCTTTTGTGGCAATGTTTTGGATAGCGTTACCATCTTCAGATGTTCAGCTGTTCCAATATTCACCTCTTCGACTCCCTTCTCTGTTGGCTGCAATGTTGGTTTGCGGGCTATGTCATCATGATCAAAGAGTTCTTCTAAAGGTATCAAGCCTTTAGGAATCACATTATCTTTGAGCTGCAACACTTCCATTTGATTGATCTGCACATCATCTTTACCATCATCATGATCTACATCAATTGAGGTATCTTTGAACTTACCTTTGTTTTGCAGAAAATCATCAATCTCCTCATCATCTTGGAAAACTTGCCAATATCTCTGATTGTCCAGGACAGTCGAATGATGTTTCACATGGATTTCAAATTTATTACTTGAGTTCATAGGAATCTTCAAATTACTCGTTGCCTTAGCAAGTGCATCTGCAATACTATTTTGAATACGAGGCACACACGTCAAGGTATAATCTGAAAACAGCTTCAAGATGTCTAGAACAGCATTCTGGTATGCCCGCATCCGAGGATGCTTTGCTTGATATTCACCTTTAACTTGCTTAATCACCAATTCGGAGTCGCCATATACAGCAATCTTCTTAGCATTCAGCTTTCTTAGGATTTTTAGGCCAACAATCAAAGCTTCATACTCAGCCTCATTGTTTGAGCAATCAAAAGCAAGCTTGTAAGAACATACCCGCACATTACTAGGCACTTTGTTCGGAGCAGAAAAAGGACTGCGTACCCAAATACCAATTCCAACACCATCATTTCCCACTGCTCCATCAAAATCCATGGTCCACAGACCATCTTCCTCTTCTTCCAAGTGCTGAAACTCTGTTTGCTGTATTTTTTCTGCTTGTTGTCCATTATCTTTTCCTGATCGTTGAATGGTACTGTCCTGTTCTTGACTTTCTTTCTTCAAAACTTCTCTGAAATTCTCTGCTATTTCTGGAATATCATCTGCTGCAACTAACTGACTATCAATCTCATTGAAACTATCTGAATACAAAACAAAAGACTCTAAATCTGTATGTACATAATTAATTGGATGATTAATGGGTTTCTCCTTGCTTGTAATCATGTATTTCATTTTTTGCTCCCGATAAAGTTTTCTCATTTGGCCAAACACAGGAATCGTTGCATAGGAGAAATCAAGTTGCATTGTTCCTTTAATCTTTTCTCCCCAAGATCTGGAAAGAAGCATTCCAAATCTAGGAGGTATATCCGCCACCACCACATCCATCAACACATTTTTAGCCGGAATCTGATCCAAACTGACCACCAAGTCTTTAATGAGCCCAATACATCTCACCCTGCTAGAATCAAATGAATAAAGATCATGGTATTTCCTAGTGATGTCCAAACCCAACTTCTCCATGATAGCCTTCGGCATAAGATTGTGGGAGGCGCCGGAATCAAACATAGCATTATGCAACACAAACTCATGCACTCTCAAACTGATATAAAAAGGAGGTACATCACTATCTGGAGACTCACCATTTAATGTTGGTCCAAAAATCAGTTCAGGTTGATCATCTTCCACACTCACCATATCAGACATTGGATCAAAATTCAAAATTTTAGAGACCTGACCTCTATAACTGTTGTTCCTCATCAGTTCAGTCAAGGAATGGATACCTTCAATTTAGAAATTTCATTTTCTAAACTAAAAGCAGAAGTTTTTTCTACCTCTTTGGCTGGAACATCTTTCCTTTCAGCTTTATCTTTTGATACAATTGGCTGATTTACTCTTTCATTTGCTGGTGGAGACTTGCTAGGAGTAGGATCAGCAATTTCTTTTCCTTTATTTGGTACAACAGGTGGCTCATTCTTAGATGCTGGAACTTCCTTTCTCTTCTGGATTGGATTGATGGGGACATTCCTGTTTCTAAGTGAATACTGACGCTGCTGGGTGGACAAAGCATGCATATAACCTCTCTGATACTCATCCGACTCCTCTTCAAGAGCTGTGTCACTCGCCAAAATAAAATCTGCATCCTTCTGTAAAGCTGAACTTTCTGCATACTCGTCGTCTTCCGTGATAAATGTGGGCATATCATCAGGAGTAAATAAGTGATTTTCTTCTCCTATTACATTGTCTTCATCATCAAATTCGGGACCAACAAAATTCTGCTGAAGAGGTGTCTTTACTTGCTGCTGTTGTGATGCTGGTTCTTGTGCTCGCTGCTCATGCTGTTTGATCCTGAATTGAGGTTGTTGCTGGCCATGGAAATTAGGATTCCGGATCTGCAGTTCAGGCTTATCAAGTGCTAACCTTTCAATCATCTTCTCTACCTTGTGGAGCACTTGATCTGAGGTAGAAGCTTCTTCCTTTATTGAGACTCTCTTTTCAGCTTTCAATCTAGCTCTCTTGTCATTCAAATTTGCCTCAACACTAACGGCAATTTTCTGCATTTCTTCTAAGGTAGCTGGATCTCTCTCTCTTAATTGATAAGCCATGTCTAGATCAAAACCATCCGGGAACTTAAGCAAAGCTGACTTTCTAGATGGCCTTAAATCATCAGGAATTGCATTATAAACCGCATTGAATCTAATACAATAGTCTTGCACGGACTCACCAGCATTTCGCTTGATCTTGGTATATTCAGAAGTGATTTGAAGAGGGTCTTTCTTGACTTCCCAACGATCAAAGAACTATCTTTGAAGCTCTTCTAATGTGGGAATACTTCTAGCTGTCAAAGCTCTGAACCATTTTCTTACCTCACCTGCGAAAGTCTACACGAATAATCTCATGGTCATGTTTTCTGCATCAATCTCATGAAGCTCGAAGAAATCTGTCATTTTGTCCACATGTTGCTGAGTCGTGGTACCTTGAGGAGTGCCATCAAACAAAGGAATTTTACTCTGATAATCTGCGGGCATGTCACCCAAAACTTGAGGCAGCGCGAGAGGTGCAAACCGAGCAGCCATTGCTCTTGGTGGATTTGCAATCGGTCTTGGTGAAGTTGGGGGAGTGGGTGCAGCTGATGTGTGAGGTGTGTGAGGAGGTGTATGCGGAGGTGAAGCAATTTTGGGTATTTTAGGAGTAGAAGGAGTAGACGGAGGTGATACGACTGCAGATTTTTTATCAGAAATAGTAGGCTGTGGGGGAAGGGTGGGAATGAAGGGAGGTTCGGTGGGAATTCTTGAACTAGACGCAATTGCGGATGACCCAAGGGTTGCAGAAGCAATCTCTAAGAAATCAGCAATATTAGAAGCCGTAATTGAAGTCTGGAGCTATTTCAAAATGTAATCATCAATGGATTTATTAGCCCTTTCAGTTTCAATATTTCGAACAAACTCAGGATTTAAGGCAGTGGAAGCGACAACACTTTCAAATTTGGTTTCAAACAGAGACAACTCAAACTGCTCATCAAATTCTTGATCCTCAAGATACTCAAAATTGATAGGACACGACTGAGCTTTGAACACGGGAATGATAGAACTTC
This sequence comes from Pinus tabuliformis, assembly GCA_031772625.1. Classification (NCBI taxonomy): domain Eukaryota; kingdom Viridiplantae; phylum Streptophyta; class Pinopsida; order Pinales; family Pinaceae; genus Pinus; species Pinus tabuliformis. The sequence goes on from CM062813.1 coordinate 289,107,246, forward strand.
CTTGGCGAACAATTCTTGGAATCAGATTGGGATTTTCGTAAACAGGAGGGGGATCAGGATCCAGATTTGCTCTGGTATGTCTTCTGGAAGCCAGTGTGATATTATTTCAAGAAATCAAAGGGACATAAACAACTTGTTCAGCCTTTCAAATTTTAAACTTATCATCCAAAAGCTTAGAATTCTCAGATGTACTGGGGTGATTTACAAGTTAAGTGTCACGATTACAAGCTAGACCAGAGATTGACTGAAGCAGTGTTTATCTACTTGCGCTAATGCAAAGAAAAAGCGTTTCGAAGGCTACCTGGCATAACTTCAGGCTCCATCTGTAGCTTATAAAACAAATGACATCAACGAGCAAACCATTTTCTTCCTCAGTATGGCCGCCACTATGTTAGAGCCTAGATTTTCCTCAGGCTGAAAAGACAAGGTTCTAGGTCCACATCAAACCATGCTCACCCTCGTAGCTAGCCCTACGAGGACAGGAGAGGGCTCTCTCTGGGTCAATCTCAGCGAAAGATGATCTATGGGGCTTGAGATGACTAAAATATAAACTAATTTTAGGCTACTTTTGAAGTACAAGGATTTGTTTTGAGTTTTTTGGGGGTTTTTTTGGGAAAAAGGGAAATGCAAATTTGGGTCTGGGTATGAGGCCAGATTTTTGCAGAGTTCAGGTAGGGGCAAGATAGGCAGTAGTTTTAATGCCTTGGATTGAATGAATGGATGGATCAAACTAGTGAGGAGCCAAGGAGGGAAAGAAGGTCTCAAGAGTCCTCCTCAAACAGATGAAAGCATGAAGAATTAAACAAGATATAAAGGCAGAGCATAGCAGTCCAATGAATTCTACCTTAATCACTCATTTGTTTAATTGCAGAAGACAAGAGAAGGGAAAATGATACACATAAAAATCAGTGAACTTACAAATACATATAGAAACACACCATCAAAACATAAAGCCACATGGATCCTAACAAGTGCTGCAAAACCCTGGTCTTTCCTTTGCCAAAATTGCAAAAATGAAATGTACAATAGAGTGCCAAGCAATCCCAAGTATCCAACCCTGAAAATGACTGAGAAATTACATGATATAGACAAGCCTAACTCCTTCCCATGCCTCTATGGGTCGAGCTCATCATTCTAGGAGCTGTTTGAACCAATTCTAAACAAGGAACTGAAATCTAGGTAGTCAAACAACTTACCCCTATATGCTAGGAAACTGATTCATTCATTTAATTTTCACCTTTTAGTGAATGAATCCTCTAGAACAAGTAAAAATGTGCCAATATTACATCATGGTTATCAAATTACATCATGAAAGGTCAAGTGTAACATCAAAAAGCAAAATTGGTCAAAACTGGGCGAATTTCTGAGTTGAATAGTGAAAAATAGGCAAAAATCCTCTATGCGCCACGCCTGATTCTCTATGCGTCGTGCCACTTTGGAGCTGATTTTGAGGCACCTCCTGAAGTCAAAATTGAGCCCAAGTGTGCTTTTCGAAAAGCCCTACTTGTCTACTTTCCAACCCAAGTGGAATTTCTGAATTTGGATGTCATTTTCCCCTCCAAAACTTCAATCTCCCAAGACTGCTTCCTGTGTGTCAAAATAGGGGCAGTGAGGTCATTTTTTGAGTGTTTTTGACCTCCTGAGGACTCAAAACTTGCCCAAATTTCTTGGCCATGCACCAAAAGCCATAATTTATCATGAAAAATCCAGAAATGCAAAATTTTTTGGATTTGGAGCCCTCTAGAAAAAGCAAGCGCCACATGGCGCGGCGCATATGGAGGCAAAAACCTATTTTTTATTGCAAAATTTTCAAAATGCCAAAATTGCTCCAAATTTCTTGAAATTTGGGCTGGACCTTCTCCATTAAGTATCATGCTGGGCTAAAGAGGCTTCGGCCAATATCTAAAGACGATCATGCTCCTTTTGCCTCTTTTTCTTCCTTATTGCCTTCTTTAATTTTGCCTTTAGATTCCTTATTCGTGCCTTGCAAACCTTGTTCCGCGCCATGTAGTGGAAAACCATGTGTCTCAGAAATGCTTTGTCTCTGTCAGCCTTGTCCAGCAGTCCCTCTAAGTGGATTTTGACTCTCTCGAGCCAAGACTCTCGATCATCATTAATCTCTTGCTCTAGTAAAGAGAGTTCAATTCTCCTCCTTTGAGCAACTTGACGATTCTCCCTGATGTTTTGTAATTCCATAATCGCCTGCTGATCTTCAAGCTGCTTATTTCTTTGCTCCAAGTATTTAATATTCCACTTAGCCCTCTCCAAGCCGAGGGACAAGGCTTTGATCTCTGTTTGCTGCTCCTGGATGATATCTCTAAGTTTGGCACTTTCCAGGCCCATATTTGTATCATCATCATGAATGAGAATGAATTCGGCCTGTCGTTCACTTGAAGGCCCGTCATCCTGCATTGGCCTCTTGCCTTTGTCCTGTACCTGCGGTGCTGATGTTGGAAGCGAGGCCCCTTCCACACCGGGTGGAGATAACACTCGCTTCGCTACTGCAAACAAATGTCTAGTGCCTCTCTGATATGTGATGAATACCGGCACACTAACAGTCTCATGGTGCTCATACTGATGAGAAGGTCCACCTGTCTCATGCCCAACCTATAAAAGCCCCTGTGAAGCTCTGAAGAAATCACGGGAGATGAAATCATCCCAAGCGATGCCCTGTAATCCAAGCTGATGAACCACCAAAATCTTAATAAGAGCAAAATTATAAACACTATTAAGTTGTTGCTGAGGGGTTTTGTGTTGCACAAGGGTGGTCATCCTCTCTATGTTCCGGCAAATGAAATACGGAATGTTCATCATCCGTACCCTGGTGAAATGCATGAGCAACCTGATGTGATAAGCATATAAACGAGAGAACTGTCCCTCACAGCTGAAATACTTCATGATTAATTTCATTAGTGGAGCATATTCATCTTTAAGATATCGGAATGGAAACACTCTCTTGAGCTGCCTCAAGAAACTGGTTTTAATATATGGCTCATAATGCTGCCGGTCAATCTTCTTCCTCTTGTTCCATGGTTCTCCAATGTTGGGTATGCCGGTTGCCAGTGAGATAGATTCTAGTGTAAGTGTGAAGGTGACACCAGCCAAAGTAACCTGATCTCCATGTAAATGCAGTACAAATAGACGAGCCAACTCATGATGAAATTGAACATTAGCCACCTTCTCACAAAACTCATAACATGACTGACGCTGAAAACAGAAAATGGCTAGAGGGCAGGCCTGTAATTCAATGAGGGTGATTGGTTCTTCTCTGATATGTCTGCCTCCTCTATGAGGCCTCCGGGGTGCATGTTCCTCCATGGGTGAGTCACTGTGGGTTTCCATTCCATAATCAGATGAATGCTCAGATGCCATGACTGTTGTACAAAATGCCTTGGAGAAAAAGATGCTGGTGTATGAAAACTGTGTTGGACTGCTCTTTTAGTGATGTGCCTAAACTTTGTCACCAAGGAGAAAACAGTGAAACAGGGACTAGTAGGAAGGGGAAAAATTAGTAAGGGATTAGGGACTATTGGGACAAATTTTGTTAGGGAAATGTAGGAGGGTTTGAGGGGTTTTATGTATAGGGTTAGGAGAGTTTTTGTAGGGTTAGGGTTTGGGTTTTGGAATTTGAGAATTTGGGACAAAGAATTTGGGATAGGGGTTTGATGATTTTAAGGAGTAGGGAAACTTAGGAATGATGAAAATAAGGGAGAAATGGGATGGGGGAATGAATTTGGTGATAAACAATAAATTTGAAACCCTAAACAGCAATCTTCATGTGAGGATTTTGACATGGTAGGGTTTGAGTTTTTGTTTAGGCATTCACCACATCAAACATAATATACACCTTAAACTTGGATGGATGAACAGCAAAGGTGGAGCTCAACCTACTTGAAATCAAGAGAATGCATGCGATTTTGGCAATTGGAGACTGTTCTGGAACTTTTTGGGCCAGCCAGCTGTATGCGCCGCGCAGCTTGCCCAACGCGCCGCGCCTTCCCGGTGCGCCGCGCCCATGTTATTTTACACTGAATGGTCGCACCCAGTGCGCCGCGCCTCCCCAGTGCGCCGCGCCACCTGCTCTATGCGCCGCGCCGGCTTTGAACACAGCTTTGGCTTGAAAATTTACAATTTCGCCCTCTCACCACTAGACTTCGACCCTCTTTGATCTCTTGGATGCAAATGAATGTTTTAAAACAATGAGAACATCTTATAGTGATGGATTTGATTTTTTTTCTCACAAACCCACTTTGTAATGTTTTGACTTGGCACTTTTTCCACAATTAATACAACTCTGTCTTTTTTGTTTCCTCTTTGATTTTTTGGCTTGAATGATGTTTTCTTTTGGCAATTTTTGTAGGGATAGTAGCATGTCTTGACAAAGGAAGACCAGGGCTGTGCCTGGAGAATTCAACAACTGAAATACTTTTGAAAATTACATGGGAATTTATTACAAAACAAAATGACGAATTTTCTTCAAAACAGAGTTTTGAAGAAAATTCATAGTTGAGCATATGATGATGAAAATATTAAAAATGAAAACTTATTCAGGACCTCCCTCGTGGGTCTGTTGGCATTGTTGGACATTGTTGAAGACCAAATCAACTAACCCTAGACCTAGTGACTGAAATGACTTTTGCTGATCAAGAGACTAAAACAGGACTGTAAGTGACTTTAAAACTTGATTTTGATGAACAAACTTAAGCCAGCAATGGATAAGGCATAAGGGATAATGAATGACAAGATCCTTCCGTCAGATTATGGCATGCCCCTAGCGGAATGCAGCTGAGTGAATCAAGCAAGACACCTAAAAATGAAATGCAATAAGAGAAGTGATCTCTGACGGAGGGATGACCATACCGACTCTAACAGATCCAAAAATGGAGAAACTTCAATATAATGTCCCAACAAATATCAAGTCCACAACATGCATGAAATATATAGTACATTTGTGCACAGAAAGGATCTAACAACTGAGAATTCCTAGATACAACGGTCCATATCTATATCGATTTTACACATGCACAGTGGTTAAAGAAAGGAGAGCATCTTATCTGGTATCTAGTTTGATGTGGAAGCATTATAACGTGTCTCCATGTGGACAATAGGTGGAAAAGCTAATGACATGGCAACAACCATGAGTGACATGTGGCACTCATTTGGTTTATTTGGATGGTTAATTGGATGATTGGAAAGTAACATGTGGTAGGTACATGTTAGAACTCAAACACATGGCAGGCTTTGATTGGTCAAAACAGATGGAATGATAGGTGAATTAGCAAGTGATGTAAACATAGTGGGTCCCATACCAAAGCACTAAGCACAAGAGTACATTTTTCTATATAACCGCTAAGGCCATTGTATGATATAACATGGAAACAATAATGTGGTAGATGACATGGAAGTAGGACCACATGAAGAACCCTAATTGGTCCAAGGTGGAAATTTGATGTGGAAAACCTAAATGTATCAAGACTTATGCCAAAAATTTGTTTAGCAAATGTTTCTTGTGTATTTTGTTTTAGGAGAAAAAGGTAAAAAACCATGGTTTCAGACCTTAGTCGGAGAAAACCAAGGGATCATCCCTTGTAGGCCCATACCAAGTTATCGGGTATTGGGAATTTAAAATAAACATTTATTAGAGAAATCCAATATGATGGGAAATTTTACAACAAGTGTAGGCAAGTTGGATAATTTTGTCAAGTGCATAACTAACTACCAAAGCAGTATGTTTGGGTCAAGGCCACCATGCATGGTCACAAGGACCTAACAACCTAGCACCTAGAACTAAAAATACTAATACAAGGATGCTTGCAAATGGAGTCTACCAAAGCAGTATGTTTGGACCAAGGTCACATACTATAGTCATGAGTTCTTAACCAACTAACAATTAGAGATAAAAAGGTTGAACAAAATTTGGTATAGAGACAAGTTAAAGGTCATAACACTTGATCACAAATGTGCACTTGTCAAGTACTCGAAGATGAGGGCTTTGAAGTATCTCTAGTATTTAGTATGTGGAGGAGACAGTCACGGATCACGATTATTATGGGTTAAGGAATAACCTTTGAGGGTTAATCCACACTGTACCTGGAAATAAAAAGACTTAAATAAAGTTTTGTTATAGATTGCTTCTAGTATAATGGGCTCGCAATTATGGACATGGGCTTGTGCAGCATATGTAAAGTAATAGGGTTAGATGAAAGGGAGCTATTGAATTGGAACCTTTAGGAATCTGAATTGTGTTGTAGAATATTTAAAGTTGTGTGTAAGATCTAGAGGAGTGAAGGAAATTTTGAGAGTGTGTAGGCACATTGAACTAAGTGGTCTAGTTAACCATGATACCATGGATCGAGACCCATGGTAAAATACAAAGTAATCTATAAAAGTAGTGTTGATCGATTGAAGTTGTTGTTGAGCCTATGAGTATTTAAGGGTTAGTGAATTTTTATAAGTCAAAAAGACAAAGAGAGAGGTAGTGATTTAAGTAAAGTATAATCTAATTTGATCAAGTGAGCCTCAACATGGTTAACTACAGATTACTATGTCATAACAGTGTAGATTTTGTAGAGGTAGATACTAGATCAAATGAGATTCGAAACTTAAGGTGTAGTAAAATGCTAAGAAAAATTGTATCAAAATCTATGAGATGAAAGAGACCAAATCAGAAGAGAAATGAGACAACCTAAATTAGATTAAGTGTACCTAAAGAAGAAGGTAATTGAGTAGCAAATATTTAAATTCAAACTACTAAAGAAATGTGGGGATTGGTGTCTCCTTCAGGTTGGTTCTTCTAAATCATAGGATGAGTGTCTCCTTTTGGTGGATGCCAATAAATTGATCTAACAGTAGGTTGGTGGCTACATTCACATATGAAGAAGTTATTTTGTGTACTTCTCTTGTATGTGTTTCCATGCAAAATTTTGTCTTTTGATCTATGTGTGTGCAGTTTAATTTATGATGCTTAGGTGTAGTTTATTAGAAATAGCTTGAAGAATTTAATGATTGTAAAAAAATGTATAAAATTGATTCATCCCCTCGTCCCCCACCCCTCACAGTATTATTTTGGTTTGAAAGAGTTGTATGTTCTCAAGAAACGAGAAATTATGGGTGAAATGGAAAAGAAGATGAATGAAAATAAGGAAGATATACAAAAATCCATAAGGGATGATATAAAATAATTATAAACCATTCTATTAGAAGATCTCCCTAAAAGGGATGTGTATATCCAAGAAAATCATGAACATGAGGAGAACAATGGTTTTGACACTCAATCACATATCAGGAGTATTTTATCGCAATTAGATAGCACAAATATTGAATCGTAGAAACATAATCATGAATTTTCAATCCAAGATCCATATCATCAAAGCTTAAAGTCAGCACCAAGGAACTACTACATTCCAAAGATCGATATGAGGAATTTCAATGGGAACGATCATATAACATGGATATTCTAGATGGAGAAATACTTTGATCTACACCAAGTTTCATCCTTACAAAAGGTAAATATTGCATCCATGTCTTAGAACAAGAACAACAATTATGTATCAACATCTTTGTGAAAGGAAAAATGATTATATTATATGTTAGTCCATTTTTATAAATAAATTGACAACGTATCATGGGGATATTAATATGAATACATTCTTTAGTCAATTGGTAAATCTTTGACACAAAATTCCAATTACAGAGCACATTCAATAATTCTGAAAGCCTTAATCTTACAGCAAAGAACATTCAAAGAATAATTTGTTAGACCTCTTTATGGGAACTTTCAAGGAAAGCATACAACATAAGGTGTGTCTATTTGAACCTAAATCCCTAAAGCATGCCTTTAGTCTAGAAAAGAAAGTTGAAAGAAAAAATAGGGCTACTAGAAAATTGGTTATCGACAACTATAGATAGCATCATTCTCCTCTCCTGACTTCATTAAACCAACAAGGTTACACCTCGACAAATGAATGAAAGAAGATCAAAAGGAATATGTTTCAATTGTGATAGCAAGTATAATTTGGGTCATAAATGTGGTGAGAATAAATTATACTACATAGACTCTGAAGAGGAATAATATCAAGAATCGGAGCTATTAGAATGTTTAGAGCTAGAAGAGACTACTTCAAAAATACCTTCTCATGCATTAGTTGGCTTAAATACTTCAAAATCCCTCAATACATAAAGATATATCAAAAATAAAAAGGTGACAATGTTGATTGATTCTGGCAGTACCCATAGCTTCATCAATTACAAAATAGCAAAACTTCTCAATTGTTTCATATATCCAACACCAAAGTTTCAAGTAATGATTGCATATGGAGGTACGATAAATTGTTCAGGGAGTTTTTATAGTATTAAGCTCAATATAGGGGAGTATTTATTAGATAGTCCCGTGATTTCAATGCAAATGGGTGGTGTTGGTGTTGTATTAGGGGTCCAATGGTTATAATCATTGGGAATAGTGACCTTTAACTTTCATGGTCTCTTCATAAGATTTACCTTAGAAGGAAAGGAAATTGAGCATAGAAGTATCCAATAAATACCCTCTAAAGTGATAAGCTCTAATGGAATGACAAAACTACTCAAAAAGGGACACCAAGGTGTAAATGCACAATTGTGTTCAATAAATGTTTAAAGATCAATATCATCTATGTCAGGAGATCTCCATAAATTTGTCAACAATAATTCCAAAGTATTTAGAGTAATGCCTAAGGGTATTTACCTACTTGAGATCATAAATATGTTATTTATTTGTAACTTAGAAGTGTACTAGAGATAAATAAAGAAGGGAAAATCATACTAGAAGAAAAAACAATCCTTGAAACAAGGATTAAGCAACCAAGTAATCCAAAAGGTATGGAGTACCTCATCAAACAAAAGAACCTACCAGTGGAAGAGGTGACATGGAAGATGATTTATTCATGCAGAATTACTAGGGGAGGACAACACTTGTTTTAAGTAAAGGGGCATGTTAAGATTTATATAAGTCTCATGTTAAACCTAAAACCCTTTATCAAGCCCTAGATATTGAGTGATTACATTTATATTGTAACATGTTTATTTAAGCTAGAACCTTTCATTGACACATTTTATTATAATGTATCATTTATATTTTATATATATACTAAGGAGACCTAGTTTTAGAATCATCAAATTTTGTCTTGTACATTGTATTCATTGTAAAAGGATATTTCCCCCTCGAAGAGGATTGTAATTATTGGTTTCTTATCATCTTTAGGGCATAATGTTCAAAACATTTTTATATCAACAAAATAGACTTCGAAATAACCATATTTCTCTATGTTATTTAACACTACGATGTGTTATGTCAATAAAATATGCACCACAATAGACATGGTGCCTTATTATAATTAATTTAGTCATTAAATGCACCAGTATGCTAAGTTTTTACTCGAAAATTCAAAAATTTGTATATGGCATAAAACCTTCAACATCATGCACACCTAGTACAATGTCCTACACATAAAAAAAACACCAATAATTTTATAGTACTTCATTTGATTTAGTGCACCAATGCTACTTTAGTCACCAAATGGATTGTAAAGTTAATTTTTAAATATAAAATTCAAAAAATTATGTCTAGCCTAAAAAAAAAATTATGTGTTTTATTAAATAGGTAATGTGCACTTTTTATAGTGAACTATGTTAGAAAAAAACCATCATCATTTTCATGGTGCTCCAAGTCATTTGGCACACTAATGGTAATGATATGGAAAAAATATGACACAATGAACAAATGTGATTTATTATATATAAAGCACCAGCCTTTTTGGTGATCCACATAGTGCGCTGGTGGATATTTAATAATTATCATCCTCACATGGGACTGAGCGCATCAAGGCTTTATAATGCACCATGACTAAGGCATCCTTCATTACTCACCGCTAATTATCTATAAATTGTTGTGGATATTCCATTGGAACATTTCATCATAACATAACTCATAAATGAAATCTTTGATGTGAATGTTAATTCCCTTTAGATCTTAGACTCTTGATTTATTGTTTTTATGCTTAAATCAATAAATTGTCTTATATATGAGCAATATAGAACATAAAGAAACACATATACCATCCACAATAGGCGCAAATTTTTCCTTAAGAAACCCTTATGGGAGAAAATTCAACTAGAATGTGATGTTTCTCTATTATCTTTTCTTTTGTACAGAAATATGCAAGTATCAAGGAAGTGGTACTCTCTATGGAGTTACCTAAGAAATATGGGTTGTACACCTACTATAGAACCTTAAAATCCTCCATTTTCTCTCTAACTCTCCACTCCTAGCGTAAAGACCCTCCCTATGACACTTTTTTAAAGTAAAGAAATAAAAAATGTGGTTAAGCTTAGATTATAACCTTAAGAAAATAAGTAATTTCAATTTAACTAATCGTTAGTTAAAAACATCCATACCAAGACCACGAAACACCTTAACACCCACTGACATTTGAAACACATATATTATTAAAGAATTTACATCAAACATCCATGAATTACAAATAATTTCACATATCATATGTTTGTTCATTCTATTAACCATAGCTACAACAAAATCATGTAATACAACATCATGATTACAATAGGTATCGTTCACCCCAAAGTGGAGATCCAATCTTGGCCTTGCTGCTACTTGTGCTCCCTTTTTGTTGTCTGTGTCCAAGTGTGAATGTTGATATGCTCTGACTGAATGTTAATGACCCACCGATTGGCCTCCCAGCCTACTCCTTGGGTACTCTTCTTCCCCACTGACGCCTAAGCTGCAATCAGGTTGTACAAAAGAGGAAGTGTGCTAGTTGATAGAGGTGAGCACTCCTTAGCTCAAGATTCCCCTCTCTAAAGACCTCCACCTCACCAAATTCATTATAGCTCATAGCCACTCATAATGACATAATCCCACCCATCCAACAATAGGATAAGAAAAAAGTCTCTTCTCCCATGGCTTGCCCCTTCTTTTATAGGAGGCTTCATAGATGACACTTGGCACTTCATGCATAATTGATTTTTTTATTAATTCAAAAGTTTTATTATTTACTCACCCATGCGTCACCCTCTCACCAAGGCTCTCCAAAATTATTTACTTATATTTTAATTCAAAAAATATATTTTTCCTCATCCTAACAAGACTCCCTATTTCTTCTCCTACTTGTCTCTTGATCCCCCTTTTCTGCTCCTTAATTTGTGTTAATTATTGAAATCAAATGACAAGTCTCAGATTTGGTCCCCTAACTACCTTCTAATTTAACTCAATTTTCCTCTTAGATGGATATTCTTATGCTAGCTCTTGCCACGTGGAGGTTCTCTAAATTTTTCTAGTTTATTACTAATCTTTATTTTAATTCACCACTCTCTTTTCTTAATGAAGTTTAACTATTTTAGGATTAATATTTATAATTAACTTTATGTCTCTCTTCCCTCATTTTACTTATTAAAATACTTGTGTACATTATCTACCTAATATGTTCCAACTTGGGAAGGATAGAGCTCTCAAGGTAAAATGTTTTTATTTATTCCTATTCTCCCTTAACCTAAAGTTTTATTTTTGATTTAATTTCCTTTTTTCTAACCTCATTTACCACCTGATGTGAATTAGTATTTTTTTTATGCCAAGGGTGCTAATACGGGTGTGCCCTTAAAGAACTTCCTTTTAAAGTTCCAAGGGTGCCACACCTAAAATTTTATTCTTGATACCAAGGGTGCCAAGTCGGTCGTGCCCTTCAAGAACTTCTCTTAAATTTCCAATGGTTCCATGATGCTTTCCCTCCAAACATCTAGTGTATACGAGAGGGAAAAATCTAAGTGCAATGATAGATACTATTGTCATCTCTCGTGTTTCCCTCTATAGAGAGACTAATGGTGTTAGGGATCAAGGAATCTTCCTTGATGTGAGAAACCCAATTTGGGACCTTCCCCCTAGCCCAAGTCACAGCAAGAGTGTTATCAGGTGAAATCAGGGACATTGTCCCACACCTCCCATGCATGTCCATATATTTTTATAGCCCCATCACCCATGTGTGAGTCATTCGACCAAGCAATCAACCTATGCCCGCAACCACTGACATGTCATTAGAATTTATAGTAGGATTCAAACTGAACTTTAAAATTTCAAAGAAAAAATATTCAATTCCATCAAACCAGATGTCATCAACTCATCACATGCGAGTGCATTTGGTGGTTTCTTGTCATACTCGATAATCATCAATAACAATGTTTCACAGTTCTAGTCATTGACATAATAGCATATGTTAAATCATCAACATGACATAGTCATCCACATCGTTGTTCATTGTGAACCAGAACTAATGTATGTAGCCAACATAATGAATGCATCCATCACAGCTATCATCATCATAACATTAGTGAAAAACATACATATCCATCAAAGTTATCATCATCATAACAATGGTATAAAACATACATATCCATCAAAGTTATCATCATCGTAACATCAAAAGAAAACATACATATCCATCAAATTTATCATCATTGTAACACTGACTAGGAAATAAACACATCCACTAATAGTAGATGCAAGTTTCTAGATCCTCAACCTAAGGTTTGAAGAAGAATCACAAAGACATATAACCATATGCACAACAAATTAACACACAAAAAAATAAACTGGCAGAAAAGTCAAAGAGCCATCATGTGGTCTCTCATGCTCATGTAATTCTCACTTTTCAAATAATTTAATAATACATTTAAATACATGAGAAAGTGGTCTTAAGATAGTGCGTCTATCTTAGACTCACTTAGTTGAGACAATTTCTCAACTTACACACTAATTTTGGAGAGCTAGTTGGAAAGAATCTCTCATCCAAACTAGAATCCTTGGTTTGAGGAATTCTCGTGATTTTATTTACTTAATTGGATTTATTATTGATTTTTAAGAGAGTGGGGCTAACATTCCCCCCCTCAATGATAAATCCAAAATGAACAAGGAACCATCTTCCAAGTTCTCAAGTTGATCCTCAAAAAACATTTGCCTAAAAAATCGCCAAAGCTAGATGTTGAAAAAAAAACTCAAATCTGAAGAGAACATGAATAAGCTGCATGTCTGATTCATTTCTGAACGTCACTTGACAAATCCATCATGTGCCAAGCTGCAAAAGGATCCATCTGTTCTTTGCTTGAAATCAACATCCGGTGTCCACTGACACAATTTGATGAACGCCCACTGGCATATTTGCTGATGATGATCGCCCACTGGCTGATGAAGATGCCCATTGGCTACTTCGTCGATGTTGTCGAGACTTTCAATTTGACAACCACTTGTCAATTTCATTGACATTTTCCCCCCTTTGTCAGCTGAAAATAGAGGCAATCTTCTCCAAAATATATCTGAACTCCCCCCCTTCAGGTGTAGGAGTGCTTCACTAGTGTACTCCCCCATTCAACTACATGAGAGTACCATCTTCATTTGACTATTGGCTACAATATGTGTGAGTGAATCCGACTGTAAAACTTGTACAATCTTCTAGTTGTGGATGACCATTCCCATGGATCAATCCATGAATAATCAATCTTTAATCTGGCAGGTTGGTCTTGTTTGCAGCATTTATCTAATGAATGATTCTGCTTGCCACAATGGTGACAATGATGGAGATAAAAACATTGATATTCCAGATGACCAGTTCTTTGACAATGAGAACATTTCGGTTCGTCTGCAACTTGAGTTTGTGTGCATTTATGTTTGTCTGCAACTTAATTTTGTGCGCATTGACATCGGTCTGCAACTATCTCATGGCTTGTTGATTATATTTGATCAAGAAACTCTGCACTGATGAACTTGATCGGCTTAGAATATTCAGGGATATGCAAGTTGTTTTCATCTTTGTCATATCCTAATCCGCATCGATTTCGATTTCTTTGAATTTCTTCCCATGGCTTGATGATGGGTTTGGAAGAAAGTTGAATGGGAACAACTTCAACACTTGAAGCTGGTTGGATGAATGAAGTCGAATGATCAGCTGTCTCTAGATTGGCCAAAGACTTGGAAGCAACATGCTTCTCTTGCAACTCATTTATTTGCAATTGTGACTGCAGTTGAAGGAACTCAATCGTTTCATGTGCATGTTGAATATGCCCTTGAATGTCAGCAAGAGTTGCTTTGCTGATTTGTACCATGTCTTCAGCAGTTGAGAGGATCAAATTGTTAAGAATCTTTAACAACTGAATGCTTTTCGCCATGTGAACTTGTTGGAACTCATGCTCGCTTGCTTTTAATACTTGCTGGATTTGTAGAACTCGCTCGCTTGATGTTTGATTGATTGTTGCACACTCGCTTGAACTTGTTTTAACAATTGATTGTTTGAACTCACACTTGCTTGCTTTCACGCTCGCTTGATGCTTGCTTCAATCAGTTTTAGGCTCGCTTGATGTTGTGAGATTTTCACTTGCTTGAACTCACACTGTTGATTGATCAAAAGAAGGGTGTCGAATACTATCGAAAATGCACCCAAGAGAAATGCTTACAATGATTTGAATGACTCAGTTAAAAAAACAACCGATTTACTTGGTTTAATTGATTCCCTATCAATTCAAAGCTCGAGTATCAGTTTCAACCGAGAATGCACCCTTACAATTCAACTCGATTTTTATTTGATTACAAGTGATCTTCCAAATTATGATTTTCAAGTTACAGTTTGGTATTTTATTAAAAAATGGTGCAAGTGCAATTGCCAAAAAATTGTTGTTGAATGACTGCAAAAATTGTTGATGGAGATGACAGCTTGATTGGATGTTGATGTAGAAATGTCTTTGACAACTTGATTATGTATTGTTGCTTCTTGATTGCCTATAGTTTGCTTGATTACATAAGCTTGAATGGAATTGATTGTGCATGCAATTCGCTAATTTGTTGTGTGTACCATATTAGAAAGATACCACAGGAAGGTTAGTGTCAAAACTAGACACAAAACAAAAACAATATCAAGAATCATGCGCGATCACAAACACACATGGTGTACCTAAGATCCCCTTATTCAATTTCAGGCGGATCTAAGACACAAGCACCACAAAAAATATGCTTTTATTCAGTGTTGGGTACATAAACAATCAACTACACCCTTATAACTCCAAAATTGGAACAATCACTTATTACTTCAAAAAACCCTTATCACTCAAAAATATATTTTCCATTACAAATATATAAAACTTATAATCCACCTTATCCCTCCATTAGAATCTCAACATTCAACTTATCACTCCAACGAAAACAAATTATTTAAAAAAAATATACTCCTCTCCACTAAAAACAAATCACCTTCTCATATTACTTTTAACTCTTTCTTTAAAGTTCCATAAAACACTTTAATAATTTTAATCCCTTTTTTTAAGTTCCATTAAAAAACAAGCTGGGAGACCCCAACAGTTTGGTTTGTCGCAACACGAGTCCGACTCAATTCTTCCTCAATTTCTCACTTCCAAACTTCGTAAACATATGAGAATGAGTCCCCGCAGTCCAAGGATCAAACTCCGCTCCAACCGAACACCGCAGACACCAAGCCAAAGGACATTGGTGAATTTTCGTCGGAGCTCAAATGAAGAATGTGCAAGAGCACAAAGAGAGAAAATGGATTTGAAGGAAGAGTTAACTGAAGAGAGTAATCCTTCATTTGAAAACATATAAAATGGTTCTCGTATGGAGATAGAGTAGATGATTCTAAGTTTGAGAAGCAACCACTTACTGATTTGAAAGGATCGTCAGATGCTAAACCATTGAGACAAGTGGATATCAGTCTCTCGTGGACGACTCTAGAAATGCGATAGAGAAACATGAATCTCCTACACAGCTGGAAGATGTGGCAGAAGACAGTGACATGCACCAATCCAACAAGCTGGAATCTTTTGCAATGATGCTCTCATCTGTTGAGTTTCCTTCTGGAGGTGATGACATTTGTACCCGCCACAGGATTCGAACCGGGATACCTCGGGCCAAAAGGAGCCTCAGTTTTCTTCTCCAAAGATGCTCAAGTCCTGATCAAACCTGAATCCCCCAGAGAAGTATGATATCAAATTTTGCAATGACGGATGTCAAAAACACCTCAGGCAAAACCCACCGATCGTCAAAATTTCTCAACCCTCTCAAAAATCTCAGAAAATGCACTAGTGCCTCGTGGGTCTGAGTTTCTAAAATTTCAAAACCACGAATCGAGACAAATGGCTAATTCCGGGGGGTATTGTGTTACCAGATAAGGCCTCTCTTTACCTGACAGCTGTTGAGGATGCAGACTACAAGGCAGAGAAGATTAATTTCTGAGAATTCCTGGCTTAAACTCGGCTTGTAAATTTTTATTGCCTTCCTGATCGCTATGCAGAAAAGCCCAATAGTCGAACACCCATGCAATAAAGTTTCTTGAATTTTTATCAGTCAGACTCGGAGGCGATCAACAACAATGTTTTTGCTCTTCTTCCTCAAGGACATAGACACAGGTCTCGGTCTCGTTCAAGTGGAAGGTCAAGGAGCTATTCTGGAACCTATCTGGTGTCCACCTTGGATTCACATATTAAACAAACTCTTCTCATTACATGACAATTACCTGCATTCAATACACCATTGGGATTTCAATTAGGGCTTTGGCATTCACAATACTGGAGGAATTCGATGATTTTCTGCCAACGAAATACACACAATAAATATTGTGCACAGCACCTCTACACAGCAACTTCAAACGATAATGTTGATTCCTCTTGGGTTAGTGCTTTGAATATAGTACTTTTGCGTATTAGTGACACCACTATCGTATCTTACAACTCCAATTTTCTTTAGTGGCAACGTGATCCCTAGCACCAGTACGCACATGGTACTGTTGCAACCACACTACAAGGCTTCAATTAACATGTGAGTTGGTCTCCCACCATTGCTCATGAGTCACCTTCTAATAGTAATTTACAGGATTCAAATAGAGCCTATCATGCAAACATCACACACAACACTCAACTCTTTTTGTCCTCTTTGTGCACTACTCCATGTTCTCTACACTAACGCAACTCATATGTCTTGCGACACACCATACAAATTAACCAGAACTCAGCACCACAATCAACACAGCTTTCCCTCACAAACCCAAATCAAACAACCTCTACTCCGATACCACATGAAGAAGAATCACAAAGACATATAACCATATGCACAACAAATTAACACACAAAAAATAAACTGGCGGAAAAGGCATAGAGCCATCATGTGGTCTCTCATGCTCATGTAATTCTCACTTTTCAAATAATTTAATAATACATTTAAATACATGAGCAAGTGGTCTTAAGATAGTGTGTCTATCTTAGATTCACTTGGTTGAGACAATTTCTCAACTTACACACTAATTTAGGAGAGCTAGTTGGAGAGAATCTCTCATCCAAACTAGAATCCTTGGTTTGAGGAATTCTCATGATTTTATTTATTTAATTGGATTTATTATTGATTTTTAAGAGAGTGAGGCTAACAAGGTTCTCAAAGAATAATATGTGAGCCTTAAGGCTAAATCAATGTTAATGTCATATCAAGGTCAGTAAACTAGAGTGGGGCACTACACCCATCTAATATGTTTAATTATGAAACAAAATACAACAGCATAGAATGGAGCCAACTAGGTAAGAGTTGCCTCCCTCAACCCTAAATTACAGTTTAAAATTGGGAGCTTCTAGAATGTTCTTGAAGTTACATATAAGGCTAGTCCCATATGTATGAGTAGCGGGGGTTGATGTGGAATCCTCTCATACCATGGTGGTCAACATGGTAGGATCAATTTTTAAAAGAGGCATAACTTTTATGTACAACCTTACTTTAACATAATTTGTGCATTGTTGGAAAGGCCTCTGAGTGTAGAGCACTAGAGGGTCTCACAAAATAAATCATTTTTTGACTCTAAAAAATGTCATTTAATGCTTCAAAATGGCTCTAGATAGACCCAATTCTCCAAATTGAAACATGATGTTAAATTGACTGTGCAAGTTGATTCCTCCAATTTTTTCACTCTAACAACATTGAAATAGATGAAGAATAACATAATGATGAATTTTTAATTAAACCTTCCCTTTTAGGGAGCCTTTTGGTCCCCAACAATTTTATTGAACGAGGTAAGGAAATTTTTATTCTACCTTCTCCTTGGAGTACCACCTTACTTTTCCTGGAAGTTGTCCTTTCAACCTAATCCACGAAAATTCATGCTAACCATGCCTCATAGTTATGGACCTTTTCTATAAAACTATGTCCTTTACCAACTATGTCTAAGCATTTGGTGCTAAGTCTTTTATAGAAAATAGGACCTATCTTTCTTCTTAATCCAACATTGAAGACTCGTAGAATTTGAGATTCTCCACATTCACTACTAAGTAAATGCACATGTATTGGGGGTATACTAATTTTGGTTGTGGTTATCTCCCACCTTTTCTAATATCTTGAAAGGGACATATATTAAAGTGATCTTCTTAGAAAGACCCTATGCTCTTTCCTTGTTCCATTGTAACCATACTATGTCTCTCACTCTAAACGAATTCTTTGTTCTATGTTGATCATGCCTGGCCTTATATTTTTCCCTTGACTTCTTCAACATATCTTTTTCTTGCAAATGGATTTGCATAATCTTATAAAAAAGGTCTTCTCTTAATGCATCTCGTATGAGATCATACCTCACTCCTCCATATCTGTATATGCAACATCCACAGGTGAAGATGGAAAAAATCCAAAGCAAATTTTGAAAGGGGACTTACTAGTCGAAGTATGGATCCCAAGTCTTCAAATCCTTCTAATTGTAATCCCTCAAACAATATACTAATGTCTATTTGACTACTTTTATCTACCCATTTTTCTATGGATGGAATGGTATTGACCTATTTAACTTCTTGGTCATATTTTCTCACAACATAATCTAAAATACATTGAGAAATGTAGTGTCCCTATCTAAAATGATGCTCCTTGGTATACCAAAGTACACATAAACCTATTCAAAGAATAAGTTTGTTTATTGTTGTCCTTTGATGTCCTTTTTATAAGGAATGAGGATGCACATATTGTTAAACCTATCAACCACCATAAACAAGTAGTCATTTCCCTTCCTCTGTATTTGTGAACCTTCCACAAAATCCATGGAAATGCTTTCCCAAAGGCAAGTGGGTAAAGGTAAGGGATGGTGTAGACCTTGATTCCTATTATTGAGCTTGCTAGTACCAAAAATTATACATCCTCTAACGCATCATGCTACATCTTCTTGCATTATGGGCTAGTACACATACCTTTGTAAGTTGACAATTTTTTTCCCAGCGTAAAAATTCCTCTCAACCGTAGAGGTATGAGCCTTTTGGATAAGCTACATTCATTAACCTTTAAGAACACAATGCATGTCTAACTTGTATCATAACCCATTATGGATATGATAGTTAGATTTTTCGTCAACATCTTCTACATAACTCTATCCCTATAGCTAATGAAACACTTCCTTGAATTCCTCATCTTTTGTGTAGGTCTTTCCATTTGCATCATGGGTGAAAGGCTCCATTTTCATTAGAGTTCCCAAAGTTGTAATTTTAGATGTGGGTGACCTTGAAAGTATGCTTGCTAACATGTTTGTGTTGTCCTTATACTTGATAACTAGATGAAATTCTTGTAGGAACCCCATCCACTTCTAGTGTTTGGTATGTTGTAGCTTACTTTGAGCTTGCAGATGTTGTAGTGGCTAGTGATCTATATGGATAATGATTTCATTCACCATTAAATAGTGTTTCCACTTTTTGACAACTTGAACCAAGGCTAAAATTCCTTGTTATAGGTAGGGTAGTAGAGAATTTCCCCATAAAATACTTCAAAATGATTGCATATAGGCCTTCCTCCTTGCATCCATGTCCACTTCAAAGGGATTCTGCAAGTTTGGTAATGTGAGAATTAGTGCTTAATTATTTTTCCTTTTAGCTCACTCATCAAAGGCCTTCTATTGATTCTTTCCCCACTAGAAACTCTTGCCACTCATTTTTATCACATGGAGTGGTACAACTATTGTTAAAAATAAAGGTATGAACTTCCAAAAGTATTGTTTTTCTCCAATAAAACTCCAAATTTCAAAGACATATGTAGGAATTGGCCACTTCATGATGGCCTCCATATTTGTAAAGTCTATCATAAGCTTCCCTCCACCAATCACATACCCCAAATACACCAAATATTGCTAAGAAAACTCACATTTCTTGAAGTTTTCTAGTGGCTAGTTCTTTTTCAAAATGTTTAGCATGTGCATCAAATGTGAGAGATGATCCTCTCGGGTAGCACTGCAAACCAGTATATTATCCAAATACACTATAGCAAATGAATCATTCATTAATCTCATAAATGTGGTTGGTTCATTACTTAAACCAAATGGCATGACCAACCATTCATACAAACCTTGTGTGGTTTTGAAGGCAATCTTCCATATGTCTTCTTCTTTGACTCAAACCACAATGGTATCCTAATTTTAAAGCTAACATGGTGAAGTATTTTGTGTGCTACCATTGATCTAAAAAATCATCAATCTTAGGTCGATTATTTATTGTAATGTTGTTTAACGTTATGTAATCAATACATGTTCACCAAGTCCCATTCTTCTTTGGTACAATTATGATGGGTGACCCACAAGGTGAGGTGCTTGGTCAAATCATGTCTTGCTCCAACAACTACTAGAACTATTTTTCGCTTCATTTATTTCTAGAATAGGAAATCTATACACCTAAATATTCAACAACAGAGAGCTAATAATTGGATTTTTTGCTTTTCTTCCCTCTTGGGTGGTAGCCTTTTGGGCTCTTAGAACACTCATTTATATGCTTGTAATAACTCTTCCAATTGATGTTTCTATTATTCAGTGCACCCCTCTAGGGATTTTGTTCATTTTATTAACTCATCATCATATTGATTTTCTTTTAAGAAGAGTAAAACATGTTTCTTATTAGAACTAATAAGCTTATTGGCTTTATTGGCACTTACCAATGAAATATTTGATTTACCTTTATGCATCTCAATAATAAAATACTTCCAATCCTTGATAAGGTGATATTGGTTTTCTCTCCACATAAAAATTCCATCCCTCATATACATGTAAGGACTCCCAAATACAACTCCATATACATCAAGTGGTATTATGTGCACTTCCACTTCATTATGATAATCAGTGCTTACAGTAAATGCTCTCTTACATTATTTTTTTATCTTGATCTCTACGGAATTGTTTACCCATCTCAATGGATATGGGCTAAGATAATCACATAATTGACTGCATTCATTGCTATGAGATTATACTATTTCCTGAGTCAAATTGAGCATATATCTTGGTCTTCTTGACCTAGACCTTAATGTGGAAGAGTTTGGTCATCTCCTTTCCCTCTTGGTGATAAAAGCTACTCAGATTTACCTCTTATTGCACTAATGTGCATACAATATTCTCATCCACATTATATCTCCTTTTAACCTAATTTGATCCGAATGGAAAATGGCATCCACCCATGGTATTCATCCACCCATGGAATTTACCCATAATATTGTAGTGGCATTCACCCATGGTATTGTAAGTGGCATCCACCCTTGGTATTCATCCTCCCATGGTATTAATCCACTCATGGAATTTACCCATGGTATTGTAAGTGACATCCACCCATGGTATTCATTCACCCATGGTATTTACCCAACAATGGAATTTACGTGTGGTATTGTGACCAAAAAAGGTTATAAGTAACAAGTCACATTTTGTAAAAGGACAGTTGGCCACCATAATGTAGCCTTTATAGTTATTATTTGTTTTAATGAAATTTTCTTTGTGGTTTTGTTATTGTGTTTTCTCCTCTTTTCTTCTAACATTTCAATTTTTTAGACCAGTAGTATCAGATTCAGGTTACAATTCCATGGGAATGAGGGTTTGATGCATATTTCAGTTTCAAATTTTTGCATCAATATTCAAAAAACTCCAGGCACGTGCTATGACCTCCACAGAGCACTTTTTTGGGCAAAGCGGGAAGAAATTTTCTTTTTTTATTATTTTTGCAAGAATTTTCTTGGGTGGCGAGTTTGAAGATCAGATTTGAAACTTTTGGTGTCAAATTTAAAAAAAAAAAAAAAATAACAGATCTAGATTTCTTGCAAAAAAATACCCAAATTTAAAACAAATGTCAGTTGAATCGAAGTCTGGATGAGGAAGATATCATTGATTTAAAATCAGCTATGTTGTAGAAATTTTTCTAACAGCAATTCATGGACGGTGGCTCTCCTACCATTATTTGGAGATTTTGTGTAGAATCCCAGAAAATTATTGTAGCTATGAGATCCTCTCAAAAATTAACCCAATTTAAAAAAAATGGGCGAATCAGAGTTCGAATGAGCAAGATATCGTTGATTTAAAATCAGCTATTTTTTTTCAAAACTTTTGTGACAGCGAGACAATTGAAATGCGAATCTGAGCTTCCATAGTGTCCAGGTAAAGATTTCAATCACATGGGAAGATGCAAAATGGTCATTCTATTTCCATAAACATATTATAATAAAGATTATGAGCTATATTGACCGAGTTATCCATATTTTAAATCTGGAGCAGCATTCGAAGCGGGTTCCCTTTGGAGATGTGCCCTCCCACCCCGCTTTAGTAGGCACCTAGTTCACATTCATCAATTTCAGCATAGCAGCATCCAACTTGGGTTCTTTGGAGACATGTCCTCCCACCCCAGGCTATGTAGGCACCTACTACTTCATCAACAGTCAACATCATGGTTATGGGTCAACCACTCAAAATCCTTGTCATCGAAGTTCATTTGCTAGGCCGCACACTATTAGTATCACAGTTGGTCACAAAAATTATCGAGTATCTCTATCCTCATATCTTCGTTTTTCATGGTTATGGGTCATCCACAAACCCACACTTCATCGAAATTCATTTGTTAGGCCGCACACTGTTATTATCACAGTTGGTCACACACATTACAGGGTATCTCTATCCTCGAATCTTTGTTTGTCATGGTTATGGGTCATCCACACACCCACACTTTATCAAAGTCCATTTGCTAAGTCCCACACTGTCAATATCACAGTTGGTCACAAGCATTACAAGGTATCTCTATCCTCAGATCTTTTTTCATCACGGTTATAGGTTCCACACAAAACCCTTCTCTTCAGTGGCTCTTCCTATTCGACAAAGGTTTCTTAAGAGGAAACTTCACACAATGGGGACCATTCCTTCTTAAGGAGGGAGAAATGATCCGAATGGAAATGACATTCGCCCATGGTATTCATCCACCCGTAGTATTCATTCACCCATGGAATTTACCCATGGTATTGTAAGTGGCATCCACCCATGGTATTCATCCACCTATGGAATTTACCCATAATATTGTAAGTGGCATCCACCCATGGTATTGTAAGTGCCATCGACCCTTGGTATTCATCCTCTCATGGTATTTATCCACTCATGGAATTTACCCATGGTATTGTAAGTGACATCCACCCATGGAATTTACCTGTGGTATTGTGGCAAAAAGAAACTATAAGTAACAAATCACATTTTGTAAAAGGACAAATTGTCCACCACAATGCAACCTTTACAATTATTATTTGTTTTATTAGAAGTTTCTTTGTGGTTTTGTGATTGTGTGTTCTCCTCTTTTCTTCTAGCATTTCAATTTTTCATATCTTGGGGGCCTCCCCCTAAGATCCGAATCATGATTGCTCAAATATATAGATTATTTTTCTTTGCATCCTTCTTTCAGTATTTTGGGTTTAGCTCTAGATGTAGTTTACAATACTTTTCCTCAATGTCATCATCAATTTTGCAATTGTTACAATTTTTGTTAAGATCCTTGCACTAATGTGCAATGGTTGTTATCTTCTTATCCTTTCCCCCTTTCCACTTTGTCTTCCCCTCCTTGGAAGCTTCTAGTGCTCTTTCTTCTTCAAACCACTTAGTTGCCCTTTCTTTTAGCCAATTATTTTTAGATATTGTTCCTACACGTCTCATCCATTGCCATTGGCTTGAAAATCATTGCTTTATTTCATATATGGCCATTTTGAAACCCCAAATACTTGAGTACATTTGGGTTATTGGGAGAGATACTCAACATGATAGTAATCTTTCTGAACTCGGCGATGTATTTATGTACACTTTATTCGTTCCTCTTCATAAAGTAGTTTCATCGGATCCATTGGTCCTATACATACCCCACAGGATAAAATTGGGACCTAATGGGGGTTTTGAAGTCCTCCCATGTAATTATTGATAGATCACCCTCTATCCCAAGTGTTTCTGTATGGCTTTCCCATTAGGTCAGAGGATGGCCCTCTAACTTCAATCTAGCAAATGATATTTTTTGTTCTTTACCTATATGGTGAACACAAAAATAAACTTCTAATTGCTACAACCAATTATTCAGTTTCAATGCATCAATCTCGCCTTGGTATGGCTCTATGTCCACTTTCACTTCCATCTTGAATAGAGACTATGAATGGTTAATGGCACTCAAACTAAACTACACTTTCCTAAGTTCTTTCATTAAATCATTTATGGGTCTTCATGATCTCCCAATTTCCCCTCTGATTTAACCTCTAAGTTAAAGCCTCCATCCTCTTCGAATAGTTTCAGTTTACTTGTTAAAATGGCCATGAGGAGTTTCATATTACAATTGATGTCAAATAATTTCTTTTCCAACCTCATGAATATCTCTTTTGTCGAATCATGAGGGTTATTATGAACATAATAATCATCCATGGCTAGGGTTATACAACTTTCTTCTTAAATTGATTCTTGAATCCTCACAACTCCCCACAAAATATCCCAAAGAAACTTTCTTTGATACCAATATGATTTCTAAATTTCCATGTATATTCCACTACAATAGTTTGTCATAACAAATTTGATAACATACTAAAATATTTACTATGAATGTTAATTCCCTTTAGATATCAGATTCTTTATTTACTATTTTTATGATTAAATTAATAAATTAACTAAAATATGATAAATATAAAATATAAAGAAATGCACACAACATCCTCAATAGACACAATTTTTGCCCTAAGAAACCCTTGGAAGAGAAAACTTAGCTATAATGTAAGACTACTTTGCTCTCTTTTCTCTAGTATGGAGATGCAAGTACAAAGGAAGTACTCTCTATGGAGTTATCTAAAACCTATGGCTTATAAGGCTATTACAATCTTAATCCCCTCTATTCTACTCTCTAACTTCCCACTCCCAATTGTTGTACTCAACTATGGAACAAAATATGGAACCCTTACTCCTCCTAATGGCCTAGTATTTAACATAGTTTGATAGCCAAGTAGGGGTAAGGTTTTACTCCCTCACCCTTCAATTGAGTTACAATTTTGAACTTCTAGAACCTTCTTGAAATTCCACGTGTAACTAGCCCCATATATATGAGTACTCATGGTTGATGTGTCATCCTCTCGTACCATGGTGGTAAACATAATGGATGAAATCGTGGGAGGCCTAACTTTTGCATATGTACTCCATCTGACATTATTCTTGCATTTTTGTGAAGGTCTCTGTCTATAGAATGGTTCCAAAGGGTCTTGCACAAGAAAGAGCATTTTTACCACAAAAAGAATCATTTAATACCTCAAAATGGTTCTATACTAGGTTTCAAACCCAATTCTTCAAATTGGTATCTACCATTAAAATGACCCTACAAGCTAATTCCTCAATTTTTTCTGCTTTGAAAGCTTCAAAATATATGGCAAATACTATAATAATCTAGTCTAGATCAATTGGTGATTCTTCTTCTAAATTCACAAGACACATCATTGGTAAGTTTAATGTGCTCAATAGTAAGACACACCAATGAACTTTTAAAATTTACCTTATTACAATGTACCAGAGAGTATAATTCTCAATTTGTATATGATTAACGTAACATACTAAGAAGCTATATTTTTTTAATATATAAGTTTTATATTTTGTAAGCAAAAAAGTCTTGACCATGTGATGCTTTTCTTATTAACACAACATTATGTTGTTTTATATGTAATGCACCGATTGGATTTTTCTACATATTAAAAAACACAAGCTTGTATTACTATAAGCATGTCATTAGTGTTTGTAAGTGCGTTAATATTATTACCACGATATTTCTATTATGGATTTTGAGCACATCTTAAAGTTTTATGGTTTTCCAAAATTAAGTGTTTTTATTGAATTGTTTAAGGAAAAAAACTATCTTAATTTAGTGTATTCTTCATGATGTTCTTAGTTTATAGATTGTATATTTTTTTAATTTAAAAATATTTTAATATTTTATAATAATAAAAGTGATCGATGTACTAACCCCAATCAGGGTGCGAGTTGGTGGTTGGGAAATCAAATAGAGGTTTAATGGAGGGTACCTCTGAGCACTGTACCACCGCCCCCCACATGCTCAAGGCAATGGGTGTGGTGGCCCTTTGCATGATTGCATGCAGGGAAGGTGGGAAAGGTGGCAGCAAGGGTTATGGTTGTGAAGGCATAAACAGGAGAAAAGGGAGACAGTTGGGTGTTGTAGTTTGGTTCGATCATGGATGGGGAGGCTGGTGCATCGGATGGGTTCTGCGACACCATCCACAGCACCAAGAAATTCATTTGACTGCAGGAGCTCACAGGTATGTACTCCGGTATCTCTCATCCATCGCAATGTTGACGTGTTTTTGTTTTCTCTGGAGGGAGACATGGAGAATTATGGGTGAAAACTGGGAAATTGAGGAACGATGGAGGAATTAGGGATGGAGACTGTTGGTTTTTGCATGGTCTTGCGTTTGTATTCTGCATTCGCTTGGTATTGTTCCATTTCCCTTTGTTTCGAAATTATGTTGTCTTGCATGGGAACCCTAGGAATTTTGGGCAGAGGGTCAAGCGGGGTTGCTTGTAGAGGTCTTGTGGGTAAAGGTAGAGAGACAGGCTTGGGGGGAAGAGTGTGTCTATCCACCTGCAATGTAGGAGAAGGTTCTTGCTATAGATGCAAGTGTAGTTGCTGGGTGGTAGATAGAAATGCAACAGAGAGGGAAAGGCTAAGAACTATGGGCAGGAAGTCTAGAAAAGGAACGGTAATGGCTATAACAGGCGGATAGGCATTGGTGGTGTCATGGAGCTCAGGGATGATGGGGTGACAGAGTTGGGTTCTTTGACTGCGTCCTGGGCAGAGGGGAAAGGGTATGCATACCATGACTGGCTGAACGAAGGCATGTGGCAGCGCTCACCAAATGGTAATTGGGGAGTGGAAGCTAACCTGCCTAAGGCTGAGAGGAGGTGGTTTGGGCGACGGGGTAACACTGAGGATAGTAGTGGTTCAGCCCCCTTTGGGGAATCGACCTACAACAATGAAGGCCCTGGCAATGTACTCAATGGGGAAGGGGAGGAACAAGGCAGGGTGGGAACTTGTAATAATAGCACCTGGGGGCGAGACCATTGTTATATCCTGTTTAATTGTTTCTAGTTAATGAATTGTTGCAATGAACAAGACTGGGGCAACGCAACCATGGCTCGCCCTGCGAAAAGTCGTGGTCGTGGTCGTGGAAGACAAGCCCAAGCAACTAGAAAGGATACAGACCTGGGCATGTCTGAGGCATGCAGAGGTAGGAAACATGTGGAAAGACTTATCAGTGAGGCGGCAGTGGCATACCATGAGGGCACAGATGAAGGTATTCGTAAAATTCTAGAGGAATGGGAAGAGGAAGTCAAACAGGAAAGCGAGATAGACACGAAAATGGAGGATTGGAGGACCCTTGTCCCAGACCCTGGCAACACTAGAGGCAGGATCACCCAATTTAAACAGACCTTATACCTGTACTGGCTGATGAAAAGCCTATTGGGCAAGGCTATGGAGCAGATTTTGGTGGGCATGGTTGTCATTGTCCAAGGCATGCCGAATTATAAACATGAATTCCAGAAAGTGCAGTTTCAACTGCACAAGCAGGATATCAGACTTGACAGAATTGAGAGGCACATCCCATGTATCTTAGAGCTGACAGAGATGCCAGATTCAAATGCCAAAGACAGAGCGCCAGTGGAATCAGCTTTGGCTAATCAGAATGATTAGACAATCTCCCTTGTTAAGTTTTGTTTATATATGTGGGTATCTTTTACATTTCCTTATGAAAGAATATGTATAGGTAGATATCTAGAGTATGGACATGAATCAAATACTTATATAGCTTGGATAGAAAGACTGGAACTCTTTTGTTATTGAATGACATATAATGTGGATAGGTGGCCAACAGAGTTGGTTTCGCACTAGGCAAGTTGGGGCCACCTAATCAATCTATGTGGTGTAAATTTGCTTTATAAATGAATGAGAAAAAAAATACCTACCAAGCTTAACAAACAAAAAAAGTAATCAATACACTATATTATAAGCATTAGTGCATCATATTTTTTTTAAATACCAAAATATGCTTACAATTTAGATTCACCAATATAAAAAAAAAAATCTATGTACAAAGCTCTAGCCACTTTTAAGCATTAGTGCTCATATTTTTTTTAAATACCAAAATATGCTTACAATTTAGATTCACCAATATAAAAAAAAAAAAATCTATGTACAAACCTCTAGCCACTCACCTCTACTAACCACCTCTAATAGCCACTCACCTCCAAAATTTTTGGGATGGTTTCATTAAAATCCCCACTAGTGTTGTCCTTGTGATCTATTTTAAGCTTATCCTCCTGATTCGCCTACGACATTTGTTTGTATTGATTTTGGGTTTGGCTTTCAAATGTGGGTCTCACAACCTTATAAGGTGGTACTCCTCCAGAATTCCATGGCATTATGTGGTTTTCTATTGGTTATTTGGGAACATCCTTTTGTTTTAATTTTAAGGCGATGGGTGGGCAATATGTTTGGTTTTGAAGCAATCACTATATTGAAAGGCAGCTTACAAGAAGCTTACTTGTAGTCGAGAGGTGACATCCAAGTTTAGTATTTTTGAGACTAATTTGATTTATGACTATATTGAAAGGCAGCTTACCCATGGTATTGTAAGTGACATCCACCCATGGAATTTACCTGTGGTATTGTGACAAAAAAAACCTATAAGTAACAAGTCACATTTTGTAAAAGGACAAATTGTCCACCACAATGCAACCTTTAAAATTATTATTTGTTTTATTAGAAGTTTCTTTGTGGTTTTGTGATTGTGTGTTCTCTTCTTTTCTTCTATCATTTCAATTTTTCAGATCTTGGGGGCCTCCCCCTAAGATCCGAATCATGGTTGCTCAAATCTATAGATTATTTTTCTTTGCATCCTTCTTGCAGTATTTTGGGTTTAGCTCTAGATGTAGTTTACAATACTTTTCCTCAATGTCATCATCAATTTTGCAATTGTTACAATTTTTGTTAAGATCCTTGCACTAATGTGCAATGGTTGTTATCTTCTTATCCTTTCCCCCTTTCCACTTCGTCTTGCCCTCCTTGGAAGCTTCTAGTGCTCTTTCTTCTTCGAACCGCTTAATTGCCCTTTCTTTTAGCCTATTATTTTTAGATATTGTTCCTACACACGTCTCATCCATTGCCATTGGCTTGAAAAGCATCACTTTATTTCATATATGGCCATTTAGACACCCCAAATACTTGAGTACATTTGGATTATTGGGAGAGATACTCAACATGATAGTGATCTTTATGAACTCAGTGATGTACTTATGTACACTTTATCCTTTCCTCTTCATAAAGTAGTTTCATCGGATCCATTGGTCCTATACATACCCCATAGGATAAAATTGGGACCTAATGGGGGTTTTGAAGTCCTCCCATGTAATTATTGATAGACCACCCTCTAGCCTAAGTGTTTCTGTATGGCTTTCCCATTAGGTCAGAGGATGGCCCTCTAACTTCAATCTAGCAAATGATATATTTTGTTCTTTACCTATATGGTGAACACAAAAATAAACTTCTAATTGCTACAACCAATTATTCAGTTTCAATGCATCAATCTCACTTTGGTATGGCTCTATGTCCACTTTCACTTCCATCTTGAATAGAGATTGTGAAGGGTTAATGGCACTCAAACTAAACTACACTTTCCTAAGTTCTTTCATTAAATCATTTATGGGTCTTCATGATCTCCCAATTTCCCCTCTGATCTAACCTCTAAGTTAAAGCCTCCATCCTCTTCGAATATTTTGAGTTTACTTGTTAAAACGACCATGAGGAGTTTCATATTACAATTGATGTCAAATAATTTCTTTTCCAACCTCGTGAATATCTCTTTTGTCAAATCATGAGGGTAATTATGAACATAATAATCATCCATGGCTAGGGTTATACAACTTTCTTCTTAAATTGATTCTTGAATCCTCACAACTCCCCACAAAATATCCCAAAGAAACCTGCTTTGATACCAATATGATCTCTAAATTCCCATGTATATTCCACTACAATAGTTTGTCATAACAAATTTGATAACATACTAAAATATTTACTATGAATGTTGATTCCCTTTAGATCCCATATTTTTTATTTACTATTTTTATGATTAAATGAATAAATTAACTAAAATATGATAAATATAAAATATAAAGAAATACACACAACATCCTCAATAGACACAATTTTTGCCCTAGGAAACCCTTGGAAGAGAAAACTTAGCTATAAGGTAAAACTACTTTGCTCTCTTTTCTCTAGTATGGAGTTGCAAGTACAAAGGAAGTACTCTCTATGGAGTTATCTAAGACCTATGGCTTATAAGGCTATTACAATCTTAATCCCCTCTATTCTACTCTCTAACTTCCCACTCCCAATTGTTGTACTCAACTATGGAACAAAATATGGAACCCTTACTCCTAATGGCCTAGTTTTTAACATAGTCTGATAGCCAAGTAGGGGTAAGGTTTTACTCCCTCACCCTTCAATTGAGTTACAATTTTGAACTTCTAGAACCTTCTAGAAATTCCACGTGTAACTAGCCCCATATATATAAGTACTCATGGTTGATGTGTCATCCTCTCATACCATGGTGGTAAACATAATGGATGAAATTGTGGGAGGCCTAACTTTTGCATATGTACTCCATCTGACATTATTCTTGCATTTTTGTGAAGGTCTCTGTCTATAGAATGGTTCCAAAGGGTCTTGCACAAGCAAGAGCATTTTTACCACAAAAAGAATCATTTAATACCTCAAAATGGTTCCATACTAGGTTTCAAACCCAATTCTTCAAATTGGTATCTACCATTAAAATGACCCTACAAGCTAATTCCTCAATTTTTTATGCTCTGAAAGCTTCAAGATATATGACAAATACTATAATAATCTAATCTAGATCAATTGGAGATTCTTCCTTTAAATTCACAGGACATATCATTCGTGGGTTTAGTGTACTCAATAGTAAAACACACCGATGAACTCTTAAAATTTACCTTATTACAATGTGACAAAGAGTATACTTTTCAGTTTGTATATGATTAACGTAACATACTAAGAAGCTATATTTTTTTAATATATAAATTTTATATTTTGTAACCAAAAATGTCTTGATCATGTAATGCTTTTCTTATTAACACAACATTATGTTGTTTTATATGTAATGCACCGATTGGATTTTTCTATGTATTAAAAAACACAAGCTTATATTACTATAAGCATGTCAGTGTTTGTAAGTGCGTTAATATTATAACTACGATACTTCTATTATGGATTTTAAGCACATCTTAAAGTTTTATGTTTTTTTTAAATTGAGTTTTTTTTAATTGAATTATTTAAAAAAAACTATCTTAATCGAGTGTATTCTTCATGCATGCACTTATATGTTTTTAGTTTATACATTTTATATTTTTTTTAAATTTAAAAATATTTTAATATTTTATAATAATAAAAAAAATATTTTAATATTTTATAATAATAAAAGTGATTGATGCACTGACCCCAATCGGGGTGCAAGTCGGTGGTTGGAAAATCAAATAGAGGTTTAATGGAAGGTACCTCTGAGCACCGTATCACCGCCTCCCACTCGCTCGAGGTGATGGATGTGGTGGCCTTTTGCATGATTACATGCAGGGAAGGCGAGAAAAGTGGCAGCAAGGGTTATGCTTGTGAAGGCATAAACAAGGGAAAATGGAGACAGTTGGGAGTTGTAGTTTGTTTCGATCATGGATGAGGAGGTTGGTGCACCGGATGGGTTCTACGACGCCATCCACAGCACCAAGAAATTCATTTGACTGCAGGAGCTCATAATTATGTACTCTGGTATCTCTCATCCATCGCAATGTTGACCTGTTTTTGTTTTCGTTGGAGGGAGATAGGACGAATTATGGGTGAAAACTGGGAAATTGAGGAATGATGGAGGAATTGGGGATGGAGACTGTTGGTTTTTGCATGGTCTTGCATTTGTATCCTGCATTCGCTTGGTATTGTTTCCATTTCCCTTTATTTCGAAACTCTGTTGTCTCGAATGGGAACCTTAGGAATTTTGGGCAGAGGGTCGAGCAGGGTTGCTTGTAGAGGTCTTGGGGGTAAAGGTAAAGAGACAGGCTTGGGGGGAGAGTGTGTCTATCCACCTGCAATGTAGCAGAAGGTTCCTGCTATAGATGCAAGTGTAGCTGCTGGGTGGTAGATAGAAACCGCAACAGAGAGGGAAAGGCTGAGAACTATGGGTGGGAAGTCTGGAAAAGGAACGGTAATGGCTATAACAGGCAGATAGGCGATGGCAGTGTCATGGAGCTCAGGGATGAGGGGGTGACGGAGTTGGGCTCTTTGACTGTGTCCTGGGCAAAGGGGAAAGGGTATGCATACCATGACTCACTGAACAAAGGCATGCAGTAGCACTCACCAAATGGTAATTGGGGAGTGGTAGCTAACCTGCCTAAGGCTGAGAGGAGGTGGTTGGGGCGACGGGGTACCACTGAGGATAGTAGTGGGTTAGCCCCCTTTGGGGAATCGACCTACGACAATGAAGGCCCTAGCAATGTAATCAATGGGGAAGGGGAGGAACAAGGGGAAGGGGGGGTGGGAACTTATAATAATAGCACCTAGGGGCGAGACCACTATTATATCTTGTTTAATTGTTTCTGGTTAATGAATTGTTGCAATGAACAACACTGGGGCAACGCAACCATGGCTCGCTCTATGAAAAGTCGTGGTCGTGGTCGTGGAAGATAGGGCCAAGCAACTAGAAAGGATACGGACCCGGGCACGTCATAGGCATGCAGAGGTAGGAAACATGTGGAAACACTTCCAGTGAGGCGGCAATGGCATACCATGAGGGCACAAATGAAGGTATTCGTAAAATTCTAGAGGAATGGGAAGAGGAAGTCAAACAGGAAAACGAGATAGACACGAAAATGGAGGATTGGAGGACCCTTGTCCCAGACCCTGGAAACACTAGAGGCAGGATCACCCAATTTAAACAGACCTTATACCTGTACTAGCTGATGAAAACCCAGTTGGGCAAGGCTATGGAGCAGATTTCGATGGGCATGGCTGTCATGGTCCAAGGCAAGCCGAATTATAAACATGAATTCTAGAAAGCGCAGGTTCGACTGCACAAGCAGGATATCAGACTTGACAGAATTGAGAGGCACATCCCATGTATCTTAAGCGCTGACAGAGATGCCAGATTCAAATGCCAAAGACCGAGCGCCGGTGGAATCAGCTTCGGTTGATCAGAATGATTAGACAATCTCCCTTGTTAAGTTTTTTTTATATATGTGGGTATCTTTTACATTTCCTTATGCAAGAATATGTATAGGTAGATATCTAGAGTATGGACATGAATCAAATACTTATATAGCTTGGATAGAAAGACTGGAACTCTTTTGTTATTGAATGACATACAATGCGGATAGGTGGCCAACAGAGTTGGCTTCCCACTAGGCAAGTTGGGGCCACCTAGTCAATCTATGTGGTGTAAATTTGCTTTATAAATTAATGAAAATAAAAAGACCTACCAAGCTTAACAAACAAAAAAAGTAATCAATACACTATATTATAAGCATTAGTGCATCATATTTTTTTTAAATACCAAAATATGCTTACAATTTAGATTCACCAATATAATAATAATAAATAAATAAAAAAAAAAAATCTATGTACAAAAAAAATCTATGTACAAACCTCTAGCCACTCACCTCTACTAACCACCTCTAATAGCCACTCACCTCCAAAATTTTTGGGATGGTTTCATTAAAATCCCCACTAGTGTTGTCCTTGTGATCTATTTTAAGCTTCTCCTCGTGATTCACCTACGATCTATTTTAAGCTTCTCCTCGTGATTCACCTACGATATTTGTTTGTATTGGATTTTGGGTTTGGCTTTCAAATGTGGGTCTCACAACCCACAACCTTATAAGGTGGTACTCCTCTAGAATTCCATGGCATTATGTGGTTTTCTATTCGTTATTTGGGAACATCCTTTTGTTTTAATTTTAAGGCAATGGGTGGGCAATATGTTTGGTTTTGAAGCAATCAATATATTGAAAGGCAGCTTACAAGAAGCTTACTTGTAGTCGAGAGGTGACATCCAAGTTTAGTCTTTTTGAGACTAATTTGATTTATGACTATATTGAAAGGCAGCTTACTTGTAGTCGAGAGGTGGCATCCAAGTTTAGACTTTTTGAGACTAATTTGATTTTTGAAGAAAAATTCTTGTTGAAGTTCATATCCACATAGGCTTATTAATTATAGGCTTACTCTGTTTTTACAAATTTGAAGTGAAATTTACCCAATCATGCATTTCCAATATACTTTAGCAAACCAAATACCCATAATCGCAATGAGAGACAGGGCATCCTTACCCACAGTGAATTGGATGAGAGAGTTTTTAGATGAGTTTCGAGATCAAATTCAATGATGAAAAACTTTCAATGAAGTCTTCCTTTTTACATTTAGATTTCCACATTATTATGCTTGGATTGTGGTAATTCCTTTCTTGTGCTTGGTTTGTGTAGGCCAGGCCATTGAATAAATGAACCTATTTTCCTCAAGAAACTTCAAATTCTCCCAACAACTGCAACGGCCAATGAGACAATTCCCTTCGCCATGTAAGGTGATCAAGGTCTCCTTTGGACAGGTGAAGTGTTTTGTTGCATGAGGGGTGAGGAGCAACAATCAAAGTCATAACAAGGGCAATGCGCGACTCTACGGCGCAACAGTTTTTAAAGTTAATTACAGTTATGGTGCTTCCCGTTTGCTTCTTCCATCATCCAAGTGTTTGTCATCAATTCCGTTTCCCATTACCCCTTTCTCTGAAAGTGTTGTCAAAACATGATGTCGTGCAGAAAGCTTCATAATATTAAATAGGATTTTGTTTATTTTGAATCTTGTACTTGTGCAGTGGACCAATGAAGGAGGAAAAGGACCCAGAAATCCAAAAATTAATTAAAGGATGCCTCAGCCGTGCCAGAAAGATACGGCTTTACGCGATGAATTACATGTACCCACTGAAAAGCAGTGGCACAGTAGAAATGCAGAACAGAGTACGATCCAGAAAACAGCACAAGCAATCTGTAAGACAAATATTATTATCATCTCTCACTGCTCGTGAACAAAATGCTGGTTCATTGCCTTCACGAAGGCTAATGCTACTATCCAGCCAAACTAATCCCAAACAATAATTTCATAAGCTTAAATAAATGGTCCAGCAAGTGGCTGGAGCCAAAAAGCCATAGAAACTTCAAATACTTGTGGTATCAATCTCTCCTCTGTTAAGGGAGGTATCAGATCAGAAGCACTAATCAAATGCATACATAAATGCAGTAGACAGCAATAAAACGAAATCTGCAAATAGCAACACAGCGCTTAACGAACGGAAAAGAGTTTAACTTGATCTATCACAGGACCGCACAGCGTACTGAAGTCGTCGCTTCTCATGGTGTAAAACGTACTGAAGAAAGTAACGCGAGTCCTGGGGGCGATCGCAGTGAAAGCGAGTGTTGCAGCCTTAAAGGTTCCGGCTCCCTTTGATTCGAAGGGAACCTTGACTGTTTCCCTTCCAGCAAATGCCTCCACAATCATGTTACCCATGCAGGTATTCCTGGCATCTCCCACTGCAAAGCTCAAGCGGTACAATCTGCCGGGAATCGTTCTGACGACCTGGGATATGGCGCTTTCCTTGCCGGCCACGAGCTCCACGGCCCTCCTGCCCTGCGGAACTGCAAAATGTGCCCCGTCAAGGTACTTGACAGCTTTCAGAGATTCGATGATCCATCCCGGCAGAGGAGAAATGGCATCTTCAACGTTGGGAGGGAGAAGCACGCCAGAGTTGGAGCTTGGGAACATGTAAGGGCCCTCCTCAAAATCGCCATTCTTTATGAGATCGACTGCACAAAATCAAAATCGAAATCAAGAAATCAAGAAGCGAAGGCAGATTACACAGACTTTGATCAGATTCACTGAAGCCAAATGAAAAAATCAAGAATTCTAAACATCAAGAAATTAAGAATTCTGCAAATCAAGATAATCAAGAAATTAGAGATTCTGCAAATCAAGATAATCAAGAAATTAGAGATTCTGCAAATCAAGATAGTCAAGAAGCCAAGGCACACTACATCTTGTGAACCGAGGGGGGAACAACTCCTTGAGTGCCACTGCATCCAGCACTGGTCCGCAAGCCGGATCTTCTGCAACGCCGGGGTTGTGAAGAATAAGATCGACTACACTGGAAAGAGCCCTGAATGCCCAGGAATAAGCATCCCAGCCATTGCTGCTGTACAGGGTTTGTATGGATATGTCTCCAGAAAACGGAGGAACAGAGACATTCAGTCTCTCAAACTGTGCACAAGTCCTCGCCGCACTAAATGTAAGCGAGTAATAGGAGCCCCTTGTGACCTTGATACTCTGGCTGATGGACGCCTCGTTTCCCAGTCTCACAGCGTGGGCTCCTTCGGGGACGACCACCAACATATCACGCTGACGATGTCCAGATGTTATGTACTCCACAAAACCTCTGGTTCGCCACTTGGGTAAGGAGTTTCGCCCTACAAGGACCGTGCCTTTCAGGTTCTTGGGCTTAGGAGCCAACTCAAAGTCCCCATTCGGCAGCAGACCTGCAAGAAAACAAAAACAGAGAAATGTCAGCCATGGACAACATGAACACGTATAGAGCTTTACAGAGCTAATCAAATTAATGGAAAAAGAAGCTTACCATCACTGGCGGTGACAGATCCCCATAGCTGAAAAAGCAACTGCAGCAGACATAAGAAACGGCAGATCGAAACCCTGGAGCACCACATTTTCGAGTCTAACTAGAGAGCCTGGCTACAAGGGGCTAACTATCTGAGCACTCACAGCATTGCAGTGCCCGATCTTCTTATCGGGTTTTATTTATACATCAAGATTCAGAATAAGACAGGGAGTCGAAGTCTGTGGGCACACTTGGTCTCCATCGCCATGGATGGATGTGTCCAGCACGTGGCTGCTAGGGATGACCTGTCCCATATTTGAATGTGTATCGCTAACGTTCTTATTCATTTTAATTTGAAATAGCAGTGAATCAGTGATCGATCTTCCTTGAAATTTACAGCGCAGATCAGGTTTTTCCCATCATTTTCAAGGTACACAAGCCTCACATGGGAGGTCCGAGAAATACGGTTCAAATGCCACAGCCACGTTGTTATGGCATGCCATTGACAGACTTCTGTTTTCTTTTTTAACCATTTTTTTTCCGCCCATGATTCGAACCTTGTTCTTAAATGCAATCTAAGAATAATTTTTTTAACAATTAATTTCCCCTTTTCCATGATTTGCATGTTAAATGTAATCAAAGAATAATTTTTTTTAACAATTAATTTTCCCTTTTCCATGATTTGCATCTTAAATGTAATCAAAGAATAGTTTTTCTAACAATTAATTTTCCCTTTTCCATGATTTGGATTTGGATTTTCTTTGGGTTAATATAATTAAAGATGATAATTAATTAAGTCGAAGGATTTTCTTTGGGTTAATATAATTAAAGATGATAATTAATTAAGTTGAATGAAAATTTATAGAGAAATAAATTTGATAGACTATAAGGATATTTTTAATGATAATTTTTACATTTAACAGAAATTTTTTTCTTGGGAAGATTTGTATTTCAAATTTATTTTTGTTAATATAGTTAAAGAATAATAATTAAATTAAAGAAAATATATAAAGAGAAAAATAAATTTGATAATAAATATGGACAATAATTATAGGAGATCTATTTGATTTGGTTCAATTTTTTGTTAATGTAATTAAAGAATAATAATTAAGTTGAAGAATATATATAGAAAGAAATAAATTTGATAGCAAATAAGGATAGTAAGAATAAGAAGTATCTTCGATCTGATTACATGAAAGTATTCTCGATTTGGTTAGAGGAATGGAACATGAAAGTATTCTGGATTTGGTTAGAGGAATGGAAAAATGATATATATATTTTTATAAATCTAAAATAATGCTTTCAATATTTTAAACCTAATAATAATACATTATTATGAATTTGTTTGTAATAGGTTAATAATAGATTATAATGAATTTATTTATAATAGGTTAATGTAAATTAATATAGTAGATTGAGATAAATTAGTGTATGTATATATAATTTTTATTTTATAGATTAAATTTTTAACTTAAAATATAATCTTATGTGTTGAATTTTTATAATGATTAAAGTTTATTTTAATAATAAGATTAAAAAATATATAAAATCAAATTGGTTGGTAATAAAGGTTTATAATTTAATTTGACATCGTAGTTGTGATGGTGTCATGGATGTTGAACATAGTGCGAAGCACATTATTGGATTACATTGGCAAATAAGTTTTTTTTGTTAAGGATGGTGTTGGTAAAGCACAATGATGTGAAGGATAGGATTATGCCTCAACTCTAGCTTTTGGCGAAGGATTTGGACAATTTCTCTAAAAGAATCAAAGTATATTTGTGCCCACCTCAGTGTGCAAGCAACTCTAACTAAAAGGACAAATAACCCAAGAGGTGGAGCCATGTTGCTTTATTTTTAATCTTCATATCATTCTTCCATATTGATAGTGAATAAGAAGCTTTTGGTGGTAGAAGTTGTCTTTCTGTCAATTTTGTATAATATCTTGAATCTAAACTTTACAAAACAAAAACTTGATGCATTGCCACTAACTAGGACATACACAATTTATCTAATATTGTAATTTCCAAAAATAGCAATAAAACTTTAATTATAATTAAAAAAAAAAAAAATTGAATTAGTATTAGTTTTATTAAGAATTATAAAAAAATATTAGTTTTTTAATTATTTAAATTAAAATAAATATGAAGAAGTCTTTATCAATAACTTAATTGATAATTGAAGTAAAATAAAATAGTATAAATTAAGAGATTCAAAATTCAATCCCTTAAAGCCCCAAGGGATAGCTCAAATGGTCGAGTTTCCATTGCTAAGCACTTTCCCAGTTGGGAGGTCACCGGGTCAAATCTCCTTGACGCCCTCGGGGTTATTGGCGGGCGGAGATATTTACCCTAGATGTAGGGACCACTAAGTGACCGTGAATCACAGCTTCAAAAAAAAAAAAAAAAATTCAATCCCCTAACACATCCTAAGTCCTAAAAATCTAATAACCCATACCAATTACTCATTCTTCTAATTTAATATATATATAAATAATTGACAACAAAATTTTACCTATTAATTTAACAATAATAAATTTTAAAAATAATAACAAATACGTTATAATAAATTTTGTCATTTTCCAAAACAAAGTATATAAAGTAAATATTACACAAATTTGCACGTGATTCACGAATAAAATATTAACACGTAATATTAAAAATCTATACGATAATCCTTTGTTGTGTTACCATTTAACATTTTGGAGAGATTTCAGAGGCCCAGCTTGTGCAAGATCTCCTTAATGAGTTTCGCTTTATTGCCTTAAAATATCACCGTCTTATTTATTGCCTTAAAATATCACCGTCTCATATTTAATATATAAAAATATTTAACCGAAAGGGAAATATATGAAATCGTATACCGACCGCCACTCCATTAACGCAAAGGGCACATGCAAGTCCGTGTCTATGTAAGAATTCTGCACAAAACATTGGAATTATTGAGCTATGGGCCATGCTTGTAGTCTTTCATATTTACCCCTTATTAATACAAACCATGATTGCCTTTTTCTCTTTTCATTTCTATCTTTTTCTTAATAAATAATTTCAGCATGAATTACATAGGTAATGGTTAAATGTTTTTATCTCTATTTTTAAATGTTAAAGAATTATTTTTAATTGTTTTTCTAAATTTAATATTTTAAATTATTATTTTTGAAGTAATAATTTTAGGCTTAGTTTAATTTATAAATAAAATGATTTTTTTTAAGTATTTTAATTTTAATCAAAATCCTGTATAGATTCTTTAAAAATTGAGTTTAAATTGTTTAATTTCTAAAATTTAAGTGTTCTAAAAGTGTTTTAGGGTGCTAAATCTATTTATGCATTCAAAAATGTATTTTAAACAACAAAAAATCACAATTTTACTTAAAATTATATCCTCTAGTGAAAAAACTATTTAATCTATATAATAAACTAAGCCATTATTTTATAATCAAAATTTATATTTCTTGTATAATAAATTTTTATAAAAATAAAAAAACAAATATTTATTTGCTTGCAACAGGAGTTTATTTTGTTTAATCAATAATAAAAAAATCATCTTCCACCTATGGCACCACCAAATTTAGTGGAAAATTATGTTTAAAACTATATAACAATCTAGCTTAGATTTACTTGTAAATTCTACCATTTCTCTTATTATTATTAGCAATTATTATTATTATTATTTTGTAAGCTTGGCAGGACTATATTTTCGTCATGTCCAATATATCACCTTGACTGGGGCTGGGAATTGATCACATCAAGGAGTACCTTAAGAGAGCACCTCATCATCGTCTATCTAAGAC
The DNA here is from genome assembly GCA_031772625.1 of Pinus tabuliformis. Lineage (NCBI taxonomy): Eukaryota > Viridiplantae > Streptophyta > Pinopsida > Pinales > Pinaceae > Pinus > Pinus tabuliformis. Next base: position 289,148,090 of record CM062813.1, read on the forward strand.
CCCAGGCAGGGAATTGAACCGATGACTTCACATTCCCGGGTGACTTCACATCAAGGAGAACCAGTGACTTCACATCAAGGAGAACCGGTGACTTCACATCAAGGACTGCCTTAACAGACCGGTGACTTCACATCAAGGACTGCCTTAACAGACCGATGACTTCATATCAAGGACTGCCTTAACAGAGCACTCAATTACCGTTTATCCAAGACCCCGGGGGGAATTGAACCGATGACTTCACATCAAGGAGTGTCTTAACAGAGCACTCGATAGCGGTCTATCCAAGAAGCCTTCTACACGATCCAAACAAGCGTCGATGATATCTAAACAAAACCTGAGATTATGAAGTATTTGTTTCATATCTTCCAAAGATGAGAAAATAATGTAGGAATCCACATGTTTGTTTTTGAAAATCAAACATAACGGAGTGGCCATTTGTTGATGTAAAATGAAGCCTTCAATTCCTAAATATGCCAGGGTCTGGAACCCATTTCATATCCTCACCCACTAATTCAGAATAAGGCTTATCCCTTGCCTCTTTACTCTCCAACAATAAAATATCCCTCCTAACCTCCAAAGGAACAACATCAAAAAAAGTTGCGATAAAGTCATAGGCAAAAGGTCGACTTCTTTTAATGTTGACATTACCTCCTCCACCTCTCCTGCTAGTCATCCTCTACCTAGGATCCATTGAAACAACGCCCAAGGAACACTAGACACAAGAACAAAAAGAACCTCTACCTTCAAAGTAATGAAAGGGATGAGTTACAACACCCTAACTTCTAGACCTTAACATTACCGAATCATCCCCCAAGCACCAGAGAACAAGACTAAATTCTAGCAAATTATCAAACTCCCTATATCTCAAAGACATGAGATAATCCCAATTCTAGTCAGGGAATTCGTTAACGCATGAACCTAAGTAAAGGTAGCTATTGCAATACCCAATAAACGTAACTCTGCTAATTAACACCTGACTCTGAATATAATTACCAAATTGAAATGGAGAAAACAACAAAAAAATCTTAAACATACACTCCACACCTTAAATCGTTTTTAGCACAAAATCGCGAGAATAAATATAGGTAACCCAAACAACTATCACCTCTAAAAACCAAATTTGACAAAGCTTGTTGAGAAACAACCTTCAAGAGAGCAAGCGAGTAAGATACAAATATAGACTTGCCCGAACTAGAACATTAATCTAGAAAAGGAGAGACGACAATTTTAACGAAAATGATGGTCTAACTTGAGGAGAGAGCGAGAACCTGATGTATACCAATTGACAGCATAAGCTACTAAGCCCCTCCTAAAAGCAACAGTTCAAAAGAAAGAACACCAAATTAAGACAAATAAGAGAGGACAAGGAACAAACCTCACCTCCTTTCAAACATACCTTATACTTTTGAAAAACCATCATTTGCACATCAAACCCACATGTTCTTCTTCAAACCAACCTCAACTAACCCCTGCCACACCATTATGTAGATTGAAGACTTGGTAGAATGGCACACTAGCTAAGGCCATGACCGCACCCCTATTGGGGTATCTATTTGGCAACATTAAAATGAAAGAAAATTTTAAATAATATAATCAAAATAGTACAAGTTTAGAAGTGTATACATTGAAGATCAAAATTAAAAAGTACCAAATCAATTGAAAAGAATTCAAGCATTATTGTGAATTCTAGTGTCATCAAGAATCATTTAGAGGGTCAAGTTATTAAATGTTATTTTCCCTAAAACCATCACAACCCAAAGTAGCACAACTCATACAATATTAGGTGAAGCCAAAGCTACAAAGTAGCCAATAGACACAAGAAAAGTAAGTTGCTAAAGTGTCAAAAAGCGTTATCTACATTCATAATTAAGGTTCAAAACCAAGATGTGTTGAAATTCGCAACAAGAAATATTGAAAATGGCAACAAGAAGAGGCTTCTAATTTAATTTTCCCTTAATTAAATTAGAAGTAAATTGTAATTCCACATCACTTGACAACTTGTACGAGTTAACTAAGCCAAGAAGACTTAGCTAGCTCAACCAATTCGAGTTGAGGGTCAAACTAGAGGTGAGTAGAGTTCTCCCTAAGTTTTAAGGGGTCCAATTGCAGTTTATTTTGAGTTGTAATTACTTAACTTAATTATTTGAGTTAAAATCGGTTTAACTAGTTCTAAGTGATAGAAGAACTAGTGAGAGGTCTAGTGAATTAAAAATTAGATTTAATTCACATTCAATGATCAATCAAATAACTAATAATTACCTATAAATAGTTGTTGCATGTCAATTCTGAGCACGACCCAGTTGAGATTGGAGTTAAAGGAAAGTGTACTATCAGTTGAATAATCATCAAATTGTACAGGTGGTGCATGCAGTCAGAAGAAGCCCTTTAAAAGGAGGGATGAACATAAGTTTAATCATTGTTTTGGTGAGCACAAGTTGGTGAGACCAAGCAATAGGAAGCATAAGTTTGCACGTGGAGCTTGTGAGCAAAAGGAAGTAGGGACTTGACAGGCAGCAAAATTGGTTAAGTGTTGGCTTGAGATGGTTTGTGAAGCATAGAGATAGATTGTACTTGTGCAGGAATTGTTCAGGTTGAACAATAATTGTATTTTCTTCACATATCTTATAGTTAATGGAATATAGATAGTCAGGGGTTTGAGGAGTTGCTTTCCCCAAAAAAAAAATTGTGTTATGTGCGATTGAAATTCTTCCTTTTTTGCGTAGTGTTTTCATAGATCATTTTTTGTTTCTGTTGATCAGTAGAGTAGATTCTTGTCTTATATTTTAGCATATCACATAAGTTGTTGAATCTACAAGTAAAAGTCTACAAGCAGCCCTAGCCCAAAACCCATTATAGATAAGGAAACCATGGGTTCAAATCAATCAAAACCTTAAGAGACACTTTCAAAGTAAAGAGAATAAGGCAAAGGTCATGACAAAAAAAAACCTCATAAAGTGAAAATCAAGTAGCTTTAAAAGATAATAAAGTAGCTTGAAAACCCTTGGGCCAAAGGAAACCACCTCCATGAGGGAGACACTTTTAGAGGAAAGAGTGGGGTCAAGCTAAAATTAAAGTTGAACCCTCCATACACAACCAAAAACAAACCACCCTTTTAGATTAGCCTTCAAATCTAGGGAATAATGAAAGATCTAACTCAAGATAAAAGATAGAAAACCCACTGCAAGCCATACTCACTTCAAATCCCATGAAAGCCACAGAAGAAAAAAAGAGAAATCACAACATTTAACAACACCAAAGGCAAACATGAAGTTAGTTGCATAAAGTAGAGTTGTAATGATTATTGAAGGTAAAAGAAGAAAAACATGAGATACCATCTTTAAATGGATCATCAATCTCACTTTCTTCTAACTCATAAAATTTAATTTTGTATTGATCAAACTTTGAAATTCAACATTAAAAATATATTTTAAATTTCCAAATCTTTTCCTCAATTAATAGTGTTCATTTCGATTTCATAAATTTTTATAATTTTAAACAATAATGAGATATTTGTTATTAATTGTAAAAAACTATAATATTGAGACACTGCCTTATTTAAAATTTAATATATCTGAACAAATTATTAATTGTAAAAAACTATAATATTGAGACACTGCCTTATTTAAAATTTAATATATTTGAACAAACTAAGACTTAAGTAGTTTTTTTTTTAGAACTAGGCTGAGTCTAGAGTTTAGGGTGGGGCCAACTTTAATGTTGGATGGAACAACTAGATTGGGGTTAACCTTAATGTTGGATGGAAGAACGACCTATAGATGACATCACTAAGGTTGTGGGAAACTCGATAGAGATTATTGGATGCCCCTTGAGGTAGTTTAATTCCCCAAAAATAACTCCTATCTTCAACCCTTCCCCATAAAATTTGAACCTATAACCCTTATAACAATTATGTTATTTTAAACAAGTATAAATCAATAAATATGTTAGACTCATTCCTAAATCTAATTTGGTTAACAAATTCTTTTATAATAATAATATTTTTTTATTTACCATATTTAAAAAAATTATATTATATTAAAATAAAAAATAAAAAAATATTTTATTTTATTTTTTAATTAGTTTAATTTTTATTATCAATTTTTTTTAATTAACAATAAAATAAAATAAAATATTTTTTATTATTCATAATAATATAATTATTTTAAAAAAATTATTATTATTATTATTATTTATTACCATTATATATCATGATCATTTACATCATTCCATATCATTGTTATTCAAATACAATAATTCATATTAAATAATGTATCATTATTATTCAAATAGGATGGTTTTTATACTCTCCATTTAAAAATCTTTAAATATCATTATTACGCACCTGGAATGTTTTTAATAAATCCCTTCTTGGGGGAAAATAAATAAAAAAATAAAAGTTCTACTGATATTTTCGATACAGAATTCAAATATACATTGTACTGTCCCTGCAGAACTAACTTACTGTTACTGAACCACCTGTTCACAGTTCATATTTCCCTGTTACTGAACCACCTGTTCACTGTTCATATTTACTCGTTCAACTCTGTACAGCTCTCAAAGCTACTCGTAGGTATTGAAAAAGACTCTACATGCAACGAAAAGCCTTCTCGGTAACGAAAAAGCCTTTCCTGTAACAAATCAAATGAAATGTTGTTGAACAGTTTTATGAATTTCCACCGGATTTCAATAAAAACAGAGACAAGAAAAGTTGCAGAAAACGATGAAGTTATTATCCTAATATTCTACCTGACGGTTTCCTGGTCGTTGCTGCTACAGGAAAACCTGTAATTTTTTCTTGGGAAATGCTTATTTTTGGACTTCAAGAAAATGACAGTGAAAACGTTTCAAAAAATTGAGTGGAAAAAACCATCGACTGAGCACTAGAAGGACTAACGGGGCGATTTGATGCCCCGTATTCCACGCTGTCATGGTGTTCACATTTACAATCTATTTCTCTTCATTAGGATTTTTTCCGCAGTTGGGTTTTTTCATCACAATTTCTTCATATAATTATAATTAAAAAAAAAAATTTGTTACTTTTTTAATACATAAATAGATTGGAATTTCAAAAAAGACTAGCCCAAGACAGAGTATCAGAGTTGCATGCGGGGTTGGAATCTCAAAAAAGACTAACCCGTCAAATTTAACGTTTTTCAGAATTTCCAACCTATTTTCGTAGTTTCAAAGCAGATTTTTGACAGTTTTATAAGGAAAGACAAATCACTCCATGACTGGCAATTTGCGCGTACCGTGCTGGCATGTGATGGATGAAAGGAATTAGTACCAAATGTCAAGTCACCCAGGCTAAGACTCTCGCAATTTTGGGAAGCCATGACAACGCCGAGCGAGTGAAGTGCATTTATTCAGATTTAGACTCGTGGATTTGCAGGGGAAAATTGAAAACACCGCAGTGCCTTAGTCAAGTTCAATCTTCCGCTTTGGCTCTTTCGTTCCATCTTTGGAAATTGGAGAACATGGGGCGGCGGTGAAGAAACCCCATTTATTTTTGTGATGGCCCACACCAGAAAATATGTACAGAGGCCACGTTTCCCACAAAAATGAAACTCATACTGATGCTTACAGGCACCTACCCTGATCCATGTAACTCGTTCTCCTTGGATATCTTGGGCCAGTATTGGTTATTCATGTTTTCAGTCTTCTTTAACTAGCTTATTAACCTGATTATCGATGTCACCTCCAATGAAAAAGTACCTGCTTCAACTATAAGAATTTCATATGGGACTGTACCCTTAACTTTGAGAACGCTAGTAATTAGTTGCTTCTAAATTATTTCTACTCTTTAGATGCAAGTTGGCATGCTACTTCCCCATACTTCACAAACGTAGAGAAGAACTGGTTTAACCAGCAAACCAAAATGGGTTTTATTAGTTTTCCAATCCCAAAGTTCAACTTTTTTGCACTTGTTTGGAGTAAGTATGAGGCTTTCCATCCTCCCTGTATCCTTTTCCCCCTACAAGTTTCCCAACTAAGCTTATATTGGACCTCAAGCCAAAGATATTTGTATTCTTTAACTATCTCCAATGGGTTGCCTTTAAAAATAATGTTGATTGGTTTATCTTTTCTATTTAAAGAGAAGATCATGATTTTGGTCTTGGTAATGTTCACTTGCATCCTGACCTCTTGAGAAAAGTGTTTTAAGCCCTTTAAGTGTTCTCTTAATCCATGCTCTATTTTTTAAATTAGAATAATATCATTCACATATAAAAGTAGCTTCACCCCATAGCCTGCTAAATGGACACCCTCTCCATCCGCTTTACTTAACAAATATTCCAGCCTATAGATGTATAAACCAAAATAAGTGGGGGATAGGGGACATCCTTGTTTAATTCCAATATCACTACCAAAACTTTCAGACATTCCATCACTTTTTTTTATTATATAACTAACCTTCTCATAAAGTCTATGAACTGCCACTCTATATCCATTTAGGATGCCCAACTCTTCCATTTTGTTCCATAGTTTGTCTCTAGGTACTGTGTCAAATGCTTTCTTAAAGTCCACAAAACAACAATAGGTTGTTTCACCTTGTTTGTCCCAAACTTTCTTTATCAAATGTCTAAGGGTGACATAATGATCAATGGTAGAGTACCTAGGTCTAAAACCCGCTTGCCCTTTTTCCATTTTTCCCTCATCTTCTACCCAACTGATGATTAGTCACTCTATCATGCTCCCAAAAAGCCTTCCCATGAGGGGGTTGACCATAATAGTGTGGTAGTTAGAAAGTTTATTGATATCTCCATTCTTAAAGAGAGGGATGACCACACTGGTAGTCCATTCTCCTAGAAAGTCGTCATGGGTGATCCCTTTGAAAATTCCTTTTATGCAAGAGGCAAGAAGCTCAACTCCCCATTTTATAAATTCAGCTTGAAGTTGGTCTATTTCATTCACTTTGCACTTGCTAAATTCTTTATTCCTTGCTTGATATCATCCACTATGAAGAGTTCCACTGAAGTTTTCACTATGGTAGGAGTGTCTTTCTTGTGTACTCACTCATAAAGGAGCATCACATACTCTAACCATTGAACATCTATAATATTGTTTTTAGTTTTGTTTCTCCTTTGTTGTAGTTCTCTATAAAATCCTTTGGGGTTGTGTTTTCCATGAGATATTAACTCTTTTCTTCTTGCACTTACATATTTTTATTTTTTTTATTGTACTAATTTTTCGTATTTCTTCTTGTTTTCTTTGCTGAATTTTCTCTCTTTTAGCCATCTCTTGGCTACTTTGCATTCTTCGCCATACCACGGATTTTTCTAGAAAAGTATTTGTAGCCCTATTCTTGGGATGATACCCTTTGCATGGGCCTTGTGGAATGTTGGGATCATCAAACTATTATGAACATGACCACACGCCTCATTGGTTGTCACATATTCCATGCTATACTTTATAACACGAAACTATCACTTAAGAGCAACACTAAATCTTTCCCTACTTTTCTCATTCATGAGGACTTTGCCTTTGGAAAGAGCTTTCTTTTGTGCCAAGAATTTGATTATTGTGTGGACTAGTAGGAGCAAAGTCTAGCTTAACAAATAGGGGTGCATGATCAAATTTCTTTTCAATGGGAAAGTCCCCAATATCAAACTTCAAACTCTAGAAGTAAAACTTTGAGAGAAGATTATGTAATCTACCACACTTTGACCATTGTAAGTTTTGCATGTGATACCTCCTAAAGTTTGCCACCCTATCATTCCATTGCAAGTAACCTTGCCAAACAAACCACAAAGTCTGAGTGATTCTACCCCAAAGTGTGTCACACCCCCATTTCCATCTTGTGAATCTCTTTCCCATGATTGACCTTCACCCTCTTCCAACCATAAGGGATTGTTTCCCCCTTTATCATCATTGCTCAAGTGGAGATATTGGTTGTTAGTTGTCCTTGCATTAAAGTCACCCATTAAAATTATTTCTTCCAAGGAGCTTGATAAAGGGATATATGTTCTCGATGAGGCATATGGGTCTATGTTTTCTAATTCTTTATTTTATAGATCTTTGAGTTTTTTGGGGCAAAATAACAAGTAGCCAACCTGAAATTAACCTCCTTCTTAGTTATTTTCAGCCAAATGTATTGTTTGTTTGGATCCTCTTTTTCCACTTTTACAGTTCCACGTGATTTTTCATTTATTAGCATCGTGACTCCCCCAAGTCCTTTTCCTGTTTCCTGTCCTTTGTTCCAAATTGAAATATTCTTGTAACCCTCAAAATCTAGAACCTTACATCCATTGTGCTCATGTGTTTCTACAAGAATGATAATACCTTCCCCCTCTACTATGGGTGTTATGGAAAATTACACACAACCACTAGGAGGTATTGCTCTGTAGTCTTATGGCCCTGACAAGACTACCAAATCAAGGAGTATGTGACCAAAATCAATCAAGAAAATAGATCCCAAACCATATGATCCAATCCAATCATTCATGCATACAATTTGCTAACTAGGGTTTGAGCTGAAACCTGTAATCCTTGTAGATCAGTGAGAAATGTTGGGTTTGATGCAAAGATTCCTTGCTCCAACTAGGAGATCATGTCCTCCACAATAGATCCAAAACTTGCACATAAGCACCACCAAACAAGGAGCACAAATGGCCTTCCGCAAAGGACCGTCAACATAAACAAATAAACATAGACATAAACAACTGATCATAAATTCATATTTATAGGAATGGAACATTCACTTTTATTGATCATATAATGAAATAGTACAACAAGTATAAATTCACACATGGAACCTCCTCTCCATATTCTGGTATATTCTCCCCCTCTTTGAGTAATAGGACCTCAAGGAAAGATGGCTCACAATCTACGAATAAGAGTCAAGATAGGAGCATGACTCTATAATCCTCTCTAACTCTCTCTTTATCTCTAACATGTCTCTCAAGGATGGACCAATATATAAAGGCTCAAAGAGGTCCCAAGGAGGATGAATGTAAATGCGTAGGGTGAAGATAATTTAGGAAGCTTCTCCAATAATTCACCCAATCCAACTCGAATAGATGAGATAAGGTATAACTTCGAATTGATCCCCTATGGAAGGAAGGCCTATAGAACACAAGCTAGGGCCACATTGACTAAACTAGGGAATTTTAGGTCCAACTACTAGGAAGAAGGTTGTTCCCTATGGTTGAAGGCCTTCAACTGCTCTGTCAGGCACTAGGTCCCAACGACTATGGCTTAAACTAGGTCAAAAAAGGAGTGAAGGCCTAGAAAAATTCAACTAGTAGAAGCACTCATTAGTACTGACTCTAGGGAGAAAACTAAGCTGATAACATATGCCCACTAATGCATGAGGTCAAAAGAGTAACTGATATCTGAAACACATTACAATAAAGTTTAGAGGTCCAAATGGGAGGAAGGAGACAAAGCCTCTCTACACAAAATTCTCTAGAGCTCTTTTGTTTACATTCCTTCAATCAACCACTACCACCCCAGCATTTGAATCTTTGGTACTGAAGTTTGTAGAAGCCTGTGGTGGGCTACCATTATGTTTAAAGGTGTTTGGGGCATTGTTATGAAACCAACTCACAAAAGGATAGAAAATATAGATCAACGACTTGGAAACCAGCCTCTTCGAGGGGGCAACCTCCTTTACATTACACAAATGAACAATTCTTGGATGATACAAATGACAAAACCTCCTTTCTGTATATAAGAGTCTAAGGGGTCACAATATAACCAAAGCTTACCTAACAATAATAATATAAGGGCACAATAATAACAATATGGGGACAATAGGGGCACAACAATAACAATAAGGGATACAATGAAAATAGTAATGGGGGAATCACTAGTATTATAGGGACCTAACATGCCCCTATCCTTCAAAAAGGTGTTGTCCTCAACACTTTATTAGTTCTGGATGCTTCTGTATAAAATTCTCACCCTCCCATGTGGAATCTTCAACAGGTAAGTTCTTCCACTTGATGAAATACTCTGAAATTGATCGATTTCGTAGTTGTCGAGTTCTTGTTTATTTGACTGCTTCAGGTTCCAATATGATTTTTCCTTCCTCATCAAGTTCTGGCAATATTGTTTGAACTGGGAGCTTGTCACCTATAACCTTCTTTAAGCATGACACATGGAAAACTAGGTGCAGTTGGGAAGCTGCAGGAAGCTCCAATTTGTATGCCATAGTACCTATCTTTTGCAACACCTTGTACAGACCATAATACTTTGGTGATAATTTATTATCCTTCTTAGCTTGCTTGAGGGACATTTGTTTATATGGTTGTAGCCGTAGGAATACCCAATCACCTACATCAAAACTTCTTTCGCTGCGATGTTGATTTTCCGGTTGTTTCATTCTATTCTGCGCCAAGGTGAGGTTATCCTTTAAGAGTTGGAGAACTTGTTGTTGATGCTCGATGTGATCTTCGACTACTTGAACCTTAGAATTTTCTCTTAGATATGATGTGATGGATGGTGGATGATATCCATAAAGTGCCATAAATGGGGTCATTTTTGTTGCAGTGTGGAAGGAAGTGTTATACCACCATTCAGCCAAAGGCAACCATTTGACCCATTGTGTCTATTTATCAGATACAAAGCAACGAAGATATCCTTCCAAACATTTGTTTACTATCTCAGTTTGCCCATCAGATTGAGGATGATAAGATAAGCAATGAGCTAACTGAGTACCAAGGCAAGAAAATAATTGTATCCAAAAAATTCCAGTGAAAATGGGATCTCTGTCGTTTATAATAATCTTTGGGTTTCCATGTAGCTTTTGAATTGTTTCCATAAATGCAGTAGAAACTGTACTTGCTTTAAATGGATGAGATAATAGACAAAAGTGTGCATACTTGGTAAGTCTGTCAACTACCACCATGATAACACTCTTTCCTTCAGACTTGGGTAAACTTGTGATAAAATCCATTGAAACCTCCTCCCAATGTTGGCTTGGAATGGATAAAGGTTGTAATAGACCTGGAGTCTTAATTGTTTCAACTTTATTTTGTTGGCAAACCAAACATTCTGCCACAAACTTTTGAATATCCGATTTAAGGCCATCCCAAAAAAAATTCTTCTTAACCCTGTGGTATGTTTTTATAAATTCAGAATTCCCTCCTAAGGGAGAGTTGTGCAATTCCCTAAGAATCTTTTGTTTGAGTTGGGAATTCTTACATAGGTATAACCGATATTTGTACCGTAACGAATCATTTTTCCAGCTAAATGTATCAGATGTACTGGGATCTTGTTGTAACTTTTTAATGAGTGCCCACACTTCTTCATCATTCTTCCATTCATCCCTTACTCCGTTTATCCAATCTGGTTGGATAATAGAAATGGCACAAAGAAATGCTTCCACATCCTCATCCTTTCTTTAGAGTGCATCTGCCACAACATTTTGCTTCCTTTTTTTTGTAGATGATTTCAAAGTCATAACCCAGCATCTTTGTGACCCATTTTTGTTGCTCTTCTGAAGATAATCTTTCTTCTAAAATGTATTTAAGACTATCATGATATGTTTTTACCTTGAAGTGTCTTCCCATTAGGTCAGGTCGCCATTTCTTAAGTGCATGTAGTATTGCCAACATTTCCTTCTCATAAATAACTTTGTGTAAATACTTTCCTTTGATTGGACGACTTTCGAAAGCAATGGGTCTTTCTTCTTGCATTAAAACAAAACCAATTCCATTTCCTGAGGCATCACATTCCACAATAAAAGTTTTTGTGAAGTCCGGTGTAGCTAAGACCAGTGCTTGGCACATTACCTCTTTAAGATGTTCAAAGGCCTTCATTGCTTCTGGAGTCCATGAAAATGCATCTTTCTTCAATAATGTTGTTAGAGGTGTTGCTATTCTCCCATAATTATTAACAAACTTGCGATAATACCCTGTCAACTCGATAAATCCTCGTAGATGCTTTATGGATGTGGGAATTTTCCATTCCTTAATGGTTTTAATTTTACTAGGGTCTACCTTAACACCTTCATGAGATACAATATGACCCAAATATTCCACCTCTTGTACTCCAAAGAAACATTTGGAGCTTTTTGCATATAATTATTTCTCCTCCAATAGTTTGAGCACCATGTCAACATGTTGAACATGATCCTTCCAAGACTTGTTGTAGATTAGTATATCATCAAAAATTACTAACACAAATTTTCTAAGGGTGGGTTTGAAAATGGAATTCATCAAACCTTGAAATGTAGAAGGTGCATTAGTAAGGCCAAAAGGCATGACCAAAAATTCATAATGACCCTCATGAGTTCTAAATGTTGTTTTTGGAATGTCTTTAGCCTTCATTCTGATTTGATGATATCCTAAACGAAGATCCAACTTGGTGAAGTAAATTGATCCATGCAATTCATTCAATAATTCATCAATGACAGGAATGGGAAATTTATCTTTAACAATGAGCTTGTTGAGCTCCCTATAATCCGGACACATGTGCCATGATCCATCCTTCTTGTGAACCAATACTATTAGAGCAGAGAAATAACTTTGACTAGGTTGAATTATACCATGCTCTATCATTTTTGCAACCATATGTTCAATTTCACTCTTTTGGGCATAGGGATATCAATAAGGCTTGATGTTTGGAGGAACACTTCCTGGAATCAAATGAATAGCATGATCATGATCACGAATAGGTGGGAGGCCTTTGGGAGTCTCAAATACCTTGGAATGATTGTCCAAGACTTTCTGGAGATCTGGAGAAATAGATGATTTCGATGTGGGAACCTCTAGTGAACAAAATTGTGCAATTATGCCTCGTTGTTCTTTCTTTAGAAGCTTTGCCATTCCGTTAGAGCTAATTATCCTTCCCGGTTTCCCTATGATACCCCTTAATTCAACTTCCTTTCCTTCTGAAGAAAATTTCATGAAAAGTTCTTGAAAATTAAAAGCCATTGTACCTAAGGATTGTAGCCATTAGACTTATAGTACAACATCAGCACCACCCATTGGAATGGAAAGCATTGGGTTATTCAATACATATTCTCCCATGGATAACTTGATATTATGGCACTTTCTTGAGCAAGTTATGGTTCTTGCACTTGCAACCATCACTTAAAACTTTGGTGCTGGATATAGGAAATAATTCAATTCCTTGGCTATCTTACAATGAATAAAATTATGGGTATTGCCCGAATCAATCAACACTATTACCTTTTTCTTCTTGATATGCCCTTCTATCTTGATAGTTTGAGAAATGGTAATTCCAGCCAATGCATTACAAGATATGGTCGGATTCATTTCTTCTTTCTATAGGGTTTGTTCCTGGTGTATATCCTATTTTTTTGACATTTCTTGTTTCTTTTCTTCCTCCTCTTCACAATTTATGTAAAATAATTTCTTCTCAGCACACTTATGACCTTTAGTGTATTTCCTATCACAACTGTAACAAAGCCCTTTTGCTCTTTTTTCTTCCAATTGTTGTGGTGTCAACCTTGTAGGTTGTGTATGGCTAGGGACAACAACACTTCCATCTTTATGATTGTGAGTGGTAGGCTTCCTTGTTGCCATAATTTTGCTTTCAATTTTTCTTTCCAACCTGAACGCCTTCTCCAATGAATCAGGTTCCCAAAGGCGAACCTCATGTTGGATGCTATCCTTTAAAGTCCCTATGAACACATCCATCCTATGCTCATTTGGAATATCTTTTACCCTTATATTCAGTTTTTGGAAGTCCTCAATGTGCTCCATCATTGAACCCTTTTGTTTGAGATTTATCAATTGGCTAAAAAAGTGCTTCTTTTTGTATCCTCATAATGTGCTATCATTTCATTCGTAAAAATAGCCCAAGTGACAATTTGTTTACAAGAGCAAAGCCATCGATACCATACAAACTGATTTGGTTCCAAATATAAAGTTACAATGCGTACCTTTTGTGTGTTTTAGACATTATGGAGATCGAAAAATTGCTCCATCTGTAGTATCCATGTTGAGGGATCCTTGCCATCAAACTTTCTCATATCAATCTTTGGAACATGGTGGTTCTTCGATCCAACGTTAGAGTCTATGAAATCTTGATTAACATTTATTTTGTTCTCATCATGAGTTTCCTTTACTACTCCTTTTCCATTAGTAAGAATTTCTTGTAGAATTTTTGTCAAATCTTCCATCTTAGCTTCCACGTCATTCATTTTAACTTCTATGTCTTTCTTTAAACCATCCATATTAGCTTCTACGCCTTTTTTTAAACCATCCATCTTAGCTTCCACACCATACATCTTAGCTTCTACGTCTTTCTTTAAACCATCCATCTTAGCTTTTTTCACTTTTTGTGCGAGTGAAATTTGTTGCACTTGTTATCGTAATTTTGATATATCATGTTGCATTTCTTCCTCTTCTTCATGAGTCATGCTAGAGCTTTCAGGTTTCTTACTAGGTGTTTCCATTTTCTTTCTTCGGGGCATCAATTACTGATAATAATGCTTCACTATACCCTTTGAATTCCTTCAAACTAATTAAACTTATGCAAAAATTTAAAAAAACTACACACCTTTTTTCACTTTGTAGGAGCTCGATATTGAACGACTGTAACTCTGTAATTTCGGATCTCCAAGGTCTGAAATTACGACCTGTAGTATCCCTCTGTGCCCTCTTTCTAATGCCACCAGTCTGATCGAAATTGGATTCTCCAAGAAAGAGTTATGCCCCACCTCCCAAGATGACCTGCTTATATACTTGTTCAGTAGAGCGAACTTGTACGAAGTGCCACGTGTTACTGTTTCGACCTTCAGACCTAAAAACAATACACAGAAACGTACAGTCTGTCCTCTTTCTGTAGCTTCTTACGAAATTTCAATTTGATGCTTAAAGAGAAAATTATGACGATTTTCCCAAGGTCACTTATTTAGAATGTAATTCAGTAGTCTTCAAAAACCCTAAATTCCTCAGATTATATCTTTGAAAATATAGAAAAACAAGATCTGAAATTTGGATCCGAGCTTCACCAAGATCTCGGCTCAAATGGGTTTTAATTTGAGAGTCTGAACCTTCGTACAAAAAAAATTGTAGTGAAACTTCCACGATGACTTGTTTGAAATGAAATTCTGGAGCTTGCAAAAAACCCTAACTTCCTTAGATCATAGATCCGAAAATATAGTGAGAAAAAATCTGAAATTCGGACCCAAGGTTCAGACCGATTTCTTCTCAAATGGGTTTTTTTTTTAGCTTTTGAAACTTCATAGTGAAAATGTCATAATGACCTGTTTGGAGCAGCGAAACCCTAGAATCTGAAGCTCTGATACCAAATGTTATGAAACCAGCTCACAAAAAGATAGAAAAGATAGATCAACAACTTAAAAACCAACCTCTTCAAGGGGGCAACCTCCTTTACATTACACAAATGAACAATTTTTGGATGATACAAATGACAAAACCTCCTTTCTATATATAGGAGTCTAAGGGGTCACGATATAACCAATGCTAACCTAACAATAATAATATAAGGGCATAAAAATAATAATAGTGGGCTTCTACGGGGCGCAATAATAACAATATGGGGACAATAGGGGCACAACAATAACAATAAGGGATAAAATGACAATAGTAATGAGGGAATCACTAGTATTATATGGACTTAACAGACACTTCTTAAGGGAAAGAGCACATATTACTGGGAATCTCGATTGAATAAACTTAGAAGCATACTTCCCACTAAGATAAAACAAAAACTTCAGATTAGTTATGATACACTGGATGTGACTGAACAAGCAATTCTCTTAGATATTGCCTGTTTTTTCTTTGGAAATGACAGGGATATGGTCACAAGGATATGGGATAATAGTTTGTGTGGGTTTCAAAATATATAGAACAAATGTCTTATTGAGGTGAATTGCCAAAATAAAATAAAAATTCACGATCACCTTAGGGATTTGGGAAGAGAGCTTGCCAAAGATTCAAAATTGCCGCGTCGTCTTTGGTGTTGGCAACCGGACGATATTGATGATTTGTTACAGGAATCATCGGTAAGTTCTAAATAGTTCAATACGGTCGATTCCTCCATCATTTTCAGTAATTTTACAAGATTGAAAGGGTGATCATTATCATATTTTAACAATGGGTAATCATTATCTTGTTTTATCAATGGACAGGTAATATCCGTGCGCGGAATTAGACTGGTTCACAATGAATACAGTAATATTGATGACGATGATGTATTTGGCCGTATGAAGAGGTTGCAACTTCTCGATACTGAAGGAGTTCTCGTGGAACACATTTTGACAAAGGTGCAGTTTCCAAATCTCATATTCCTGCATTGAAAGATTGTCCATCCCCTTCCTTGTCTTTCTTGACATCAATTAATAATTAATTTTGAATTAGTGTTAGTTTTATTAAGAACTATAAAAAGAGTTTTGTTTTGTTTTTTTTTTTTTTTAAATTTAAAATGAATATAAAGAAGTCTTTACGGGTAATTTAATTGGTGATTGAAGTGAAATAAAATAGTGTAAACTAAGAGATCCAAAGTTCCATCCTTTGACACATCCTAGGTCGTAAAGGTTTAGTGACCCTTCTTAACTAAATACAAAAACCCAATTACTCATTCCTCTAATTTAATATATATATGTAATTAAATAACAACAAAATTTTATCTATTAATTTAATAATAATAAAATTTAAAAATAATAACAAATAAATTATAATAAAATTTATCATTTTCAAAAATTTTAATATATAAAATAAATATTGCATAAATTTAAATAAATATCATTAATATTTTTAAATAACACGATTTTCGTTAAATAATAATCACAAATAAATTATAATAACTTTTATCATTTACCAAAACAAAACATATAAACTAAATATTACACAAATTTGCACGTGATTCACGAATAAAATATTAACACGTAATATTAAAAATCTATACGATAATCCTTTGTTGTGTTACCATATTTCTTAAGTTGGAGAAAATATTAAATATTGCTTTAGTTATCATTTAACATTTTGGAGAGATTTCATAGGCCCAGTTGGTACAAGATCACCTTAATGAGTTTCGCTTTATTACCTTAAAATATCAGAATCTCATATTTAATATATAGAAATATTTAATTCGCTTTATTACCTTAAAATATCAGAATCTCATATTTAATATATAGAAATATTTAACATACAGTGATGTGTGGTTTGACGGTAAGTTTATTTGGGTGAAGTTTGGGAGACCGCAGTTCAAATCTCATTGGGTACACTGGCCTGCTGTAGTGGATGCTTGAGAAGCAGATTCCCCACCCCCACGAGAGTCTCGCTTTGCTAAAACCATAGGATCTTAGTATATCTACTTGCAGGTAGTTGGATGTACTCTTGGTGTTATAGTGGTAGCTACGAGGATACCATAGGATAAGTAGATTCCCCACCCCCGCGAGAGTCTCGCTTTGCGAAAACCATAGGATCTTAGTATATCTACTTGCAGGTAGTTAGATGTACTCTTGGTGTTATAGTGGCAGCTACGAGGATACCATAGGATATGCAGATTCCCCACCCCCACGAGAGTCTCGCTTTGCTAAAACCATAGGATCTTAGTATATCTACTTGTAGGTAGTTGGATGTACTCTTGGTGTTATAGTGGCAGCTACGAGGATACCATAGGATAAGCAGATTCCCCACCTCTGCGAGAGTCTCATTTTGCTAAAACCATAGGATCTTAGTATATCTACTTGCCGGTAGTTGGATGTACTCTTGGTGTTATAGTGGCAGCTACGAGGATACCATAGGATAAGCAGATTCCCCATTCCCGCGAGAGTCTCGCTTTGCTAAAACCATAGGATCTTAGTATATCTACTTGCAGGTAGTTGGATGTACTCTTGGCATTATTTGCTAAAACCATAGGATCTTAGTATATCTACTCGCAGGTAGTTGGATGTACTCTTGCTGTTTTAGTGGCAGCTACGAGGATACCATAGGATAAGCAGATTCCCCACCCCCGCGAGAGTCTCGCTTTGCTAAAACCATAGGATCTTAGTATATCTACTTGCAGGTAGTTAGATGTACTCTTGGTGTTATAGTGGCAGCTACGAGGATACCATAGGATAAGCAGATTCCCCACCCCCGCGAGAGTCTCGCTTTGCTAAAACCATAGTATCGTAGTATATCTACTTGTAGGTAGTTGGATGTACTCTTGGTGTTATAGTGGCAGCTATGAGGATACCATAGGATCTTAGTATATCAACTTGCAGGTAGTTAACGAAAGGTACTCTTGGTGTTATAGTGGAAGCTACGAAAATACCATAGGATCTTAATATATCAACTTGCAGGTAGTTAATGAAAAGGAAATATATGAAATCGTATACTGACCGCCACTCCATTTACACAAGGGCAACCGCAAGTCCGTGTCTATCTAAAAATTCTACACAAAACATTGGAATCATCGAGGGATGGGCCATGCTTATAGTCTTTTATATTTACCCCTTATTAATACAAACCATGATTGGCTTCTTTTTTTTTTTCATTTCTAGCTTTTTCGTAATAAACAATTTCAGCGTGTATTACATATGTAATAAGTAATTGTTTTTTTATCTTAATTTTTCAATGTTATAGTATGTTGTTGTTGTTGTTGTTGTTGTTTTTTTTTTTTTTTAATTAAAAATTAAATATTTTAAATTAAATTTATTAAAAAAAAAAAATTAAGTGTAGTATAATTTATAAATAAAATGTTTTTTAGAGTATTTTTCTCTGATTAATTTTAATGAAAAATTTGTAAAGATTTTAAAAAAATTGAGTTTAAGTTGTTTAATCTATAGAATTTAAGTGCTTGAAGGTTTTCACAGTGTTAAATTTATTTATGCATTCAAAAATGTACTTTAAATAACAAAAAATCACAATCTTATTTGAGATTATATCATCTAGTGAAAAAACCATTTAATCTATATAGTAAACTAAGCCATTATTTCATAATCTAAATTTATATTAATTATATAATATATTTTTATAGAAATAAAAAACAAATATTTGTTCACTTGCAACTCGACTTTACTTTATGTAATCAATAATAAAAAAATCCATCAACCATCTATAGCATTGGAACGCTAAATGTTTCCTAGCATCAAATTTGGTGGAAAATTATGTTTAAAAATATATTACAATTTAGTTTAGATTTATTTGTAAACTCTATAATTTTCTATTATTATTATTAACAAAAAAAAATTGTAAGTTTGGGAGGACTACATTTTTCTTCATGTCTAACTAATATATCACTTCGATTGGAGCGGGGAATTGAATGTGTGACTTCACATCAAGGAGTGTTTTGAACGAGTGACTTCACATCGAGGAGTGTCTTAACATAGCATCGATTGGAGCGGGGAATTGACTGGGTGACTTCACATCAAGGAGTGTCTTAACATAGCACCGAATTAAACCGGCGACTTCGCATCAAGGAGTGCCTTAATAGAGCCATCAAGGAGTGCCTTAACAGAGCACCCGAGAACCGGTGACTTCACATCAAGGAGTGTCTTGAATGAGTGACTTCACATCAAGGAGTGCCTTAACATAGCATCGATTGGAATGGGGAATTGACTGGGTGACTTCACATCAAGGAGTGTCTTAACATAGCACCGAATTAAACTAGTGACTTCTCATCAAGGAGTACCTTAATAGAGCCATCAAGGAGTGCCTTAATAGAGCACCCGAGAACCGGTGACTTCGCATCAAGGAGTGTCTTAACAAAGCCATCAAGGAGTGCCTTAATAGAGCATCTGATGACTGCATCCATCAAGGAGTACCTTAACAAAGCACCAGAGCACCGTCTATCCAAGACCCCGGGCTGGAGAATTGAACTGGTGACTTCACATCAACCTATAACTTCAGATCAAGGAGTGGCTTAGCAAAGTACCCAATCACCATCTATCCAAGACTCATGGACATTATTAGCTATTATTATTATTAGTTATAATAGAATCAAGCTTAGATTGGCCTTCAAACTAGGGCATATTTTATATGATATATTTGTTTAAATTTTACCATTTCTTTGAACTACTACTCTTCTTCTTTTATTATTATTATTATTATTCTTTAGTTTAATTTAGATTAAATTAAATTAATTTTCAAATTTAATGAAGATTTTTTATATAAATAGAATTTAGTTTAAATTATTCATATTATTTTAAAATAAATTAATTTAGTTTTAATTAAAAAAAATTAATCAAAATAAATAGTAAATTTTTTTAAACCATAATTTTATAAATTTTATTAATAAAATGTAAATAAAAAACATATATATCTTAATTAAGTATATACAATGACACATAAATATATAAAATAGAGAATAATAAAATATTAAAAACTAAACAATTTAGTTTTTAAATTGAGTTTTCCAATTGGAGTTTGAAGTAATATTTTTTTTTTTTTTCAAAAGAAACCGTAATATTGTAAGTATATACAATGACACATAAATATATAAAATAGAGAATAATAAAATATTAAAAACTAAACAATTTAGTTTTTAAATTGAGTTTTCCAATTGGAGTTTGAAGTAATATTTTTTTTTTTTCAAAAGGAAACCGTAATATTGTATTTAAAATGAGTTTTACAATTGGAATTTTATTACTTATGTTTATTTGTGTATGCAATTTTTTATTTAAAAGAAAAAGTGTAATATAATAATTATAATAATTATTATTATTACTACTATGATGATGATGATGTGAATTGAGATTATTTGTATCCATAAAAAAATAAAGAGGTTATAATTGTTATTTTATCAACTTAAAAAATTGAAGAATTTGAAATTACTACTCATATTTATTTCATTGTCTTCAAACCCATTACATTATGGAAAACAAACCATATAACCAAAATACTTTAATTAATCTCCACAATAACCTCTGCAAAAGATATACAACAAGCTCTCATTCCATAAAGCCACCAGATTGTATACAAAGATGTCCAAGAAGCATGAATGGCTCCATCGATATCAATAAGATTGACAATTAGAGCTATGTAAAAAGGCCTCCGACACAGATATAACACTGAAGAGTGTGACCATCCATATATCTTGTAAATCATACAATACTCACCATCAGTAGAATAGGTCATCCATAGATTATAAATCATATTTCCAAAGCCAAATGCAAGATAAAACCATGTTGCAAAGTGGAAGAAACTGCAAAGTTTGCTAACTCAGAAAAAAGAAGCATGTAGTAAGGCACAGTAAAGACCATAAAACCAAGAGCAAACACAATGCTCCACAGAGAAACATGTAAACATATCGAATAGCCCAATATAGGAGACCAACCACCATCGAATCGGGATCAGAGTACCAAAATCAGAGTCCCTCAATCACACATAGCAAGCACAAGATACCAACTTTACCATTGAATCCATAAGAAAAGCAATGAATGGACTACAAAATGTGCACGATGAAATCCAATAAGCAAGGAGCATAATATGAGCACATTTCACTTCATAACAAAAATAGTAAGCAGACCGCCATAAAGAAAATCCATAGTTGTAGGAAGCATCATCCAAAAAACTGTAGAACAAACATCTATGAAACCCATCACCATTAATCTTGATCAAAGGAAATGATAGTAGGATTTTGACCATGATCAACTAGAGGATCAGTGAGGTTGCATGAGGAAGAGTCACTCACCAAGAAGCCTTCTACAAGAGCCAAACAAGAGTCGATGTTATCTAAACAAAACCTGAGATTGTGAATCATTCGTTTCATATCTTCCATAGAGGAGAAAATATTGTAGGACTCCACATGTTTGTATTTGGAAATCAAGTGTAGCAAAGAGGCCATTTGTTGGTGTAAGGCCAACAAATTCTTGAATGAAGCCTTCAATTCCTAAATGTTCTAGGGTCTAGAACCCATTTCATTTCCTCACCCACTAATTCATAATCTGAATGATATGGTATATCCCCTGCCTCTTTACTCTCCAACAGTAAAATTTCCCTCCTAACCTCCAAAGGAACAACATCAAAAAAAGTTGCGACAGAGTCATCGGCAAAAGGTCGGCTTCTTTTAATGTTGACATTACCTCCTTCACCTCTCCTGCTAGTAATCCTCTATCTAGGAGCCAATGAAACAACGACCAAGGAACACTGGCCACAACAACGAAAAGAACCTCTACCTTCAAAGCAATGAAAGGGATGATTTACAACACCCTAAATTCTAGACCTTAAAATTACCGAGTCATCCCCCAAGCACCATAGAAGAAGAATAAATTCTAGCAAATTATCAAACTCCCTATATCTCAGAGACATGACATAATCCCACTACCAGTTAGGGAATTCGTAAATGCACAGACCTAAGAAAAAGTGGCTATTGCAATACCCAAGAAACTTAACTCTGTCAATTAACACCTGACTCTTAATATAATTACCAAATTGAAAGAGAGCAAACAACCAAAAATCTTAAACATACACTCCAGACCTTAAATCTTTTTTAGCACAAACACCATGAGAATAAAATACAAGTAACCCAAATAACTATCACCTGTAAATACCGAATTCAACAAATCTTGTTGAGAAACAACCTTCAAGAGAGCAGGCGAGTAAGATACAAAGACAAACTTGCCCAAACCATAACACCAATCTAGAAAAGGAGAGACACAATTTTAACGAAAATGGATGGTTTAACTTAAGGAGAGAGCCAAAACCTGATATATACCAATTGACATCATAAGATACTAAGCCCTTCCTGAAAGCAACAATTCAAAAGAAAGAACATCAGATTAAGACAGATAAGAGGGGACAAGGAACAAACTTCGCCTCCTTTCACACATACCTTATACTTTTGAAAACGATCATCTGCACATTGAACCCACTTGTTCTTCTTCCCACAAGCCTCAACCAACCCTTGCCACACCATTATGTAGATTGGACACTTGGTAGAATGGCACTCTAGCCAAGGCCAGGACCTCACCCCTATCGAGGTATCTAATTGGCAACATTAAAATGAAAGGAAATTTTAAATAATTCAATCACAATAGTACAAGTTTAGAAGTGTATACATTGAAGATCAAAACTAAAAAGTACCAAATCAATTGAAAAAAATTCAAGCATTATTGTGAATTCTAGTGTCATCAAGAATGATTTAGAGGGTCAAGTTATTAAATGTTATTTTCACTAACACCATCACAACCCAAAGTAGCAGAACTCATACAAGATTAGGTGAAGCCAAAGCTACAAAGTATCCAATAAACACAAGAAAATAAAGTTGCTAAAGTGTCAAAAAGCACTATCTACATTCAAATTATGTTCGAAACCAAGATTCCCTAGCCCAAAACCCATCATAGATAAAGAAACCATGGGTTCAACTCAGTCAAAACCTTAAGAGACCTTTTCAAAGTAAAGATAATAAGGCAAAGGCCATGACAACTAAAACCTCATAAACTAGGGAATCAAGTAGTTTCAAAAGAGAATAAAGTAGCTTCAAAACCCTTAGGCAAGGGAAATCCCCTCCATGAGGGAGACACTTCTGGAGGAAAGAGTGAGGCCAAACTAAAACTAAAGTTGAATCCTCCATACACAACCGAAAACAAACCACCCATTTAGATTAGCCTTCAAACCTAGGGAATAATGAAAGATCCAACTCAAAATAAAAGATAAAGAACCCACTGTAAGTGTCTAAACATAAGAATAAAGCAAAAGCATTATCACCTCACCAGATTAAAGTCCATAATTGGCTACAAGCAACTGAGACTCACTTCAAATCCCATGAAAGCCACAGAAAAAAAGAAGAGAGAAATCACAACATTTAACAACACCGAAGGAAAATATGAAGTTAGTTGCATAAAGTAGGGTTGTAATGATCATTGAAGGCAAAGGAAGAAAAACATAAGACGCCATCCTTAAATGGATTATCAATTTCACTTTCCTCTAACCCATAAAATTTAATTTTGTATTGATAAAACTTTAAAATTCAATATTAAAAATATATTTTAAATTTTTAAATTTTTCCATCCATCAATTAATAGTGTTCATTTCCATTTCCTAAATTTTAAAATTTTAAACAATAATATGACAATATCTAGAAGTTTATTATTAAGTGTAAAAAACTATAATATTGAGAGACTATTTTATTTAAAGTTTAATATATCTCAAAATACTAAAATTTAACTAGTTTTTTTTATTAGATTAAAACTGGGTTGGGTTAGTTTTAATGTTGGATGGAAGAATTAGGTCGTGGTTGGCCTTAATGTTGGATGAAAAAACCATTTGCCAATGTTATCACTAGGGTTGTGGGAATCTAGGTGGAGATTGGATGCCCCTTGGAATAGTTTAATTCTGCCAAAGGTAGCTCTCATCCTCAACCCTTCCCACATGAGATATGAACCTATGAGATTTGAACCTATAACTTGTTGAAAACTAAACCCTTATAACAATTAAATTGTTTTGAACATATAGTACTTGATAAATATGTGTTGGACTCTTTCCCAAATCTAATTTTTATTAAATTATTTTATAATAACAATAATTTTTTATTTATAATTAATGTTAATTTATTTTTTAAATAATTATGTTATATTATTATGATGAATAATAAAAAATATTTTATTTTATTTTTTAATTAATCTAATTTTTATTATCAATTTTTCTATTAATTAAAAAATACAATAAAATATTTTTTAATTATTCATCATAATACAATAATATAATTATTTTAAAAAATTCTTTCACATTAACTATAAATATCAATTATTATTATTATTAATTATTATCGTTTTTTGGGATTCAAATGCCTTTAAGTCATTCATCTATGACCATTTCCATTTCCATTTCTCATGATTTTTGACTAGTCCCCTTAGCACTCATTGCATCGGAAGTCCTGGTTACCAGGTGCAAGCCCCGGAAGTGATGATTGAAGCTATGTGATTTATTTCACTAGTTTCAATCCCACTTCTTCACCCTGAACTTCACCTGATGCAATGAGTCCTAAGTAGACTATTCAAAAATCATGAGAAATTAGTCAGTTACGACTACCTCTCATGGAAATGGTCATAGATGAATGATTTACTTAAACGCAGTTGAACCCGAAAAATTGATATCTAATATAATGCACTGCAAAAAAAACCCCAATATATAATTTTTATTATTAAATTATTTTATAATAACAATAATTATTTTATTTATAATTAATGTTAAAAAATTTAAATAATTATATTATTATATTATGATGAATAATAAAAAAATATTTTATTTTATTTTTTAATTAATCTAATTTTTATCATCAAATTTTCCATTAATTAAAAATATAACAAAATATTTTTTAATTATTCATTATAATACAATAATATAATTATTTAAAAAAAAAAATTCACATTAACTATAAATATCAATAATTATTATTATTATTATTAATTATTATTTTCATTACAATAACGGTTAATATATCAGGATCATTTACATCATTCCATTAATATATCAAATACAATAATCCACATTAAATACTATTCCATCATAATTACTTACACCGCTATATTAATGTATCATTATTATTCAAATAAGATGTTTTTTATGCTCGCCATTTAAAAATCTTTAAATATCATTATTACGGACCTGGAATGTTTTTAATAAATCCCATCTGGACGGAGAAATAAATAAAAATAAAACTTGTATTGATGTTTTCAATACAGAATTCAAAGATACATTGTACTGTCCCTGCACTAACTGAGTTACTGTTACAGTACGACCTGTTCACTCTTCATGTTTGCTCCTTCAAATCTGTACACCTCTCTAAGCTACTCGTAGGCATTGAAAAAGACTCCACATTCAGCAAAAAGCAAAAGCCTTTTCTGTAACAAATCAAATCAAATGTTGTTGAACAGATTTATAAATTTCCACCGGATTTCGATAAAAACAGAGACAAGAAAAGTGGCAGAAAACGAAGAAGACCTGACGGTTTTCCTGGTCGTTGCTGCTACAGGAAGACCTGTAATTTTTCTTGGGAAACGCCTACTTTTGGAAACGAGTTGGAAGTACTTCAAGAAAATGACAGTGGAAATGTTTTAATAAATGGAGTTGTTTGTAATGCTATTTTTTGGAAGGTTTTTTGAGTAGATTTTTGATGGATTTTTTCCCTTTAATTTCTCTAAAATCTAGTCAAAATTTATTGAAATCACAATATTTATGGGTAAATCTTATAAAAATGTTTTAGGGATTTTTCATGGTGTTGAATTTATATATACAATTAAAAAACTAATTTAAATAACACAAATCAAGATTTTACCTCAAATTTTTCAATCAAATTACGACACGAAATCCAAAAAATCACACTATAAACAATTCCTTGAAAAATTAACTAGAAAAACTACTGTACTATTTGATGCCCCATATTCCAAGCTGTCATGGCGTTCAGGTTTATAATCTCTTTCACATTAGAATTTCTTCATATAATTATAGTTTTAAACAAAATTGAAATTTTTTTTTGGTTGTTGTGACATATTGTAATATATAAATAAATTCAGCCTCTTGAAAAGGCTTAAGACTCTGCAAATTAAACAATTTTTAAGAATTACTAGATTAATATTTTTGTGATTCCAATTCCCTTGAAATTCATTTTTTTAATAGATCTATTAAAATTAAACTTTAGAACATTAAAATTCAATATTCAAAACGTGAAAAATTAAGATAAATTTCAAAAATATATATTAAATTTTAATCAACATTAACGGGACAAAATAACCACCATGGGAAAGTTCATTTCATCCTCACTTGTTAAGTTTTTTCTTTTTTCTTTTTAATGTGCAGAGTGGGCCTGAAAGGAGAGATGGTAAACGTCTGCTACTGTACGACTAGAGCACAGACCACCAGCTTGCCATGTGATATATGAAGAGAATTAGTAGCAAATGTCAAATCACCCATGCTAAGTCTGTCGCAATTTTGGGAAGCCGTGACAACGAGGAGCGAGTGAAGTCTTCGACACGCGGATTTTCAGGGAAAACTGAAAACCCCGCTATACTCCGTTGTCTTCTTTGGCTCTTCGTTCCATCTTTGGAAATTGGAGAAGTCTCCCACAAAAATGAAACTCATATTGAAATTCATTTTTTTTGAATTCATTACACTGAAATTCATTTTTTTGAATTCATTACATTAAAATTATAAAAATATAGATGTTAAATTAGAATTAAAGTTAATTAGAAAAAATATCATTAAAAAATCATTTCATCTTTTGAATTTTTTTTTTTTTGGAAATCTGCAGGCTAAGCGTCAGAGTAGGCCGTAAAGAAAGATGGTAAACTTACGGTACCACTAGAGCACAGAGCATCAGAGCGGCATGCAGGGTTGGAATTTCAAAAAGACCAGCCTCGCAGAGAGCAACAGAGTAGTGTGTAGGGTTGGAATTTCAAAAAAGTCTACCTCGTCAAATTTTAGGTTTTTCAGAGTTTCCAACCTGATTTCATAATTTCAAAACAAATTTTTAATTTAACTTGTATTTGAAAGACAAATCACTCCATGATGATAATTTACACTTCAAATTCCAACCCAACCCAACCGATAGCATGTGATTCCAACCCTGGTGGCATGTGATGGATGAAAGGAATTAGTACCAAATGTCAAGTCACGCAGGCTAAGACACTCGCAATTTTGGGAAGCCATGACAACGACGAGCGAGTGAAGTGCATTTATTCAGGTTTAGACTCGCGGATTTGCAGGGGAAAATTGAAAACTCCGCAGTGCCTTAGTCAAGTTCAGTCTTCCGCTTTGGCTCTTTCGTTCCATCTTTGGAAATGGGAGAACATGGGGCGGTGCTGAGGTGATCGGCCACACCAGAGGATATGCACAGAGGCCATGTCTCCCAAAAAATGAAACTCACACTGCAGACAGAGTCGTTTAAGGAGATGGAGGAATTGTCAGATGGTTAAAAGTGGTCAGAATCTGGAAAAAAAATTCAAAAAATCTTGTAGAAGCAGTGTTTGTGGTGGAAATAGATTTAACACCATCAAAAACGTGTAGAACACCTAAAATTTTAAAGTTTAACAATTATAACTTAGATTTACAAAAATCTTTGCTGAATTTCCTTTAAATATAATTGGAATTTCCATAACTATTATAACTTGGATTTACAAAAATCTTTACCTAATTTCTTTTAAATATAATTGGAATTTCCATAATTTTTTGGACAATTCCTCCACCTGGTTAGACTACGCACACTGCCACCTACCCTGTCCGTTGGAATAATCGATCTCCATAAAAGCACGTAGTGTAAAGAGCTCCCAAATTAGTTTGGAAATTAATTGAAATTTCAAATAGAAATTTTTGAAAATTTAAATTATAATGGTTAAACTTGCTCCAAAAATTTTTAGAGTATTAAATTTGTTTTCATTGTAAAAAATAATTTAAACACTATAATATTTTGATTTTTTGAAATTATTTTTACCCACTTCTGAACTAAAATTTACACTTTAACTCCAATTAAATTTGTAGCGTTCTGTAGCGCTGGTAGCCAACCCCTTTCAATAAATGGACTTACTTTGGTCGGACCGTTGCAGTTTAAAAAGCGCACAACTTGTTATATTCATCGACCTTTTGGAATCAAATATCTTGTATCCTTAATTTATTGTGGAAGAAGACATTGATAATATAGTATTTTGTATTTTGTGATTTTGGGAGGTTGCACTATTACGCTCATTCCTTTACATATACTTAAGGGTTGCATAATTGACTTAGTCGTCTTTTCTTGTATTTTGTGATTTTGAGAGGCTGCATTGTTAAATTTATTTATCTTTTTGTATTTTGTGATTTTGAGAAGGTGTAGTGTTTGATTTATTGATTTTATATTAATTTTAAATTAATATTTTATTTGATTGATTATTTTTATGAAAATAAGATAAAATTGTTAAATTATTGTTATTAATTAAATTGATTGGTAATAAAGGTTTATAGTATAATTTCTTGTGGTGTGGCATATTTTTTGTGGTTAGGTGTATGTCTCGAATGCAAATATCATCTTATTGTTTGGAGTTCTATCTCTAAACCAAAGGATCTCAATGGCTGGGAATACTGAACTCCCGAGTTTTTGGCTGGTCCATGTTAATGAAGTTTCTATGGAGGACATTTTTCAATGGGGGAATATGGGGGGCAGATCATCTCAGCAAAATATCATAAGCTAAGGCCCAACATACACTGGATTAAGATGGAGGAGATTGGTATCAAGAGGGGCCCAACATACACTGGATTAAGATGGAGGAGATTGGTATCAAGAGGGGCCCAACATACACTGGATTAAGATGGAGGAGATTGGTATCAAGAGGGGCCCAACATACACTGGATTAAGATGGAGGAGATTGGTCTCAAGGGGGGCCCAACATACACTGGATTAAGATGGAGGAGATTGGTCTCAAGGGGGGATTGTACATCTGAGTGAGTTTCCAAAAGATAAAGTTTTGGTTTTTGCGTCAGGTGAAATGGGCATTTGGGAGCAGTAACAAGTTGATTATTGGGTATGATAGGATCGTTAGCATTCCAGAATCCATTTCCATATTTGATGATATGGTTGCGACACTTCAACATAGGGGCATTATTTATTTGGACCAAGTAATTTACTATTGGAATGATAGGATCGTTGGCATTCCAGAATCCATTTCCATATCTGATGATATGGTTGCGACACTTCAACATAGGGGCATTATTTATTTGGAACAAGTAATTTACTATTGGAATGAAATCCTCCTGACATGGAAAGGGGCGTTACAACTTGGATTGACTGGGAATATGGTTGTTGACTGGAATAATTATCTCAGAGCCCTTTAAAAATGTCGGTCTATGTAGGAATGTAATGGGTGACTACCTCACATGGGACGACACTCTACATAATGGAGTTGTGGTGGTTGCATAGAATAACAAATACATTATGCACCTTACACTGGATAATATTGCATCGTCGTGGTTTTCTGCTATATGGAAAATTTAGGCTCCTTTGAAAATTATTTTGTTTGTCTCGCTGGCGTGGAAGAACAAGATATTGACATGGGATAATTTGTGTAAAAGGGGACTTCAGGGTCTAGGTTACTGTCCATTTTGTGGTGCAAATTATGAAACAATTGTATATCTTTTTTTCACATGCAAAGTCACACTTAAGGTCTGGTCGTTGACATTGTCCATCTTTAAATTGTTGGAAATAATACTGAGAGGGGGGTGGTGAATCAGTATTATCAAATTCTTATCAATCTATCTTCCTTATTTATACTTTGAATAATTCTTCAAATATTGATCATTACTTTGTATGTCAGTATCATAAAATAATGAGCAGGAACAAGAAAAGCAAATAGTCACACAAAAGAACACCAGATATAAGGTGGAAACCCAATGTGGGTGAAAACCACCTGCTGCAATATGTCTCTATCTTCTTTCAATTAGAAACTTATTTTACAATGATTTTTTACTGGTGCAGTCCTTTACAAGTACGCAGGCTACAACCTGCAGAGAGCTACAACCCTCTCTTATTCTCCAGCTTCTCCTGGAAGGGAGCTACAATCCCCTTAGCTCTTGTACTAGCCAAGATACTAGTACGTAGGTGCTGGCCTACTGAAGGCTACAACCTTCTCTTTCTTCCAGGGACCACGTTTCATAAATTTTCAGACTGGATCCATGAACATCAACCAATCATCAAGTATATCTCCTTTTCCCAATTAGCACTGAATCAAGTAAACACTTCTCTGACAGCTGTACCCAGAACACAGTAACAGTAACCACACACCAAATTCTGAACCCAGAATACTGCAGCAATAGACAGAGCCAGGTAGATCATAATTTAAAGATATACGCTACTTCAACAACCTGAAACCTGCGTGCAGATCTATAAAGGATAATTCCTTCTTTCAAATATTCAGACACTAATTAACCCAGATTGTCAGATTTATAGATCAAGCATGCGCCTCATATAACGGATCAAAATCATGCAAAGATACTATTATTCAAGCATAAAGATTATGACCCATCAATAGAACTTATCCTTCTTTATGCGCTAAGGTTCCTCCTTCATTCAGATCCAGATCTGCACCATAACCCAATCACAAATATTTCAGATCTAGCACTTATTAGATATTCAATTTATTCGATGATGCTTTGCCAAATGATCTCCTTCCTCTTTTATAGTCTTAGGCCTTCCACAATACCACGGTCCAAAACCATAGGATCAAAAAAATTGTTGGACTAATACCATGAACCAACCATGAAAGTGCGTGAGATCAACACTTTTGGATGCAATACCACGAGCCAAAACCATAGGATCAAAAACTATAGGACTAATACCATGAACCAACCACGAAAGTGCATGAGATCAACATTTTTGGATGCAATACCACGAACCAAAACCATAGGATCAAAAAACTGTCGGACTAATACCATGAGCCAACCATGAAAGTGCGTGAACTTTTTCTCTACATGAAATAAACTCTTCTCTGCATAAAAGTGTGTGAACTTTTCTCTCCATGAAATAAACTTTTCTCTGCATAAAAGTGCGTGAACTTTTCTCTACATGAAATAAACTTTTCTCTGCATAAAAGTGCGTGAACTTTTCTCTACATGAAATAAACTTTTCTCTGCATAAAAGTGCGTGAACTTTTCTCTACATGAAATAAACTTTTCTCTGCATAAAAGTATGTGAACTTTTCTCTACATGAAATAAACTTTTCTCTGCATAAAAGTGCGTGAACTTTTCTCTACATGAAAGAAACTTTTATCTTCATGAAAGTGCGTGAACTTTGCTGCACTATAATTTATCATCTGAGATGAGTGGGTTGCCATCAAGTACAACATATGTATCATAATGCCAACAATCTCCCCCTTTGGACTTGATGGCAACAACAACCAATCACTCTCCCTCTTTGACATCAAGGGCAAAGGGTTATGCTCCCCCTAAGAACATGCTCCCCCTGACTATAAACCAGATCTGCAAAGAAGAACCATAATCCATCAAACACCATAAATGACCATGAAAGAGATAGAGACGTATTGCAGCAATATTCAGACCAGCATCCATGATCTCCTTCTGTACTTCCTCCATAATGCCAACAATGCATGATATGCTCCCCCTGAACCTGTGCCATTCGATCTTTGACCAATCCGCAACCCAGCACATGTACGCATATACTTCAGATGAACCTTGCGTACAACCAACAATCAGAAGAGATTCAACAACAAGATGATGCATCAACAACCCCCAGCTTTTACCTAAGGTATTCAAAGGTCTCCCTAGGCAATGGTTTGGTGAGTATATCAGCAACCTGTTCCTTAGAAGGAACATACTCCAACTTGACCTTTTGTTCAAGCACTTGTTCCCGGAGAAAGTGATACTTGATTGGTATGTGCTTGGTTTTTGAATGCATGACTGGGTTCTTTGAAATGCTGATTGCACTTGTATTATCACATAAGATGGAGATGGGTGGTGTACAAGTGATTTGAAAATCCTGCAAGGTCTGCATCATCCAAAGGAGTTGAGTGCAGCAAGATGCAGTAGCAACATATTTTGCTTCAGGTGTAGACAAGGCAATCGAACTCTGTTTCTTGTTGAACCAAGATACTATTCTGGAACCCATAAAGAATGCACCACCACTTGTGCTCTTCCTGTCATCCACGCTGTTATCACTCAGGTTGTCCCTTTTGACTCCTAAAGGGATACGGCCGAGGTAACCACAAACCAACTTTGGACTGCATGCCCTAGCCTGCCTGCATAAAGAGAGGGCTCTCTCTTTATGATTTAGCTTTGTTGAAAGGGATGATTTTAGGCTAGATATGGTGCACAGGGGTTTTGATTGAGTTTTGGTGGGAAAACTGACACTTTCAGGTAGAGAGGCTGAGTATAGTCTGGATGTTTCAAACCATTGGGCGTGGAGTCGAGGAGGGGAACTGCTGGTGTCTTTCCTTAATAACAGTGAGGGGAAAATGGAGCAAGATAACTGAAGCAGAAGCAACTTTCAGGTTCAAGGGATGGCAAGAATGCTAAAGAAAGAGAGGCAGATAAGAATCTTTCCAACAGATTAGCAGAGGAAACAACAAGGCGCTACCTAGGAGTAGTTAAGAATTCCTAGATAATTGGCCAGCACAGGTGAACTGGGGTAAACATGAGCCAGAAGGAATTCAATGTTCATAACCAATTCATTCAGAAGAAAACATCAAGAAACAACAAGAATTGAGCATAGAGAGTATTTAAACTAATTCTAGGCTATTCTTTCTTCCTGCTATTTAGATAATGGCAAACACATAAACAGAGATAAGAGGCACTTATTGCTTCAGGCCGCAGCGCAGGAATTCCATCTCCAACTCTTTAACACATTCATCAAGAACAGACAGTTCGCTCTCCAAGCTTTAAGCAATCTTTGATCACAGAAAAATTCAGGTATACACAGCGAGTCTCTAGTGAAAATTATCAATTGACCAACCCTTAAAACTATACAGAGGGTGGTATATATAGGGCAAAACTCTCTGCAGAGTTCCTTTATTACATCTTGACCTAATTAGGTCATAAAAATGACTACTTGACCTAATCCTATCTAGAAATAAATGCAAAGAATGTCTCGGGCCGTGCTCAGGGCCGATGTGTCAAAACTGAATGAATGATGCTGTCCTCGGTGGCTTGCTGCAGTGCTTTCTGCAATAAATGGGTATGGGTTTATACTTTCTTGCTGTCCTGGTGCCTTAAATGTCTTGACGGTGATTTGAAGGCAAGGATGGGCTGATGCTTATCAATTTGATTTTCTGGGGGCTTCATCAATGTTCAGGTGCCTCGAGCCCCTAAAAAATCATGACTGATTATTTCTGGCGTCCTTTCTTCCACTAATACTCTCTGACAAAATTTGGGCTGCTGATCTGCTGTGCTGCGTGTCTAATCACCAGTAAATGGCCGTTGTTCGGCCTCTGTATCATCTGAAATTGTCTTCTGATCATTTTGGTATGCTCTGTGAGGAAAACGGATCATTTATGCGCCTTTTCGGGCTTCCTGGGGCTGCATGGAGCGAATATTCCTTAAAGATTCCCTGAAGATTCTCCATTTTGGCCCAAAAAATCCCGCGCTCATAAAAAACTGCCTCAGAATTCGATTCCGGGGCTCCGAAGTGCAACTTTCGCGCCTCTGCGTCCAAAAAGGGTTGATGACGTCAGCATTGTACGATGGGTGACGTCAGCATGGCGACGTGGAGTGATGACGTCAGCATGACGTCATCACGTACGGTCGATGACGTGGCAGGTACGGTGGCGGGACACGTGGCAGTGACGTGGCAGGAGGCCACGCAGGCGGGTGACTCATCGGGTGACTGTACAAGGGGGGTGACGTGGGCTGGTGACGTCACCGAGCGGGGCGGTAAGCGGTATGTGGCGCACCGCTTATGGGGGATGGCGGTTTCGGAGGGAGGGGCTCCGCCATAGCCCGACGCCCGACGCGTGGTGGGAGTACGGCGGCGAAACCGCCGAACTCCCGGACGTTAAAGGTCGGGCGCGTCGGGAATAAGGATGTCCGCCAGCTGTAGATCTGCGGGGCTGTGGATCGGACAGCTAGCGGAGGACACGACAGGATATGGGGTTAACGGGTGGGAATATTCGCAGGAATATTCCGAAATTAATATGCGCGGCGGATGGGTAAGGACTTAGGGAAACAGGTTTACAGGGTTAAATAAAGGCGCGGGTTAATAATTATGCACAGGAACTTTGGGTTAGGGGCGGAATGTGGGTTTTTTTGGGGGTTTTTAGGGTTAAGGGAGAGGTTGCTAGCTGACCAGATGTCAAACTAGTTCCTCAATGACACAGATGGGCTAAAAACAGTCCCAGATGGACTGTGATTTCCCTGACTTAGTATAATTATGGCTATAATGCCAGGGAGGGGTATTTACATAGGGGGATTTATATACATAATTTTAATAGGGGAAGGGAAAAACTAATAGGGAGTTATATAATAAGGGTGATGAGAAAAAGAGAGATGTTGGTAAACTGCCGCCTGAGTACCTCCAACTGAAAAAACTGCCTCAACCAAAAATGGATTGCCTAATCAAAATTGGAACACAGCAGTGGCCCTTAGACCAGCCTACTCTTATGGATACTTTTTGGCCATCTGTAGCAAATATGGAGCATTGCAGCATGCATAGCACGACATATTTGGCATGTAAAACTGTCGATCATGAAAGGTGATTAACCTGCTGCAACAGGAGGCTAACAGTGGCTCCACTTGGGGATGGCTTTTCCTTGTGAAAAGTCAAGAACAGCAGGTCAGACTGCCTTGCATTCAATTGTTGCTGTGTTCTGCAAATTTCTCTTGGCTGGCTGCCTTATTGATCCTACCTACCTACCTACCCTAACCAGCACTTACTTTGCTGTTAGGTGAAGTGAAATAACCAATGCAGCCACTTAAGTAATAATAACATGAGTGGGCTTTGCTGCTTGTGCTTGCTAATGACACCAACTGAAATTTTGCAGTTTATTATGGCTTTGTCAATCTTTGAGAAGATCAGGAAGCTACTGACCTCCTTTGCGGTGTTTAAATACTGTACAAAATTGTCCTGCAACATATATATACAATTTTTTGGCTGAATTAAAGAACTGTACAAAGGTTCAAGATCACTACCATGCCTTGGAGTCGGGAGATCATTGTCAACTCGATACTGAGCCTTGCAGCCTGTTGATGGCGACGTGCACTGATTTCTTCCATTATTCTGCCTGCCAGCGGATAGGTCATTCAGTACTTGCAGAGGTGCTTGTAATTTATTACAATCTGGCTCGAATAGGGCCGGATTGCTCTGTGCGGGCTGCTGGTCTTGTTCTTCTTTGAATAATTCAGATGGCTGAAAACAAAGAGGCAGGGGATCCATTTGGATCATCCGGTCATATGCTTCTGCTTCTGGGTCCTCCTCAATCTGATATTCAATGGCTCTTTGGGGCTGCAAAACTAGAGGCGATACCTTTGGAACAATATCTTGAGTAGCCTCCAGACGGTCAGTAGCAACACGTGGTGACACTTGATCATATATAGCATGATAGTTATCCTTGATAAATTGAAAAGATTCAAAACAAAAGGGTAAAGTTTCTTCACTGAAATCGGCACACTCTGCGTTTTCCTCCTTTTCTTCATAGCTAAGACAGGCACGCTGATCATTGGGTTCAGGTTGCTGATCCTGAATACTGCTTCCTGCCAAAATAGGATCTGATTCCTCTGCTAGGCTGATTTGGTTTTTAGGCTCATAATCATCATCATATAGATCATCCTTGGGCAGACAGTTGAAAGAAGAGGAGCTATTATATTCACACAGTATATCAGGAGACTGCTCCATCATGTATGGCTGGATGAATATGTCATCTGTTTTGTGGCAGGTTTGTTCGTGAATGTCACTACTTTCCTGTTGTGAAACAGATCTGTTCTGGTGCTCTGAACTTTCTACTTTCATTGTGATCAGCTGCATCATTTCCTCTGTCTTTTGTAACACGCTATGAAATCTTTCTTCTTGCTCTGCTTTGCGTTGTTCCTCCCTCCTTTTTAGATTTGCCTCCACGTCCACAGCTATGTCCTGCATCTGTTTCAAGGTGGACGGGCATCTTTCTCTCAGACAGAATTCCATTTCTGTGTCAAATGCTCTAGGATATTGCAATAGAGCTAAATCAAGGGGGGGTCTTATATTTAGAGGCATGGCTTGATAAACTTGATTGAATCTATCTGAAAACTGCTGAACAGATTCATCTGGATGCCTTTCTAAATGATTGTATTCTTCGATGAGCAAGAACAGATTACCTCTGATCATCCATTTATCAAGGAAAAGCTTGGCACACTGCTGAAACTTAGAGATGCTCGCCTCAGGCAACGCTTTAAACCAAGTCCTAGCTTCGCTTTGCAAAGAAAGGGCAAATAGTCTAAGACTGACATCTTCATCTTCCACTTCAAACGTATTAAGATAGTCTTCAAAAGCCTGGATATGTTTCTGGGCAGTAGTGCCATTCTCTCCATCAAATCTAGGGAGATGTTCAGGATGATTTGCCGGCAGGGGACCAAGCACAGGAGGCAAAATGAGCGGCTTATATCTTTCGGGAACTTTACGAGGCACGGGAGTATGTACAGGAACTAGAAGACTGAACTCTATTTTTGGTTCCTCCTTGACTGTATGATGATCTTCAACAGCTTTTGAAAGTTGCTGCTCTGATGTGCAAGGAGGCTTTTCAACAATCTTTTCCAAAGGAAAAACACAAAACTCTGACATAAAATCGCTTTTAAAGTACAATATGCACAGCAAAATTTGGTGCAAGTGAAAGAACATGGTCTCTTGGATGATCATCCAAATCAAGAACTTGATCTGCTTATATAATTCCTTCGGGTTCATTTCTCCAGCGGAGTCTTTGTTATGAGGATGATGTGGAGTCGCCAGGTGGATGATGTAATCTTGAAGTGCCTGATCTCTGTCCACCGTCACAGATCAGAGCTGAACATGAAAAACCCTGAAGAAAAGGAACACTTTCTCCAGAAAACGAGGCGAACTGGTCAAAATTGAGGATTCACACTAATAGACACATGATTCATGTCCCCAGTGGAGTCGCCACACGCTTCCGGCCCAATCTGCATCAGTATAAGCATGAAGTGTGAGATCTGTATCTCTAGGATACCATAAGCCATAATTTTGAGTCCCTTGAAGATATTTGAAGATTCTCTTTACTGCCTGAAGATGAGTTTCCTTTGGATTTGCCTGAAATCTTCCAACTATTCCCACTGCATGCATGATGTCTGGTCGGGTACCTGTCAAATAAAGTAGACTTCCAATCATAGATCTGTAGGTTGGTTGATGTACTGCTGCTGATTCATCATTTGCACTGAGGCTACATCCTGTGACCATGGGTGTACATACTGGTTTTGCATCTTCCATGCCATATTTCTTCAAAATCTTCTTGAGATACTTGGTTTGAGACAAGAAGATCCCTCCTTCCTTTTGTTGGATTTGCAGGCCAAGAAAATATGTCAATTCTCCAAGCAAGGACATTTCAAATTCTTTCTGCATCACCAAGGCAAAGCTTTGACTCATAGATTCTTCATTGCTGCCAAAGATAATGTCATCTACATACACAACAAGTATCAGCAATTTGTCATTTTCAATTTTTATATAAAGATTGCTATCTGCTGATCCTTTTGAAAAACCTTGTTGATGAAGATATTTGTCCAAACGATAGTACCAATCCCTTGGAGCTTGTTTAAGACCATAGAGAGCCTTTTCCAATCTGCATACAAGATTTGGATCATTTCCAAGAATGAAACCATTTGGCTGCTCAATGTATACTTCTTCTTCTAAGTCTCCATTCAGAAAGGCTGATTTCACGTCCATTTGAAATACTTTGAACTTTTGAAAGCTTGAGAGAGCAAGGAACATTCGGATGGCCTCAAGTCTTGCAACAGGAGCAAAAGTTTCTTCAAAATCTATTCCTTCTTGCTGCGCATACCCTTTACAAACAAGTCTGGCCTTGTTTCTAATTACTTCCCCAATTTCATTCAACTTATTTTTGAAGACCCATTTTGTCCCTATAACATTCTTATCCTTTGGTCTAGGAACCAACTCC
The DNA here is from genome assembly GCA_031772625.1 of Pinus tabuliformis. NCBI lineage: Eukaryota > Viridiplantae > Streptophyta > Pinopsida > Pinales > Pinaceae > Pinus > Pinus tabuliformis. The sequence continues at coordinate 289,186,516 of CM062813.1, forward strand.
CAAGTGTTGTTCTTTTCGATCTGCTCAAGTTCTTCATCCATTGCTTTGACCCAACATTCATCTTTGCATGCCTCTTTTACATTTTGTGGTTCAGTGGATGAGAGTAATGCCAAATAGCTTGAAGCTTCTGCAATTGTTCTTCTTGTTTGTACACCTGCTTCTTTTTGCCCCAAAATCTGAGATTCTGGATGATTCTTCTGAACGTACCTGGATGGAGTCTTCTCTTCTACCCTTATCTGTTCCTCTGGTGCTTCTTGAGGTTCTTCTTCTTCATCATTCTGTCTTTGAGGGTAGTATTCATCTTCTTCGATATTTTCATGATTTACTTGCCTAGGAATGTATCCTTTTTCATCAACCACTACATCAATGCTGTCAACAATTCTTCCAAGTCTTTTATTGTAGCACTTATATGCTTTGCTGTGTGGAGAATAACCAAGAAGAATGCCTTCATCTGCTCTTGGTTCAAGTTTGCCAAGTTGCTCATCAGTATTCTTAATATAGCATTTGCTCCCAAAGATTTTGAAGTGTTTTACCGAAGGAGTCTCACCATACCAGAGTTCAAGAGGAGTTTGAGTGCTGTTCACTCGGACATTTGTTTTATTGAGAATAACAACCGCAACATATGCAGCTTCACCCCAGAAAGTTGCGGGAGTTCCGGACTCATCAAGCATAGCACGGGCCATTTGTTGGACTGTTCTGTTCATCCTTTCCACCACTCCATTTTGCTGAGGAGTTCTAGCTGTAGAGAATTCCCTTCTTATCCCATTTTCTTCACAGAAATCTAAAAATTCATTTGAGGTAAACTCCCCACCTCTGTCGGACCTGAGGCACTTAATTTTGTAACCTGATTCATTTTCAACCAAGGCTTTGAAGGATTTGATTTTTTCGAATGCTTCGTCTTTGTGCTTCAAAAGTCCTAACCAAACAAACCTGGAGAAATCGTCAATGAATAATATCAAGTATTCTTCTCCTCGAGGTGACCTCGTCCTGAAAGGACCACATACATCTGTATGGACTAGTTCAAGAGGCCTGCTGGCTGATCCTTCCTTCTCCGGGAAGTTGGTTCTGGTTTGCTTACCAAACTGACATGATTTGCAAATAGTGTTGTCTGGAATTTTGATATCTGGAAGACCACGAACTGCCTGATATTTGCATGCCTTCCTTATTTGTGAAAAGCTTAGATGCCCCAACCTCCGGTGCCATAACCAATGTTCATCATCCTTGCTCAAATAGCATTGTTGTTGTCCTTCTTCAAATATGTATAGATTATTTGGAGTTCTTCTACCTTTGATCACTGTTTTCTCTGTATCAAGATCACGAACGCTACATTCATTTGATCGAAATATTACCTCGGTTCCTTGATCGCACATTTGACTGACACTCAGAAGGTTATGCTTCAAGCCATCAACATACAAAACATTTCCAGCTTTGACCTTTTCTTTTAACTGAGCTGTGCCTTTTCCTTTTATAGCTGCTGGAGTATCATTTCCAAAAGAAACTTTCTTTCCCTTTTCTAAAGTAGAATATGATTCAAGTTTTTCTTTATCACATGTCATATGCTTCGAACATCCACTGTCGATGTACCATAGATTTTCCTGTCCCTCTGCATAAAAGGCTATCCCACATCTTTCTGTTTGTGGTTCCTTTATTCTCCATGTTTTGGTGCTTGAGGCTTGTTCCTTTGTCTGCTGAAACCTGCTCCTGCATTCAGAATCTTCATGACCAAAGTTATTGCAAATAGAACATTCAACTTCATTTTCAAGAGCTGAAAAGTTGTTATAGGTCCTTTTTGTAATCCCGATCATACTTCTTTGTTTTTGAGCTTCTCTAGTCATGATTGTTTTATATGCAACACATTGAGCTGCTTTGTGACCAAAGTTATGGCAAGAGAAACATTGCCCATTGAAGAAACTTCTGCGATTATCAAATCTAACGGCCAAATGATTGTAATTTCTATTGTCATCCATTCTTGAAGCAAATTGAGAAGATTTTACCTGTGGCTGGTTGTAGCTTTTGTTCATCCTTAAGACAGATTGCCCCTGGTTTACCTGATAGTCTTTGTTCGTTCTTGATGTAATTCGTCCCTGCTTTACCTGGTGATCTCCATTGTGCTTTTGCTCATTCCTTCTTGCTGCACCAAGATAACTCTTTGAGGTGGATGCTTGAGATGTTTCTCCATTATACCCGAGACCTGTCTTGTTTAGCGGAGAACGTTGTACATTGATGATCTCATCCAGAGTTTCAGATCCTTTGACAAACTTAAGATTAATAGCCTTTGTTTTCTCAATTTCTTTTCTAAGGCCAACAATTTCACCTTCTAACTTTTCAAGATATTTTTCTTTTTCATCAATTTGAAATTGTAGAGTATCAATGATCATATTCTTTTCTTCTATACATGTCTTAAGTCTAGAAATCTCTTCATAAAAAGTATCCACATCTATAGCATCCATGTAATCATCATCTTCAAATGCCATTAAAAGTTTATAGTCATTACCTCGTTCATCTTCATCACTATTTGATAGACCATCACTGTCTTCATGAGTGTAGTAGCTTTTCTTATTTGCATTCTGTTTCTTGTTCCATCTGGCAGGTTCCTTTCCTTTGTCAATCTTATCCTTATGAGGATATTTGGCAGCATAATGACCTACTCTTCCACAAGCAAAACATTTAAAAGGTAGCTTACCTCTGAACCTTCCAGTACCCCGTTGAAGATTTCTGACAAAATTTGATTCTTCTTCTTCTTCTGGCACGTGACTTGATTCATAGTAGTCTGCTTTGCTTGAAGCCTTAAAAGCAGCTTCTCTCCTGTCTGATGGACCTCCTTTTCTCATTTCATAAGCAGTTAGAATTCCGTGTAGCTGAGACATAGTAAGAGTTCGTAGATTTTCCTTTTCTTCTATTGCAGACACTTTAGATTCAAACTTGGGGGACAATGATCTTAGGACTTTTTCAACCACAACAACCTCTTTTATTTCTTCACCCAAGTTTTTCATACAATTAACAATCTCGTCTACCCGAAGGAAATAGTTAGCCACACTTTCATCATTATACATTCTGAGATTCTCATACTGAATCCTGAGGGTTTGAAGTTTTGCACGTTTTACCTGTTCATCTCCTTCGTAGCTCAAAACAATCTTGTCCCATATTTCTTTTGCGGATTTATATTGCATAACCTTCACAAATTCAGATTGAGATAGACATCCTAGAAGAGTATTAACCGCCTTTGCATTTGTTTCATATTTCTTCTTCTCAGCTGAATCTGTAGGAGTAGCTGACGGAAAAGTATACCCTGTTTCTATAATGTCCCATACTTCTGTACCCAAAGATTGAAGATAGGCAGTAACTCTTACCTTCCAATATACGAAGTTTGTTCCATCAAAAATCGGTGGCCTGATTGATGCTTCCCTCTCGTAGTTGCTCATGATGTTAGATCTTCCTTCAAGCGATCAAGCTTCTTCAGAAGGACCTGCTCTGATACCAATTGTTGGAAATAATACTGAGAGGGGGGGGTGAATCAGTATTATCAAATTCTTATCAATCTATCTTCCTTATTTATACTTTGAATAATTCTTCAAATATTGATCATTACTTTGTATGTCAGTATCATAAAATAATGAGCAAGAACAAGAAAAGCAAATAGTCACACAAAAGAACACCAGATATAAGGTGGAAACCCAATGTGGGTGAAAACCACCTGCTGCAATATGTCTCTATCTTCTTTCAATTAGAAACTTCTTTTACAATGATTTTGTACTGGTGCAGTCCTTTACCAGTACGCAGGCTACAACCTGCAGAGAGCTACAACCCTCTCTCGTTCTCCAGCTTCTCCTGGAAGGGAGCTACAACCCCCTTAGCTCTTGTACTAGCCAAGATACTAGTACGTAGGTGCTGGCCTACTGAAGGCTACAACCTTCTCTTTCTTCCAGGGACCACGTTTCATAAATTTTCAGACTGGATCCATGAACATCAATCAATCATCAAGTATATCTCCTTTTCCCAATTAGCACTGAATCAAGTAAACACTTCTCTGACAGCTGTACCCAGAACACAGTAACAGTAACCACACACCAAATTCTGAACCCAGAATACTGCAGCAATAGACAGAGGCAGGTAGATCATAATTTAAAGATATACGCTACTTCAACAACCTGAAACCTGCGTGCAGATCTATAAAGGATAATTCCTTCTTTCAAATATTCAGACACTAATTAACCCAGATTGTCAGATTTATAGATCAAGCATGCGCCTCATATAACGGATCAAAATCATGCAAAGATACTATTATTCAAGCATAAAGATTATGACCCATCAATAGAACTTATCCTTCTTTATGCGCTAAGGTTCCTCCTTCATTCAGATCCAGATCTGCACCATAACCCAATCACAAATATTTCAGATCTAGCACATATTAGATATTCAATTTATTCGATGATGCTTTGCCAAATGATCTCCTTCCTCTTTTATAGTCTTAGGCCTTCCACAATACCACGGTCCAAAACCATAAGATCAAAAAAACTGTTGGACTAATACCATGAACCAACCATGAAAGTGCGTGAGATCAACACTTTTGGATGCAATACCACGAGCCAAAACCATAGGATCAAAAACTATAGGACTAATACCATGAACCAACCACGAAAGTGCGTGAGATCAACACTTTTGGATGCAATACCACGGACCAAAACCATAGGATCAAAAAACTGTCGGACTAATACCATGAGCCAACCATGAAAGTGCGTGAACTTTTTCTCTACATGAAATAAACTTTTCTCTGCATAAAAGTGCGTGAACTTTTCTCTCCATGAAATAAACTTTTCTCTGCATAAAAGTGCGTGAACTTTTCTCTACATGAAATAAACTTTTCTCTGCATAAAAGTGCGTGAACTTTTCTCTACATGAAACAAACTTTTCTCTGCATAAAAGTGCGTGAACTTTTCTCTACATGAAATAAACTTTTCTCTGCATAAAAGTGTGTGAACTTTTCTCTGCATAAAAGTGCGTGAACTTTTCTCTACATGAAAGAAACTTTTATCTTCATGAAAGTGCGTGAACTTTGCTGCACTATAATTTATCATCTGAGATGAGTGGGTTGCCATCAAGTACAACATATGTATCATAATGGCAACATAAATTATTTGATAGAACATTTTTTTCTATTGAGCAATGTCTAAGATGGGGTTTGGAGGGACGTGGTTTTCAACTTTTCGTCCCATTATTTATCTTATGGGAGATATGGAAATCTCGAAATCACTTCATTTTTAGGGGTATTCCTCATAATGTATACATAAGTGTTTTCAAAATGCAAGCTTGGCTTGATTATATGGAACCATTGAAGGAAAACAACAAGGACCTGTCGGGGAGATACATGTGTCGTCAGAGTACATTGTTTGACTGACCCGTTTTTCGATGGAGCAGCACAACAGGGTAGATGTGGTTGCGGTGTAGGCTTACATATCAACAAAAAATCTCTCTATAAGCTGCATTGGTTTGGAGGCTCGGGTACAAATCCAAAGCCGAATTGGTGGCTCTTTGGGGCCTCCTTTGGTTCACAAAAGACAAGCAGATCCAGCACATCCATGTATACGGGGACTCGAAGACCATCATATAGAGGGAATTTCAGGTAAAACAATACTTAATCCCCCAGAGCTCTAGAGTTGGCAGGTTCGCATACATGACCTTATTCAGACATTTCAAAGTTTTCACATACAACATATATACCGAGAATTGAATGGGATGGCCGACTTCGTATCAGAAAAAGGTTTGCTGGATACTAAGGGTTACATGTTTTATACATACATTTCTTAAGGGATTGTCAGGGAGGAGGGGAGTATTGCTCTCCAATAGCTGGTACACTGGTTTTTTGCTCTCATGATTATGTTGATATTGAGTTTTTGTTGTTTCCTTTCTTGAACTTTGTGGATGGCGATGCTCACCCTATATTTGATAGATGAAGTCTGGGATATTTTTTGAACATGTAAATGGGGTAATTTTGATCTCTTGTTGATTTTATTCTCACATTGCAAGATGGAATATTTGGTGATGATAGAAATATGTAACTGGATTTTTATTTCTTAATAAAATTCAGTTTAGTTTTTTTCCTCTGAAAAAAATCGCAGTTGTGGTAGCCTGTGATGAATAAGTATAGATGACAAAACCAATATCTACACACAATTCACTTATACTGGCAAATATATTTTTTTATTAGGAAAGCTGTTATAGTAACATGATGCAAAAGATTGGATTTTGTTCTAATTTGACCAGTTTGACCAACTCTAGCTTCACATGAACAATTTGGACATTTTCTTGGAATGAATCTAAGCACATATGACCACATCTATGTTATGGAAATTGTTGTCAGAGCAACATGATGCAAAAGATTAGATTTTGTTTCAATTTGACTAGTTTGACCAACTCTAGCTTCAAGTGAATTATTTCGACAGTTTCTTGGAATGAATCTAAACATATGTGCCCACCTTAGTCTAGGTAGGTCCACTCAAAAGGAAAAATAGCCCATAGAAGTGGAACCATCTGACTTTACTTAGTCTTCAAGTTGTTCTTTGAGTTTCGCTGATATCTTTTTCATATCTTTTATTTGTGAGTCTATGTCATTTGGTTTTAGACTCAATTCCTTTATCAATTTTGTATGACATCTTAAATGTAAGACCATGAAAAACAAGAACATGATGCATTATTATAGCCTATTTTCCTAATAACAATTAAAACATACAAACTATATATAATATTATATTTTCTAAAAATATCAATCAAATTTAATTTAAAATAATAATAATAATAATATTAAAATATTTTTTTAATAAAAATTATATATATAACTTTAAATTAAAATAAATATAATTAAATTAGTAATCCAAATCCTACACATTTTTAATAACAATAAAATTTTACTCTCCTATAATTTATTAATAATATTTCAAATAATATGTCTTTAAATAATAATTATAAATCAATTATGATAAATTTTATTATTTTCCAAAATATAATATATAAAAAATACATTCAATTTAAAATTACATATAATTTATATTAAATACACCATTAACCTTTTTAAATAACATTAAAATAATACGTAAAATTTAAATGAACATCAACATATTTATTTATCATCGAAGTAGTGCATAAATTTAAACGAAAATCATTAATATTTTTAAATAACATGATTTTTTAAAATAATAATAACGAATAAATTATAATATTTTTTTTAAACATCATATATACAATAAATATTATTGCACGTGCATCCGGAATAAAATAATCAAGCCAAAGATTAAAAATCTAAACAATAATCCTTTGTGGTGTCATCCATATTTCCAATATTTCATTAGTTGGAGAAAATATTAAATATTGCTCTAGTTATTACCATCTTTTTGGAGAGATTTCGTAGGCCCAGATTGGGCAACATCGCATTAATGAGTTTCGCTTTATTGTATTTTAGCCTTCAAATATAACGATCTCATATATAAAAATGTTTTACTTAAAAGGGAAAAATATTAATTAATGGATTGAATTTAATGATGTTTGTGAGGTTGAATAGTCTAAGAGATTAAGAGAATAATAGTTTCAGTTTATTTTTATATTTTTTTGATGTCAGATTTTCTTTATGGATTTGTATTAGTAATCTAGTTCAAAATATCTTTGCTAAACAAATGAGGCATGTTGATATTTAAATTTTTTCATATTTCTTTAGTATGAAGTGAAAATATATTAAATCACAATTCACATACATAGAATTACAAAAAATAGAAATCAAATATCATTAATTAAACTCATTAAAATATTACATAACATTTATTGGTGCCTTGGCTAGCCAGGGTTTCATTTTAATGTTTTTTCAATGCCCAAAAGCTGCAATTTATAGAGGAAATTACAATATTGTGGATCATTTCAAGATCCATGATTTTTTTCATAAAGCTCTCAACATGATCCTCTCCTCAAAGCTCTCAACATAATCTCTAATATCCCTCACAAATATGATTTTTTCAAGCTTTTTAACAAATCCCTTGACTTTTGACGCGTTTTTCTCATTTTCACCTTCCAGAAGTCGTCACTGCTATTTTTTTTCAGAGGATGGGTCGATGCTTCTGCATCACTGCACATTCCATTACAATGTGCCATTTTGTCTCCACCACGGCCTTATTGCAAAATATGCAAGTTCTCTATTCCCAAAGTACCTTGGATACCCTCCACCTACTAGTCTCACATCTCAAGTGATGTGATCGCGTCCTCAGTTGTGCAACTAACACCCTTTCTTTTCCTTTAATAGTTATCCCTAAATATGTTTTCTCACCATGGTCCCAAGTTAGGTTTAAATCTTTGATATAATGTGATTTTTAATGCCCACTATGATTGGTCCACATGGTGGTCCTAAATTTTTCAAACATGAAAATTTTTATTTCTCCCTTGGTATTAGGACATTCATGCAGTTTGATACTCCACTTACTCAACCACTTTTTTGTGTTGCTTCGTCCATGTTTTTTTCCTATGATATAAATCATCCTCCATGGATATCTTGGGCCAGCGTTGGTTATCCATGTTTTCAACCTTCTTTAACTAGCTTATTAACCCAATTATCAATGTCACCTCCAACAAAAAAGTACCTACTTCAACTACAAGAATTTCATATGGGACTGTGGATTTAACTTTAAGATTGCTAGTAATTAGTTTCTTATGAATTCTTTCTACTCTCTAACTGCAAGTTGGCATGCTACTTCTCCATACTTCACAAACGTAGAGAACAACTGGCGTAACCAACAAAACAAAATGGTTTTTATTGGTTTTCCAATTCCAGAGTTCAACTTTTTTGCACTTGTTTTGGAGTAAGTATGAGGCTTTCCATCTGTTGAAAATAGCAACAAGAAATGATAAAAATAGCATTGCTATAAATAGCATTTCAGGATATACTCCAACTCTGTTGAAAATAGCAACAAGAAATGCTAAAAATAAAAGTGCTAAAAATAGCACTACTATAAATAGCAGTTCGGGTACTAGTGTTGGACATAGCAACAAGGAATGAAAAATGGAAGTGCTAAAAATAGCATTGCTATAAATAGCATTTCGAGATAGATTCCAATTTTAATTAGTCCCTGAATTAAAATTGAGAATTAAAATTCGAATTTGGTCTCAGCGGTTGTTTGAAAAATAATTAATTAATTCATCTTGAGTTAATTAGTTGGAGAAAATCAAACATGAAGTCTATGTAAAGATATGCAACAATTATCCCTTTGATTGAGGAAGTTATCCCTTAATTAAGGAGATAATGATGAGTTGTATTTGAGTTGTAATTAGTTAGCTCAGTTAACTGAGTTAAGTCCAGTTAAATTAGTTCCAAACAATTGGAGGAACTAATTGTGAGTTCAGTCAGTTAATGCATGCAACTAGTATTCTCCAGATAACTGAATATTCTCTCATAAATAACTCATGCATGTCAGTTCAGAGAAAGACCTAGTTGAGATTAAAGGAAGGGATAGTGTGCTATCAGTTGGAGGAATTTTCCTATAAAGGAAACTCATCCATGCAGAAGGAATTATCTCCTTTAGGATTGCGCAATTACTTTTGAGTTTAGTGAGCAGTGTGAGAGGTCAATTCACACAGGTGGCAGCATTGGACCCCAGGAGAAACTGCGCAAGGAAATAGAAGGCTTGGAGGGCAGAGGAGAATGTTTGTGAGAAGCCTTTGACTGTCTATGAGTAGCAGTTTGATTGCAAAGAGAGCAGGATAGCTTGTGAGCTGATTAGTTTTGTAATCTGAACATATTTCCACTTGTATGATAATACAGAGATTGGGGTTTTAGGTTGAGGCTTTCCCCGGGTTATTCTTCTGTGTTATGTGTTATTGATTTCTCATTCTCAGTTATATGTGTTCTCATTGATCTTGTTCATATTCGATTAAGCTTCCGCAAGTTTGATTGTAGAAGTAGATTAAGTATTTTTCTTTAGTACATTGCATAATCTGTTGATCTACAGTGGGAATTTCTACATGGTATCAGAGCTAGCTGATCTATAGAGAAATTCTATATGGTATCAGAGCAAAGGTGATCAAAGCGAAGAACAGTATACAAGAAGGGAGAAGTTCAAAGGTTGAAGTTCCTGAATATAGAAATCGAGTTCTTATCACATCTCAATTTCACCAATGGCGTTCAACGGTTTAAGACTTGAGTATGCCCTTGATGGCAACTCGAATTATATAGCTTGGAAGGATCACATGGAAGTAGTATTAGAGGGTAACGGTCTAAAGGACTTCATTGATCAAGAAGTCCCCAAGCCGATTGATGCTACAGAATTGGCGGAATGGAAGAAATGTGTGGCTAGAGCAAGGAGAATCCTTCTGGAGGGAGTTCGAGACCACATAGTCTCGAGTCTCCATGGGAAGGAGACACCATTTTCGATGTGGAAAACATTGAAAGATCTATATCAGAACAACAGTGACCAGAGGAAGTTGGCACTAAAAGACAAGCTTCGCAAAATCAAGTGTGAAAAGGACGACACGATCTCTACATATATGAACAAGCTCACCACCTGTAGGGATGAGCTTGGAAGTGTAGGGATCACGTCAGCTGATGATGACATGGTGAGTCTTGCACTCCTCGGTCTTCCTAAGCGCTGGCGTAGCTACCGAGGCTCGGTTAATGGAAGAGAGAAACTACCAAATTGGGAACGACTTTGGTTGGATCTTATGCAAGAGGAGATAAGAAGAAGCACCTAAGATGGTTCTTCATCCAAGGAGGATGAAGAAAATTGCACCTTAGCAAGTAAGGCGAAGAAAGGGAAGGAGAAGGATTTTCATCCCAAATCGAGTTCTTCCCATGGTGGGAAGAAGTTTGACAAATCGAAAGTGCGATGCTTTTGTTGTCATGAGGTTGTCCATTTTGCTACAAATTGTCCACTGAAGAAATCCAAGATGGGATCCAAGGAAGGATCTGAAGGTGAGGCATTGGCCTCATAGTTCGAGTTGGATTTCATCCTCTTCGCATGCATGGTTTCATCCATGGTGGGATGTGGTTGGTTTCTTGACAGTAGAGCTTCTTTCCACATGACCGGCGACAAGATTTTGTTCAGTACCTTGGAAGAGAGATATCTCCAAATACTCATAGCGATGGGTAATGATGAAAAGTATAGTGTCTCAGGTGTAGGCATGGTTGTTTTTTAGAGGGAGGATGGAGCTCGCATTACCTTGACCGATGTCAAGTATGTACCAGGATTGAGGAAAAATTTGGTGTCAATCGCAATGCTGGAAGACAAAGGCTATGATGTAGTCATTAGTAAGGGAAAGGTTTTCCTTCGACACATCACCACGAGACAGGTGAAGCAGATCGGTTCACGAGTCAAACACATGTATGCTCTTGAGGTTCAAGATGCATGCAAAGCCTTGAAGAGCAAGGCAACTGTTGGAATCCCTTCATTATACTCTCCATTTAAGAATCTTTAAATATCATTATTACGCACCTGGAATGTTTTTAATAAATCCCTTCTTCGCGGAAAATAAATAAAAAATAAAAGTTCTACTGATATTTTCGATACAGAATTCAAAGATACATTGTACTGTCCCTGCAGAACTAAGTTACTATTACTGAACAACCTGTTCACTATTCATATTTGCTCGTTCAAATCTGTACAGCTCTCTAAGCTACTCGTAGCTATTGAAAAAGCGCATAGTCTAATATAGCGAAGGAATTGTTGAGAAAGTTATAGAAATTTCGGTTATATTTAAAGAAAATTTGGCAAATATTTTTGTAAATCCAAATTATAGGTGTTAAACTTCAAAATTTTAAGTGTCTTATTGATGGTGTTGAATATATTTCCACCATCAAAAACACAATTCAAATACCTACCTCTACAAATACTGCCTTTACAAAAAAAATTACCCAGATTCCAACCACTTTTGACGCTCTGAGCAATTCCTCCTCCTCGTTAGACAAGTGCATTGAAAAAAACTCCACATGCAACCAAAAGCTTTCTCTGTAACAAAAAAGCCTTTTATGTTACAAATGAAATGTTGTTGAACAGATTTATAAATTTCCATCGGATATCAATAAAACCAGAGACAAGAAAAGTTGCAGAAAACGATGAAAGTTATTATACTAATATTCTACATGACGGTTTCCTGGTCGTTGCTGCTACAGGAAAAACCTGTAAATTTTTCTTGGAAAACGCCTACTTTTGTACTTCAAGAAAATGACATTGAAAACGTTTAAAAAAATTGGGTGGAAAAAACCATCGACTGAGCACTAGAAGGACTAGCGGGGCGATTTGATGCGGCAGCTCCTATTTCAAACCCTATAGCAATATTAATGCGGTCTGATATGGGGCTGATATAACACGATACAACACGCCGTGCGGTGATGAGAGAGAAAAAAATAAGCGGCGTGTTGTATCATGTTATATCGGCCCCATGTCAGACCGCATTAATATTGCTATAGGGTCTGAAATAGCGGCGTGTTGTATCGTGTTATATCGACCCCATGTCAAACCGCATTAATATTGCTATAAAGTCTGAAATAGGAGTCGCCATTTGATACCCCGTATTCCACGCTGTGAGGGTGTTCACATTTACAATCTATTTCTCTTCATTAGGATTTTTTTCGCAGTTGGGATTTTTCATCACAATTTCCTCATATAACTATAATTTTAAGTTTGGGAAAAATATTGTTACAATTGAAAACCGATTTAGACTAGCGAATTTGTGGGGGAAATTGAAAAGCCCCGCCGTGCGTTAGTCAAGTTCAGTCTTCCGTTTTGGCTCTTTCGTCCCATCTTTGGAAATGGGAGAACATGGGGCGGTGCTGAGGTGATGGCCCACACCAGAAGATATGCACAGAGGCCACTAGTGCCACGTCTCTCACAAAAATGAAACTCATACTGAAGACTAGTGCCACGTACAATGTCAGTGGGAAAAAAACGAAGCCACAGCAATATTATCAAAATTTTGATAAAAGCTCCTTTTTTAAATTTAGATTATAGTTATCCAATTTTAAAATTTTGAATAAAATTTTTGAATACCCGAAATTATTAATAAGATTAAATCAATTTTTACAATAAAAAATAATTTAAACACTAAAATTATTTTTTAAATAATTCCGACCAAAAATATTTACCCTCCAAATAAATTTATAGCATCCGTAGACAATGCCTCTCAATAAATGGACTTACTTTGATCGGACTGTTATATTCATCGACCTTTTGGAATCAAATATCTTGTATCCTTAATTTATGGTGGAAGAAGCCATAGATAAGGTATGACATCTATTTTGTGATTTTGCAAGGTTTTAGACTCATTCCTTTACACACACTCTAGGGTTGCATATTTAACTCACTAGTCTTTTTTGTATTTTGAGAGGGTGTAATATTAGACTTATTTTATTCTTTTGTAATTTGTGATTTTGAGAAGTGGTAGCGTTTGACTTACTCCTTCAATATCAATTTTTAAATTAATATTTCACTTTAATGGATTATTTCTATGAAAATAAGATAAAAATTTTCAAATTATTGTTATTAACTAATTAAAAAATTAAATTCATCCGTAATAAAGGTTTATAATTTTAAAATTGCAATTGTGGTAGCCTGTTTTGAATAAGTTGTTATAGCAACATGATGCAAAAGATTGGATTTTGTTTTAATTTGATTAGTTTGACCCACTCTAGCTTCACATGAACGATTTGGACATTTTCTGGGAATGAATCTAAGCACATGTGAAATTGTTGTCCCAACATGATGCAAAAGATTGGATTTTGATTCAATTTGACCAGTTTGACCAATTCTAGCTTCAAGTGAATGATTTGGATAATTGTTTGGAATGAATCTAAGCATATATATGTGCCCACCTTAGTCTAGGCAAGTCCACTCAAAAGGAAAAATAGCCCATAGAAGTAGAACTATGTGACTTTTTTTAAAAATGGGAGGGGCTAGTTCCCTTTAGAAGCATTATGGGCCCTCTTTTTTTTTACATATACATGTCAGAAACCCTGACAACCGTCACATCGAAACGATCATATTACAACCACATGGGACAGAATACGTTGCAACATTTGCGCAGCTCAGCAGGATTCGAACTCGGCCAGGGTGCGTGCAAACCGACCGCCCCGACCACTACATCATGCACTCATGTGCTAGTAGAACTATGTGACTTTACTTAGTCTTCATGTTGTCTTTTTAATTTAGCTAATCTATTTTCCATATCTTTTATTTGTGAGCCTAAGCCTTTTGGTTTTAGACTCAATTCCTTTATAATTTTGTATATCTTAAATGTAAGACTATAAAAAACAAGAACATGATGCATTGTTATTGTCTATTTTCCTAATAATAGATTAAGAGACACAAATTGTATATAATAATAATAATAATAATAATAATAATAATAATAATCCCACCTATTTTTAATATCAACAAAATGTTACTTTCTTATAATGTATTAATAATATTTTCAAATAACATATTTTTAAATAATAATTATAAATCAATTATCATAAATTTTATTATTTTCAAAAATATAATATAAATAAATTACATATAATTTAAATTAAATAGACCATTAACCTTTTTAAATAACATTAAAATGATACATAAAAATTTAAATGAACACCAACATTTTTAAATCATAAATTTAAATGAAAATCATTAATATTTTTTAATAACATAATTAAAAAAAAACTAATAAATTATAATAAATTATATTTTTTAAAAGCATAATATATAAAATAAATATTATTTCATGTGGATTAGAAATAAAATAATCACACCAAATATTAAAAATTTAAACAATAATCTTTTGTGGTGTCAGCTGTATTTCCAATAAGGAAGGAGAAAGAAACATTCAGGTTGACAATATGCAAGATAAAGAAGGCAAAGAAAGACAAAATAGAGCAGCAAACATAATTATTAAAGGGGTGAAAGACTATGAGAAAAATGAATGTATTATTGACCTTGCAAGAGACTTCTTGAAAGACAAGTTGCTATGACAAGGACAAATATGCCAAACATGGAGGCTGGGTAAGTTTAATGATGAGAGAGCTAGGCCCATAAAAGTCATCATGTCTAGCTTGCATGATAAATATATCATTCTAAGCAAGAAGCATCTATTGAGGGGTTCTCGCTTTTTCCTAGAAGAAGATTTAACAGTAAAACAACAAGAGGAAAGGAGGGAGGAAATGTTAAAGGTTAGGGAAGCAAGAGATGAAGGTAAGAGAGCATGGATTTATAAAGGCAAAGTTGTGATAACGCGATTCAGACCTCCTTTCAAAACAAAGCAGCAAGATGGTAATAAAGAAGAGGCAACAAACTCTTCAACAGGAAATTAGGAAGCAAGGTCAGTATGGGAAAGCAGGGACAAAGACTCAAATGTGAGTCTTACATGTTAAAATAAATAGCAATCAAGTCATACCCATGCTTCCTTAAGATTAGTTTCTTGGAACTACAGAGGTTACCCATGGAGATGAGGACCTGTGTTAGGGCCTATTGCAGAAGATAGAGACATAATTTTCCTCATAGAAATACATGAGCATGAAGGGTGCAAGACACCTCTGTTTGAAGGATACTGGAAGATGGCAGTGTGGAACAAGGTAGCAAGGAATGGCAAAGGGCACAGGGGTATCATGGTTTTAGTAAGGGAGAAAGAAGGTCGTCTCGTTTAGTTAGAAAAAGAAGACTCAAATAAGAAATTCATTTGGTTTAAAATATCAGAAAATGGAAACTGCATCAGAATTGAAGCACGCCATTTTACGCTGCAAGTTTAAAAAATCTACAAAGGTAGAGGGCTTGACCACAAAGATCCATTTGGAGCCTTAAAAGAAGATATTGCAACATATTCATAGCTAGGTGAAGTCCTTATAATGGGTGATTTCAATTCTAGGACTACAAGTGAGCAACTAGCATTCTTTGCTGTAAAGATGATTGCAACCCTATTTGGCTTACAAAAGAGAGTAATCATCAGTGGGAAAGAATTTCAGAGGACAAGGGCTGCATCTCTTTGGTGAACAACTTCTTACTCTATGTGGGGCCTTTGCTTTAGTCATTTGCAATGAATTGACTAGATGGGAAAAGTCTGGTAATTTCACTTGCAATACTTACAATGGAGCAAGTGTAGTAGATTATGTAATTTGCTTGCATGGTTTGTGTGAGAAATGAAGGAAGTTTTGATTGGAGATCAGCTGTGGGACTTAATATCGGATCACAAGGCAATTTATTTATGTTTCTCTTAGACTGGAAAGAAACAATTAGAGTAAAAAAATTCAACATGTCCAACAAAATCTCCCACAGGGCAGAATTCTTTTAACTCCGGAAAATTGGAATACCTTCAAAATGACGCTAGAGAGGCTCTTTGAGAAGGAGAAAATCACAATTCACAACCTTCATAGTCATGAATTAACACATTTAATTCAATGCGCACTTGCAAAGTGAAAAAGAAAAGAAATTAAGAAGTCTGAAACAAATTGTTTTCCGGTTAAAGCTTGGTTTGACGAGGAATGCAAAAAGGCAAGGAGAATGTCAAAAGAGTCAAACAAGGATAACATAAAGCTCAAGGCTTACAAGCAGTTATTAAGCAAGAAAAAGACTGATTTCATTATTTCAAGGAGGGAAGGACTAGTCTTCCTTGGGAAACATAATCATAAATTATTTTAGAAGGAGCTCCAACTGAAAAAGATACAAACTAGAAATAGTATTACAACTTCTAATGGTTTGACTATACAAGACAAATCTATGAGCAGGATCCCAAGGATCCCAAGGTTAACCCTCCCCCCTTGGTCAACACTGATATTGAACTCTTCATTGTGCAAGAGGTAGAGATGGGTATCAAGAAGTTGGGTGTTGGAAAAGTAAAAGACTTAGTTGAACTCTAAGCAGAATATATAAAGTGGGGCTAAAAGATCCTTGCACCGCACATTACAAAAATTTTCAACAACATCATACAATAGGGGCTCCCCACATATTGGACAACTAGTCTGGCAATACCTCTTTTCAAGAGCGGTGACATCAATAATCCCTCCAATTATAGGACCATCATGATAAACCCTTTGTTTGCAAATCTATGCTAGAAAATAAAATTAGCAAGTGGGCAAAAGAAAGAGATAAGCATGCTAAATGGAAAACAAGTTTTAGACCTAAACATTCCATAGTTGATCATTGTATAACTTTAAGGCACATCATTGAAAATTTTTGGGAGAAAAAGGAAGAAGTCTTTTGTTGATTTCAGAAAAGAGTTTGACTCGGTTCTTAGGGATAAGCTTTGGCACAGAATGGAGGAACTTGGGGTTCCTAAACATTTGAGAGCAATTGTGCAAAGGCTGTATGAAGAGGTGAAAGTCAAAGTTAGAACTTCAACAGGCATTTCTGAAAGTTTTAGAAGCGATATCAGGGTCAAGCAAGGTTGCCCACTGTCTCTTACCCTTTTTGGTTTATATATCGACACGCTTGAGGAGTGGTTAAATTTGCAAGGAGGTGATGGCATCTATTTGGGAAATTTTGTTATAAGGCTTCTTTCGTATGCAGATGACCTTATTTTGATTGCTAAATTGGCTCTTGGTTTGCAAGAACACTTACTATCCCTTGAGCATTTTTGTAGTAGTGTGGGGATGCAAGTCAATATCAGTAAAACGAAAGTAGTAATTTCTCTAAGAAAAGAAAACATAACCATCATAAGTTCTACTTTAAAGGCAACATTCTGGAAGAAGTTGCGGATTACAAATACCTCGGAATTGACTTCAACAAAAATCTAAGTTGGGATGGTTGTAGAAAGAAAATAACTTTGGAGGTTTGGAAAGCATTTTATGCTTTTCAAAATAGGTGTAGAGAGGCAGAGTTATGGGACTAGAAAATCACTCAAACTCTTTTTGGGCTTCTAGTGATTCTGGTGATTCTCTATGGTTGTGAACTATGGGCTAGCAGTACATCTGACATGTAGTGGAGAAAATTTGAGAAAATTCAGAAGCGTTTGATTACAAACAAATTCAAGATTAAAAGTGTAGTTCCTTATGCTATCTTGTTAAGTGAAAACGGGGTTTCTTTTATTTAAGAAATCGATATGGTGCGAGTCATAAGGTATTTAAAAAAAATTGAGCAAATGGAAGAGGGTAGATGGCCTAAGGTTGTCTTTAATGACAGATTGTGCAAAAAAAAAAAACTTGGATGCAACAAAATAACAAATGGTTTAGTAAATGGGGTATTTGCTTGAACGTGTGTCCCATAAACAAAAAAGAGATAAAATATTTTGTTATGGAAAAGTTCCATAAGCATACATGGGGTAATGAGCTAGGAAGAACGAAAAAGTACTATATTGAAGTGTTTAATCCCACTCATAGTCATCAACCAAAAGCATACATAGAGGCTAATATCTCTTGGAGAGCCAAAATTCTTATTACTTAGTTAAGGACTAATTCTCATCAACTCCATTGTGAAACAGGGCACTGGAAAAGGCAAAAAGAAGTGTGGGAGGAAAGAGTATGCATTTTATGTTCTTCTGGAAAAGTGGAAACAGAAAAACATTTCATTTTAGAATGCGAGGCCTTCAAAGACAACATGGAAAGTTATGCATATATGCTGGCAGCTAACTCTTGGGATAATCTATTTAGAGAGGGGTTTGTTGAGAAGCTGGGAGCATTTATTGTGAAGCTTCCTAGAAAAAGGGTCGAATACATCAAGCAGATGAAGAAGCAATCTGTCCCATAGGCTATTTTTAGCCTCGTGGACGTTAAAAAAATTTCTTTCTTCTTTCTTTCTTTCTATTAGTTGGAGAAAATATTAAATATTGCTCTAGTTATTACTAACTTTTTGGAGAGATTTCATAGGCCCAGCTTGTCCAACATTGCATTAATGAGTTTCACTTTATTATATTTTAGCCTTCAAATAGCACTCTCTCATATTTAGTATATAAAATATTTATTCAAAGGGAAAAATATTAATCGATTGACTAATTTTAATGATGTTTGTGACATTGAATATTCTAAGAGATTAAAAGAATAATAGTTCTGGTTCATTTTTTATGTTGGATTTTTTGTTATGGATTTTGACTAGAAGGCTAGTAATCTAGTTGATTTTATTTTCGTCAAACAAATGGCACATGTTGTTGACCCTTAAATTGTTTTCATATTGAACGTGGATATTCTTGCTGGCTGCATGATGCAAGAGCATTGACTCATCCTCTGACAAAAATATTAGCAAGAAAGATTTCTGGAAGGCGAAATGAGAAAAACACATCAAAAGGCAAGGGATTTGTTAAAAATCTTGAACAAATCAGATTTGTAAGGGATCTTGTGAATTATGTTGAGAGCTTTGTGAAAAAGATCATGTTGAGAGATTTGTGGAGAGGACCATGTTGAGAGATTTACGGAGAAGATCACGGACCTTGAAATGATCCACAATATTGTAATTTCTTCTATAAATTGTAGCCTTTGGGCATTGAAAAGAGGGAACTATTATAATGAATATCTAGCCAACCAAGGTGCCAAAAGATGTTATGTAATAGTTTAGTGGGTTTACTTAATGAAATTTGATTTCTACTTTATGTAATTTTATGTGGGTACACGGTGATTTAATGCATTGATGGCTTGATGCATAGATTCGTTGACTTTGTTTGATGAATTAATGTTACATGTAGACCACAGGGTTCTTCAGTTTGCAATGGAAGCGAGGATTAGTTGAGTTTGTGGGCTCATAATCCACAGGCCCTAGGACCAGGGCCATAAGAAAACTTGAAATGATAGATCCCCATAAATCATTTGCTCGAGTGGTATAAGAGCAACAACAATAGTTGTTCTAAAATGGAACATAGGCAAGGAGCAGCAAGAGGGGCAACTCAGGGAGCACGAGTGAGAAGGCTTGCAACAAATGTGGTTTTGCAAGCAGAATTGCAGAGATTTCATGAGAGGATGGAAACCATGGAAGTTGCACAAAAAAGAGGAACTAACATGGGAAATGTCAATGATGTTGAAGAAGAGGCTTCTAACAAGGAAGAAGAGAGGAGACAGTAGAGGAGAAAATGTTGAAGATGTTTGCCAAGATGTCCACCAGACCAAAAATGGAAGTATCATTATATGAAGGTACCATAAATGTTGATGAGTTAATGGATTTGATACATGCATTAGATAAATACTTTGATTATAAGGATTTTTACAAGGATAAGCAAGTCAAGTATGCAGTGACTAGAAAAAAATCACATGCAAACCTTTGGTGGGATGCTGTACAAGATGAACAAAGGAGGAAAGGAAGATGCCAAAAGCCCAAACTTAGGAGAAAGTTTGTTGAGGTATCGTGTAGCAAGGTGGAGACTTTCTACTTCAAAGGCGAGTTGCATCTCACAAGTGGAAGTTGTTACGAGAAGACTAGATGCATATGACTAGGAGGTCATAAATTTTTATACATTGGGAGCAACTTGATGCAAACGATTTATGGGGGTCTATCATTTCAAGTTTTCTTATGGTCCTGATCCTAGGACCAGTGGATTATGATCCCACAAACTCAACTCATCCTCGCTTCCACTGTATACTGAAGAACGCCGGGGTCTACATGTAACATTAATTCATCAAACAAATTCAACGAATATATGCATCAAGCCATCAATACATTAAATCACAATGCACACACATAGAATTACATAAATTAGAAATCAAATATCATTAATTAAACCTAATAAACTATTACATAACATATATTGGTGCCTTGACTAGCCAAATCTTCATTCTAATGGTAGCCTCTTTTCAATGCCCAAAGGCTACAATTCAATCTTTTTAACAAATACCTTGTCTTTTGACAAGTTTTTCTTATTTCGCCTTCCAGAAGTCCTTCTTGCATCACTGCACATTCCATTACAGAGTGCCATTATGCCTCCACCCCACCCTTATTGCAAAATATGCAAGTTCTCTCTTCCCAAAATACCTTGGGTACCCTCCACCTATTGGTATCACATCTTAGGTGATGTGATCCCATCCTAAGTTGTGTAACTAACAACCCTGCTTTTCCTTTAATAGTTATCCCTAAATATTTTTCTCACCATGGTCACAAGTTGGGTTAAACTCTTTAGTATAATGTGTTTTTTAATGCCCACTAAGATTGGTCCGCATGGCGGTCCTAAATTTTTCAAACATGAAATTTTTTATTTCTTCCTTGGTATTAGGACATTCATGTAGTTTGATACTTCACTTACTCAACCACTTTTTTGTGTTGCTCCATCCATGTTTTCTTCCTACGATATAACTCGTCCTCCTTAGATATCGTGGGCTAGCATTGGTTATCCATGTTTTCAGCCTTCTTTAACTAGCTTATTAACCTGATTATCGATGTCACCTCCAATGAAAATGTACCTGTTTCAACTACAAGAATTTCATATGGGACTGTGCCTTTAACTTTGGGATTTCTAGTAATTAGCTGCTTCTAAATTCTTTCTACTCTCTAGCTGCAAGTTGGTATGCTACTTCCCCATACTTCACAAACATAGAGAAAAACTCGTTTAACCAACAAACCAAAATTGGTTTTATTAGTTTTCCAATCCCAAAGTCTAATTTTTTGCACTTGTTTGGAGTAAGTATGAGGCTTTCCATCCTCCCTGTATTCTTTTCACCCTACAAGTTTCCCAACTGAGCTTATATTGGAAGTCAAGCCAAAGATATTTGTATTCTTTCACTATCTCCAATGGGCTACCTTTAAAAATAATGTTGATTGGTTTGTCTTTTCTATTTAAAGAGAAGATCATGATTTTGGTCTTGGTAATGTTCACTTGCATCCTGACCTCTTGAGAAAAGTGTTCTAAGCCCTTTAAGTGTTCTCTTAATCCATGCTCTATTTTTGAAATTAGAATAATATCATTCACATATAAAAGTAGCTTCACCACATAGCCTGCTAAATGGACACCCTCTCCATCCGCTTTACTTAACAAAGATTCCAACCTATCAATGTATAAACCAAAAAAAGTGGGGGATAGAGGACATCCTTGTTTAATTCCAATATCACTACCAAAACTTTCAGACATTCCATCACTTTTTATTATTATATAACTAACCTTTTCATAAAGTATATGAGCTGCCACTCTATATCCATTTAGGATGCCCAACTCTTCCATTTTGTTCCATAGTTTGTCTCTAGGCACTATGTCAAAAGCTTTCTTAAAGTCCATAAAACAACAATAGGTTGTTTCACCTTGTTTGTCCCAAACTTTCTTTAACAAATGTCTAAGGGTGACATAATGATCAATGGTAGAGTACCTAGGTCTAAAACCCGCTTGCCCTTTTTCCATTTTTCCCTCATCTTCTACCCAACTGATGATTAGTACTGTATCATGCTCCTGAAAAGCCTTCCCATGAGGGGGTTGACCATAATAGTGTGGTAGTTAGAAGGTTTATTGATATATCCATTCTTAAAGAGAGGGATGACCACATTGGTAGTCCATTCTCCTGGAAAGTCGTCGTGGATGATCCCTTTGAAAATTCCTTTTATGCGAGCGGCAAGAAGCTCAACTCCCCATTTTATAAATTCAGCTTCAAGTCGGTATATTTCATTCACTTTTCACTTGCTAAATTCTTTATTCCTTGCTTGATATCATCCATTATGAAGAGTTCCACTAAATTTTTCACTATGGTAGGAGTGTCTTTCTTGTGTACTCACTCATAGAGGAGCATCATATACTCTAACCATTGAACATCTATAATATTGTTTTAAGTTTTCTTTCTCCTTTGTTTTAGTTCTCTACAAAATCCTTTGGGGTTGTGTTTTCCAAGAGAGATTAACTCTTTTCTTCTTGCACTTACATATTTTTATTTTTTTATTGTACTAATTTTTCGTATTTCTTCTTGTTTTCTTTGCTGAATTTTCTCTCTTTTAGCGATCTCTTGGCTACTTTGCATTCTTCATCATACCATGGATTTTCTAGAAAAGTACTTGTATCCCTATTCTTGGGATGATACCCTTTTCATGGGCCTTGTGGAATGTTGGGATCATCAAACTACTATGAATATGACCACACGCCTCATTGGTTGTCACATATGCCATGCTATACTTTATAACACGAAACTGTCACTTAAGAGCAACACTAAATCTTTCCCTATTTTCCTCATTCATGAGGACTTTGCCTTTGGAAAGAGATTTCTTTTGTGCCAAGAATTTGATTATTGTGTGGACTTGTAGGAGTAAAGTCTAGCTTAACAAATAGGGGTGCATGATCAAATTTCTTTTCAATGGGAAAGTTCCCAATATCAAACTTCAAACTCTAGAAGTAAAACTTTGAGAGAAGATTATGTAATCTACCACACTTTGACCATTGTAAGTTTTGCATGTGATACCTCCTAAACTTAGCCACCCTATCATTCAATTGCAAGTAACCTATCCAAAAAAACCACAAAGTCTGAGTGATTCTACCCCAAAGTGTGTCACACCCCCATTTCCATCTTGTGAATCTCTTTCCCATGATTGACCTTCATCCTCTTCCAACCATAAGGGATTGTTTCTCCCTTTATCATAATTGCTCAAGTGGAGATATTGGTTGTTAGTTGTCCTTGCATTAAAGTCACCCATTAAAATTATTTATTCCAAGGAGCTTGATAAAGGGATATATGTTCTCGATGAGGCATATGGGTCTATGTTGTCTAATTCTTTATTTTATAGATATTTGAGTTTTTTAGGGCAAAATAACAAGTAGCCAACCTGAAAGTAACCTCCTTCTTAGTTATTTGCAGCCAACTGCATTGTTTGCTTGGATCCTCTTTTTCCACTTTTACGGTTCCACATGATTTTTCATTTATTATCGTGAATCCCCCAAGTCCTTTTCCTATTTCCTTTCCTTTGTTCCAAATTGAAATATTCTTGTAACCCTCAAAATCTAGAACCTTACATCCATTGTGCTCATGTGTTTATACAAGAATGATAATATCTTCCCCCTCTGCTATGGGTGTTATGGAAAATTACACACAACCACTAGGAGGTATTGCTATGTAGTCTTATGGCCCTGAAAATACTACCAAATCAAGGAGTATGTGACCAAAATCAATAAAGAAAATAGATCCCAAACCACATGATCCAATCCAATCATTCATGCATACAATTTGCTAACTAGGGTTTAAGCTTAAACCTATAATCCTTGTAGATTAGTGAGGAATGTTGGGTTTGATGCAAAGATTCCTTGCTCCAACTAGGAGATCATGTCCTCCACAATAGATCCAAAACTTGCACATAAGCACCACCAAACAAGGATCACAAATGGCCTTGTGCAAAGGACCGTCAACATAAACAAATAAACATATACATAAACAACTGATCATAAATTCATATATATAGGAATGGAACATTCACTTTTATTGATCATATAATGAAATAGTACAAGTATTAATTCACACATGGAACCTCCTCTCCATATTCCGGTATATTCTCCCCCTCTTTGAGTAATAGGGCCTCAATACAAGATGGCTCACAATCTATGAATAAGAGTCAAGATAGGAGCATGACTCTATAATCCTCTCTAACTCTCTCTTTTTCTCTAACATGACTCTCAAGGATGGACCAATATATAAAGACTCAAAGAGCTCCCAAGGAGGATGAATGTAAATTCATAGGGTGAAGATAATTTAGGAAGCTTCTCCAATAATTCACCCAATCCAACTCGAATAGATGAGATAAGATATAAATTCGAATTGATCTCCTATGGAAGGAAGGCCTCTAGAACACAAGCTAGGGCCACATTGACTAAACTAGGGAATTTTAGCTCCAACTACTAGGAAGAAGGTTGTTCCCTATGGTTGAAGACCTTCAACCTCTCTGTCAGGCACTAGGTCCCAATGGCTATGGCTTAAACTAGGTCAGAAAAGGAGTGAAGGCCTAAAAAGATTCAACTAGTAGAAGCACTTATTAGTACTGACTCTAGGGAGAAAAATAAGTTGATAACATATGCCCACTAATGCATGAGGTCAAAAGAGTAACTAATATCTAAAACACATTACAATAAAGCTTAGAGGTCCAAATGAGAGGAAGGAGACAAAGCCTCTCTACACAAAATTCTCTAGAGCCCTTTTGTTTACATTCCTTCAATCAACCACTTCCACCCCAACATTTGAATCTTTGGTACTGAAGTTCGTAGAAGCCTGTGGTGGGCTACCATTATCTTTAAAGGTGTTTGGGGCACTATTATGAAACCAACTCACAAAAGGATATAAAATATAGATCAACGACTTGAAAACCGGCCTCTTCGAGGGGGCAACCTCATTTACATTACACAAACGAACAACTCTTGGATGATACAAATGACAAAACCTCCTTTCTATATATAGGAGTCTAAGGGGTCACAATATAACCAAAGTTGACCTAAATATAATAATATAAAGGGCACAGAATAACAATAATGGGCTTCTATGGGGCACAATAATAACAATATGGGGACAATAGGGGCACAACAATAACAATAAGGGATACAATGACAATAGTAATGGGGGAATCACTAGTATTATAGGGACCTAACATGCCCCTCTCCTTCAAAAAAGTGTTGTCCTCAACGCTTGAGTAGTTTTGGATGCTTCTGTATAAAATTTTCACCCTCCCATGCGGAATCTTCAACGGGTAAGTTCTTCCACTTGATGAGATACTCTGAAATTGATCGATTTTGTAGCTGTTGAGTTCTTGTTTCTTTGACTTCTTCAGGTTCCAATATGATTTTTCCTTCCTCATCAAGTTATGGCAATATTGTTTAAACTGGGAGCTTGTCACCTATAACCTTCTTTAAGCATGACACATGGAAAACTAGGTGCAGTTGGGAAGCTGCAGGAAGCTCCAATTTGTATGCCATAGTACCTATCTTTTGCAACACCTTGTACAGACCATAATACTTTGGTGATAATTTATTATCCTTCTTAGCTTGCTTGAGAGACATTTTTTTATATGGTTGTAGCCGTAGGAATACCCAATCACCTACATCAAAACTTCTTTCGCTGCGATGTTGATCTGCCTGCTGTTTCATTCTGTTCTGCGCCAAGGTGAGGTTATCCTTTAAGAGTTGGAGAACTTGTTGTTGATGCTCGATGTGATCTTCCACTACTTGAACCTTAGAATTTTCTCTTAAATATGATGTGATGGATGGTGGATGATGTCATGCGGAACGAGTCGATAGTGCGGACACAACCGACCTCCCTAGAAGCAAAAGCTTTCTAGTGACAAACAAGACAAATAAACACTACCTTTCTCTAAACATGCATTGCGAATACAAGTAATCATGGGATCTTTAACATACCTTTAGTCCAACGCTTTGTAGTAGTCCAGCCTCGCCGATCCGGATGAGCTCCTCCTTCTCTTCGAAACCTGCATTCACTAACAAGCCAAAATATTAAATAGCACCTGATAAACTCATAAAACAATACATATCCATCATACAGACCAAAGAGTATATGAAACAAACCATGAATAACAATCTGTTGAGAAAAATTTCATTTGTATTAAGAGGTAACAAAAGGAACCATTACAACCTGAGCCTTGGTGTTGTGCAAGTCCCTCCTAGGGTCCAGCAAGAGTTTTCCTTTACTTTGATCAGCTCACCCACTCTCAAATAAGGCTAGGAAAGGATGGGAATCTCTCCTCTCAAGCTTTACAACGGAGTCCTAATTCCAGCAACATCTACCCTTAGGAATGTTCAGCTTTCAACCTCTCCTCCTTCTGGCCCAATGCCTGTATTTATAGTGCTCTAGAGGAAGTTATTTAGTTCCACCATCAATGGGATAAGCCCCTCTTTGGATGGGATAGCTCCCCTCTTGATGGGATAAGTTCCTCTTTGGTAGGGATACATGAACCATTTGGAGGCGATTCATACACGTCAAACAAGCTTCTAGAATGCTCTAGAAATGACCACAAGTAACTTTTTGGGAGTGAAACTTGTGCCTTTTGACCTTTACAGGAGTACGCACCCATTGCTTTATAGACAGAGCGTACAAGTACGTAGGTATTGTGAACTTGGGGTGCGTACACGCAGGTAAGGCTAAGAGAAACTGCGTACCCAGAGATATATAGATTTTTAATGACTTTCTCTCTTTTTTGGAGTTTGACATGGAGAGCAGAGGTATGAGGCTTGCCAAGGAGGATAGTATGACAGTTGATGAAGCCATACTAACTGCAAATAGTCATGCTGACAAATTTTAGTGTAACAGATTGCTCCCTAAAGTGCGAAGCCTGTAGTAGATTAGGGTTTCATATAATCTAGGAAGGGTGAAGTACTTTATCATTTCAAGGATTATCTTGTGGAGAGCCCAGTCGGAACCTGCAAGTATTCAACACAAAATACATATATATGATCATATCATCGCTGAGGTAGGCATTCCCATACTCAGATTGAAAACTTTAACTAATTGACTATCTACTGCTCTGATACAGGAATGATTCTGCAGTACATCATAATTATAGATTTTTGTAGACAAAGTATGGACGCAGCCATCTGTTTATAGTTAGTCTACTGTATAATGAATACAAAACTCCTCGCAGCCTGGATGGTGGAAACTAGATCCAGGGTCTTCATTTCTACTTCCCGAACAGGTACGATTCTATCCATGCGAATAAATGAGTTGATGTCGAACATGGTAGAAACCACTTGATTACCAGTCAATGATGTAAACAGTTAACAAGCGTGAGAGAGACCACCAGTGATGTCAATGGTTCTCAAAGTACCCAGTACAATCCATGAGATGTGAATGAATGAGTTGATGTCGAACATTTCACGGAATCCTTCGATCGAAAGTCAATGATGTAAACTGTCGTCAAAGGCGAGAAACCTGCCATTGATGCATGCAGACTTCAAGGTACTGACGATTCCTAGGTCATCTTTCTAGATAATGTGCTGATGTCGATAGAAAGCGACTCGTTGCAGGCAAGCCCACAACACGAAATCATAGATCAAGTTGAAGAAATGTAGCTGTAAGGACTGACTCAGGGATGGTCAAAAATGGATGACGAGTATTTTGCAGTTGAATGTTTATTGCAGAGACCTCTTTGAACACATAACGACACGACAGATGGCTTGGTGACATTTGACCCAAAGTTTATACCCAGCTGAAGACTTTCAATGTGGTTTGATCAACTGTGAGGCAAAGGATTTCCCAACCCAGGTGAATGAAAAGTGTCGTGTTCAAGAGTGGTAATAAGGCTTCTTCTGAGACAAAGGATAACAAATAGGCTCATTTTTCCCCCACCATTTCTGGAAAGTACCTCTTTATTTTTTACAAGCTTGAGGAGGATAACATATGCTTGATTATAAGCTCATCCTTCGGATGAGTCCAACTTAGTTTTGATTCGAACCCTAAGAAGGAGTGGTCCGTTCCTGTTTGTAATCGAACAAGTCCTTTACTGTGAAATTTTAACGAGTCCAATATAGGAGAAACTTGGCGTTTTTCAATTTTAGAGAGTCTGAAAACTTAAGAAGACTCCAAGGTTGAACTTTTTCATAAATTTGTGTCTCCCAAGCCCGAAAAAGTATAAAATAATACTTGAGAGAACCACTTGATCTTTTACGACCAAGGAGTACTTTCATAGTTAGTGTCTTTGACCTGAAAAGTAAAAAGCAATCAAGGACACGTCGTTTTATTTCCAGTATCGAATTTGAAACGACAAAAATCCGGAAATCTTCTCTTGTTTTTATGGTCAGAAAAAGGGCTATAAGGGGACCGTCTTTTAATTCTGTTTTAACGAGTGTAAAAGAAACGCTCGACAATCTTTTCATATTTTAGGAGTCAGAAAAGGGCTTAAAATAGAACTCCAAGGTTTCACTTTTTCGTAAGTTTTAACGAGTTCGAAAAAGGGATAAAAATGTACTCATGGTTTTCACTTTTTCGTAAGTTTTAATGAGTTTGAAAAAATGATAAAAATGTACTCATATGGCCGACTTTCAATTTAATTTACGAGCAGGAAAAGACGGAAAGAACTCGGCATTTTCATTTGTTTTACGAGAATGAAAGATAGCAAAATAATCTCGGGATTTTCATGAGTTTAACGAGTCTTGAAAATAACTGAAATTGACTCGAGATAAGTTTCATTTTTACAAAAGCTTGAAACAAAGAAAAACTATGCTTCAAAGTAGTTTCATTTTTACACAAGCTTGAAACAGAGATAAAACTGTGCTTGATGCCCCCTAAGCATACCTGCTAGAGTGCATGCCCCCCCAGCTTCATTTCATTCAACCAGTTGGATGAAATGAAGGTTGAGTTACGAGATCATTTGAAAGACTCGACCTAAAACTATAAGAAAATTATGCAAAAAACTGAAATAACTAACCTAAATACTTAACATTTATGAGATCTAGTCAATCTCTCGACTCAAGTAGAGGAGGATTTGTTTCATTTTTTAACGAGCTTGACACAGGAACTATGCTCGGATTCGATTTCATGTTTACGCAAGCTTGAAACGAAAAACTATGCTTGTTATAAGTTCACATGCCCCCAGCATAATGACGCAAAACGAGGTACATGCCCCCCAAGCTTCATTGCATTCAATGAGGTGGATGGAATGAAGCTTTACTTTCAAGATCATGGAAAGACTTGTGGGAGTTGTTTCATTTTTTAGTGAGGTTGACACCGGAAAAGAACTATCCTCAAAACCCTTGTTTCATTTTTTAACAAGCTTGACACAAGATAAGGAACTATGCTCGTAACTACTCTCTACAATCTACCTAACAAAAAACTCTACTCTAAAAACCTTGATTCATTGTTTAACGAGCTTGACACAAGACAAGGAACTATGCTCTAAAATCCTTGATTCATTTTTTAATGAGCTTGACACAAGACAAGGAACTATGCTCATGACTACTCTCTACAATCTACCTACTTAACCTACCCTTGTTTCATTTTTTAACGAGCTTGACACAAGACAAGGAACTATGCTCAAGAAGTTTGCATGCCCCCAACATAATGATGCAAAGCGAGGTACATGCCCCCCAGGCTTCATTGCATTCAACCAGATGGATGGAATGAAGGTTTACTTTCAATATTTAACTTGAAAAGGGAGTTGTTTCATTTTTGAGGAGGTTGACACAAGAAAAGAACTATCCTCATAGTTGATTCATTTTTTAACGAGGTTGACTCAGTAACAGGAAAAAAAAAACTATCCTCGTACACACTGATTCATTTTTAAACGAGGTTGACACATTAAAAGGAACTTTCCTCACAACACCCTGTTTCATTTTTTAACGAGGTTGACACAGGAACAAAACTATCCTCACAGATCATGGCTTCCAACTGGAAGAAATACATGTCAATGGACACACCTTGATCATGGCTTCCAAGAGGTCTTCATCAGAAGGAAGAATACTTCTCTGGAAGGAACACATGTCAAGGGACTCAAAAGGGATAAGAACATCGTTTTCAAGTAATCCCATAGAGTTTTCCATGTCAATTACCGGATCTAAATCAAAGGAAGATGAGCAAACAGTGTGAGGCTCACTTACATCGGTAACTGGAAACATGGGACCAGTTGCCACATAATTAACCCGTGGCAGGGTAGATACCACTTTAGAATCAGGAACATTTAGGGGTGTCATATTATTGGTAGTTGAAAAAAGACTAGGGAACGAAAGCTGGTCTACAGTCACAATACTGCCATTGTGAGGGAAAGACATCACGCGAAAGAGTGTCGATACGACAACTTTCATTGCATAAACATAGTCTTGCCCAAGGAGTAAATTGAAATCCAAGGGACCTTGAACTACCATAAGATCAATACAGACAGTTTTACCTTCCAAGGTAATAGAAAACTTAGGAAGGATCCCTAAAGGTTCACTAATGGTTCTGTTAAAAGCTTTCAGATTCTGCGTAATAGGCGCAAGCTGAGGGGAACCCAAAGCTTTCCAAACAGTTGAGGATAAAATACTAACAGAAGCACCTTCATCTACCTGAGTACGATGTATGTCCCTACCACCAACCTTGACAATGATTTGGAAAGGGATGGAGGAAGGAAGATGAGGTTCTGTCAGTCTATTCCAATCAAAGGAAAAGACCTCAATGCTTGGAGTGGGTTTCATATGAACAGGTGAAATGCCCCCCGGCATAGAAGAATCCGATGTAACAAGAAGAACATCAGTGGTATGAAATTTACTCTCGAAAGGGAGAGTGTGATCGACCGAATGTGAAATTGAATCGACCACTTGATCAACTAATGGATCATCAACCTGAGTGACATGAGTTGCACTCTCCAATGGAAGAGTGTGATCGACTGTACTTGAGGTTAGATCAATCACTCCGTCAGTTGACGGTAGGTTGGGAGAAAGTTTACGGTAACCAGTTGGAAATTCTTGCTGTGGAACAGTAAGGTTTTCCAACAATGTTGAGGCTTCATCCATGTGAGGGAAAATGTGAGTTTGATGACTCCCTTTGCATAACTTACAAGGAAACCTAACTTTACCCTTTTTCCCAGGAACCTGACTATCACTGGTTGATGGTTCAATGGAAAGTTGATGAGATTTTTGTGACCATACTTCCAAGACCTTTGGAATACTAGGACAATTGACAAGGAAGTGATCACCCTTAGAAAGCCTGCAAGGGTATTTGGGTTTACGATGCATGTCGGAGTTTTCCTCGACACAACTAACACTTACAGTCTTGGTTGGTTGGTTGACTTCTTTCTTATCTTGCTTCTTCTTCTTCTTCTTCTTCCCTTTCTTCTTCTTCTTAGCCTCCTGGTTACTAGCATCAAGGCTTTTACCAGGCGAAGAGGAAGAAATGGAGGAAGAAAAATTAGGCGAAGAAGGTAAAGGGTCAACAGAAGGTTGGTGATGTTGAGATGGTGAACTCTGTTGAGGTGAAGCATCCGGTTGAGATGGAACAATCAGAGTATTTTTGGCCAACGAAGTTGAAAATAACCATATAGATAAACCTATTGTAAATCCAGGTAATGACAAAGTAGCCATATAAGGAGGACCAACATTTCCAAAATAAGGAAAAGTACTAGGATTCTCGTTAGGAGGGGTTCCTAGGTTGGTAAATTCCGGAACATTTGCCATTATATTCAACTTCAGTGAATTTTATTAACAATTTTTAAAACTAAAATTAACAGTTCACAATTCACACCTAACAATTAAAATTCACAAATCACACCTATGGTCTCTAAAAGTAAAAACAAACAAATTAACACGCGCTATCAAATCTAGGAGTCAAACCACACACAAACAGTAGCCTTCCGGACCGAAAACACTAGTTGGCGATGAAATCCAACATCGCAGAATTCAGTACAGAAGTGGCGGGTGGAACGGTTACCCCGGCAACCTACTTAATGAATAGACTGGACCAAGTTCCTCCACTTTAACCGTCTCGAGTGAAGTGAACCCCCCAGAAAATCCAAGTGAGTCTAGCCGACGTCTGCTCCAGGTACAGTGGGATCTTCCCTCCACCGTCACCTTGGGTAGAACCCTAAAGATAATAGTCACTAAGGTTACCAACAGCAACAAATATACCTGGGGGAACAGTCTACGATCTGACAGCACGCAAGGGCAGAGTAACAAGCTCAATCCCCTTGCCGGCTCCTTGACAATAATCCAAGGTTTACCGACGAGCGACCCCAGGCTCCTCGAGAATAATCCGAGGTTTACCGTTTGTAGTACGTGCGTATCTGGCGTCGTTCCCAATGAAGGAGGATTGATCCCCTCACCGGTTCAGACACGATCTCGTGCTTCTCCTTTAAGAGGAGCTTTCCCAGAGTATAAATGTAACAGTTGGATTTATCCTACCGTAAGATAAGCTACTTGTTTGGTTTTACTGTCTTGGAGAGTTAAATACTCTCCTACTCCAAGACACTAGCCTAAACTATGTTGGTGTATCAGAGCCCTAGAAATGTAAAAATTACTAGATGAATTTTAATTAAGCGCTGTGTTATTAAGGTTGTTTTTACTCAAATGGGTAAATGGATACGAAACCAATGGTGTTATGACCCGACTCAACTGAATGCAATGATAATGCAATCCCTTCAATTCGATGAATCCTAATTAAAGTAAGGAGAGAGTTTCCATTCACTTCCGACAATGCAAAAAATTGATCACTAAGAGAAAATATAACAAATTCTCTAATGCACTAATTTTATCAAGAAAAACTAATGCAAATCAATTCCAAACCATTTTTTTTATTTTTATTTTTGTGTAAATTCAAATCAAAGAAAGCTGATCTAAATCTATGATTGATTTTTCAGAATGTAAACTATGCAATTGTAATCTATGCACAATTGACTTGAAAAGTATGCAAATGTAATCTATGCACATTTTTCATTAATATTCTGAAAATGAGAATTCTAAGTATGCAAATGTGATCTATGCAAGAGAATTCTCAAACACAAGATGATTCTAATGTAATCTAAAAACCAATCAAGTGCAAGTCGAGAAAATTGGGTGAGAGTTCCAAAGATCAAAAAATAAAAATACTCAAA
This sequence comes from Pinus tabuliformis, assembly GCA_031772625.1. Classification (NCBI taxonomy): domain Eukaryota; kingdom Viridiplantae; phylum Streptophyta; class Pinopsida; order Pinales; family Pinaceae; genus Pinus; species Pinus tabuliformis. Next base: position 289,219,869 of record CM062813.1, read on the forward strand.
GGCGATTAACACTCATACACAATTTAGCCCCCCCCCCCGGCGAATGAGGGGGAAATTTTTTTGCAAAAACAAAAGCAAAAAGATGCAAAATTGTGAAAAGACTGAGACAAACCTCCAAGTAATGACCAAAGGAAATCAAATTAAGAATTTCTCAAAAAAGAGACTTAAAACACCCAATTGATGAAAGCTTAAAGCAGGAATGCCAATGAAATTAGCCAAGATGAAAGCTTCTGACAGGTGAACAGTGGATCTGGGCAGCAAAAATAAGTTATAAACAAAATCTAATAGGAGAAAAAGGAAAAAATTAAATTTTCTAGGCTTTTGACAGGGGTACGCAGGCAGCTTGTTTGCACAGGTGTGGGTACGCTCTGTGTACAAAGCTGCAGTGCGTACAAGTACGCACTGTGCTCAACGCAGAGGCTGCGTACTTCTAGCAAAACCAAGAAAAACTAAAAGCTAATTTAACCCTAAGCTAGCCCACCAAAAAACACAGTCAGACAGCCAAAAACCAGAAAGAAAACGACTTATCTCAAATCAAAGTTTCACACAAAGGAAAAAATCATTCACATCAATGGAGTTCCCCAGCGGAGTCGCCATTTTGTCATGCGGAAAGAGTCGATAGTGCGGACACAACCGACCTCCCTAGAAGCAAAAGCTTTCTAGTGACAAACAAGACAAATAAACACTACCTTTCTCTAAACATGCATTGCGAATACAAGTAATCAGGGGATCTTTAACATACCTTTAGTCCAACGCTTTGTAGTAGTCCAGCCTCGCCGATCCGGATGAGCTCCTCCTTCTCTTCGAAACCTGCATTCACTAACAAGCCAAAAGATTAAATAGCACCTGATAAACTCATAAAACAATACATATCCATCATACAGACCAAGGAGTATATGAAACAAACCATGAATAACAATCTGTTGAGAAAAATAAGTTCATTTGTATTAAGAGGTAACAAAAGGAACCATTACAACCTGAGCCTTGGTGTTGTGCAAGTGCCTCCTAGGGTCCAGCAAGAGTTTTCCTTTACTTTGATCAGCTCACCCACTCTCAAATAAGGCTAGGAAAGGATGGGAATCTCTCCTCTCAAGCTTTACAACGGAGTCCTAATTCCAGTAGCATCTACCCTTAGGAATGTTCAGCTTTCAACCTCTCCTCCTTCTGGCCCAATGCCTGTATTTATAGTGCTCTAGAGGAAGTTATTTAGGTCCACCATCAATGGGATAAGCCCCTCTTTGGATGGGATAGCTCCCCTCTTGATGGGATAAGTTCCTCTTTGGTAGGGATACATGAACCATCTGGAGGCGCTTCATACACGTCAAACAAGCTTCTAGAATGCTCTAGAAATGACCAGAAGTAACTTTTTGGGAGCGAAACTTGCGCCTTTTGACCTTTACAGGAGTACGCACCCATTGCTTTATAGATAGAGCGTACAAGTACGCAGGTATTGTGAACTTGGGGTGCGTACACGCAGGTAAGGCTAAGAGAAACTACGTACCCAGAGATATATAGATTTTTAATGACTTTCTCTCTTTTTTGGAGTTTGACATGGAGAGCAGAGGTATGAGGCTTGCCAAGGAGGATAGTATGACAATTGATGAAGCCATACTAACTGCAAATAGTCATGGTGACAAATTTTAGTGTAACAGATGATATCCATAAAGTGCCATAAATGGGGTCATTTTTGTTGCAGTATGGAAGGAAGTGTTATACCACCATTCAACCAAAGGCAACTATTTGACCCATTGTGTTTGTTTATCAGATACAAAGCAACGAAGATATCCTTCCAAACATTTGTTTACTATCTCAGTTTGCCCATCAGATTGAGGATGATAAGATGAGCTATGAGCTAATTGAGTACCAAGACAAGAAAATAATTATGTCCAAAAAATTCCAGTGAAAATGGGATCTCTGTCGCTTACAACAATCTTTGGGTTTCCATGTATATTTTGAATTGTTTCCATAAATGCAGTAGAAACTGTACTCGCTTTAAATGGATGAGATAATGCACAAAAGTGTGCATACTTGCTAAGTCTGTCAACTACCACCATGATAACACTCGTTCCTTCGGACTTGGGTAAACCTGTGATAAAATCCATTGAAACCTCCTCCCAATGTTGGCTTGGAATGGATAAAGGTTGTAATAGACCTAGGGTCTTAATTGTTTCAACTTTATTTTTTTGGAAAACCAAACATTCTACCACAAACTTTTGAATATCCGATTTAAAGCCATCCCAAAAAAATTCCTTCTTGACCCTGTGGTATGTTTTTAGAAATCCAGAATGCCCTCCTAAGGGAGAGTTGTGCAATTCCCTAAGAATATTTTGTTTGAGTTGGGAATTCTTACATAGGTATAACTGATCTTTGTACCACAACGAATCATTTTTATAGCTAAACGTATCAGATGTATTGGGATCTTATTGTAACTTTTGAATGAGTGCCCACACTTCTTCGTCATTCTTCCATTCATCCCTTGCTTCGTTTATCCAATCTGGTTGGATAATAGAAATGGCATAAAGAAATGCTTCCACATCCTCATAATTTCTTGAGAGTGCATCTGCCACAACATTTTGCTTCCCTTTTTTATAGATGATTTCAAAGTCATAACCCAACATCTTTGTGACCCATTTTTGTTGCTCTTTTGAAGATAATATTTGTTTTAAAAAGTATTTAAGACTATCATGATCTGTTTTTACCTTGAAGTGTCTTCCCATTAGGTAGGGTCGCCATTTCTTAAGTGCATGTAGTATTGCCAACATTTCCTTCTCATAAATAGCTTTGTGTAAATACTTTCCTTTGATTTGACGACTTTCGAAAGTAATGGGTCTTTCTTCTTACATTAAAACAACACCAATTCCATTTCCTGAGGCATCACATTTCACAATAAAGGTTTTTGTGAAGTCCGGTGTAGCTAAGACTGGTGCTTGGCACATTGCCTCTTTAAGATGTTCAAAGGCCTTTGTTGCTTCTAGAGTCCATGAAAATGCATCTTTCTTCATTAATGTTGTTAGAGGTGCTGCTATTCTCCCATAATTCTTAACAAACTTGTGATAATACCCAGTCAAACCGAGAAATCCTCGTAGATGCTTTATGGATGTGGGGATTTTCCATTCCTTAATGGTTTTAATTTTGATAGGGTCTACCTTAACACCTTCATGAGATACAATATGACCCAGATATTCCACCTCTTGTACTCCAAAGAAACATTTGGAGATTTTTGCATATAATTGTTTCTCCTCCAATAGTTTGAGCACCCTGTCAACATGTTGAACATGATCCTTCCAAGACTTGCTGTAGATTAGTATATCATCAAAAAATACTAACACAAATTTTCTACGGAAGAGTTTGAAAATGGAATTCATCAAACCTTGAAATGTAGAAGGTGCATTGGTAAGGCCAAAAGGCATGACCAAAAATTCATAATGAACCTCATGAGTTCTAAATGTTGTTTTTGGAATGTCTTTAGTCTTCATTATGATTTGATGATATCTTGAGCGAAGATCCAACTTGGTGAAGTAAATTGATCCATGTAATTCATCCAATAATTCATCAATGACAGGAATGGGAAATTTATCTTTAATAGTGAGCTTGTTGAGCTCCCTATAATCTGGACACATGCGCCATGATCCATCCTTCTTGTGAACTAATACTACTGGAGCAGAGAAAGAACTTTGACTAGGTTGAATTATACCAACCTTTAGCATTTCTGCAGCCATATGTTCAATTTCACTCTTTTGGGCATAGGGATATCTGTAAGGCCTGATGTTTGGAGGAACACTTCCTGGAATCAAATGAATAGCATGATCATGATCATGGATAGGTGGGAGGCCTTCAGGAGTCTCAAATACCTTGGAATGATTTTCCAAGACTTTTTGGAGATCTAGAGAAATTGATGATTTCGATGTGGGAATGTCTAATGAACAAAATTGTGCAATTATGCCTCGTTGTTCTTTCTTTAGAAGATTTTTCATCCCGTTAGAGCTGATTATCCTTCCCGGTTTCCCTGCGATACCCCTTAATTCAACTTCCTTTCCTTCTGAAGAAAATTTCTTGAAAAGTTCTTGAAAATTAAACGCTATTGCACCCAATGATTGTAGCCATTGCACTCCTAGTACAACATCAACACCACCCATTGGAATGGAGAGAATTGGGCTATTCAATACATATTCTCCCATGGATAGCTTGATATTATGGCACTTTCCTAAGCAAGTTATGGTTCCTCCACTTGCAAACATCACTTGACACTTTGGTGCTGGATATAGGAAGAAATTCAATTCCTTGGCTATCTTATAATGAATAAAATTATGGGTACTGCCCGAATCAATCAACACTATTACCTTTTTCTTCTTGATATGCCCTTCTATCTTGATAGTTTGAGGAGTGGTAATTTCAGCCAATGCATTACAAGATATGGTCAGATTCATTTCTTCTTTCTATAGGGTTTGTTTCTGGTGTATATCCTCTTCTTTTGACGTTTCTTGTTCCTTTTCTTCCTCGTCTTCACAATCTATGTAAATAATTTCTTCTCAGCACACTTATGACCTTTAGTGTATTTGCTATCACAACTGTAACAAAGCCCTTTTGATCTTTTTTTTTCCAATTGTTGTGGTGTAAACCTTGTAGGGCGTGGATGGCTAGGGACAACAACACTTCCATCTTTATGATTGTGAGTGGTAGGCTTCCTTGTTGCCATAATTTTGCTTTCCATTTTTCTTGCCAACCTGAACGCCTTCTCCAATGGATTAGGTTCCCAAAAGCGAACCTCATGTTGGATGTTATCCTTTAAAGTCCCTATGAACACATCAATCCTATGCTCCTCTGGAATATATTTTACCCTTATATTCAATTTTTGGAAGTCTTCAATGTACTGCATCATTGAACCTTTTTGTTTGAGATTTATCAATTGACTAAAAAAAATGTTTCTTTTTGTATCCTCATATTGTGCTATCATTTCATCCGTAAAAATGCCACAAGTGACAATTTGTTTATGAGAGCAAAGCCATCGATACCATACAAATTGATTTGGTTCCAAATATAAAGTTGCAATGCGTACCTTTTGTGTGCTTTGGACGTTATGGAGATCGAAAAATTGCTTCTTCTGTAGTATCCATGTTGCGGGATCCTTGCCATCAGACTTCCTCATATCGATCTTTGGAACATGGTGGTTATTCGATCCAACGTTAGAGTATATGAAATCATGATTAACAATTATTTTTTTCTCATCATGAGTTTCCTTTACTACTCTTTTTCCATTAGTAAGCATTTCTTGTATATTTTTTGTCAAATCTTCCATCTTAGCTTCCACGCGTTTCTTTAAATCATTCATGTTAGCTTCCATGCCATCAATCTTAGCTTCCACGTCATTCATTTTATCTTCTATGCATTTCTTTAAACCATACATCTTAGCCTCTACGCCTTTCTTTAAACCATCCATCTTAGCTTCCACACCATACATCTTAGCTTCTACGTCTTTCTTTAAACCATCCATCTTAGCTTCTGTCACTTTTTGTGCCAGTGAAATTTGTTGCACTTGTTATCGTAATTTTGATATATCATGTTGCATTTATTCTTCTTCTTCATGAGTCATGCTAGAGCTTTCAGGTTTCTTACTAGGTGTTTCCATTTTCTTTCTTCGGGGCATCAATTACTGATAATAATTTTTCACTATGCCCTTTGAATTCCTTCAAACTAATTAAACTTATGCAAAAATTTAAAAAAACTACACACCTTTTTTCACTTTGTAGGAGCTCGATATTGAACAGCTGTAACTCTGTAATTTCGGATCTCCAAGGTCTGAAATTGCGAATTGCAATATCCCTCTGTTCCCTCTTTCTAATGCCACCAGTCTCATGGAAATTGGATTCTCCAGGAAAGCGTTATGCCCCACCTCCCAAGATGACCTGCTTATATATTTGTTCAGTATAGCGAAGTTGTACGAAGTGCCATGTGTTACTGTTTCGACCTTCGGGTCTAAAACCAATACAAAGAAAATTACAATCCTTCATCTTTTTGTAGCTTCTTACGAAATTGCAATTTGATGCTTAAAGAGAAAGTTATGATGATTTTCCCAAGGTCACCTGTTTAGAATGTAATTCGGGAGTCTTCAAAAACCCTAACTTCCTTAGATTATATCTCCTAAAATATAGCGATATAAGATCTGAAATTTGGACGCGAGCTTCACCAAGATCTTAGATCAAATGGGTTTTAATTTCAGAGTCTGAACCTTCGTAGAAAAAAATTTATAGCGAAGCTTCCACGATGACTTGTTTGAGATGAAATTGTGGAGCTTGCAAAAAACCCTAACTTCCTCAAATCATAGCTCCTAAAATATAGTGAGAAAAGATCTGAAATTCAGACCCGAGGTTCAAACCGATTTCTTCTCAAATGTGTTTTTTTTTAAGCTTCTGAAACTTTGTAGCGAAAATGCCACGATGACCTGTTTGGAGCAGCGAAACCCTAGAATCAAAAGTTCTGATACCAAATGTTATGAAACCAGCTCATAAAAGGATAGAAAAGATAGTTCAACGACTTAGAAACCAACCTCTTCGAGGGGGAAACCTCCTTTAAATTACACAAATGAACTATTCTTGGATGATACAAATGACAAAACCTCCTTTCTATGTATAGGAGTCTAAGGGATCACAATATAACCAAAGCTGACCTAATAATAATAATATAAGGACATAAAAATGACAATAGTGGGCTTCTATGGGGCACAATAATAACAATATGGGGACAATAGGGGCACAACAATAACAATAAGGGATACAATGACAATAGTAATGCGAGAATCATTAGTATTATAGGGACCTAACAGGCACTTCTGAAGGGAAAGAGCACATCTTATTGGGAATCCCAATTGAATAAACTTAGAAGCATACTTCCCATTGAGATAAAACAAAGACTTCATATTCGTTATGACACACTGGATGTGACTGAACAAACAATGTTCTTACATATTACTTGTTTTTTCTTTGGAAATGGTAGGGATATGGTCACAAGGATATGGGATAATAGTTTGTGTGGGTTTCAAAATATATAGAACAAATGTCTTGTTGAGGTGAATTGCCAAAATAAAATAAAAATTCACGATCACCTTAGGGATTTGGGAAGAGAGCTTGCCAGAGATTCAAAATTTCCGCGTCGTCTTTGGCGTTGGCAACCGAACGATATTGATGATTTGTTACAGGAATCATCGGTAAGTTCTAAATAGTTCAATACGGTCGATTCCTCCATCATTTTCAGTAATTTTACAAGATTGAAAGGGTGATCATTATCATATTTTAACAATGGGTAATCATTATCTTATTTTATGAACGGACAGGTAATATCCGTGTGCGAAATTAGAGTGGTTCACACTGAATACAATAATATTGATGACGATGATGTATTTGGCCGTATGAAGAGGTTGCAACTTCTCGATATTGAAGGAGTTCTCGTGGAACGCATTTTGACAAAGGTGCAGTTTCCAAATCTCATATTCCTGCATTGAAAGATTGTCCATCCTCTTCCCTGTCTTTCTTGACTTCAATTAATAATTAATTTTGAATTAGTGCTATTTTTATTAAGAACTATAAAAAGAGTTTGTTTTTTTTTTCTTAAATTAAAATGAATATAAAGAAGTCTTTATGGGTAATTTAATTGGTGATTGAAGTGAAATAAAATAGTGTAAACTAAGAGATCCAAAGTTCCACCCTCTCACAAATCCTAGGTTGTAAAAGTTTAGTGACCCATGTTAACTAAGTACAGAGACCCAATTACTCATTCCTCTAATTTAATATATATATATATATATATATATATATATATATATATATATATATATATATGTATATATATATATGTATATATATATATGTATATATATATATGTATATATATATATATATATATATATATATATATATAATTAAATAACAGCAAAATTTAATATATATATATATATATATATATATGTATATATGTATATATATGTATATATATATATATATATATATATCTATATATATAATTAAATAACAGCAAAATTTTATCTATTAATTTAATAATAATAAAATTTAAAAATAATACCAAATAAATTATAATAAATTTTATCATTTTCAAAATTTTTAATATATAAAATAAATATTACATAAATTTAAATAAATATCATTAATATTTTTAAATAACATGATGTTCTTTAAATAATAATCACAAATAAATTATAATAACTTTTATCATTTACCAAAACAAAATATATAAACTAAATATTACACAAATTTGCACTTGATTCACGAATAAAATATTAACACGTAATATTAAAAATCTATACAATAATCCTGTGTTGTGTTACCATATGTCTTAAGTTGGAGAAAATATTAAATATTGCTTTAGTTATCATTGAACATTTTGGAGACATTTCATAGGCCCAGCTGGTACAAGATCACGTTAATGAGTTTCACTTTATTGCCTTAAAATATCACAATCTCATATTTAATATATAGAAATATTTAACGTGTGATGTGTGGTTTGACAGTAAGTTTATTTGGTGAAGTGGGGGACAGTAGTTCAAATCTCATTGAGTACTGGCCTGCTGTAGTGGATGCTCGAGAAGCAGAGAGTCTAGCTTTGCTAAAACCATAGGATCTTAGTATATCAACTTGCAGGTAGTTGGATGTACTCTTGGTGTTATAGTGGCAGCTACGAGGATTAATCTTGGGTCTCCCATAAATTAAGACTGGCAGCGACATTCACCAAAAATAAAAAAAAAAAAATTAACGAAAGAGAAATATATGAAATCCTATACCGACCGCCACTCCATTTACGCAACGGCACATGCAAGTCCGTGTCTATCTAAGAATTCTGCACAAAACATTGGAATCATCGAGGGATGGGCCATGCTTGTAGTCTTTTATATTTACCCCTTATTAATACAAACCATGATTGGCTTTTTTTTTTTCATTTCTATCTTTTTCGTAATAAACAATTTCAGACACGACTTGAACTAGATGCAAACATATCTCTCAAAGGATTTTCTTCATCCTTAGACTCTCTCTCTTCTAATTCACGGAAAGAAACAGATTTCTGGAATGAATCCATTCTATATGAGTTCAGGAATAGAATAAAAACCTTAAGAACTAGACATCACTGGCTCTGATACCAATTTTAAGTAGGGGCTTCTGTCACAAGCTTGCTACTTGCTGCGTCTCTTAGTTTATCTCTGATAGCCAACTCCTAGTGAACCAGTGGTGAACTCAGCGCGAACCTACTCAGAACTTTCATGCTCTCACGGCCTCAACAATGGCTTCCTCGCCTAACAATGGCCTTGGCGTCCCTTCGTTCCTTTGGTGAACCTCTGATGAACTTCCTGTGAACTTCGGATGAAAGCTCAAAGATAACTACTACCACAGTAGACAATATAAATGCGCAAGGTATTCTTATGCGGAAAATGGTGTACTCATATTATTGCAGAATGGATTTCAGAACATTTACAGAGAGATTCTTTATCAGAGATTGACTATCTTCGCATTTATCGGACTTTATGTTGTTCGCAAGGAACAAGCAATACCGAAGGCTACCTGGCGAAAGATAGACTCTGCCTCAGAATATGACTGGACTCATATACAGACTTGAAGACTTCTAAACTGATTCGGCCACTTTAGGTTCTCACCAGTGCCGAGCACACATGCACAGGTTCCCAAATCACCTAAAGACTTGAGTTCTTCTCGTGATGCAAGCAGATCAGACTGAACGTCCACATTTGAGGAGCAGGAGAGGTTGTCAACCCAATGACTCTCTAAGACACTCTAAAACTCGATCTCACTCTGAATTCCTCAACAATGAGCCTTACCCTCATTAAATAGGAAATGAGGGGGGACAAGCATCACTATAGGCCATTAGTGGACTGACCGAAAGGTGGATGGAATCATTGCTTTTGGGTAACGCCAAAGTGACATCCACACAAAGATTCCAGTCTGGAAAAGTAAAATCCTACAGAAAGAGATTCCGACAAAACAAAGTGGATGCTTTTCCTCTATCAAAGCCCACGAGAAACGACTTAAAGTAAGATTCCTGAATTATTTACACAGTGGAGGCTTTTAGTACAACAAATCCCACGGGAAATCTGGCCACAATTAAGTCCTTGTGACTGGACATCATGAGTACACTATGGATGCTTTTTACGGAAAGCCCATGTGAACCGTCAGAATATTGTCAGATTAGGGAATCTATTTCTTTTATACAACATTTCATCCCAGGCTTTTGTGTATATCCTGCGGATGATCATAGGTTTCCCCAAAACAATCTGATATTTTACTTTGGTTAATACTAACCACTCTAAATGTTCTCTCATGTATTCTTCGAGTGAATAGTTTACATTATGAGATGGTGACCATTCTTTTTCTGTCATTTCTTTAACAGTTTTGTAGGTAGGGTGAAAGCATTCCTCAAGAGCTTGTTCAATACATAAATCATAATGGTTTTTGCAATATTGTTCATGCCATACTGGATCCATGGCAGTTCTGCTAATACCATAATCACTCCACCAATCTCTGAGCCATTTGCATTGTTGATATCCTTGGTAGTGGCCAACTGTGCTGAATTTCAGCTTTGTATAATGAGTTCCTACTTTGTCATCTACGTTGAGGAAATCCCACCAAAGCTGTTTATATCCTGCAAAATCATACACAGTGTCAGGAAAAATAATCTTTGGGTCATTTCTTGGCCAACGAGCAGCAGGATGGACTGGCCAATGTCCTTGTTCATTCCAAAGATCTCTTTTTCTATGGTCCGCCATGGTACCATATGGTGGCAATGTCATGAAAATTCTGTTCCAGAGCTTGTTGTGTAATCCCGAAATCTCTTCTTGCTTTTTCATAAACCATATCATGAATCCACTTGCTTCTTTTAGGGTACACCTTCCTTTCCGGTACAAAGTGTTGGATGTCGGTATGTGGTTGCAAGCTGGCATCCAATATTTTCGTATTTTTGAGCTACCATGTGGGTTTCCAATTTCTTTTGTACTCTTCCCAGTCTTGATTGTTCGGGATAGTGCGTAAGACCTCTTGCTTTTGATTTTGGTCCCACTCAGTGATGATCATCATAACATGTTCTTGGGATTCAAGATATTCCCGGCTAAGAAAATCTGGAAGATTATTTTCTTTGCCTTTAATATGCTCATGGAAAATAGAGCTTGCCACCTGGAAAACTTTGCTTCTCCTGCTTTCTTAATGTCTTTTGTCAAGACCTTTTGTAGGGCTGATGCATCAGTTCTTAGCAAAAAGGGTTTATTGATAAGATAAACTTCGAACTTACTGATGCAATTCCAAGCTGCTTTTACCTCTTTCTCTATTGTGGAATAATTTTGTTCTGCTGGATTCCACACTCCTGAAGCAAACTGAACAATTTGTTCAATTTCTTTATTGTTGCTATCTTTATTTTTCTACTTTAAAATGCCTCCCCATCCAATGTTGCTTGCATATGTTTCTACAATTTTAAATGCAAGATCATCAGCAACATATAAAATTGGCAGTGATTTTACCTTAGCCTTGATGTTTTGTACTGCCTTGGTATGGACATCTGTCCATTATGGAGGATTTTTCTTCAGTCTTTTATTCAAAATTCTTCTATCACTTGCACAGTCTTGATAGAAGTTACTGACATAATTGAGGCACCCCAAAAACCTCTAAAACTGGTTTTTGTCTGTTATGACATCAGGAAACTTATCTGCAAACTCCAGTGCATGCTTTTGTAATGAAATCTGTCCATTGGAGATTGTATGCCCCAAAAATTTGACAGTGGTATGAAAGACCTCTATCTTTTTCTTGCCAAGCACAAGACCATTATGCTTAACCAAATTTTTGAAAATATTTACATGCTTGAAGTGATCTTGAAGATTTTTAGAAAATATCAACACATCATCTATATACACAATAAGCCAATCAAAATAAGGCTTAAAAATATTATCCATTACCTTTTGGAACTTTGATGGTGCATTCTTCAGTCCAAAAGGCATCACATTCCACTCGTAGTGGCCAGCTGGTATACTGAAAGCAGTTTTGAATTTATCTTTCTCTGATATGGCAACCTGCCAAAATCCTGCCTTCAAGTCGAATTTGGAAAAAATCTTGGCTCCTGCTATCCTTCTGATCAGATCACCTTTGTGAGGTATAGGATAGGTGTCATCAGCCAGAACTGAATTCAGAGGCTTATAATTTATGACCAATCTCGATATTCCTCTGATCTGTTCAACTCTCTTATTTACATAGAAACCATAACAGTTCCAAGGACTGTCAGATTTCCTGATAAGTTTTCTGTCAAGGAGCTGCTGGATCTCTTTCTCGCAGAGATCTTTGTACTCTTTATTCATCGGAATGGCTCTGCTCTTACAAGGCTTACCAGCATAGCCTTCTTTGTAAGGGAGCTCAACTGTATGCTGCTTCCTATGCCAAAATGCATTAGGTTCCTCAGAGCAGCATTCTTCTTCAATTTCCTTTCTCAAATTCTCAACTCTTCTCTTGACCTGAGGTTGTTTGAGTTGTTCTTCGATTCTAAGAGTAGATTTCAGATCTTTTAGTTCTGACAATCTTTCTTCTGCTTTTTTCAAATTCTGCACGGTTTGGACCATTGTGGATATTATCTCATTTGAAATGTATGGTAGTTCAATTTTCTTTCTAGTCCCTTTTGATGTAGGAACTGATATAAAATATCCAACTTTTTCATTTTTCCATCTTACAGAGCCATGAGGCTCTACTGCTGCCAAAAAGACATTTCCAAGGATGCAATCAACAGGAATGTCTGCAACTGCAAATTTTAAGTTAATACAGTGGTGTTCAAAGCATAAAGATGCTTTGGGTACTTCATAACTCAACCTTTTGTTGCCTAAGCCCACCACTTTTCTTTCTGCAGCAACCCAGTATTTTGCTGGAATGGTCTTTATATTAAGAATATTAATATCTGCTCCTGAATCAAGGAGTGAAATTAACTCAAACACTTCTCCTTTAATACAGATATTTACCTTAATATGGTGTTGCTGATAGGAAATGGTCATAAGCCTCATTTCTTTGAAGCCAAAATTTGGATCCTTGAATCCTTCAGCAATTTCAATTTGATTATTACTGCTATATTGAGCAGTATCCCAGGGCTGATCTTCTTTTTCTTCTTATTCTTTATCAACCACTTGCTTTCCCTTTTTCATTTCTGCAATCTGAGACTTTATTGTAGAGATTTCTGTCTTGAGATTGTGTATCTCACGGCTTACTTCTCCCAAAGTGAGAGATCTGACCCTATCAGGTTTTTCTTGATGCTTTTGATATGATTTAGTGTTTCTTTCAAATGAAGCAACAATAAACAAAGATTTCTTACCTGAATCTTTTGCAGTTCTGGACTTAAGCTGGTCCATGAATGCTTCAGTCAGGCGGTTCTTCATCTCTCCTTCTTCCATGCTACGAATCTGGGCTAAAATTTTCAGCTCATCTTCTTCGGTAGAGGCCATTAGGACCTTCTCCTTTTGTGGCCTGAAAGGTTCTTCTGCTTCGCTCGATTCACTATAGAATTCTGAATCAGAGTCATAGTAAACTTGGCAGGCACATTCTTCTGAATCAGAACAGGGACATTCTGAAGAATCAAAATCCGAACATTGTTGTATGTGAGCATGTATTTCATATGCAGAAGAAGAACTGAAAGAATCATAGGATGATTCTTCAATCTGATGTTGCTGAGCTTGTTACATTGGGGCAGCGTTCTGTCTTGTGTGTATGAGAACCACATTTCATGCACTACATTGGTCCTCTGCCTTCTTGCTTAACTTGTTTCCCTTTCTAAACAAAGGCTTCAGATTTCTTGCCTCTGTTTTTCTTTGAGTCTTCACCTTCTGGACACCTGGAGGAAGTATGTCCATTTTTTCCACATAGCCAACAAGTAAGCTTATTCCATTTCTCCTGCTTGGATGAGTGCAAGTGAATCAGAGGGATTATAGTAGTGTGTTCTAGGAACAAACCTATAATACCCTTTCTTTGTTCTAGAGGTTTGGCCCCGAGCTAGTTTGGAATATTTTCTTTTGTCCTTTGGATACTTTCTTCGATTTTTGTAGAAGATTTCTTTGAATTCTCTTTTTTCTTTCTTCTTCGCCTTTCTTCTTTTTACTAAAGGATCATCTGCTGTTAGTCCATATTTGCTGCAAATGGACTTTTTATCTGGTAGTCTGGAAAGTTTTTCCAGAGATTTATTGACTTTTGAGCTAGTACAAAGACTTACCAGTGTCTTTGTAATATGGGCATAGATTTCTCCCCATGTATAGGACTCAAAAGGTAATTGGAAGACTTCTTGTAATCTGATGTAATCTACAAACCTGGATGGCAGGGCTGCAAGATAAACTTGTTTCCACAACAAGTTCTTGGAGTCTTTGACTTCATATATCCGTTGCATCCAATCTCTATGAAAGTCTTCAAACTGTGACATTTTATGGCACTTCATATTCATAAGAATAACTTCATTTTTATTTGCAATCTCTGTTTCATTACCACACCAATGTTCAAGGATCATTGATGTCAATGCTCCTATCATATTGTTGATAGTGGTGCCATCTGGATTGTGTATGACATCTCCATTTTCATCCTTCAATACTTCTTCTTCCATTTTTGCAATAAGCTTAGGAGATGACTCTGTCTCCCACCACCTGAGCAGTGTTCCAGTAAAACACTGAATGATCGTCCTGCAAGCATCAATCTCACTTTTTCCCCTCAGACACATGAGCTTATATTCAGTATACATCATATCAATAAGTTGTCTGATTTGACCAACACTCATGCTGTCAATGTTCCACTCTCTGTGAGATTCTGGAAAAAAGGTATGTGCTTCAGGAAGCTTACCTTTGCCTTCAATGTCAAGTGCTGGATATTTACTGAACCTGTGCTCAAGAGGTTCATAAATAGGAAAGATCTGAGTATTAGGATCTTTCTCTTCTTTTTTCTCTTCTTCTTCACCCTTAAATAAGGATGCAATTGTTATCTTCTCAGTAGCCTCATATTCTGAAGATGTGGCTACTTCCTTCGGGAATAATGCTGGGAACCTGTTTATGGGCTTCACAGGATCCTGAATCTTTATATTTCTTTTGACAAGAAAGGAGTTTGGAACTGGTTTTTCTGCTTTGACAGATTCATCTTTTCTACTTTATTTGCCAAACCAATTATAAGATTTTTAGTTGAATCCAGGTGATCAACTAATTTTTCTTCTACTCCTTCTAGTTTTGACAAAGATTCTCTAGTATATGATCTGATAATAGAAGAATCATACTGTACATTATTCAAACATTTATTTACATCATTTATTGATACTTGAACAGTATCAATTTGTTCCTTTACTTCTGTTGCTTTGGCTATATTCATCTCTAGGCCTTTGACTGTTGTGTTTGTCCAATTTAACTGCTCACTTGCCTTCTGTATTCTGCCATCAATGCCTAAAGCATTGTCATCTTTCTGTACCATTGGAATGGCTTTTGCTGCATTTTGATTTTCTCCAATAAAAATTCCTTTGAATGGGGGAAAAGTTGATGGAGTTTCTACTTTGTTTCCATCCAATGCAATCCAAGCATGCTTATTAACTGAAGTGGCTGATGATGAACCAGTTAAAACATTTACTGGAGCAATATTATCCTTCCAGGAATAAAAGGATATCCATGAGTTATTAACTTCCATATAGTGCTTCCAGTCTTCAGCTAATTTCTTTTTCTCTTGAGGAGTATAAGTCTGATCAAATTCTTTTGCTTGGGGATTGGTAAACAGATCCCAATTAAGCATTGCTTTCATCCATTTAGTACTGATTTCAGACTTAAAACACCCATCCATGAGAGAAAATAATTTATGCATTTCCATTACAGCAGGCCTTTTGCAATCATCAGGTACTAGACCAAATCTACATGGTGGTATAAGGCCTTTTGCTTGCTCCAGATAACCTAGACCATATCTAGGCTTGGCTGGTCTCATAGGACTCATTATCTCAATGAATCTCGGATCTTCATCTTCCAAAGTAACTATCTCATGCATCATGAGGACATGGTTAGACTCCTGTTCATGAGGAAAAGGGATGATTGAGCATTTAGGATTTGGGCATGGATTTACAGAGGTTGATGGAAGAGCTATGCCAGATCTGGGATTGTGATTTGCATGAATTGCAGTTTCAACAAGCGTAAGCAAATTTACATTATTTTGGCACTCTAGACATTTGACTTCTAAAGAGGCAAAATTAACAATCTGTGCAAAATTAAATTATTTTAAATTAAATTTAAAAAAAAAAAAATTAAGTGTAGTATAATTTATAAATAAAATGATTTTTAGAGTATTTTTTCTGATTAATTTTAATGAAAAATTTGTACAGATTTAAAAAAAATTGAATTTAAGTTGTTTAATATATAGAATTTAAGTGCTCCAAAAGTTTTTCACAGTGTTAAATTTATTTATACATTCAAAAATGTATTTTAAATAACAAAAATTCACAATCTTATTTGAGATTATATTATCTAGTGAAAAAACCATTTAATCTATATAGTAAAAAAAGCCATTATTTCATAATCTAAATTTATATTAATTATATAATATATTTTTATAGAAATAAAAAACAAATATTTATTCACTTGCAACTCGACTTTACTTTATGTAATCAATAATAAAAAATCCATCAACCACCTATAGCATTGGAACGTTAAATGTTTCCCAACATCAAATTTGGTGGAAAATTATGTTTAAAAATATATTACAATTTAGTTTAGATTTATTTGTAAACTCTATAATTTTCTGTTAACATTATTAGCAAATTTTTTTTGTAAGTTTGGGAGGACTACATTTTCTTCGTGTCTAACTAATATATCACTTCGATTGGAGCGGGGAATTGAATGTGTGACTTCACATCAAGAAGTGTCTCTAATGAGTGACTTCACATCGAGGAGTGTCTTAACATAGCATCGATTGGAGCGGGGAATTGACTGGGCGACTTCACATCAAGGAGTGTCTTAACATAGCACCGAATTAAACCGGTGACTTCTCATCAAGGAGTGCCTTAATAGAGCCATCAAGGAGTGCCTTAACAGAGCACCCGAGAACTGGTGACTTTGCATCAAGGAGTGTCTTAACAGAGCCATCAAGGAGTGCCTTAACAGAGCACCTGATCACTGCATCCATCAAGGAGTACCTTAACAAAGCACCGGATCACCGTCTATCCAAGACCCCGGGCTGGAGAATTGAACCGATAACTTCACATCAACCTATAACTTCAGATCAAGGAGTGGCTTAGCAAAGTACCCAATCACCATCTATCCAAGACTCATGGAGTGGCTTAGCAAAGTACCCAATCACCATCTATCCAAGACTCATGGACATTATTAGCTATTATTATTATTAGTTATAATAGAATCAAGCTTAGATTGGCCTTCAAACTAGGCCATATTTTATATGATATAATTGTTTAAATTTTACCATTTCTTTGAATTACTACTCTTCTTTTATTATTATTATTTAGTTTAATTTAGATTAAATTAAATTAATTTTCAAATTTAATCAAGATTTTTTATATAAATAGAATTTAGTTTAAATTACTCATATTATTTTAAAATGAATTAATTTATTTTAATTAAAAAATAATTAATCAAAATAGATAGTAATTTTTTTAAACCATAATCTTATAAATTTTATTAATAAAATACAAATAAAAAACAGATATATCTTAATTAAGTACATACAATGACACATAGATATATAAAATAGAGAATAATAAAATGTTAAAAACTAAACAATTTAGTTTTTAAATTGAGTTTTCCAATTGGAATTTGAGGTAATTTTTATTTTTATTTTTTATTTTTTATTTTTTTATTTTTTATTTTTTATTTTTTTATTTTTTATTTTTTATTTTTTTATTTTTTATTTTTTTTATTTTTTATTTATTTATTTATTTTTATGTATTTAAAAAAAAATAAACCGTAATATTGTATTTAAAATGAGTTTTCCAATTGGAATTTTATTAATTATGATGATGATGATGATGTGAATTGAGATTATTTGTATCCATAAAAAATATAAAGGTTATAATTGTCATTTTATTAATTTAAAAAATTGAAGAATCTAAAATTACTACTCATATCTATTTCATTGTCTTCAAACCCATTACATTATGGAAAACAAACCATAGAACCAAAATACTTTAATTAATCTCCACAATAACCTCTGCAAAAGATATACAACAAGCTCTCGTTCCATAAAGCCACCAGATTGTATATAAAGATGTCCAAGAAGCATGAATGGCTCCATCGATATTAATAAGATTGACAATTAGAGCTATGTAAATAGGCCTCCGACGCAGATATAATACAGAAGAGTGTGACCATCCATATATCTTGTAAATAATACAATACTCAGCATCAGTGGAATAAGTCATCCATAGATTATAAATCATATTTCCAAAGCCAAATGCAAGATAAAACCATGCTGCAAAGTGGAAGAAACTGCAAAGTTTGCCAACTCAGAAAAAAGAAGCATGTATCTCTCATCCCTATTTATTCAAACCCAAGGAGATCTGTCCTACACAATTACTGATCTATCCTGATGATGAGCCACGGTGGAGGGCTCGAAACGTCGATACAAACAAATCATGGATGTGAGAACTCCGGAAGAAAACAACACAAGAAGCATGTAGTAAGGCACAGTAAAGACCATAAAACCAAGAGCAAACACAATGCTCCACAGAGAAACATGTAAACATATCGAATAGCCCAATATAGGAGAACAACCACCATTGAATCAGGATCAGAGTACCAAAATCAGAGTCCCTCAATCACACATAGCAAGCACAAGATACCAACTTTACCATTGAATCCATAAGAAAAGCAATTAATAGACTACACAATGTGCACGATGAAATCAAATAAGAAAGGAGCATAATATGAACGCATTTCACTTCATAACAAAAATAGTAAGCAGACCGCCATAAAGAAAATTCATAGTTGTAGGAAGCATCATCCAGAAAATTGTAGAACAAACATCTATAAAACCCACCACCATTAATCCTGATCAAAGGAAATGATAGTAGGATTTTGACCATGATCAACTAGAGGATCAGTGAGGTTGCATGAGGAAGAGTCACTCACCAAGAAGCCTTCTACAAGAGCCAAACAAGAGTCGATGTTATCTAAACAAAACCTGAGATTGTGAATCATTCATTTCATATCTTCCACAGAGGAGAAAATATTGTAGGACTCCACATGTTTGTATTTGGAAATCAAGTGTAGCGAAGAGGCCATTTGTTGGTGTAAGGCCAACAAATTCTTGAAATGAAGCCTTCAATTCCTAAATTTTCCAGGGTCTGGAACCCATTTCATATCCTCACCCACTAATTCAGAATCTGAATGATATGGTATATCCCTTACCTCTTTACTCTCCAATAGTAAAATCTCCCTCCTAACCTCCAAAGGAACAACATCAAAAAAAGTTGCGACAGAGTCTTAGGCAAAAGGTCGGCTTCTTTTAATGTTGACATTACCTCCTCCACCTCTCCTGCTAGTAATCCTCTATCTAGGAGCCAATGAAACAACGACCAACACTGGCCACAACAACGAAAAGAACCTCTACCTTCAAAGCAATGAAAGGGATGAGTTACAACACCCTAAATTCTAGACCTTAAAATTACCGAGTCATCCCCCAAGCACCATAGAACAAGAATAAATTCTATCAAATTATCAAACTCCCTATATCTCAGAGACATGACATAATCCCACTACCAGTCAGGGAATTCGTAAATGCACAGACCTAAGAAAAAGTGGCTATTGCAATACCCAAGAAACTTAACTTTTTCAATTAACACCCGACTCTGAATATAATTACCAAATTGAAACAAAGCAAACAACCAAAAATCTTAAACATACACTCCAGACCTTAAATCTTTTTTAGCACAAACACCACGAGAATAAAATATAGGTAACCCAAATAACTATCACCTGTAAATATCGAATTCAACAAATCTTGTTGAGAAACAACCTTTAAGAGAGTAGGCGAGTAAGATAGAAAGACAAACTTGCCCAAACCATAACACCAATCTAGAAAAGGAGAGACACAATTTTAACAAAAATGGATGATTTAACTTAAGGAGAGAGCCAAAACCTGATATATACTAGTTGACATCATAAGCTACTAAGCCCTTCCTAAAAGCAAAAATTCAAAGAAAGAACATCAGGTTAAGACAAATAAGAGGGGACAAGGAACAAACTTTGCCTCCTTTCACACATATCTTATACTTTTGAAAACGATCATCTGCACATTGAACCCACTTGTTCCTCTTCCCACAAGCCTCAAACAACCCTTGCCACACCATTATGTAGATTAGACACTTGGTAGAATGGCACTCTAGCCAAGGTCGGGACCTCACCCCTATCGAGGTATCTAATTGGAAACATTAAAATGAAAGGAAATTCTAAATAATTCAATCACAATAGCACAAGTTTAGAAGTGTATACATTGAAGATCAAAAATAAAAATTACCAAATCAATTGAAAAAAATTCAAGCATTATTGTGAATTCTCGTGTCATCAAGAATTATTTAGAGGGTCAAGTTATTAAATGTTATTTTCACTAACACCATCACAACCCAAAGTAGCACAACTCATACAAGATTAGGTGAAGCCAAATCTACAAAGTAGCCAATAGACACAAGAAAATAAAGTTGCTAAAGTGTCAAAAAGCACTATCTATATTCAAATTAAGGTTCGAAACCAAGATTCCCTAGCCCAAAACCCATCATAGATAAAGAAACCATGGGTTCAACTCAGTCAAAACGTTAAGAGACTTTTTCAAAGTAAAGATAATAAGGCAAAGGCCATGACAACTAAAACCGCATAAACTAGGGAATCAAGTAGTTTCAAAAGAGAATAAAGTAGCTTCAAAACCCTTAGGCAAGGGAAACCCCCTCCATGAGGGAGACACTTATGGGGGAAAGAGTGAGGCCAAACTAAAATTAAAGTTGAACCCTCCATACACAACCAAAAACAAACCACCCATTTAGATTAGCCTTCAAACCTAGGGAATAATGAAAGATCCAACTCAAAATAAAAAATAAAGAACCCATTGTAAATGTCTAAACATAAGAATAAAGCAAAAGCTTTATCACCTCACCAAATTAAAATCCATAATTGGCTACAAGCAACCGAGACTCACTTCAAATCCCATGAAAGCCATAAGAAAAAAAAAAAGAGAGAAATCACAACATTTAACAACACCAAAGGAAAACATGAAGTTAGTTGCATAAAGTAGGGTTGTAATGATCATTGAAGGAAAAGGAAGAAAAACGTAAGACAGCATCCTTAAATGGATTATCAATCTCACTTTCCTCTAACCCATAAAATTTAATTTTGTATTGATAAAACTTTAAAATTCAATATTAAAAATATTTTTTAAATTTTTAAATTTTTTCATCCATCAATTAATAGTGTTCATTTCCATTTCCTAAATTTTAAAATTTTAAACAATAATATGACAATAACGAGATGTTTATTGAGAGACTATTTTATTCAAAGTTTAATATATCTCAAAATACTAAAATTTAATTAGTTTTTTTATTAGATTAAAACTAGGGTTGGGCTAGCTTTAATGTTGGATGGAAGAATTAGGTCGTGGTTGGCCTTAATGTTGGATGAAAAAACCACTTGCCAATGTTATCACTAGGGTTGTGGGAATCTAGGTGGAGATTGGATGCCGCTTGGGATAGTTTAATTCCGCCAAAGGTAGCTCTCATCCTCAACCCTTCCAAATGACATTTGAACCTATAACATGTTGAGAACTAAACCCTTATAACAATTAAATTGTTTTGAACATATACTACTTGATAAATATGCGTTAGACTCGTTCGCAAATCTAATTTTTATTAAATTATTTTATAATAACAATAATTTTTTATTTATAATTAATGTTAATTTATTTTTTAAATAATTATGTTATATTATTATGATGAATAATAAAAAAATATTTTATTTTATTTTTTAATTAATCTAATTTTTAATTATCAATTTTTTATTAATTAAAAAATACAATAAAATATTTTTTAATTATTCATCATAATACAATAATATAGTGATTTTAAAAAATTCTTTCACATTAACTATAAAATCAGTTATTATTATTATTAATTATTATCATTTTTTGCTTTCAAGTAGTGCATGGGAGGCGCGAGAGCAGAAAGGTGAGGAGCGGAAGGGTTACAGGCTGTGGTGGAAGGTTTAACCATGGAGGGGGGCAGAGGAGGGAGCTTCACTCCCTCCTACAAGGAAGTGGTAGCCAACAAGAGCAAGATACCACCGGATAGAGGCAGAGGGAAAGCAGAGGAAGGAAGGAGAAACAGGGAAGAGGAAGCAGAAGGCTCCAAACCGGAGGAGAATGAGGGCACAAAAGACAAGGAGAAAACTGACAAAAAACAGGGAACAAAAGACAAAAATCAGAAGGGACCATGTAAACCCAAGGCTGAAATCACTCCCAGAGTAGTTTTAAATAATCCAGAGTTGTAGGCCTACAGGGAGCACATGCAGACGTACACTATCATATGAAAATTTATGGGGTTATGGCCCACTGAAAAAGCTTTACAATCTTGGATCCGATACCACTGGAAGCCCAAAGGGAGCATTGATCTTCATCTGGGGTCCAAAGGTTTCTTCACTGTGGTGTTCACCAACATCGAGGACAAAGACAGAGTGTTTGAAGGTGGGCCCTACTTCTATGCTGCGGCAGGGCTCTATATGAGGCCCTGGAAGATGAACTTCATTCCAGAGAGGGAAACTTTTACCTCGGTCCCGGTTTGGGTAAGACTCTATTCTCTACCTTTGGATTATTGGCAAATAGAATCGCTAGCTGCCATAGGCAATAAGTTAGGGAGGTTTATCAAAGCGTCTGAAGCCACAAGGAGGGGAAAGTATACTTCCTTTGCTAGGATATGTGTGGAGATGGATCTATCTGGAGCTCTTCTGGATGAAGTTATCTTGGAGGTTTTTGATGAGGAATGGGTGTAGACAGTAGACTATGAACACATCCCATTTAGATGTCGCAGATGCCATGAACATGGACACCTTCTGAGAGACTGCCCTCTCAGTAAAGCAGAAAACAAAAACAAAAACAACACAATGAAAGACACAGACAACTTTCACAGAGTTGTCCATAAAGGAAAAAGTGGCAAGAAAGGGCCAAAGCAACATCAAGCGGGAGGACAAAAGGACAATCAGAATCAATACCAAGTTCTTGAAGTGGATGACGAAACAGTGGTAGAAGATCAAGTAATGAAGGAGGGTTATGAGAAGATGGAGGAGGAAGAAGATAATGATCTGACATAGGAAAATGAAAAGCAAAAAAGGAAAATGATGAGTGATTCAGAACCAGAAATGGATCAGGAAATGAACCAGAGTGAGATGGATACGGAGGACAATGAGTTACAGGAGATTCTTAACAGAGAAAACCTAGATCTGGAAGGATTCCTGAATCAGGGAACTCTGGGAGGAGTAGAATCACTACCACAAGAAAAGATCAATAGAATACAACACTTATTCCTATGGAAAACGCAGGCAAAGGGTTTGGAGGAAGTAAATAACACTGAAAGACAGAGCAACGAAGGAGGGAAAGCAATAAAAGCGACTCCGGGGCTAGCACCCAGAAATCCTGGAAGAAAAAGAGGCAGAAAGAAGCAGAACGAGCTACTGATGGAATGTGGAAAGCTCATGGTAGACTCAGCTAAGATGAAAGATCTAACCAATTACTCTTTTACCAATATTTAATTATGAAGTTCACAACTTGGAATATCAGAGGTCTAGGCAGTAGGAGAAAATAGAGAATGCTGACTAATAGAATGAAACAAGCAGCTCCGGACATAATTTTTGTCCAAGAAACAAAATGCTCTATACAAAGGTTAAAGCAAATCCATAGTAAATGGCTCAGCAGATTTGAGTTTCTAGAAGTTAAAGCGGAAAACTCAGCAGGAGGTATCCTCACACTCTGGAATCCCCTAAAGTTTGGAATAATCGATGCGGAGGCATCAAGGAACTATTTATCAGTGGTCATACAACCTGTAGGTGACAGGAACACCTATCTAGTCACGAATGTTTATGGCCCTCAAAGGTTGGATGACAAAATCAAGTTTTTAGATTCCTTGGTTGATCTCCGGATTAGGTATGTAGGGTTACCTTGGGTCATAGGAGGAGACTTCAACATGATAAGATCTCTCTCAGAAAAAAAAGGGGGTACAAGAGCTCTAAACAAGGATGTCGCAGCCTTCCAAAACTTTTCAGAAAACATGAAACTAGTTGACATTGAGACAAACAATGGCCTCTACACTTGGAATAATAAAAGAGGAGGGAATGCCCAGGTAGCCTCTAAGTTAGATAGATTCATGATCTCGGAGGATCTCATGCTTTTAGACAAGGAAATAATTGCAGGAATTCTCCCTTTTAGTGGCTCAGATCACTGGCCGGTGCTAATGGAGATCAAGGGCATAGGCACCCCAAGAAACAGACCTTTCAGATTTGAAAACATATGGTTATCACATCCAGATTTTATCAGCAACATTGAAAACTGGTGGGCGGAAGATCTGCAGATTCAAGGATCGTCAATGTTCCTTCTACACAAGAGATTAAAGCACATCAAGATGAAGCTAAAGGTTTGGAACAAGGATATTTTCGGAAATATTTTTGCAGGTAAGAAATCGGTGGAAAATAAAATCCTGGAGCTCAACCAAACTCTGATCAAGGAAGGATTTGATAAGAACAAAAATGAACAGGCAGAAAAATACCATCTAGAATGGGAAAAGTTGTGTAAACAAGAGGAAATTTTCTGGAAACAGAAATCAAGAGTGCAATGGCTTAAGGAAGGAGAACGCAACACCAAATTTTTCCACAGATCTACCATCGCTAATTAGACTCACAACAGGATCTCTTCGATCAAGAATGAGGACGGGCAGATTCAGCAAACCCATGAGGAAATTGAAGCAGTGTTAGTTAAACACTTAAGTTGGTAACCAGAGAGGACAATGATAATCTCAATAGACCTGTTACTGAAAAGGAGGTAAGCGAGGTTCTCAAGGAAATGAAAAATGGCAAAGCCCCTTGTCCGGATGGATTCAATGTGGACTTTTTCAAATTTTGTTGGAACATTGTCAAAAAGGATATTGTAAGGGTAGTGGAAGATTCCAGGCTGAACAGAACTGTTTTGAAAGCTCTCAACACCTCCTTTATCGCCCTTATTCCAAAACAGGAGAATGCCCAAACGCCAGAGAAGTACAGACCCATCGCCTTATGAAATGTTGTTTACAAGTTTATTTCCAAGGTAGTGGCCAACAGACTCAAACCCTTGCTGCCTACGATTATTTCGGGTGAACAATCTAGGTATGTGGAAGGCAGAAAAATTCTTGATAACATCATTCAAGCTCACGAGGTGGTTCACTCGTTGACTAGCAAAAGAAAAGCGGGTATGATAATGCAATTGGACATAGCCAAAGCTTATGATAAAGTAAACTGGACTTATATCAAAAAAGTGCTTTCTGCGTTTGGTTTTGATCACAATTGGATCAGATGGGTGATGGCCCTAGTGACTTCTGCCAGCTTCTCAATTTTAGTTAATGGCTCTCCCTCAGATATTTTTCTTCCTTCTAGAGGACTTAGGCAGGGTGATCCACTCTCACCTTTTCTCTTCATCCTAATGATGGAAGGGCTGGGGCGGTCCATTAAGCATGCTAAAGAAACAGGCAAAATTCAAGGACTCCAACTTTCAGAGAATGGGCAGGCTCTGACCCACCAACAATTTGTAGATGACACAATGTTACAAGGAATTCCCACAGTCAAGGAAGCGCTCGCTTACAAAAAAATTATGAGCGACTTTGCTATGGCATCAGGTATGGCGGTCAATCTTTCCAAATCTAATTTTTTTTTCTTTAACACTCACATTGCCATCCAGAGAAATGTTTCCAGGATTCTAGGCTTCCAAAGAGATTCCCTCCCCTCGAAATATTTGGGAGTTCCTCTAACGGTTAAACCTTTGCATAAGAGCATTTGGGAGCCGTTAATTAGCAAGATGCAAGACAAAGTCAAAAAGTGGACAATCAGGTCTTTAAATCTGGCTAGTAGACTAGTTCTTGCAAAAGCAGTGCTCCAAGCTATCCCAGTCTTTATGCTTTCAGCTCTCCCTGCCCCAAAAGGAGTCCTACAACAATTCAGAAATATCCAAAGAGATTTTCTTTGGGGCAAGGAGGAAACTAGGAAAAAATGGGCTTTAGTTTCTTGGGAAAAGATCTGCAACCCTAAGAACCAAGGTGGCCTAGGTCTGGATGATCCAGAGATTCTCAGTAAGGCTCTGGGAGCCAAGCTTTGGTGGTGGTGGGTCAAGGATCTTGAGGCTCAATGGGAAAGCATCTGGAAGGAAAAATATGCAAGCTCCTGGCACGCCTTTGAGCTAATAAGAATGATGGGAAACAGGAAGGGCTCTCCCATATGGAACAAAGCTTGGGAAAACAAAGGAGTGGTGAAAAATAACAGCTTCTAGGAAATAAGAAATGGAGATCACACACTTTTCTGGGAGGACAAATGGCAGCAAGAACCAAAACTTTTGACAGAGGATTATTCAGGACTCAAGCAAGAGACAGATAACCAAGGACTAGTAAAGGTAAAGGACTTTTGGCAACATGCTCGCAATACCAAAAAATGGAGAACATGGAAAATAATAGATGGCAGAGAGGAAAGAACCCTCAACGACAAAGCAGAGACCCTAAAAAAGATGTTGGATCAAAGGATGATTTTAGTCACTAAAGGGTAGGATCAACTAAGATAGGGTAACAACAAAGAGGGAAACTTTAATATTAAGGAAGCAAAAGGTATTCTCCTAGGGCTGGAATCATAAGCTCCGGTCAGATCTTGGCAGAAGCTATGGAGGAACAGAGGTTGGATGAAAATCAAGCTCTTTATGTGGCTGGTTCACCATAGGAAAATCTTAACCTGGGACAATATTAGAAAGAGGGGTATGTTGGGACCCTCCCGTTGCCAGCGCTATCAAGCACAAGAAGAGACAATGGAACATCTTCTCAATAGCTGCATCTACACCTCAATGATATGGGATTTTTTTGCCTCCATCTTCAATCAATCCGACAGAGACAGAGATAGTATCACAAACACCATAAACAACTGGAAGGATAAATTTTTTAGAGCATGAGGTTCTTAACTCTGCCTGGGCTCTCTTGCTAAGTTTCATAATATGGAATGTTTGGAAAGAAAGAAATAAAAGAATTTTCAAAGAAGAAAAGAACTCTTCTCTCCGCCTGTTGGAGCAGATCTTGAAACAGCTAAAAGAGACAATGGGCACTACAGTTAGGGATCTACCCAAAAATCCTCCCTCAGAAACAGAGCTGAAAATACTCAGACAGTTAGACATGCAGGGGCTTACTCCTCAAGGTTTAAACAGGAAAATAATCTTAAGGGAACCGATTGAGGATTTTTGGACCCCCCCCCCGCGGAAGGCTTTTTAAAGTTTAACATTGATGGAGCTTCAAAAAATAACCCTGGAATGGCTGGTTATGGAGGAGTTCTAAGGGATGAAATAGGAAACATCATCTCCCTCTTCCACTATCATTTAGGAAGAGCTACCAACAACATGGCGGAACTAATGGCTTTGGAGAAATGCTTAGATTTTTGAAACAGGACAACTGCCATAAGGTGATGATATACGTTGATTCAGAGTTAGTCATCAATGTAGCCAAAAAAACTTAGTCATGGCACAGGGCCGGAAAAAGTAACAAAACATTGGCGGTTAATAAGGGTGCTCCAAAAAATTCAAATCCATCTTCAGGGTCTTCGCACACTTAGATTCAACCATGTGCGTAGAAAGGCCAACAAACTGGCAGACATCCTAGCCAACCAAGGGGTCACCTGTAAGGACAACAGGAATTCAATGAGATGGCGAGAAATGCCGCAAAGCCAGCTAAAATCTCTTTGCCACTCCTAGGCGGAAGAGGACAAAAGAGTGTATCAGAATAGAACTAAGGAAGCCAGGACGCAATGAGCAGATTTTTGCAGGTTTCAGATGGTTGGTCAGACAGATCAATGGAAGATAGCACGTCAGAGGAGGACTCTGTAGCTTTGATCATCAGTCCGCCGAAAAGCCCTGAAGACGGGTACTGGGTTTTCACTATCAGGAGCATGGATGTGAACACTAAACGTTCTGGTGGCAACACTTCCCTTTCCTCTCATGGCAGAGCTGCTATACCACCTCTCGGGCGGTTTTGGTGCGATCGCACCACTTTTAAGTGAAAGGTGGTTTCACTCTTCGGGCAACGATACCTTTCATCACTTGACACGTGGATGAGGGAAGGGTCGGAAACCACCCTCATCGCACATTAAACTTCTATCAAGTTCGAGCGTGCGATATTCTGCTCCACCGTCCGATTTTCTCTCGTCAGATCAACGCTCAGGAACGAGCGAGGGTTCGGTGGGGTCGGAGGGTTGACTTTTTGCTTCATTTTGAAGTGTTTGTTTTCTCTAGCATAGGTTCTTACTTAAATTTTGGGAGGCAGGGTTTCTATAGTGGTTAGAGAGCGGGTCGGCATGGGGTTTTGGCCCGTAACTCTTTTGATTTGGTACCCGAAAGTGAGTGATGGGAACTCTTTGGGGTTAGAGAGCTTAGAGACTTTAGAACATCTTACTATTGTTGGACTTTTGTAAGTATTGTAATTATGTTTGACTTAATGAAAAAGAAGGCATGACTCTTGCTTAAGCAAAAAAATTATTATCATTTTTTGGGATTCAACTGCGTTTAAGTCATTCATCTATGACCATTTCCATTTCCATTTCTCATGATTTTTGACTAGTCCCCTTAGCACTCATTGCATCAGAAGTCTTGGTTACCGGGTGCAAGCCTCGAAAGTGACGATTGAAGCTATGTGATTTATTTCACTAGTTTCAATCCCACTTCTTCACCCTGAACATCACCTGATGCAATGAGTCCTAAGTAGACTATTCAAAAATCATGAGAAATTAGTCACTTACGACTACCTCTCATGGAAATGGTCATAGATGAATGACTTACTTAAATGCAATTGAACCCCAAAAATTGATATCTCTTATAATGCAGTGCAAAAAAACCCCAATATATAACTTTTATTATTAAATTATTTTATAATAACAATAATTATTTTATTTATAATTAATGTTAAAAAAACTTAAATAATTATATTATTATATTATGATGAATAATAAAAAAATATTTTATTTTATTTTTTAAATAATCTAATTTTTATTATCAAATTTTCCAATAATTAAAAATATAACAAAATATTTTTTAATTATTCATTATAATACAATAATATAATTATTTAAAAAAAAAAACACATTAACTATAAATATCAATAATTATCATTATTATTATTAATTATTTCCATTACAATAACGGTTAATATATCATGATCATTTACATCATTCCATTAATATATCAAATACAATAATCCACATTAAATACTATTCAATCATAATTACTTACACCGCTATATTAATGTATCATTATTATTCAAATAAGATGTCTTTTATACTCTCCATTTAAAAATCTTTAAATATCATTATTATGGACCTGGAATGTTTTTAATAAATCTCATCTGGACGGAAAAATAAATAAAAATAAAACTTGTATTGATATTTTCAATACAGAATTCAAAGATACATTGTACTGTCCCTGAAATAACTAAGTTACTGTTGCAGTACGACCTGTTCACTGTTCATGTTTGCTCCTTCAAATCTGTACAGCTCTCTAAGCTACTCGTAGGCATTGAAAAAGACTCCACATTCAGCAAAAAGCTTTCTCTGTAACAAAAAAGCCTTTTCTGTAACAAATCAAATCAAATGTTGTTGAACAGATTTATAAATTTCTACCGGATTTCGATAAAAACAGAGACAAGAAAAGTGGCAGAAAACGATCAAAGTTATTATATTTAGGTCGATAGGCCTTTCCTATGCATCAAATTTTCGTCAACACTTTTACTTTGATCCATTAGATCAGATGAAACACTTTCAACCGTTGATCTTTAGGTCGATAGGCCTTTCCTATGCATCAAATTTTCGTCAACACTTTTACTTTGATCCGTTAGATCAGAGGAAACACTTTCAACCGTTGATCTGAACCAGAAAACAAAACAATGGAAAATCAAGAAAGCACAAAAGCTCAAAAAAGATTCTATGCAAAAAAAATCAAGAAAGCACGAAAAAGATCATAAAAATCAAAGATCGAAAGAAAAAGCTCAGAAAAGCAAAGATTTTTGAGGATTTTTAATTTTTAAATGCAATGTATTATTAATTTATTTTTATAATTTAATTGAAATATAAATTTTAAATTTTAAATTTAAAAATTAGTTTAGATTTATTTTTAGTTTTAAGTTTATTATGTGTTAAGAGGGATTTTTTTTGACACTTTGATTTTTTAAGAGTGAAAAGAGATTTGATTTTTTTGGCATTTTTAGGCCGATAGGTCTTTCCTATGCATCAACTTTTCATCAACACTTTTACTTTGATCCGTTAGATCAGATGAAACACTTTCAACCGTTGATCTGAACCAGAAAACAAAACAATGGAAAATCAAGAAAGCACGGAAAGTCAAGAAAGCACAAAAGCTCAAAAAAGATTCTATGCAAAAAAAATCAAGAAAGCACGAAAAAGATCATAAAAATCAAAGATCGAAAGAAAAAAAGCAAAGCTCAGAAAAGAAAAGATTTTTGAGGATTTTTAATTTTTAAATGCAATGTATTATTAATTTATTTTTATAATTTAATTGAAATATAAATTTTAAATTTTAAATTTAAAAAATAGTTTAGATTTATTTTTAGTTGTAAGTTTATTATGTGTTAAGAGGGATTTTTTTTGACACTTTGATTTTTTAAGAGTGAAAAGAGATTTGATTTTTTTGGCATTTTGTAGATGTAGAGTTAAAATGAATTTAGATTAGTTTAAATATTAACCTTTAAATAACTCACATTAGAGAAAAATACCATGGGAAAAAACCATAGATTAAAAATATGATAAGGAAAAACCATGGGTTGGAAAATTTTATATTTTATATTTTAATTTTAATTTGACTAAGTCAAAATGTTAAACATTGTAACATCTCTCTAAAATAATTAAATTCAATTTAATTCCATGCTAGCTCCCATCATTTTCTTGCTCAAAAGATAGGCGTTCTCAACACCTTAGCTACTTCGGCGGGCGTTGCAAGTTTATGACGAAAATCACCTTGAAGATGAGAAAACTTACCTCCTGGAAGTTTTTAATAAGAATGGTTATAGTAGGTCTCAAGGTCTTAAGGCTTTTCAAAATGCTGAAAAGGGTCCTAAGAGTAAGATTGACCCCAAGGATTGGTCTTCCGGTGTTCATCTTCCCTTTATTCAAGGGACCACGGATAAAATTGCTAGGATCTTGAGGAAGCATGAGATTCATTCTTCTTTTAGACCTCTTAACAATATATGAAGTTCTCTTCATTTTGTTAAGGACCCGATTAACCCCAAGGATTAGAAGGGTGTTTATATCATTCCCTGTTCTTGTCGAGCTCCTTATATTGGTGAGACCGGTCAATCCATTAACCAAAGGCTTTGTGAACATGCTGCCGACATCAGGCATGGAAGGTCTCGCTCCTCCGGTTTGGTAGAGCATGTAGAAAAAACCAATCATCACATCTCCATTGAAGAGGCTAAAGTCATTGCGAGGATTGACCATTTTCATTATCGTAAATTTAGAGAAGCGGCTTAGAAATTGAAAAAAAAAGACTTGTTAATTTAAATAGAGATGATGGCTGGAGTATCAACAGATGCTAGATTCCTGCGCTTTCTTCCTAAGAAATTATTTTTATTTATTTATAGATTAATTAATTAATTTTTTTTGTTAATCCCCATATTGCTTAGTTTATGACTCTCTTAAATTATTTTTGGTGATATGAATAGGATTAAACCCTAATATTAATATAATATTATATATAATAATATTCATTAATAAGATTATATAGGGTTATGAATCCTTTCTCACTTGAGGGGGGATGTGAAAAAGAGAGCGATGAGGGCTCTGTCGGCAGGAGGACTCGAACCAGGGCAGCCTAGGCCATCGGCCTAGGGTGCTGCAGACTAGACCTCATTTTGGATGACGAAGACTAGGAGGTACGTGGTGGGTCAACAGGTTTTCTGTGGAGATGGTCCATACAATGGCCATGTAGGCTGTGGGTTGGATCCAGGGTGCTCAATCTGCAAGGATCCCAAGGAATATGTTTACTGGGACAAATTTCATCCAACTGAGAGGGTACAGTGGATGATTCCAGAGGAGGTTTTGGGCGGGGATTCTTCCTTCGTTTCTCCCATGAATCTCAAAGGCTTGATCCAGTACACAAACCCCACCCCTTCCCCCTTTGATCCTTTGTTTACGTAATAGATTATACCCTAAATTATTCATTAATCGAGCATGTCCAAAGGTATGAATCAACAATCCAACTGTATATATTTGTGATGCTCACTGGGGCAAATTTTCATTTTTTCACGAATGCGTAATAACGAATAGATTTACCTTAAATTATTCAACGTCCAAAGATATCAATCAACAATCCAGCTGTATAGGTATATGTGTGACGTTTACTGGTGCAAATTTTAATTTTTCACAAAAGCAGAATCGTTGTCAGGGTTTACCGGGAAGCGTTGTGGCAGTGTAGGAAACCAGGCTGATTGAACCAATATCTCTTCTAAAAAAATTCAACAATTCCAATTTAATAATCCTATCGGCCTCTATTTGTACCTTTTGGGACAATTGCTAGTAATATTCTACATGACGGTTTTCCTGGTCGTCGCTGCTACAGGAAGACCTGTAATTTTTCTTGGGAAACGCCTACTTTTGGAAACGACGGTCACAGTTGGAAGTACTTCAAGAAAATGATAGTGGAAACGTTTTAATAAATGGAGTTGTTTTTAATGCGATTTTTTGGAAGGTTTTTTGAGTAGATTTTTGATGGATTTTTCCAGTTTAATTTCTCTAAAATCTAGTCAAAATTCATTGAAATCACAATATTTATAGGTAAATCTTATAAAAATGTTTTAGGGATTTTTCATGGTGCTGAATTTATATATACAATTAAAAAACTAATTTAAATAACACAAATCAAGATTTTACCTCAAAATTTTCAATCAGATTACAACACGAAATCCAAAAAATCACACTATAAACAATTCCTTGAAAAATTAACTAGAAAAACTACACTACGATTTGATGCCCCGTATTCCAAGCTGTCATGGCGTTCATGTTTATAATCTCTTTCACATTAGAATTCTTCATATAATTATAGTTTTAAACAAAATTGAATATTTTTTTGTTGTTGTTGTGACATATTGTAATATATAAATGAATTCAGCCTCTTGAAAAAGCTTAAGACTCTGCAGATTAAACAATTTTTAAAAATTACTAAATTAAGATTTTTGTGATTCCAATTCCCTTTGAAATTCATTTTTTTAAATCTATTAAAGTTTAATTAAGATTTTTGTGATTCCAATTCCCTTTGAAATTCATTTTTTTAAATCTATTAAAATTAAACTTTAGAAAATTAAAATTCAATATTCAAAACCTGAAAAATTAAGATAAATTTCAAACATTTTAAAAATATATATTAAATTTTAATTAACGTTAACGGGAAAAAACAACCATTTCCCACCATGGGAAAGTTCATTTCATCAGCACTTATTAAGTTTTTTCTTTTTTCTTTTTAATCAGCAGAGTGGGCCTGAAAGGAGAGATGGTAAACGTCTGCTACTGTACGACTAGAGCACAGACCACCAGCTTGCCATGTGATATATGAAGAGAATTAGTAGCAAATGTCAAATCACCCATGCTAAGTCTGTCGCAGTTTTGGGAAGCCATGACAACGACGAGCGAGTGAAGTGCATTTATTCAGATTTAGACTCGCGGATTTGCAGGCGAAAACTGAAAACTCCGCAGTGCCTTAGTCAAGTTCAGTCTTCCGCTTTGGCTCTTTCGTCCCATCTTTGGAAATGGGAGAACATGGGGCGGTGCTGAGGTGATGGGCCACACCAGAAGATATGCACAGAGGCCACGTTTCCCATAAAAATGAATTCATATGGAAGACAGAGTTGTCTAAGGAGGCGGAAGAATTGTTCGGATGGCTAAAAGTGACTGGAATCAGGGTAAAAAAATTTCAAAAAATCTTGTAGAGGCAGTGTTTGAATCGTGTTTCTGATGGTGGAAATAGATCTAGCACCATAAAAAACGTGCAAGACACCTAAAATTTTAAAATTAACCACTATAACTTGGATTTACAAAAATCTTTGCCAAATTTCCTTTAAATATAATCAGAATTTCTATAACTTTGCAGACAATTCCTCAGCCTCATTAGACTATGCGTACTGGCACTACCGCCACCTACTTGTCCGTTGGAATAATCGATCTCAATAAAAACTCCCAAATTAGTTTGGAAATTAATTGAAATTTCAAATAGAAATTTTTGAAAATTTAAATTATAATGGTTAAACTTGCTCCAAAATTTTTTAGAGTATTAAATTTATTTCTATTGTAACAAATAATTTAAACACTCTAATATTTTGATTTTTTGAAATTATTTTTACCCCATTCTAACTAGAAATTTACACTTAACTCCAATTAAATTTGTAGTGTTCTGTAGTGTTGGTAGCCAACCCTCTGAATAAATGGACTTACTTTGGTCGGACTGTTGCAGTTTAAAAAGCGCACAACTTGTTATATTCATCGACCTTTTACTTTGGTCGGACCGTTGCAGTTTAAAAAGCGCACAACTTGTTATATTCATCGACCTTTTACTTTGGTCGGACCGTTGCAGTTTAAAAAGCGCACAACTTGTTATATTCATCGACCTTTTGGAAGTTTCTATGGAGGGCATTTTTCGGTGGGGGAATATGGGGGGCAGATCATCTCAGCAAAATATTATAAGCTAAGGCCCAACATACATTGGATTAAAATGGAGGAGATTGGTATCAAGAGGGGCCCAACATACACTGGATTAAGATGGAGGAGATTGGTCTCAGGGGGGATCGTACATCTGAGTGAGTTTCCAAAAGATCAAGTTTTATTTTTTGCGTCAAGTGAAATGGGCATTTGGGAGCGATAACAGTTGATTATTGGGTATGACAGGATCGTTGGCATTCCAGAATCCATTTCCATATCTGATGATATGATTGCAACACTTCAACATAGGGGCATTATTTATTTGGACCAGGTAATTTACTACTGGAATGAAATCCTCCTGACATGGAAAGGGGCGTTACAACTTGGATTGACTGGGAATATGGTTGTTGACTGGAATAATTATCTCAAAGCCCTTTAAAAATGTCGGTCTATGCAGGAATGTAATGGGTGACTCCCTCACATGGGACGACACTCTATGTAATGGAGTTGTGGTGGTTGCATAGAATAACAAATACATTATGCACCTTACATTGGATAATATTGCATCGTCGTGGTTTTCCACTATATGGAAAATTTAGGCTCCTTTGAAAATTATTTTGTTTGTCTCGCTGGTGTGGAAGAACAAGATATTGACATGGGATAATTTGTGTAAAAGGGGACTTCAGGGTCCAGGTTACTGTCCATTTTGTGGTGCAGATTATGAAACAATTGTATATCTTTTTTTCACATGCAAACTCACACTTCAGGTCTGTTCGTTGACATTGTCTATCTTTAAATTATTTGATAGAACATTTTTTTCTATTGAGCAATGTCTAAGATGGGGTTTGGAGGGATGTGGTTTTCAACTTTTCATCCCATTATTTATCTTAGGGGAGATATGGAAATCTCGAAATCACTTCATTTTTAGGGGTATTCCTCATAATGTATACATAACTGTTTTCAAAATGCAAGCTTGGCTTGATTATATGGAACCGTTGAAGGAAAACAACAAGGACCTGTCGGGGAAATACATGTGTCCTCAGATTACATTGTCGACTGACTCGTTTTTTGTTGGAGCAGCACAACAGGGTAGATGTGGTTGCGGTGCAAGCTTACGTATCAACAAAAAATCTCTCTATAAGTTGCATTCGTTTGGAGACTTGGGTACAAATTCCAGAGCCAAATTGGTGGCTCTTTGGGGCCTCCTTTGGTTCACAAAAGACAAGCAGATCCAACACATCCATGTATACGAGGACTCGAAGACCATCATATAGAGGGAATTTCAGGTAAAACAATAATTGATCCCCCAGAGCTCCAGAGTTGGCAGGTTCGCACAGATGACCTTATTCAGACATTTCAAAGTTTTCACATACAACATATATATCGAGAATCGAATGGGATGGCAGACTCCCTATCAGAAAAAGGTTTGCTGGATATTGAGGGTTACATGTTTTATACATACATTTCTTAAGGGATTGTCAGGGAGGAGGGGAGTATTGCTCTCCCATAGCTGGTACACTGGTTTTTTGCTCTCATGATTATGTTGATATTGTGTTTTTGTTGTTTCCTTTCTTGAACTTTGTGGATGGCAATACTCACCCTATATCTGATAGATGAAGTCTGGGATGTTTTTTGAACATGTAAATGGGCTAATTTTGATCTCTTGCTGATTTTATTCTCACATTGCAAGATGGAATATTTGGTGATGATAGAAATATGTAACTGGATTTTTATTTCTTAATAAAATTCAGTTTAGTTTTTTTCCTCTAAAAAAATAGCAGTTGTGGTAGCCTGTCATGAATAAGTATAGATGACAAAACCAATATTTACACACAATTCACTTATACTGGCAATATATTTTTTATTAGGAAAGTTGTTATAGTAACATGATGCAAAATACTAGATTTTGTTCTAATTTGACTAGTTTGACCAACTCTAGCTTCATATGAACAATTTGGACATTTGCTTGGAATGAATCTAAGCACATATGACCATATCTATGTTATGGAAATTGTTGTCAGAGCAACATGATGCAAAACATTAGATTTTGCTTCAATTTGACTAGTTTGACCAACTCTAGCTTCAAGTGAATTATTTGGACAGTTTCTTGGAATGAATCTAAGCATATGTGCCCACCTTAGTCTAAGTAGGTCCACTCAAAAGGAAAAATAGCCCATAGAAGTGGAACCATTGACTTTACTTAGTCTTCAAGTTGTTCTCTGAGTTTAGCTGATATCTTTTTCATATCTTTTATTTGTGAGTCTATGTCTTTTGGTTTTAGACTCAATTCCTTTATCAATTTTGTATGACATCTTAAATGTAACACTATGAAAAAAAAAACATGATGCATTATTATAGCCTATTTTCCTAATAACAATTAAAATATACAAACTATATATAATATTATATTTTATAGAAATATCAATCAAATTTAATTTAAAATAATAATAATAAAAATATTTTTTTAATAAAAATTATATATATATATATATATACCTTTAAATTAAAATAAATATAAAAAATTAAATTAATAATCCAAATCCTACGCATCTTTAATAATAACAATAAAATTATGTGCGCACATTGCAGTGAGACCTTGCTCCGCTCAGACGGAAATGGGAGTGAGAATCTGAGGGGTATTCCGCCGGTTTATGAGCCTAGTAAGCACACCACCTGCAACGGTGTGGAGCTGAGGGCGCTGGTGTTGGTTCTTGCAGCTGTAGGAGCTCAGAGTGCTTGTGTTGGTTTCCAGAGAGGAAGAAGTGCTGTAATGCCGAGGGAAGGCCGCGAATGGGTAGCCGAAGAGGGGGAATTAGAGGCAGGGCCCTCCCGCAGCAGAACGATTATAATTCACCCTCTTCCTCCATTGAGGTAACGTCGCTGCCTCAGAGATTTCAGGGCAGCAATGAGGAGGAGGGAGGGCATAATGGCAGAAGCCCAAATTCTGAAGAAGGGCAGATGGAGCTCCCAATGCTCAGAACATGGAGGCCGAGCCTCGGCCGGATGGGCAGCGCTCCAGCAGAGAAGAATCTCCAATTGCGTGCCTTCCGGTTGGAGCTGGAACGGGTTGGTTGGCACCTGGACGTGAACATGGGCCGGATCTTGAGCGCCCAACAACCAATTTCGACCCGGACGCTGGCCCTTCTACGCATGCTGGTTATTCACTTGCTGGTCCGAGCAGGCCAGCCCAAGAGGGAAGCCCAGACGCGGTCATCCAGCTTTCTGACTCCGAGGACACGCTCCGTTTCGGGTGCCGAATTGAAGAGGCGCCCCAGACTACTGAAGATGATTGAACTCGCCCCGGTAATCTCTGTTATTTTTGTTGGGATTTCGTTGTATAACTCGGCTAAGTGGCGGCATTATCTCTGTCAATGTGTCGGTTGTAATGTTCAGGTGTCAATTGTAATTGTTCAGGTGTCGATTGTTTTTGTCCAGCTGTATATTTGTCTTTGTCCGGGTCAGTCCAAGGCCCTGGTGTCTGTTCAGTTAATACATGTTATGTAATTGTGTCGGCAATGGTCAAGTAACAACTCCAATTTTGAACTTTTCAATTTTGGAACTGATAGCAGGGCAAGGCAAGGGCTGACAGACAAAATTTCTTAGCCTTGCCCATTGTACTCTATTTTGTATCTTTGTTTTGTACGATAATAGAATTAGTCATATTCAGAAAAAAAACAATAAAATTTTACTTTCTTATAATTTATTAATAATATTTTCAAATAATATGTCTTTAAATAATAATTATAAATCAATTATGATAAATTTTATTATTTTCCAAAATATAATATATAAAAAATACATTCAATTTAAAATTACATATAATTTATATTAAATACACCATTAACCTTTTTAAATAACATTAAAATAATACGTAAAATTTAAATGAACATCAACATATTTATTTATCATCGAAGTAGTGCATAAATTTAAACGAAAATCATTAATATTTTTAAATAACATGATTTTTTAAAATAATAATAACGAATAAATTATAATATTTTTTTAAACATCATATATAAAATAAATATTATTGCACGTGCATCCGGAATAAAATAATCAAGCCAAAGATTAAAAATCTAAACAATAATCCTTTGTGGTGTCATCCATATTTCCAATATTTCATTAGTTGGAGAAAATATTAAATATTGCTCTAGTTATTACCATCTTTTTGGAGAGATTTCGTAGGCCCAGATTGGGCAACATCGCATTAATGAGTTTCGCTTTATTGTATTTTAGCCTTCAAATATAACGATCTCATATATAAAAAATGTTTTACTTAAAAGGGAAAAATATTAATTAATGGATTGAATTTAATGATGTTTGTGAGGTTGAATAGTCTAAGAGATTAAGAGAATAATAGTTTCAGTTTATTTTTATATTTTTTTGATGTCAGATTTTCTTTATGGATTTGTATTAGTAATCTAGTTCAAAATATCTTTGCTAAACAAATGAGGGATGTTGTTGATATTTAAATTTTTTCATATATCTTTAGTATGAAGTGAAAATATATTAAATCACAATTCACATACATAGAATTACAAAAAATAGAAATCAAATATTATTAATTAAACTCATTAAAATATTACATAATATTTATTGGTGCCTTGGCTAGCCAGGGTTTCATTTTAATGTTTTTTCAATGCTCAAAAGCTGCAATTTATAGAGGAAATTACAATATTGTGGATCATTTCAAGATCCATGATCTTTTTCATAAAGCTCTCAACATGATCCTCTCCTCAAAGCTCTTAACATGGTCTTTTTTCACAAAGCTCTCAACATAATCTCTAATATCCCTCACAAATATGATTTTTTCAAGCTTTTTAACAAATCCCTTGACTTTTGACGCGTTTTTCTCATTTTCACCTTCCAGAAGTTGTCACTGCTATTTTTTTTCAAAGGATGGGTCGATGCTTCTGCATCACTGCACATTCCATTACAATGTGCCATTTTGTCTCCACCACGCCCTTATTGCAAAATATGCAAGTTCTCTATTCCCAAAGTACCTTGGATACCCTCCACCTACTAGTCTCACATCTCAAGTGATGTGATCGCATCCTCAGTTGTGCAACTAACACCCTTTCTTTTCCTTTAATAGTTATCCCTAAATATGTTTTCTCACCATGGTCCCAAGTTAGGTTTACATCTTTGATATAATGTGATTTTTAATGCCGACTATGATTGGTCCACATGGTGGTCCTAAATTTTTCAAACATGAAAATTTTTATTTCTCCCTTGGTATTAGGACATTCATGCAGTTTGATACTCCACTTACTCAACCACTTTTTTGTGTTGCTTCGTCCATGTTTTTTTCCTATAATATAAATCATCCTCCATGGATATCTTGGGCCAGCGTTGGTTATCCATGTTTTCAACCTTCTTTAACTAACTTATTAACCCAATTATCAATGTCACCTCCAACAAAAAAGTACCTACTTCAACTACAAGAATTTCATATGGGACTGTGGATTTAACTTTAAGATTGCTAGTAATTAGTTTCTTATGAATTCTTTCTACTCTCTAACTGCAAGTTGGCATGCTACTTCTCCATACTTCACAAACGTAGAGAACAACTGGCGTAACCAACAAAACAAAATGGTTTTTATTGGTTTTCCAATTCCAAAGTTCACCTTTTTTGCACTTGTTTTGGAGTAAGTATGAGGCTTTCCATCTGTTGAAAATAGCAAAAAGAAATGATAAAAATAGCATTGCTATAAATAGCATTTCAGGATATACTCCAACTCTGTTGAAAATAGCAAAAAGAAATGCTAAAAATAAAAGTGCTAAAAATAGCACTACTATAAATAGCAGTTCGGATACTAGTGTTGGACATAGCAACAAGGAATGAAAAATGGAAGTGCTAAAAATAGCATTGCTATAAATAGCATTTCGAGATAGATTCCAATTTTAATTAGTCCATGAATTAAAATTGAGAATTAAAATTCGAATTTGGTCTCAGCGGTTGTTTGAAAAATAATTAATTAATTCATCTTGAGTTAATTAGTTGGAGAAAATCAAACATGAAGTCTATGTAAAGATACGCAACAATTATCCCTTTGATTGAGGAAGTTATCCCTTAATTAAGGAGATAATGATGAGTTGTATTTGAGTTGTAATTAGTTAACTGAGTTAAGTCCAGTTAAATTAGTTCCAAACAATTGGAGGAACTAATTGTGAGTTCAGTTAGTTAATGCATGCATGCATGCAACTAGTATTCTCCAGATAACTGAATATTCTCTCATAAATAACTCATGCATGTCAGTTCAGAGAAAGACCTAGTTGAGATTAAAGGAAGGGATAGTGTGCTATCAGTTGGAGGAATTTTCCTATAAAGGAAACTCATCCATGCAGAAGGAATTATCTCCTTTAGGATTGCGCAATTACTTCTGAGTTTAGTGAGCAGTGTGAGAGGTCAATTCACACAGGTGGCAGCATTGGACCCCAGGAGAAACTGCGCAAGGAAATAGAAGGCTTGGAGGGCAAAGGAGAAGGTTTGTGAGAAGCCTTTGACTGTTTATGAGTAGTGGTTTGATTGCAAAGAGAGCATGATAGCTTGTGAGCTGATTAGTTTTGTAATCTGAACATATTTCCACTTGTATGATAATACAGAGATTGGGGTTTTAGGTTAAGGCTTTCCCCGGGTTATTCTTCTGTGTTATGTATTATTGATTTCTCATTCTCAGTTATATGTGTTCTCATTGATCTTGTTCATATTCGATTAAGTTTCCGCAAGTTTGATTGTAGAAGTAGATTAAGTATTTTTCTTTAGTACATTGCAGAATTTGTTGATCTACAGTGGAATTTCTACATGGTATCGGAGCTAGCTGATCTATAGAGAAAATTCTATATGGTATCAGAGCAAAGGTGATCAAAGCGAAGAACAATATACAAGAAGGGAGAAGTTCAAAGGTTGAAGTTCCTGAATATAGAAATCGAGTTCTTATCACATCTCAATTTCACCAATGGCATTCAACGGTTTAAGACTTGAGTATGCCCTTGATGGCAGCTCGAATTATATAGCTTGGAAAGATCACATGGAAGTAGTATTAGAGGGTAATGGTCTAAAGGACTTCATTGATCAAGAAGTCCCCAAGCCGATTGATGCTACAGAATTGGCGGAATGGAAGAAATGTGTGGCTAGAGCAAGGAGAATCCTTCTGGAGGGAGTTCAAGAC
This sequence comes from Pinus tabuliformis, assembly GCA_031772625.1. Classification (NCBI taxonomy): domain Eukaryota; kingdom Viridiplantae; phylum Streptophyta; class Pinopsida; order Pinales; family Pinaceae; genus Pinus; species Pinus tabuliformis. Next base: position 289,261,950 of record CM062813.1, read on the forward strand.
CACATAGTCTCGAGTCTCCATGGGAATGAGACACCATTTTCGATGTGGAAAACATTGAAAGATCTATATCAGAACAACAGTGACCAGAGGAAGTTGGCACTAAAAGACAAGCTTCGCAAAATCAAGTGTGAAAAGGACGACACAATCTCAACATATATGAAAAAGCTCACCACTTGTAGGGATGAGCTTGGAAGTGTAGGGATCACGTCAGCTGATGATGACATGGTGAGTCTTGCACTCCTCAGTCTTCCTAAGCGCTGGCATAGCTACCAAGGCTCGGTTAATGGAAGAGAGAAACTACCAAATTGGGAACGACTTTGGTTGGATCTTATGCAAGAGGAGATAAGAAGAAGCACCTAAGATGGTTCTTCATCCAAGGAGGATGAAGAAAATTGCGCCTTAGCAAGTAAGGCGAAGAAAGGGAAGGAGAAGGATTTTCATCCCAAATCGAGTTCTTCCCATGGTGGGAAGAAGTTTGACAAATCGAAAGTGCGATGCTTTTGTTGTCATGAGGTTGTCCATTTTGCTACAAATTGTCCACTGAAGAAATCCAATATGGGATCCAAGGAAGGATTTGAAGGTGAGGCATTGGCCTCATAGTTCGAGTTGGATTTCATCCTCTTCGCATGCATGGTTTCATCCATGGTGGGATGTGGTTGGTTTCTTGACAGTGGAGCTTCTTTCCACATGACCGGCGACAAGATTTTGTTCAGTACCTTGGAAGAGAGATATCTCCAAATACTCATAGCGATGGGTAATGATGAAAAGTATAGTGTCTCAGGTGTACGCATGGTTGTTTTTTAGAGGGAGGATGGAGCTCGCATTACCTTGACCAATGTCAAGTATGTACCAGGATTGAAGAAAAATTTGGTGTCAATCGCAACGCTGGAAGACAAAGGCTATGATGTAGTCATTAGTAAGGGAAAGGTTTTCCTTCGACACATCACCACGAGACAGGTGAAGCAGATCGGTTCACGAGTCAAACACCTGTATGCTCTTGAGGTTCAAGATGCATGCAAAGCCTTGAAGAGCAAGGCAACTGTTGGAATCCCTTCATTATACTCTCCATTTAAGAATCTTTAAATATCATTATTACGCACCTGGAATGTTTTTAATAAATCCCTTCTTCGTGGAAAGTAAATAAAAAATAAAAGTTCTACTGATATTTTCGATACAAAATTCAAAGATACATTGTACTATCCCTGCATAACTAAGTTACTAATACTGAACAACCTGTTCACTGTTCATATTTGCTCGTTCAAATCTGTACAGCTCTCTAAGCTACTCGTAGCTATTGAAAAAGCCCATAGTCTAATATAGCGAAGGAATTGTTGAGAAAGTTATAGAAATTTCGGTTATATTTAAAGAAAATTTGGCAAAGATTTTTGTAAATCCAAATTATAGTTGTTAAACTTCAAAATTTTAAGTGTCTTATTGATGGTGTTGAATATATTTCCACCATCAAAAACACGATTCAAATATCTACCTCTACCAACACTGCCTGTACAAAAAAATTTACCCAAATTCTAACCACTTTTAACGATGTGAGCAATTGAAAAAAACTCCACATGCAACCAAAAGCCAAAAGCCTTCTCAGTGACAAAAAGGCCTTTTATGTTACAAATGAAATGTTGTTGAACAGATTTATAAATTTCCACCGGATATCAATAAAACCAGAGACAAGAAAAGTCGCAGAAAACGATGAAAGTTATTATATTAATATTCTACATGACGGTTTCCTGGTCGTTGCTGCTACAGGAAAACCTGTAAATTTTTCCTGGGAAACGCCTACTTTTGTACTTCAAGAAAATGACAGTGAAAACGTTTAAAAAATTTGGGTGGAAAAAACCATCGACTGAGCACTAGAAGGACCAACGGGGCGATTTGATGCCCCCTATTCCACGCTGTCAGGGTGTTCACATTTACAATCTATTTCTCTTCATTAGGATGTTTTTCGCAGTTGGGATTTTTCATCACAATTTCCTCATATAACTGTAATTTTGAGTTTGGCAAAAAAATTGTTACAATTTTTTAATAATAAATGCATTCATCCTTTTGAAAAGCTAACAATTTTATAAATTAAATAATTTTTAAAAAATTTTAAACAAAATCTAATTTTTTTTTGGTATTTTTTTAATACATAAATAGATTTAGTGTTTTGAAAAAGCTTAAAATCTTGTAAATCAGATAATTTTTAAAAATTACTTAATTAAAATTTTCGTGATTACAAATCACCTTAAATTTATTTCTTGGATTCATTACATTAAAATTAGAAAAATATATGTTAAATTTTAATTAAAATTAATTAGAAAGAAATACCATAAAAAATCCGAATTGTCTACTGACGCTGACGAATTGTCGGGAGGGCAAAAAATGGCCGCAATCTGGGCAAAAAAAATTTCAAAAAATCTTATAGAGGCAGTGTTTGAATCTTATTTTTTATGGTGGAAATAAATTCAGCACGATCAAAAATGTCTAGGACACCTAAAATTTTGAAGTTTAACAACTATAACTTGGATTTACAAAAATCCTCCTCCCGCTAGTTAGACTATAAAAAAATCATTTCATGATCTCTTAATTAAAGGTTTTTTTGGAAATCTGCAGACTAAGCCTCAGAGTGAGCCTTAAAAGAAAGATGGTAAAACTCTGCTATTGTACTACTAAAGTACAGAGCATCAGAGTGACATGCAGGGTTGGAATTTCAAATTTCAAAAAAGATTAACCCCACACATAGCATCAGAGTGACATGCAAGGTTGAATACTCGAAATTATTAATAAGATTAAATCTATTTTTACAATAAAAAATAATTTAAACATTATAATTATTTTTTAAATAATTCCAACCAAAAATATTTACCCTCCAAATAAATTTATAGCATCCGTAGACAATGCCCCTTAATAAATGGACTTACTTTGATCGGACTTGTATTCATCGATCTTTTGGAATGTTATAGCTTGTATCCATAGATAAGATATGACATCTATTTTGTGATTTTGGAAGGTTTTAGACTCATTCCTTTACACACACTCTAGGGTTGCATAATTAACTCACTAGTCAATTTTGTATTTTGAGAGGGTGTAGTATTAGACTTATTTTTTTGTCATTTGTGATTTTGAGAAGTGGTAGCGTTTGACTTACTCCTTCAATATTAATTTTTAAATTAATATTTCATTTTAATGGATTATTTCTATGAAAATAAGATAAAAATTTTCAAATTATTATTATTAACTAATTAAAAAATTAAATTGATCCGTAATAAAGGTTTATAATATAATTTTAAAATTGCAATTGTGGTAGCTTGTTTTGAATAAGTTGTTATAGCAACATGATGCAAAAGATTGGATTTTGTTTTAATTTGATTGGTTTGACCCACTCTAGCTTCACATGAACTATTTGGACATTTTCTGGGAATGAATCTAAGCACATATGAGCACATGTGAAATTGTTGTCCCAACATGATGCAAAAGATTGGATTTCGTTTCAATTTGACTAGTTTGACCAATTCTAGCTTCAAGTGAATGATTTGGATAATTGTTTGGAATGAATCTAAGCATATATATATATATATATATATATATATATATATATATATATATATATATATAGATATATATATATATATATATATATATATATATATATGCCCACCTTAGTCTAGGCAAGTCCACTCAAAAGGAAAAATAGCCCATAGAAGTAGAACTATGTGACTTTTTTTTAAAAATGGGAGGGACTAGTTCCCTTTAGAAGCATTATGGGCCCTTTTTTTTTACATATACGTGTCAGAAACCCTGACAACCATCACATCGAAACGATCATATTACAACCACATGGGACAGAATACGCTGTAGCATTTGTGCAGCTCAGCAGGATTCGAACTCAGCCAGGGTCCGTGCAAACCGACCACCCTGACCGCTACATTATGCACTCGCGTGCTAGTAGAACTATGTGACTTTACTTAGTCTTCATGTTGTTTTTTTAATTTAGCTAATATATTTTTGGTATCTTTTATTTGTGAGCCTAAGCCTTTTGGTTTTAGACTCAATTCCTTTATCAGTTTTGTATATCTTAAATGTAAGACTATAAAGAACAAGAACATGATGCATTGTTATTGTCTATTTTCCGAATAATAGATTAAGAGACACAAATTGTATATAATATTATAATTTCTAAAAATATTAATCAAATTTAATTTATAATAATAATAATAAATAATAAATAAATAATTTTAATGAAAATTATATATATATATATATATAAAATCCAAATCCCACATATTTTTAATATCAATAAAATGTTACTTTCTTATAATGTATTAATAATATTTTCAAATAACATATTTTTAAATAATAATTATAAATCAATTATCATAAATTTTATTATTTTCAAAAATATAATATAAATAAAATACATTAATTTAAAATTACATATAATTTAAATTAAATAGACCATTAACCTTTTTAAATAACATTAAAATGATACATAAAAATTTAAATGAATATCAACATTTTTAAATCATAAATTTAAATGAAAATCATTAATATTTAAAAAAAAAACTAATAAATTATAATAAATTTTATTTTTTAAAAACATAATATATAAAATAAATATTATTTCACGTGCATGAGAAATAAAATAATCACACCAAATATTAAAAATTTAAAAAATAATCTTTTGTGGTGTCAGTTGTATTTCCAATAAGGAAGGAGAAAGAAACATTCAGGTTGACAACATGCAAGATAAAGAAGGTAAAGAAAGACAAAATAGGGCAGCAAACATAGTTATTAAAGGGGTGAAAGACTATGAGAAAAATGAATGTACTATTGACCTTGCAAGAGACTTCTTGAAATACAAGTTGCTATGACAAGGACAAATATGCCAAACATGGAGGCTGGGTAAGTTTAACGATGAGAGAGCTAGGCCCATAAAAGTCATCATGTCTAGCTTGCGTGATAAATATATCATTCTAAGCAAGAAGCATCTATTGAGGGGTTCTCGCTTTTTCCTAGAAGAAGATTTAACTGTAAAACAACCAGAGGAAAGGAGGGAGGAAATGTTAAAGGTTAGGGAAGCAAGAGATGAAGGTAAGAGAGCATGGATTTATAAAGGCAAAGTTGTGATAGCGTGATTCAGACCTCCTTTCAAAACAAAGCAGCAAGATGGTAATAAAGAAGAGGCAACAAACTCTTCAACAGGAAATCAGGAAGCAAGGTCAGTATGGGAAAGCAGGGACAAAGACTCAAATGTGAGTCTTACATGTTAAAATAAATAGCAATCAAGTCATACCCAGGCTTCCTTAAGATTAGTTTCTTGGAACTACAGAGGTTACCCATGGAGACGAGGACCTGGGTTAGGGCCTATTGCAGAAGATAGAGACATAATTTTCCTCATAGAAATACATGAGCATGAAGGGTGCAAGACTCCTCTGTTTGAAGGATATTGGAAGATGGCAGTGTGGAACAAGGTAGCAGGGAATGGCAAAGGGCACAGGGGTATCATGGTTTTAGTAAGGGAGAAAGAAGGTCGTCTCGTTCAGTTAGAAAAAGAAGACTCAAATAAGAAATTCATTTGGTTTAAAATATCAAAAAATGGAAACCACATCAGAATTGCAGCACGCCATTTTACGCCGCAAGTTTCAAAAATCTACAAAGGTAGAGGCCTTAACCACAAAGATCCATTTGGAGCCTTAAAAGAAGATATTGCAACATATTCACAACTAGGTGAAGTCCTTATAATGGGTGATTTCAATGCTAGGACTACAAGTGAGCAAGCTAGCATTCTTTGCTGTAAAGATGATTTCAACCCTATTTGGCTTACAAAAGAGAGTAATCATCAATGGGAAAGAATTTCAGAGGAAAAGCGCTGCATCTCTTTGGTGAACAACTTCTTACTCTATGTGGGGCCTTTGATTTAGTCATTTGCAATGGCTTGACTAGATGGGCAAAGTCTGGTAATTTCACTTGCAATACTTACAATGGAGCAAGTGTAACTATAGATTATGTAATTTGCTTGCATGGTTTGTGTGAGAAAATGAAGGAATTTTGATTGAAGATCAGCTGTGGGACTTAATATCAGATCACAAGGCAATTTATTTATGTTTCTCTTAGACTGGAAAGAAACAATTAGAGTAAAAAATTCAACATGTCCAACAAAATCTCCCACTGGGCAGAATTCTTTTAACTCCGGAAAATTGGAATACCTTCAAAATGACACTAGAGAGGCTCTTCGAGAAGAAGAAAATCACAATTCACGACCTTCATAGTCATGAATTAACACATTTAATTCAATGTGCACTTGCAAAGTGAAAAAGAAAAGAAATTAAGAAGTCTGAAACAAATTGTTTTCCGGTTAATGCTTGGTTTGACGAGGAATGCAAAAAGGCAAGGAGAATGTGGAAAGAGTCAAACAAGGATACCATAAAGCTCAAAGCTTACAAGCAGTTATTAAGCAAGAAAAAGACTGATTTCATTATTTCAAGGAGGGAAGGACTAGTCTTCCTTGGGAAACATAATCATAAATTATTTTAGAAGGAGCTCCAACTGAAAAAGATACAAACTAGAAATAGTATTACAACTTCTAAATGGTTTGACTATGCAAGACAACTCTATGAGCAGGATCCCAAGGTTAACCCTCCCCCCTTGGTCAACACTGATACTGAACTCTTCACGGTGCAAGAGGTAGAGATGGGTATCAAGAAGTTGGGTGTTGGAAAAGTAAAAGACTTAGTTGAACTCTAAGCAGAATATCTAAAGTGGGGCTCAAAGATCCTTGCACCTCACATTACAAAAGTTTTCAACGACATTGTACAATAGGGGCTCCCCACATATTGGACAACTAGTATGGAAATACCTATTTTCAAGAGCGGTGACATCAATAATCCCTCCAATTACAGGACCATCATGATAAACCCTTTGTTTGCAAAGCTATGCTAGAAAATAAAATTAGCAAGTGGGCAGAAGAAAGAGATAAGCATGCTAAAGGGAAAACAAGTTTTAGACCTAAATATTCCATAGTTGATCATTGTATAACTTTAAGGCACATCATTGAAAAATTTTGGGAGAAAAGGAAGAAGTCTTTTGTTGATTCCAGAAAAGAGTTTGACTCGGTTCTTAGGGATAAGCTTTGGCACAGAATGGAGGAACTTGGGGTTCCTAAACATTTGAGAACAGTTGTGCATAGGCTTTATGAATAGGTGAAAGTCAAAGTTAGAACTTCAACAGGCATTTCTGAAAGTTTTAGAAGCGATATCAGGGTCAAGAAAGGTTGCCCTCTGTCTCCTACCCTTTTTGGTTTATATATCAACACGCTTGAGGAGTGGTTAAATTCGCAACAGGGTGATGGCATCTATTTGGGCAAGTTTGTTATAAGGCTTCTTTCATATGCAGATGACCTTATTTTGATTGCTAAATTGGCTCTTGGTTTGCAAGAACACTTACTATCCCTTGAGCATTTTTGTAGCAGTGTGGGGATGCAAGTCAATATCAGTAAAACGAAAGTAGTAATTTCTCTAAGAAAAGAAAACATAACCATCATAAGTTCTACTTTGAAGGCAACATTCTGGAAGAAGTTGCGATTACAAATACCTCAGAATTGACTCAACAAAAATCTAAGTTGGGATGGTTGTAGAAAGAAAATAACTTTGGGGGGTTGGAAAGCATTTTATGCTTTTCAAAATAGGTGTAGAGAGGCAGAGTTATGGGACTGGAAAATCACTCAAACTCTTTTTGGGCTTCTAGTGATTCTGGTGATTCTCTATGGTTGTGAACTATGGGCTAGCAGTACATCCGACATGTAGTGGAGAAAATTTGAGAAAATTCAGAAGCGTTTGATTACAAACAAATTCAAGATTAAAAGTGTAGTTCCTTATGCTATCTTGTTAAGTGAAAACGGGGTTTCTCCTATTTAAGAAAACGCTATGGTGCGAGTCATAAGGTATTTAAAAAAAATTGAGCAAATGGAAGAGGGTAGATGGCCTAAGGTTGTCTTTAATGACAGATTACGCAAAAAAAAAAAAAAAAACTTGGATGCAACAAAATAACAAATGGTTTAGTAAATGGGGTATTTGCTTGAATGTGTGTCCCATAAACAAAAAAAAGATAAAATATTTTGTTATGGAAAAGTTCCATAAGCATACATGGGATAATGAGCTAGGAAGAAAGAAAAAGTACTATATTGAAGTGTTTAATCCCACTCATAGTCATCAACCAAAAGCATACATAGAGGCCAATATCTCTTGGAGAGCCAAAATTCTTATTACTTAGTTAAGGACTAACTCTCATCAACTCCATTGTGAAACAGGGCACTGGAAAAGGCAAAAAGAAGTGTGGGAGGAAAGAGTATGCATTTTATGTTCTTCCGAAAAAGTGGAAACAGAAAAACATTTCATTTTAGAATGTGAGGCCTTCAAAGACAACATGGAAAGTTATGCATATATGCTGGCAGCTAGCTCTTGGGATAATCTATTTAGCGAGGGGTTTTTTGAGAAGCTTGGAGCATTTATTGTGAAGCTTCCTAGAAAAAGAGTCGAATACATCAAGCAGATGAAGAAGCAATCTGTCCCATAAGCTATTTTTACCCTCATGGACGTTAAAATAATTTCTTTCTTATTTCTTTCTTTCTTTCTTTCTTTCTATTAGTTGGAGAAAATATTAAATATTGCTCTAGTTATTACTAACTTTTTGGAGAGATTTCGTAGGCCCAACTTGTCCAACATCGCATTAATGAGTTTCACTTTATTATATTTTAGCCTTCAAATAGCACTCTCTCATATTTAGTATATAAAATATTTATTCAAAGGGAAAAATATCAATCGATTGACTGATTTTAATGATATTTGTGACGTTGAATATTCTAAGAGATTAAAAGAATAATAGTTCTAGTCCATTTTTTATGTTGGATTTTTTGTTATGGATTTTGACTAGAAGGCTAGTAATCTAGTTGATTTTATTTTCGTCAAACAAATGGCACATGTTGTTGACCCTTAAATTGTTTTCATATTGAACGTGGATATTCTTGCTGGATGCATGATGCAAGAGCATTGACTCATCCTTTGACAAAAATATTAGCAAGAAAGATTTCTGGAAGGCAAAATGAGAAAAACACGTCAAAAGGCAAGGGATTTGTTAAAAATATTGAACAAATCAGATTTGTAAGGGATCTTGCGAATTATGTTGAGAGCTTTGTGAAAAAGATCATGTTGAGAGATTTGTGGAGAGGACCATGTTGAGAGATTTACGGAGAAGATCACGGACCTTGAAATGATCCACAATATTCTAATTTCTTCTATAAATTGTAGCCTTTGGGCATTGAAAATAGGCAACCATTATAATGAATATCTAGCTAACCAAGGTACCAAAAGATGTTATGTAATAGTTTAGTGGGTTTACTTAATGAAATTTGATTTCTACTTTATGTAATTTTATGTGGGTACACGGTGATTTAATGCATTGATGGCTTGATGCATAGATTCGTTGACTTTGTTTGATGAATTAATGTTACATGTAGACCACAGGGTTCTTCAGTTTGCAATGGAAGCGAGGATGAGTTGAGTTTGTGGGCTCATAATCCACAGGTCCTAGGATCAGGACCATAAGAAAACTTGAAATTATAGATCCCCATAAATCATTTGCTCGAGTGGTATAAGAGCAACAACAATAGTTGTTCTAAAATGGAACATAGACAAGGAGCAACAAGAGGGGCAACTCAGGGAGCACGAGTGGGAAGGCTTGCAACAAATGTGGTTTTGCAAGCAGAATTGCGGAGATTTCATGAGAGGATGGAAACCATGGAAGTTGCACAAAAAAGAGGAACTAACATGGGAAATGTCAGTGATGTTGAAGAAGAGGCTTCTAATGAGGAAGAAGAGAGGAGACAGTAGAGGAGAAAATGTTGAAGATGTTTGCCAAGATGTCCACCAGACCAAAAATGGAAGTATCATTATATGAATGTACCATAAATGTTGATGAGTTAATGGCTTTGATACATGCATTAGATAAATACTTTGATTATGAGGATTTTTACAAGGATAAGCAAGTCAAGTATGTAGTGACTAGACAAAAAGCACGTGCATCCCTATGGTGGGATGCTGTACAAGATGAACAAAGGAGGAAAGGAAGATGCCAAAAGCCCAAACTTAGGAGAAATTTTGTTGAGGTATCGTGTAGCAAGGTGGAGACTTGTTACTTTAGAGGCAAGTTGCATCTCACAAGTTGAAGTTGTTACGAGAAGACTAGATGCATATGACTAGGAGGTCATAAATTTTTATACATTGGGAGCAACTTGATGCAAACGATTTATGGGGATCTATCATTTCAAGTTTTCTTATGGTCCTGATCCTAGGACCAGTGGATTATGATCCCACAAACTCAACTCATCCTCGCTTCCACTGTATACTGAAGAACGTCGTGGTCTACATGTAACATTAATTCAACGAATATATGCATCAAGCCATCAATACATTAAATCACAATGCACACACATAGAATTACATAAATTAGAAATCAAATATCATTAATTAAACCTACTAAACTATTACATAACATCTATTGGTGCCTTGACTAGCCAGATCTTCATTCTAATGGTAGCCTCTTTTCAGTGCCCAAAGGCTACAATTCAATCTTTTTAACAAATCCCTTGCCTTTTGAGAAGTTTTTCTTATTTCTCCTTCCAGAAGTCCTTCTTGCATCACTGCACATTCCATTACAGAGTGCCATTATGCCTCCACCACACCCTTATTGCAAAATATGCAAGTTCTCTCTTCCCAAAATACCTTGGGTACCCTCCACCTATTGGTATCACATCTTAGGTGATGTGATCCCATCCTCAGTTGTGTAACTAACAACCTTGCTTTTCCTTTAATAGTTATACCTAAATATTTTTCTCACCATGGTCACAAGTTGGGTTAAACTCTTTGATATAATGTGTTTTTTAATGCCCACTAAGATTGGTCCACATGGCGGTCCTAAATTTTTCAAACATGAAATTTTTTTATTTCTTCCCTGGTATTAGGAAATTCATGTAGTTTGATACTTCACTTACTCAACCACTTTTTTGTGTTGCTCCATCCATGTTTTCTTCCTATGGTATAACTCGTCCTCCTTAGATATCTTGGGCCAACATTGGTTATCCATGTTTTCAGCCTTCTTTAACTAGCTTATTAACCTAATTATCGATGTCACCTCCAATGAAAAAGTACCTGTTTCAACTACAAGAATTTCATATGGGATTGTGCCTTTAACTTTGGGATTGCTATTAATTAGCTGCTTCTAAATTCTTTCTACTCTCTAGCTGCAAGTTGCCATGCTACTTCCCCATACTTCAAAAACATAGAGAAAAACTCGTTTAACCAACAAACCAAAATGGGTTTTATTAGTTTTCCAATCCCAAAGTTTAATTTTTTGCACTTGTTTGGAGTAAGTATGAGGCTTTCCATCCTCCTTGTATCCTTTTCGCCCTACAAGTTTACCAACTGAGCTCATATTGGACGTCAAGCCAAAGATATTTGTATTCTTTAACTATCTCCAATGGGATACCTTTAAAAATAATGTTGATTGGTTTGTCTTTTCTATTTAAAGAAAAGATCATGATTCTGGTCTTGGTAATGTTCACTTGCATCCTGAGCCTCTTGAGAAAAGTGTTCTAAGCCCTTTAAGTGTTCTCTTAATCCATGCTCTATTTTTTAAATTAGAATAATATCATTCACATATAAAAGTAGCTTCACCACATAGCCTGCTAAATGGACACCCTCTCCATCTGCTTTACTTAACAAACATTCCAACCTATTGATGTATAAACCAAAATAAGTGCGGGATAGGGGACATCCTTGTTTAATTCCAACGTCACTACCGAAAATTTTAGACATTCCATCACTTTTTATTATTATATAACTAACCTTTTCATGAAGTCTATGAACTGCCACTCTATATCCATTTAAGATGCCAAACTCTTCCATTTTGTTCCATAGTTTGTCTCTAGGCACTATGTCAAATGCTTTCTTAAAGTCCATAAAACAAAAATAGGTTGTTTCACCTTGTTTTTCCCAAACTTTCTTTATCAAATGTCTAAGGGTGACATAATGATCAATGGTAGAGTACCTAGGTCTAAAACCCGCTTGCCCTTTTTCCATTTTTCCCTCATCTTCTACCCAACTGATGATTAGTACTGTATCATGCTCCCGAAAAGCCTTCCCATGAGGGGGTTGACCATAATAGTGTGGTAGTTAGAAGGTTTATTGATATCTCCATTCTTAAAGAGAGGGATGACCACATTGGTAGTCCATTCTCCTAGAAAGTCGTCGTGGATGATCCCTTTGAAAATTCCTTTTATGCGAGAGGCAAGAAGCTCAACTCCCCATTTTATAAATTCAGCTTGAAGTCGGTTTATTTCATTCACTTTTCACTTGCTAAATTCTTTATTCCTTGCTTGATATCATCCACTATGAAGAGTTCCACTAAATTTTTCACTATGGTAGGAGTGTCTTTCTTGTGTACTCACTCATAGAGGAGCATCATATACTCTAACCATTGAACATCTATAATATTGTTTTTAGTTTTCTTTCTCCTTTGCTTTAGTTCTCTACAAAATCCTTTAGGGTTGTGTTTTCCAAGAGAGATTAACTCTTTTCTTCTTGCACTAACATTTTTTTTATTTTTTTTATTGTACTAATTTTTCATATTTCTTCTTGTTTTCTTTGCTGAATTTTCTCTCTTTTAGCAATCTCTTGGCTACTTTGAATTCTTCATCATACCATGGATTTTCTAGAAAAGTACTTGTAGCCCTATTCTTGGGATGATACCCTTTTCATGGGCCTTGTGGAATGTTGGGATCATCAAACTACTATGAATATGACCACATGCCTCATTGGTTGTCACATATGCCATGCTATACTTTATAACACGAAACTGTCACTTAAGAGAAACACTAAATCTTTCCCTATTTTCCTCATGGACTTTGCCTTTGGAAAGATATTTCTTTTGTGCCAAGAATTTGATTATTGTGTGGACTTGTAGGAACAAAGTCTAGCTTAACAAATAGGGGTGCATGATCAAATTTCTTTTCAATGGGAAAGTTCCCAATATCAAACTTCAAACTCTAGATGTAAAACTTTGAGAGAAGATTATGTAATCTACCACACTTTGACCATTGTAAGTTTTGCATGTGATACCTCATAAACTTGGCCACCCTATCATTCAATTGCAAGTAACCTTGCCAAACAAACCACAAAGTCGGAGTGATTCTACCCCAAAGTGTGTCACACCCCCATTTCCATCTTGTGAATCTCTTTCCCATGATTGACCTTCATCCTCTTCCAACCATAAGGGATTGTTTCTCCCTTTATCATCATTGCTCAAGTGGAGATATTGGTTGTTAGTTTTCCTTGCATTAAAGTCACCCATTAAAATTATTTCTTCCAAGGAGCTTGATAAAGGGATATATGTTCTCGATGAGGCATATGGGTCTATGTTGTCTAATTCTTTATTTTATATATATTTGAGTTTTTTGGGGAAAAATAACAAGTAGCCAACCTGAAAGTAACCTCCTTCTTAGTTATTTGCAGCCAACTGCATTGTTTGCTTGGATCCTCTTTTTCCACTTTTACAGTTCCACATGGTTTTTCATTTATAATAGTGAATCCCCCAAGTCATTTTCCTATTTCGTTTCCTTTGTTCCAAATTGAAATATTCTTGTAACCCTCAAAATCTAGAACCTTACATCCATTGTGCTCATGTGTTTCTACAAGAATGATAATATCTTCCCCCTCTGCTATGGGTGTTATGGAAAATTACACACAACCACTAGGAGGTATTGCTATGTAGTCTTATGGCCCTGACAAGACTACCAAATCAAGGAGTATGTGACCAAAATCAATAAAGAAAATAGATCCCAAACCACATGATCCAATCCAATCATTCATGCATACAATTTGCTAACTAGGGTTTAAGCTTAAACCTATAATCCTTGTAGATTAGTGAGGAATGTTGGGTTTGGTGTAGAGATTCCTTGCTCCAACTAGGAGATCATGTCCTCCAAAATAGATCCAAAACTTGCACATAAGCACCACCAAACAAGGATCACAAATGGCCTTCCGCAAAGGACCGTCAACATAAACAACTGATCATAAATTCATATCTATAGGAATGGCACATTCACTTTTATTGATCATATAATGAAATAGTACAACAAGTATTAATTCACACATGGAACCTCCTCTCCATATTCTGGTATATTCTCCCCCTCTTTGAGTAATAGGACCTCAATACAAGATGGCTCACAATCTATGAATAAGAGTCAAGATAGGAGCATGACTCTATAATCCTCTCTAACTCTCTCTTTATCTCTAACATGACTCTCAAGGATGGACCAATATATAAAGACTCAAAGAGATCCCAAGGAGGATGAATGTAAATTCATAGGGTGAAGATAATTTAGGAAGCTTCTCCAATAATTCACCCAATCCAACTCGAATAGATGAGATAAGGTATAAATTCGAATTGATCTCCTATGGAAGGAAGGCCTCTAGAATACAAGCTAGGGCCACATTGACTAAACTAAGGAATTTTAGGTCCAACTACTAGGAAGAAGGTTGATGCCTATGGTTGAAGGCCTTCAACCTCTCTGTCAGGCACTAGGTCCCAATGGCTATGGCTTAAACTAGGTCAGAAAAGGAGTGAAGGCCTAAAAAAATTCAACTAGTGGAAGCACTTATTAGTACTGACTCTAGGGAGAAAAATAAGCTGATAACATATGCCCACTAATGCATGAGGTCAAAAGAGTAACTGATATCTAAAACACATTACAATAAATCTTAGAGGTCCAAATGAGAGGAAGGAGACAAAGCCTCTCTACACAAAATTCTCTAGAGCCCTTCTGTTTACATTCCTTCAATTAGCCACTTCCACCCCAGCATTTGAATCTTTGGTACCGAAGTTCATAGAAGCCTGTGGTGGGCTACCATTATCTTTAAAGGTGTCTGGGGCACTGTTATGAAACCAGCTCACAAAATGATAGAAAATATAGACAATGACTTGAAAACTAGCCTCTTCGAGGGGGCAACCTCATTTACATTACACAAACGAACAACTCTTGGATGATACAAATGACAAAACCTCCTTTCTATATATAGGAGTCTAAGGGGTCACAATATAACCAAAGTTGACCTAAAAATAATAATATAAAGGGCACAAAATAGCAGTAGTGGGCTTCTATGGGGCACAATAATAACAATATGGGGACAATAGGGGCACAACAATAACAATAAGGGATACAATGGGGGAATCACTAGTATTATAGGGACCTAACATGCCCCTCTCCTTCAAAAAAGTGGTGTCCTCAACGCTTGAGTAGTTTTGGATGCTTCTGTATAAAATTTTCACCCTCCCATGCGGAATCTTCAACGGGTAAGTTCCTCCACTTGATGAGATACTCTGAAATTGATCAATTTCGTAGCTGTTGAGTTCTTGTTTCTTTGACTTCTTCAAGTTCCAGTATGATTTTTCCTTCCTCATCAAGTTCTGGCAATACTGTTTGAACTGGGAGCTTGTCACCTATAACCTTCTTTAAGCATGACACATGGAAAATTGGGTGCAGTTGGGAAGTTGCAGTAAGCTCCAATTTGTATGCCATAGTACCTATCTTTTGCAACACCTTGTACAGACCATAATACTTTGGTGATAATTTATTATCCTTCTTAGCTTGCTTGAGGGACATTTTTTTCTATGGTTGTAGCCGTAGGAATACCTAATCACCTACATCAAAACTTCTTTCGCTGCGATGTTGATCTACCTGCTGTTTCATTCTGTTCTGCGCCAAGGTGAGGTTATCCTTTAAGAGTTGGAGAACTTGTTGTTGATGCTCGATGTGATCTTTCACTACCTGAACCTTAGAATTTTCTCTTAAATATGATGTGATGGATGGTGGATGATATCCATAAAGTGCCATAAATGGGGTCATTTTTGTTGCAGTATGGAAAGAAGTGTTATACCACCATTCAGCCAAAGGCAACTATTTGACCCATTGTGTTTCCATGTAGATTTTGAATTGTTTCCATAAATGCAGTAGAAACTGTACTCGCTTTAAATGGATGAGATAATGCACAAAAGTGTGCATACTTGGTAAGTCTGTCAACTACCACCATGATAACACTCGTTCCTTCGGACTTGGGTAAACCTATGATAAAATCCATTGAAACCTCCTCCCAACGTTGGCTTGGAATGGATAAAGGTTGTAATATACCTGGGGTCTTAATTGTTTCAACTTTATTTTTTTGGCAAACCAAACATTCTACCACAAACTTTTGAATATCCGATTTAAGACCATCCCAAAAAAATTCCTTCTTGACCCTGTGGTATGTTTTTAGAAATCCAGAATGCCCTCCTAAGGGAGAGTTGTGCAATTCCCTAAGAATATTTTGTTTGAGTTGGGAATCCTTACATAGGTATAACCGATCTTTGTACCACAACGAACCATTTTCTAGCTAAATGTATCAGATGTACTGGGATCTTATTGTAACTTATGAATGCGTACCCACACTTCTTCGTCATTCTTCCATTCATCCCTTGCTTCGTTTATCCAATCTGGTTGGATAATAGAAATGGCATAAAGAAATGCTTCCACATCCTCATAATTTCTTGAGAGTGCATCTACCACAACATTTTGCTTCCCTTTTTTGTAGATGATTTCAAAGTCATAACCCAACATCTTTGTGACCCATTTTTGTTGCTCTTCTGAAGATAATATTTGTTTTAAAAAGTATTTAAGACTATCATGATCTGTTTTTACCTTGAAGTGTCTTCCCATTAGGTAGGGTCGCCATTTATTAAGTGCATGTAGTATTGCCAACATTTCCTTCTCATAAATAGCTTTGTGTGAATACTTTCCTTTGATTTGACGACTTTCGAAAGTAATGGGTCTTTATTCTTGCATTAAAACAACACCAATTCCATTTCCTGAGGCATCACATTCCACAATAAAGGTTTTTGTGAAGTCCGGTGTAGCTAAGACTGGCGCTTGGCACATTGCCTCTTTAAGATGTTCAAAGGCCTTTGTTGCTTCTAGAGTCCATGAAAATGCATCTTTCTTCATTAATGTTGTTAGAGGTGCTGCTATTCTCCCATAATTCTTAACAAACTTGTGATAATACCCTGTCAAACCTCGAAATCCTCGTAGATGCTTTATGGATGTGGGGATTTTCCATTCCTTAATGGTTTTAATTTTGATAGGGTCTACCTTAACACCTTCATGAGATACAATATGACCCAGATATTCCACCTCTTATACTCCAAAGAAACATTTGGAGATTTTTGCATATAATTGTTTCTCCTCCAATAGTTTGAGCACCCTGTCAACATGTTGAACATGATCCTTCCAAGACTTGTTGTAGATTAGTATATCATCAAAAAATACTAACACAAATTTTCTACGGAAGACCCTCATGAGTTCTAAATGTTGTTTTTGGAATGTCTTCAGTCTTCATTCTGATTTGATGATATCTTGAGTGAAGATCCAACTTGGTGAAGTAAATTGATCCATGCAATTCATCCAATAATTCATTAATGACAGGAATGGGAAATTTATCTTTAATAGTGAGCTTGTTGAGCTCCCTATAATCTGGACACATGCGCCATGATCCATCCTTCTTGTGAACTAATACTACTGGAGCAGAGAAAGAACTTTGACTAGGTTGAATTATACCAGCCTTTAGCATTTCTGCATCCATATGTTCAATTTCACTCTTTTGGGCATGGAGATATCTGTAAGGCCTAATGTTTGGAGGAACACTTCCCGGAATCAAATGAATAGCATGATCATGATCACGAATAGGTGGGATGCCTTCAGAAGTCTCAAATACCTTAGAATGATTGTCCAAGACTTTTTGGAGATCTAGAGAAATAGATGATTTCAATGTGGGAACGTCTAATGAACAAAATTATGCAATTATGCCTCATTGTTCTTTCTTTAGAAGATTTGTCATTCTGTTAGAGCTGATTATCCTTCCTAGTTTCCCTGCGATACCCCTTAATTCAACTTCCTTTCCTTCCGAAGAAAATTTCATGAAAAGTTCTTGAAAATTAAAAGCTATTGTACCCAATGATTGTAGCCATTGGACTCCTAGTACAACATCAACACCACCCATTGGAATGGAAAGCATTGGGCTATTCAATACATATTCTCCCATGGATAGCTTCATATTATGGCACTTTCCTAAGCAAGTTATGGTTCCTCCACTTGCAACCATCACTTGACACTTTGGTGCTAGATATAGGAAGCAATTAAATTCCTTGGCTATCTTATAATGAATAAAATTATGGGTACTGGCTGAATCAATCAACACTATTACCTTTTTCTTCTTGATATGCCCTTCTATCTTGATAGTTTGAGGAGTGGTAATTTCAGCCAATGCATTACAAGATATGGTCTGATTCATTTCTTCTTTCTATAGGGTTTGTTTCTGGTGTATATCCTCTTCTTTTTTTGTTTCTTGTTCCTTTTCTTCCTCCTCTTCACAATCTATGTAAAATAATTTATTCTCAGCACACTTATGACCTTTAGTGTATTTGCTATCACAACTGTAACAAAGCCCTTTTGCTCTTTTTTCCTCCAATTGTTGTGGTGTAAACCTTGTAAGGCGTGGATGGCTAGGGACAACAACAATTGCATCTTTATGATTGTGAGTGGTAGGCTTCCTTGTTGCCATAATTTTGCTTTCCATTTTTCTTGCCAACCTGAATGAATTAGGTTCGCAAAGGCGAACCTCATGTTGGATGTTATCCTTTAAAGTCCCTATGAACACATCAATCCTATGCTCCTCTGGAATATATTTTACCCTTATATTCAATTTTTGGAAGTCTTAAATGTACTGCATCATTGAACCTTTTTGTTTGAGATTTATCAGTTGGCTAAAAAAAATGTTTCTTTTTGTATCCTCATATTGTGCTATCATTTCATCTGTAAAAATACCACAAGTGACAATTTTTTTACGAGAGCAAAGCCATCGATACCATACAAATTGATTTGGTTCCAAATATAAAGTTGCAATGCGTACTTTTTGTGTGCTTTGGACATTATGGAGATCAAAAATTGCTCCATCTGTAGTATCCATGTTGCGGGATCCTTGCCATCAAACTTTCTCATATCGATCTTTGGAACATGGTGGTTCTTCGATCCAACGTTAGAGTATATGAAATCATGATTAACATTTATTTTGTTCTCATCATGAGTTTCCTTTACTACTCTTTTGCCATTAGTAAGCATTTCTTGTATAATTTTTGTCAAATCTTCCATCTTAGCTTCCATGCGTTTCTTTAAATCATTCATGTTAGCTTCCATGCCATCCATCTTAGCTTCCACGTCATTCATTTTATCTTCTATGCATTTCTTTAAACCATCCATCTTAGCTTCTACGCCTTTATTTAAACCATCCATCTTAGCTTCCACACCATACATCTTAGCTTCTACATCTTTCTTTAAACCATCCATCTTAGCTTTTGTCACTTTTTGTGCCAGTGAAATTTGTTGCACTTGTTATCGTAATTTTGATATATCATGTTGCATTTATTCTTCTTCTTCATGAGTCATGCTAGAGCTTTCAGGTTTCTTACTAGGTGTTTCCATTTTCTTTCTTCGGGGAATCAATTACTGATAATAATTTTTCACTATGCCCTTTGAATTCCTTCAAACTAATTAAACTTATGCAAAAATTTAAAAAAACTACACACCTTTTTTCACTTTGTAGGAGCTCGATATTGAACAACTGTAACTCTGTAATTTCGGATCTCCAAGGTCTGAAATTGCGAATTGTGATATCCCTCTGTTCCCTCTTTCTAATGTCACCAGTCTGATCGAAATTGGATTCTCCAAGAAAGAGTTATGCCCCACCTCCCAAGATGACCTGTTTATATACTTGTTCAGTATATCGAAGTTGTACGAAGTGCCACGTGTTCCTATTTCGACCTTTTGGCCTAAAACCAATACACAGAAAATTACAATCCGTCCTCTTTTTATAGCTTCTTACGAAATTTCAATCTGATGCTTAAAGAGAAAGTTATGATGATTTTCCCGAGGTCACCTGTTTAGAATGTAATTCGAGAGTCTTCAAAAACCCTAACTTCCTCAGATTATATCTCCTAAAATATAGCGATATAAGATCTAAAATTTGGACCCGAGCTTCACCAAGATCTCGGATCAAATGGGATTTAATTTCAGAGTCTGAACCTTCGTAGAAAAAAATTTATAGCGAAACTTCCACGATGATTTGTTTGAGATGAAATTGTGGAGCTTGCAAAAAACCCTAACTTCCTCAAATCATAGCTCCTAAAATATAGTGAGAAAATATCTGAAATTCAGACCCGAGGTTCAAACCGATTTCTTCTCAAATGTGTTTTTTTAAGCTTTTGAAACTTCGTAGCGAAAATGCCACGATGACCTGTTTGGAGCAGTAAAACCCTAGAATCAAAAGCTCTGATACCAAATGTTATGAAACCAGCTCACAAAAGGATAGAAAAGATAGATCAACAACTTAGAAACCAACCTCTTCGAGGGGGCAACCTATTTTAAATTACACAAATGAACTATTCTTGGATGATACAAATGACAAAAGCTCCTTTCTATGTATAGGAGTCTAAGGGATCACAATATAACCAAAGCTGACCTAATAATAATAATATAAGGACACAAAAATAACAATAGTGGGCTTCTATGGGGCACAATAATAACAATATGGGGACAATAGGGGCACAACAATAACAATAAGGGATACAATGACAATAGTAATGGGGGAATCATTAGTATTATAGGGACCTAACAGGCACTTCTGAAGGGAAAGAGCACATCTTATTGGGAATCCCAATTGAATAAACTTAGAAGCATACTTCCCACTGAGATAAAACAAAGACTCCATATTAGTTATGACACACTGGATGTGACTGAACAAACAATGTTCTTACATATTACCTGTTTTTTCTTTGGAAATGGTAGGGATATGGTCACAAGGATATGGGATAATAGTTTGTGTGGGTTTCAAAATATATAGAACAAATGTCTTATTGAGGTGAATCGCCAAAATAAAATAAAAATTCACGATCACCTTAGGGATTTGGGAAGAGATTTGCAGAGATTCAAAATTTCCGCGTCGTCTTTGGCGTTGGAAA